>JARWIR010000001.1:24372652-25603902 GCA_029959085.1 Nemophila menziesii | reverse complement strand
TCCAAGTGTTTTCAATATTGTTCATCATATTATACATTATCTTCTCTTTTTTACCTGGAATAACATTTTATTTACAAACAAGGAACGTGATCATAGTAGGATATTTCAAACTAAATAACGAAGTAGGAGAGACCGAGAATCGCATTACCTCCTCAAAGATCAACTGTGCCACATCCACTTCTTCCCCCTTAAAATACAATTCAACAAGATTGCGTTTTTCTTAGTTACCTCCAAAGTTCTCATGTTCCCAAAGACATTTGTTGTAAGGAAATGGTGCCAAACTTTTGTATCTGCTTGGAGATATTAGTAAGGCCAAGGTGCCTTTACTTCTCACTTATGTGCTTGCACTTTCTCCTTGTCTAGTACATTCTCAAAAAGTAGATTCTAATCGCAAGTCTTGATATTTTCCACCGCTTCTCTATACTTACATGGTCCGAACAATTTCTTAAACTGGAAGTGGTTCCGAATCTCTCCAGCTGTGAAAGGGACTAACATTCCTCTAACTAGAACACAACTATTACTATCTCGGCTAAAGAGGCCTAAATAGAAATCAGAAACTAACTCTATACATAAATTAGATCTTCGCAACATGAATGTATACCAACCCAATCTATCTCCCATCTCTATGAATCTCTTGTATTCACCTTCTCCAACTTCTGTCTCAAATACTCTCTCATAAGCCAAAGGAAGTTCAGGTAAATGTTTCTCTGATGAAGCTAACAAGGCCTTGTAAGCTTCGTTAATCTTGGGCAAATGACTCTCAATCTGTAAAGGTTGTGGTGTCTTCCTTATGAAAGTTGAAATCTTTTTGCTTTTTGCATTTACCACAGCTAGCTTCCCTCTATTATCTGAACCTGTTTTACCCTTTAAGCTAGAACTTGAACTTTTCTCAATTGATTTCTTCTCACTAGAACCCAATACCTTATTTTAATTCTTCTTCATCTCCCTAACAATAACTAATGTTTATGTTCTTTTCGTCATCTCAATTGTCTCTAACTCAAAGCTTTGATCACTTTTGAAATTTGAAACTCTTGATTATAGGTTGTACAAGCTTTATTTGGGTTAGGAAAGGTGTTATGTAGATGATGCTCTATATCGGTGGGATGAATTCTTCTTTTATTGGTATGGGTCTAAGAAATTGTTGGATAAATTTTGGAAATTTAGGCTTTTATTCTTGGATTCGAAGTGTTTTGATATGATTTGGGTAGTTGAATCTTCTTTATAATGATGTAAGGAAAGGATTGGTTGTAAACTATGGTGATTGGGTAGTGTTTTTATGTTTGGTGAAGGTTTGGTGAAGCTTTAATGGAGTTAGGAGAGGTTTGGGGACGAAAGAGAGGCTTAAGGATTGATAAATTCGCGTAAAAACTATCCTCTTCTTAAAAACCCAACTTATAAACCTTCAAATCTAGATCTGGTGTCACCGTGCGGTGCACCGGACATGAGGCGCGGTAAACCGGACTTAAGGGTTGAAAAATCATGGTCGCGAGTTGTCGACACGGTTTTGTCTTTGTGGCCTCGGAAATGTACTATATTTGAAAACCGTCGCCACGGTTTTTGCTCGTGCGGTACACCGGAGGGTTGGTGCGGTGCACCGGACCCCTCTTTTGTTCACACCGTAGTCGCTTTTCTCGATACGGCTTTGTCTACCTTTCCTAGGCATTGGACCGTAGTTGAAAACCGTCACCACGGTTTTTGCCCTGCGGTGCACCGGACTCCTCCTACGTTACACCGCAAGAGTGGTTTGGTTTTCGCCGAATTTTCGTATTTATTTCCCTAACTCGATTTCTTACGTACCTGAACATAAAAAACACTCATACCTTTCTCAGTAATGCAATATCAATTAAAAACAACTAACTTAAACAAAATTAAAACATTTAAAAAATTGCGGGTTGTCTCCCTTACAACACTTTTATTTAACGTCTTTCAAAGTTAGACGCGTTACCTCTATCAAGATTTGCGAGTATAACCTCTCCAACAACAAGCAAGGCTATGAACGTCTACTAACCTTCGTTTAATGCCCCTCTTGGGTCTGTCACCTTAGCTGAAACAACCTCAGTGACTATGAATGGTCCCCTCTTGCATAATACCCGCTCCTCTTAAAATTGTCTTGATCCAAGTGTTTTCAATATTGTTCATCATATTATACATTATCTTCTCTTTTTTACCTGGAATCACATTTTCTTTACAAACAAGGCACGTGATCATAGTAGGATATTTCAAACTAAATAACGAAGTAGGAGAGACCGAGAATCGCATTACCTCCTCAAAGATCAACTGTGCCACATCCACTTCTTCCCCCTTAAAATACAATTCAACAAGATTGCGTTTTTCTTAGTTACCTCCAAAGTTCTCATGTTCCCAAAGACATTTGTTGTAAGGAAATGGTGCCAAACTTTTGTATCTGCTTGGAGATATTAGTAAGGCCAAGGTGCCTTTACTTCTCACTTATGTGCTTGCACTTTCTCCTTGTCTAGTACATTCTCAAAAAGTAGATTCTAATCGCAAGTCTTGATATTTTCCACCGCTTCTCTATACTTACATGGTCCGAACAATTTCTTAAACTGGAAGTGGTTCCGAATCTCTCCAGCTGTGAAAGGGACTAACATTCCTCTAACTAGAACACAACTATTACTATCTCGGCTAAAGAGGCCTAAATAGAAATCAGAAACTAACTCTATACATAAATTAGATCTTCGCAACATGAATGTATACCAACCCAATCTATCTCCCATCTCTATGAATCTCTTGTATTCACCTTCTCCAACTTCTGTCTCAAATACTCTCTCATAAGCCAAAGGAAGTTCAGGTAAATGTTTCTCTGATGAAGCTAACAAGGCCTTGTAAGCTTCGTTAATCTTGGGCAAATGACTCTCAATCTGTAAAGGTTGTGGTGTCTTCCTTATGAAAGTTGAAATCTTTTTGCTTTTTGCATTTACCACAGCTAGCTTCCCTCTATTATCTGAACCTGTTTTACCCTTTAAGCTAGAACTTGAACTTTTCTCAATTGATTTCTTCTCACTAGAACCCAATACCTTATTTTAATTCTTCTTCATCTCCCTAACAATAACTAATGTTTATGTTCTTTTCGTCATCTCAATTGTCTCTAACTCAAAGCTTTGATCACTTTTGAAATTTGAAACTCTTGATTATAGGTTGTACAAGCTTTATTTGGGTTAGGAAAGGTGTTATGTAGATGATGCTCTATATCGGTGGGATGAATTCTTCTTTTATTGGTATGGGTCTAAGAAATTGTTGGATAAATTTTGGAAATTTAGGCTTTTATTCTTGGATTCGAAGTGTTTTGATATGATTTGGGTAGTTGAATCTTCTTTATAATGATGTAAGGAAAGGATTGGTTGTAAACTATGGTGATTGGGTAGTGTTTTTATGTTTGGTGAAGGTTTGGTGAAGCTTTAATGGAGTTAGGAGAGGTTTGGGGACGAAAGAGAGGCTTAAGGATTGATAAATTCGCGTAAAAACTATCCTCTTCTTAAAAACCCAACTTATAAACCTTCAAATCTAGATCTGGTGTCACCGTGCGGTGCACCGGACATGAGGCGCGGTAAACCGGACTTAAGGGTTGAAAAATCATGGTCGCGAGTTGTCGACACGGTTTTGTCTTTGTGGCCTCGGAAATGTACTATATTTGAAAACCGTCGCCACGGTTTTTGCTCGTGCGGTACACCGGAGGGTTGGTGCGGTGCACCGGACCCCTCTTTTGTTCACACCGTAGTCGCTTTTCTCGATACGGCTTTGTCTACCTTTCCTAGGCATTGGACCGTAGTTGAAAACCGTCACCACGGTTTTTGCCCTGCGGTGCACCGGACTCCTCCTACGTTACACCGCAAGAGTGGTTTGGTTTTCGCCGAATTTTCGTATTTATTTCCCTAACTCGATTTCTTACGTACCTGAACATAAAAAACACTCATACCTTTCTCAGTAATGCAATATCAATTAAAAACAACTAACTTAAACAAAATTAAAACATTTAAAAAATTGCGGGTTGTCTCCCTTACAACACTTTTATTTAACGTCTTTCAAAGTTAGACGCGTTACCTCTATCAAGATTTGCGAGTATAACCTCTCCAACAACAAGCAAGGCTATGAACGTCTACTAACCTTCGTTTAATGCCCCTCTTGGGTCTGTCACCTTAGCTGAAACAACCTCAGTGACTATGAATGGTCCCCTCTTGCATAATACCCGCTCCTCTTAAAATTGTCTTGATCCAAGTGTTTTCAATATTGTTCATCATATTATACATTATCTTCTCTTTTTTACCTGGAATCACATTTTCTTTACAAACAAGGCACGTGATCATAGTAGGATATTTCAAACTAAATAACGAAGTAGGAGAGACCGAGAATCGCATTACCTCCTCAAAGATCAACTGTGCCACATCCACTTCTTCCCCCTTAAAATACAATTCAACAAGATTGCGTTTTTCTTAGTTACCTCCAAAGTTCTCATGTTCCCAAAGACATTTGTTGTAAGGAAATGGTGCCAAACTTTTGTATCTGCTTGGAGATATTAGTAAGGCCAAGGTGCCTTTACTTCTCACTTATGTGCTTGCACTTTCTCCTTGTCTAGTACATTCTCAAAAAGTAGATTCTAATCGCAAGTCTTGATATTTTCCACCGCTTCTCTATACTTACATGGTCCGAACAATTTCTTAAACTGGAAGTGGTTCCGAATCTCTCCAGCTGTGAAAGGGACTAACATTCCTCTAACTAGAACACAACTATTACTATCTCGGCTAAAGAGGCCTAAATAGAAATCAGAAACTAACTCTATACATAAATTAGATCTTCGCAACATGAATGTATACCAACCCAATCTATCTCCCATCTCTATGAATCTCTTGTATTCACCTTCTCCAACTTCTTCCTCAAATACTCTCTCATAAGCCAAAGGAAGTTCAGGTAAATGTTTCTCTGATGAAGCTAACAAGGCCTTGTAAGCTTCGTTAATCTTGGGCAAATGACTCTCAATCTGTAAAGGTTGTGGTGTCTTCCTTATGAAAGTTGAAATCTTTTTGCTTTTTGCATTTACCACAGCTAGCTTCCCTCTATTATCTGAACCTGTTTTACCCTTTAAGCTAGAACTTGAACTTTTCTCAATTGATTTCTTCTCACGAGAACCCAATACCTTATTTTAATTCTTCTTCATCTCCCTAACAATAACTAATGTTTATGTTCTTTTCGTAATCTCAATTGTCTCTAACTCAAAGCTTTGATCACTTTTGAAATTTGAAACTCTTGATTATAGGTTGTACAAGCTTTATTTGGGTTAGGAAAGGTGTTATGTAGATGATGCTCTATATCGGTGGGATGAATTCTTCTTTTATTGGTATGGGTCTAAGAAATTGTTGGATAAATTTTGGAAATTTAGGCTTTTATTCTTGGATTCGAAGTGTTTTGATATGATTTGGGTAGTTGAATCTTCTTTATAATGATGTAGGGAAAGGATTGGTTGTAAATTATGGTGATTGGGTAGTGTTTTTATGTTTGGTGAAGGTTTGGTGAAGCTTTAATGGAGTTAGGAGAGGTTTGGGGAAGAAGGAGAGGCTTAAGGATTGATAAATTCGCGTAAAAACTATCCTCTTCTTAAAAACCCAACTTATAAACCTTCAAATCTAGATCTGGTGTCACCGTGCGGTGCACCGGACATGAGGCGCGGTAAACCGGACTTAAGGGTTGAAAAATCATGGTCGCGAGTTGTCGACACGGTTTTGTCTTTGTGGCCTCGGAAATGTACTATATTTGAAAACCGTCGCCACGGTTTTTGCTCGTGCGGTACACCGGAGGGTTGGTGCGGTGCATCGGACCCCTCTTTTGTTCACACCGTAGTCGCTTTTCTCGATACGGCTTTGTCTACCTTTCCTAGGCATTGGACCGTAGTTGAAAACCGTCACCACGGTTTTTGCCCTGCGGTGCACCGGACTCCTCCTACGTTACACCGCAAGAGTGGTTTGGTTTTCGCCGAATTTTCGTATTTATTTCCCTAACTCGATTTCTTACGTACCTGAACATAAAAAACACTCATACCTTTCTCAATAATGCAATATCAATTAAAAACAACTAACTTAAACAAAATTAAAACATTAAAAAAATTGCGGGTTGTCTCCCTTACAACACTTTTATTTAACGTCTTTCAAAGTTAGACGCGTTACCTCTATCAAGATTTGCGAGTATAACCTCTCCAGCAACAAGCAAGGCTATGAACGTCTACTAACCTTCGTTTAATGCCCCTCTTGGGTCTGTCACCTTAGCTGAAACAACCTCAGTGACTATGAAGGGTCCCATCGACGAGTCTTTGTGACTTTGTGGCATGCTCTCTGGTTTATGGGATTTCCATACAACTTCATGGCCGACCCCAAACTCAATATTTGGCTCAGTATCCACAGGTTTTGTGTGGATTTTTTCTGAGACACGGTGATGTGAAAGACTATGGATGTTAGAAACTGTGGGATCTAACTTCCTCGGTTTCTTTCCCCAGACATGGAATGTCTCGAATACGTTTTTAGCATGAAGGGTAACTATCTGTTCCCGGAAGTTGATGATGCTCTGACTTGTGGCCATGAAGAGCCTTCCAAGTATAATTGGAACCTGCTTATCTGCATCAAAATCAAATATAACAAAGTCAATAGAAATGGTGATATTACCTATTCGAGCGTGTACGTCTTCCACTGTTCCCCATGTCTTGGTAGCCGAGTTGTTAGCAAACTGCAATTTCACTGAAGCTTTCTCTGCATTCTGAAGTCCAAGTCTATCAAACACGGACTTTGGCATAAGATTCACACCTGAACCCACATCACACATAGCTTCATCTTGAGCATACCATTTATTTGAATAGGAAGATTAAATCTTCCTGAATCATTGAGCTTCAATGGCAACTCTTTCTCAACTCTTCTCGAGACTCTCTCAGTATGAGCCACAGTCTCTTTCTACGCTACTACACTCGCTTCTTTATCTGGAATAACTTGTGTGAATACTTGTTGCGGTGTAAGCCTTTTCTTCGCAATCTCAAGCATTTGGGCATTGATATTCTCCAAAGTATACGCCTCTACAAATGTATTAAGTTCAATGTCTACCTTCATATTTGTATCATGAATAGTTGGTGACATTGTTTGAACAACTGGTGGAGATTTCACCTTCTCTTTTTCTTTCTTTTCTTGCACAGCAGGTGCAACTTCTTCTTTTATCGGCTTTATCCTCTTTCTCTTTATCTCTAGCAACTTGTAACTCCATAACCGATCTAATCTCTTATTGCATATCTCTTAGAAGGTTTATAAAGTCAGATCTCTGGGATGAATCCTCATCTTCAGAACAGTCAGAGTCCTCGGGGCTAGACTTGGTTGGTTCTTCTTCAGTTTCTGGAACTTCCACGACAATTTCTGCAGCATGTGGTACTTCCTTATTCTCTTCAATCTCAAGGAAAATATCCTTGCAAGCTTTGAACCCAACATTGGCATCACCTCCATCAATAGCTTTCAATTCTTTTGCTTCTATAATATTAGTAAGAACTTTATTCATTTGTTTTACTTACGTACCTAAAATCTGAACTGAAGCTTCTTTTTCTCTTAATTTTTTGTTTTGTGAATGCATATTAGTTGTCATAAGATCCATAAAAAATTTCAATTGTTTATCTCCCACAACTCCCTTTTGAGGATATTGTGGTAAAGCCTTCTGATCTAAATTCTTGGTATAAGCGTCATTGACATGTTGTAATGCAAGAGCATAATTCTGATTTCTTTGATAAGGAGTTTGACCTCTTGGTTGGTAAGAGTTATTCTAGGGGCGAGGTTGATATTTACCTGGATTAGCGGCCCCCTGTGGATTTGAATACTGCATACGCGGATGATTCCTGTTACCAAATTGATAATTTCCTCGGTTGGATATGAAATAAACAGATTCTGGATTTCCTTCACACTCTTCCCATGTATGATTTGGTACCTCACACTTCAGACAACCTTGTGCCTCTTGCACTACGTTTGATGCGACTAAATTCTTCTGCATCTCAAGCTTAATTTCTTTGATTTGATTCTCTAATGTTGTAAATTGAGCTGAGATTGCAGTTTCTGCATCTAATCGAAGCGTACCTCTGGTGTTTGTAACAGAAGCTCGCGAAAGTGGCCAACTCCATTCTGTTTCTATAATATGTCTCATACATTCGGAGGCTTCTAAAGGATCCATGGACACAAAACCTCCTTTTCCAAGATTATCTACCCTTAATTTACTCTCGGCATTGATACCTTGATAGAACATAGCTGACTGTAAAGATGGGGTATAACCATGAAACAGACATCTAGCTAAATTCTGTTGAAAACTTGTCTATGAATCTCCTACTTCTTCTTCATTCTCTTGGCAAAACTTAGCAAGCTCTATCTGATCTTTGAGTCTCATACTCTTCGGATAAAAACGGTTAAAGGATCCAGCTTGAAGTTCTGCCCAAGTATTAAGTGTACGTGGTAGTTGTCTATCTAGCTAATCACCAGCTTTGCCAGTCAGAAAGAATGAAAACATGTGACATTACAGTTGCTCGTGTGTAATGCCTGGTGTAATGTAGGCATCACAAATCTGCATGAACTTCTGAATCGCTCTTACCGGATCTTGAATTGTTGTACCACTGTAGAGTCCAAAAATCGAAAATTGACTGAGCTTACCAGGATCGGACCTAAATTTGATATTCTGGATCTCTAGAGGACGATAACCTAATGGTTGAACTCGAAAAGGTGCTCCCAAGCCTGGGAGATCTTGTTCGTGTCTGTTGAGATTTTTGTTATCCCTTCCTGGTGGTAGTTGATGACCTATTGGTGGATCATGAGGGGCAGGTGGTTGACGCTGATCGTCATTATGATTAATAAGATTCTCATTATCCCCTCATGGAAGATCTTCCCCCATTCGTAACACCATCTCTTTTCTGTGTTCTCTCTGTTCTCTCTCTTCTTTCAAGCGTCTGTTATAAGCTGTGAAACACTTCTCGGGCTCCGCAAGCATACACTGTGAACCTGAAAGAGACTAATACAAACCAAAAGCGTAAAACTGGAAAAATAAAATTAACTAAAAACTACTAAATAACCCACACGCTAATGAGACACAAGTCCCCGGCAGCGCCGCCAAAAACTTAGTATGGCCTAAGGTGTGATAAAAGTATGATAAATAAATACGGATAATGATGCACTAACACCCTAGACTAAAACACGTTACTCACTGCAAGTATCACAGATCGTATGCAAGTTTTACTAGTAAGTAAGATTCGTTCCACAGAGACTTAGCGTGTTATGCTTATGGGTAAATAAATTCGAGTAGTTTAATTAAAATTTAAAAGACAAGAAAAACAAATAAATATGATGATTGAGGAGATCAGATTGATAATTAAATAAAATAAAAGATAGTAAAATGAAAGATGTAAGAATAAGATGAGAAAATATAGCTCAGGTTTTGCGAGTATGCACTAATCCTTCTATTTCTTCTACTGATTAATAAGGATGATAATGGTTCTTAGATAAGTAGTCAGGATTCTAAATTCGTCCCTACACCCTTCCGGTTGGACTAGGGTGGCGACCTCACAATCACGAGGGGGCTTAACTAAGGTGCTCCTACGCCACTAGATTCTTAGATGAGACTGACCTTCTGGTGGGGCCTAGGGTGTGATAAAATATGATATAAATAAAGTGCAAATAATCACCCTAGACTGGCACGGTTCTGCAAGTATACAGATCGTATGCAAGTTTTAGAAAATAAGTAAGATTCGTTCCGCAGAGACTACGAAGGTTAGGGGAATCTTATGCAATAATCAAGTGCAGATAATTAGAGTTAGAACAAATAAAACGCAGAAAAAGTAAAGACAAAGAGATATTTATTTGGTTTTTGATTAAACTAAATTAAACTACGTTAAAACTAAGAATTTAAAGACAGAAAATAAATACGAAAGAAGAAGTAGTATGAGAATATAGCTTGAGTCATTAGCATGTAATCCCCACCAGTTTTGCCATTCTAAACATGTAAGGGTGAATTATGTAGTACTTCAATAACCGGTTCTAATTACGCTAGGTAGTTTTAAATAGGATTTACCTATGTCAATAAGGCTTCCTAAGCAAAATGTTCCTGTAATTGGTAAATAGTAACATGTACTAAACCATAGTGATTATCTAGTTAGGTTGATTTGTTAGATCTAAACCGAATACTAGACGTTATGTGCTAAACATGTAATTAAACACCGTTGTCAATGGTGACCTAACTACTAGATGGTAATTCTATATGGGTGCACTCCACAAGAACACAGAATATAAATTCAAACACATAAACAGAGAATAAAAACAATAATTCAATTTAAAACATAGAATTCCCAAATTAGATAGATGTCAATCAAAACTAGGGTTCATACATATATGCTAAAACTCAAGCTAAAGAAATTTAGTTCATACTAATGCAAGAAAAGAAAGAAATTACAAATTCAAAGGTAGAAGAAGACATTGTGATGAACAACTCCTTCCAGACTTCTTTTCTTGTGTTGTAAGCTTCCTCTTGGTTTAAGGTTTCACCAAGGATGAATTAAGAGTGTTAAGAGGCTGTATTTATAGTGTATAGGTTGACCTAATTCGTTTCTTGAAGGAGAGGTTAAGTAATGGACTCCAAGCCCAACTCAAATTCGTATGAAAACAAAGATAATTACTGCTGACTTGTTTTGATCATATCTTCTTCGTTATTGGTCGGTTTAGCCCACAAGATACCAAAAGAATCGTCACAGAATTATCTACGTCCCTATGAAAGGAATCTTCCAAAATCGGCTTGGTTTTGGAGTTATCACCACTTCTTTAGGCGTAGCTGCAGAATTTCAGATTAAGGCAGCTTTTCCTTTTCCATGATTTTAGCTTTTGTTTCATTTATCTCCAGTTACCATGCTTATCTCTTTCCATATCTTGTAGTCTTTGACTTGGACTCTAATTAATCTCCATAATTATCTTTAAAGCTTCACACTAAATAAATCATTAAACCCAATATGCTCTAAAAATATTATTGTACTAAATCAAGACTCAAAATAGGAAAGTGCACTAAATTAAGCTAAAATCGACCTATAAACTAATAAATACGCCTAAAATGATGTCTCAGAAATAGATTTTATTATCACAAATGAGGAGACATCACCTTCTAATGATGATCGGTGATTAAATTAAACCCTACTGATTATCTAGTTAGGCAAGCCCTTCCGGATCATTACCGCACACTAGACGTTTATGTAGTGTTTCAATAATTAGACACCCCTTCCGGGTGACCATCTAACTACTATTAGCACAGCCCTAAATTGATCAGGTTTAAGACAAACAATAAATCAAAGCACATAAAACAAATATATGGTTAAGAAGTTAGAATCAATTTAAAATAGCTCTCCCAAAGAAACATAGATAGAAGAAAATATAATTCATAGATTATACATACGCATAACCCAAGCTATGGGAAAATAATTTCATACTAGAAAGAAATAAACTAAAAGAAAGATACATACTGTCAACTTGCTTTCTTGAATGATCTCTAATGATGAATAAACTTAAGGACTAATTGTGAGAGGCAAGAAAATGTTTTTACAATAGTTAAAGGGTGTATTTATAGGAGTTTAGGAAGCCCTAATTCGGATTTTTGGAGTAGAGGGCAAGTAATTGGACTCCTTTTCCAAATCAAATTCGTAGCCCTAAAATATAGAAAAGGTAATAATCTGTTGTTGTCTTTTTTTTGCCGTAACTTCTTCAATATTGCTCCGATTGACGCGTTCTTTATATCGAAACTGATCGTCTCGGAAAGCTCTACACTTTTTCTTCGGACCATTCTTCCAAATTAACCGATATTGAGTTATGATCACTTTTGTGGACATAGCTGCTGAAATTCAGATTTACTTTGCAACTTTTCTTTTCCTATTTTATCTTTTATTTCCTTTATCTCCATTTTCCATCATTATCTTCTTTCCTTTATCTCTTGGAATTGATTTGACATCTAATTAATTACCATATATCTTTTAAGTTTCACAATTAACAAATAATAAAACCAAATATGCCCTAAAAATAATAAATCGTCATGCCCTAAAAATAATAAATCATCAAATTAAGACAAGAAATAAGAAACTATAAATATACTAATAAAATCGAGCATTTGACTTCCAAGTAATCCTAAAATGATGTCTCCAATATAGATTAAATCATCACAAATACGGAGACATCAACCCTAAACTTGTTTTATATCTATTTTAATCTGGGATGTCTTTTACAATTAATTAAAATTAGTGTTTTATTCTATGCTTTCATGTGTTTTGATTTATTATTTGTTGTTCTTGCAGTTGCAAACGTATAAGATTACCTTAATAGTAGTTAGATGGTCACCCGGAAGGGGTGTCTAATTATTGAAACACCACATAAATATCTAGTGTGCGGTAGTGATCTGGAAGGGCTTGCCTCACCGATCATTACGCAGGATCCTGTTACCCAAGTCTCCTGGTAATTGTTAGGTCGCCACCTAAGTCCAACTGGAAGGGGGTTAGGAGAAATATAGAATCCTTGCTATTGCATATCACACAATTCTCCCTTACGTAAATAGATTATAATAAGACTAGTGGTAATTACTTGCTAGATCTCAAGCTAAACTCTCATACTTAGGTTTTTTGCTCTACCCTAACCAGATTGTTAGAGCTGGGCTTAAAATAATAAACCCAAATGGCCATAGGCCTCAAGAAATAAATGACCCCCTAGATGGCACCACAATACTAAAATCTCCCTTTCACTACAACAAAATCATTGTTTGCCAAACTTACAATGATCATTAGGAACTTAGATGGCACCACAAATATCGACAAAAAAAAAAAAATCGACAAAAAAAAAGATGGCACCACAATGCTAAAATTTTCCTTTATCACAAGACACTCATTTACCTGCGCGTCCTATCATTATCCGCCAAACTTACATCTTATTCCCAAGCCGTCAAAAAACCTTAGCAATTTATACCTCCCACCGACTAAATGAAACTTGGAAAGTTGAACATTAATGTAGTTGATGACTTAAAAGAGTTTGTAGTTTAACGCAGTTGCAAATACATCTAATCTTTGCACGTAGTGAATGTAAATGTATATAAGCCAAATATGTCATATTAAATTTAGCATGTTGGATATAAAAATGAACAATACGATCGACATAGAAACGTAAAAGCAATCCAAAACACTTAAGACCCGTAACTATTTCATACATTTTTAATGCCGAGTCATGATTCAAATGTATTCGACATGTTAAACGCTTGGAAAAGTGAAGAAAATATGAACAATTTAAGCCACTACATAAGTCACGTGACAGACAATAAGAAAATGAAGTGTGTCTGAAAACATCAAAAGTTAATAAATAAAAATCAATATTCCCATTTCTTCATCTCCATGCCATCTGGAGGGCTTCCCTCTACCCTTTTTGCAGCTACCTCTTTCCAGTTTGTCGATAGAACCGTTCCATTTGACTCAACCTGTTATAATCAAATCATAAAATAATCATTTAAATTGACAAAATTGATTTAAGCAAAAAGTTATTGATCGATAGATCATACAAAGGATTTCATCATGGCTCTCCTTGCATCTTCATCAGCATCTTTGTATATCTCTCGAAAGAATTTGTTCAAAGCTGCATCTCCATCCAATTTTTCATCTTTTTCCTGATTTAGAATAGAGAAACTCAATCCATAACTGAATTAATAATGAGAGTTTATTAGCATACCTCTTTTTTCATTTGTGCTTCTAGCTTATCCCAATTCTTAGCAGTTGGTTTTGAAGAAGGGTAAGATGGTCTTCCACTACCTAAAATATGAAAAACGTGGGGTCTCTGTTGTAATAACCTAAGAGTAGAGGATAATATTATTTTGTGGAAAGAAGAAATTACCTAAAGACACATTTGTCCTTGGTCCAATTGTTGCATCCTTGGTGAATTCAAGGAATGTCCAATGAATAGGTTCAGCTTTTGGAAGGTGGATCTCAATTTTTGTAGTCAAAACTTCATGTCTACATTTTGCTGGAATTATCTGTGCTTATCATGGAAAATAATTATCAGATTCAGGAACTTGAAGCAACTATAGCCTAAAGTTAATAAATCACCTTTCCGAATAACCTAGTCTGAAAAGTATACGAATCTTCACCGGGAATCTCAATAGTAAGACTTAGCTGGTAAGCAAGAAAAAAAAAAGGTAAAAAAAGAAGATGGTTAATGTGAAGAAATTAACAAAGAAGATTTTAAATTAAAACATACAATTTGTTCACCATATTCAGTTGTAACATTTTTAGCTGGTATACCCTTTGCAAATACAGTTACAACTACTTCATCAGGTTTCTGATAAAACTCATGCCTGCGTATTTTTTATTAAACAAGTCAGACATATCTATCTATCACCATCTTTATTAAGTTTCAATAACCTGTATTTTGGTTTAGTAGCTGCTGAAACTATCCCTTGATTAGATAAGTTAACAGGTGGCTGAGTATTGCTTGAAGTTGCAGTAATTTCTTCAGCAGGAGTAACAATACAAGGCTTTTGCAACTCTTTAGCTTCCTCTGAATGAAAATTACAGAAAGAGGTTAAAATAATGGAAACAAGAAACAAGAGTGTTAACATATAAGCACATAGTAAAAGTAACTAAAAAATACCTGCAATTCGCTCATTACATTCTTTAATCAATTTTGAAAACCTTGAGTCCTCAGTTGCTAAAGAGGCACCTGCTTCCAATGCATTCTTAGCAGTTTGATACTCTTCAAGCTTTATACAAGCCATGCTGTTAAGCCAAAAGGTGAGAGCTTTTTTAGTTGCTCATTAAAAACATGTACATTTTTCTCTTTACTAGTTAAAATTTCTTTCTAATGTTACAAGTACAACCTCTAGTTATATGAGTCCTCTGAATTAAATTTTAATCACTTACCCTTTGCGCAAATATGCTTTGGCCATAGAAGAATCCAACTCAATTGCCTTGTTTGCATCAGCAACAGCTTCTGCTCACACAATAAATTATTATGTATATAAGTATACAACTTGATTACGAGATTCAAAAACCAAAATATACAAAGAATTGATGAAATATCAATATTCATATAAATCTATGCTTTCAATAGCTGCCTATAATAATGCAACTCAAGACAACAGTATTAACATAATTTTTTAGGGTAAACTGCTATGAAGGTTCATGTTTTATGCGGAATGGCCAAATTTACACTAACATTGCAAGTCTACCCTTCATTAGGGACCAATGGTGAACGTTTTAAGATAACACATGGGTAATATTTGTTATATTTTTAAGTGCAATGCCTCTCCTCTCTTTAATAAACTAGGATGGAAGGTGGGTAAGATGAATTTAATGTCTGGTAAACAATAAAAAGTGAAACTTCAAAGTTATTCAGTTTAAAGGATTAGTCTTGAAGCGGGTGACCCTTTGTTCATTAGAGTGGCTTCGGGATCTTTTAGTAATTTATTTATTTTGCATTTAAAAGTAATTATTCATACTAATTAACTCAATTTGTTATAAGTATACTTGATAAAAAGTGAAGAGTAATATTGTAATTTTAGTGAAAAAAAACTGGAAGAAATAGCAAAATTAAGCAAAAATAATAATAAAAGAAATACCAGTGAAGTTGTGAAGTTTGATATTAGCTTGAGCCCGATCAGCGAAGAGCTCAGAGTTGGTAGGGGTTAAAGAGATAGCTTGAGAGTAAAGATCAACGGCCAACTCGAAGTGGTCATCTATGAACGCCTCCTTAGCCTTCTTCTCCAGATCCGACGCACCCGCCATTGTTTCTTCTTTTTTTAATTTATATAACTTAAATTTATGGACACGGCGACGATTCACCTGTTGTGTTTGCTTCTGTGTTTAAGATACGATTCTTCTATTGGAGTTGTAATTTATGGCTGAGGTAGGGAGAAGAAAAACCTTAAAGAAACTATTTGTATAGACGGCCAATCATAAACCGACAAAAACTAAATAAATCCTGGATGAATAGTGATAGATTTTACTTTAAACCCCATTATCTAAATCTCCCTATCCGAACCGAAAGAAAACAAAAAAAAAAATCTCCCTAAATTTTAAGTAAAACTTTCCTACTCTATTTTTTTTTTTTTAGGTAAACGGTTGTATTGATAAAAAAAATAGCTGAATACTGCACAAAACCTAATTCAACCCGTTAAAGATAGCAACTAAGAATCTAATACAACAACTTTATACTAATACAAAATAATCGTACACCATCATGCATAAACGAATGATAAGGAAACAAGGAAAACAAATTTTAAGTAATCAAATTTTTTTAAGTAATCATTTTTTTTTAAAATTATTTGATTGAAGAGATTTTTACTCAACAAATTTTAGAGACTTCTCCTATAGACCTAAATATTTTTGCCAAATCCATTCTTTTTATTAAAAGTAACAGATAAGATTTAACAATATAGGACTATTTTCTTACATTTTCCCACTATCCATTATATACTTATTTATTTTTTAAATATTATATATACTAAATTAATACACATTAAATTAAAACACAAAAAAAAAACCTATACAGACTCTCCTCTCTCCTATCCTATTACTCAACCTTAACCTATCCCCACAACAGCTTCCTCTCATGAGCATCAAAGCATTTTTACCACAGTCGCAACCATGGAGCATCAAATTTTCGAAACAAGGTGTCGTCATGAAAAAGCATCCATGCAGCACATGCATGAAGCTCTCCAGCGTGACAACAACTCGGTGGTGGTGGCTACGTCGGCAAGAAAAAGAAATAACTTGGAGTTTTACTTTTATTGGCGGAAACCTAGGTGGAGTTTCTAGCAATTTCAGTTTGAGATCCATGGTAGAGATCGATGTTCTAAGTTTTGAACTTTCATTTTTTTAGGCAGCCTTGGTCCGAGTACAACTTCAATGGCATTCTTGGCTTTTCAGGCAAGCAGATCGAGACAAAAGCTTTGTCGTTCATGGAGCAGCAATCACGGCCCAAATTTGTGTTTAGAAGCCATGTTTATGGCTAGATTAATGTGATATGGTCCGAGGTTTTGTAACCATGTAGCTTTGTCATACTTATGGTTTGTCTGTTTAACAAATGATGGTTAGCCTTTTGTTTTTGTGAGTTAATGTTATTGTTGACCAAACGTGGATAACAAAACAAGTGGATGCCTACTTTTTCTTTAATACATATGAGAGCCACTTTGGACTCGGAATCATTTTGACTCTAATAAGATTCTATCCCAGGACCTATTGGTCTCTACGGAGTAATCAAACCACTAGACCAACTATCGATCTTAGTGGATGCCTACTTAGCTAATAGTTCGCAAGAGTTTTATATATATATATAATATTGTAATTTTTTTAAGAAATTATTATTGTAATTTAATTATTTATTTTAGTTAGTATAATTGTTAATTTTAGTTGTAATAATATTTTTCTAATAATATACTTGACTTTGTATGCATTTTTTGTTTTACTTAGTATTTTTTAAGAAAAACTCAGTGTTATTTACTGAGTATATTTAGTGTCTTATTGAATATACTCAATGTTTTTCGTACTCACTAAATCTTCGAGCACTCTGTAAAATTTCTAAGTACTCAGTAACATCTCCAAACACTTAGTAAAATATCCAAGCACTCAGTAAAATATCCAAGCACTCAATAAAATCTTCGAGCACTCAGTAAAATCTCTAGTGGTGCTGGTAGTGATCGGTGGGTGGTGGTCGGAGCTGGAAAGTACCGATGGTCAGTGAGTTGATACTCATGACTCGCTAATTTGGTGATACATGCTTAATGTAACTTTTTTGTCTTTATGTGGTTTTTGTTTTATTTGAGGATATTTTAGTATTTGGCCACCCATAAGATTTGGTGGTGGCCTCTTTGAAAAAGAACATAGCCACTAAGTTTATCTCTAAGACCTCATAGTTCAATAACCCTTGATTGAATCATCTAAATTCCACCTAAAAAATAGAGTAAGACTTCTCTCAAATGTTGAATGGTCCAATATATACTGATCATTAATTATAATAACGAGATACACATTATTAGATTAGTTGGATATTATAATTAATCCCATGCTTTAAATTAAAAAATGACTAATGTAATAACTAATTCTATAGGGGGATAATCCCGGACCACCCATGTACCAAAAAAAACTAATATAAGGGGGTGTTTGTTTGCACTTAGTGAGATCTAAATTTGGTTCATTAAGACAATTGATCAATCCAACTGTTTGTTTTTCTGACCAAATCAGATCTGAATGGCTCTTAACTAGTCTGTTTCGTTAAGATTTTAAACTAGGTGTGAATCGTTCAGACACTGCCTCTTAATAGAATAAGTTCTATTCAGCTGTTCATTCAGCATTCAACACTTATTACTTAAAAGACAAACGATACCTAAATGACTAATGTCAATATTGGACTATCCAATATTTGATGATATTTTTCCTTTCAAAAAGATAGTATTTCGATAATATGATTCCAGACAACCTCCAATAGTACTCATCTTTTTATTAATTGACTCGAAAATACTAGATGTTAACCATAATATGGTAATCAATACTTACTTGAGGTATTTTTTAGCCAACTAAGTAAGAACAAACTAATTATAAAAGTGTAGTTTGTCTCACATATTCTATTTCTTTTCATGTTTGACCATAACATATATTTGGCGTTTTACAAATTTGTTAATAATACTAACAAGTATGAGTCCAACAAATTTAATTTTTTTACTATATGTGACGCTAACATATTATGATCAATCATGACATATATTAATAGACTCAACAATATAAGCGATAGTAGATGCATTTTATCCATAATTCCTTACGTGGTATTTAGTATATATAGGCCCCCTCTTGGGTGTTCTTTTCAGATGAAGTCTCAAATTTCATATATGATAATTTTCCAGTATCAAAAACTAATTTAATGCCTACTTTATTTAAAAGAGATTTTTGAGATTAGGTTTTTATGGAGAATAAGGACATAAACCCCCGTTCAGAGATACAGTCTTTCTAGAGATGAGTTTTAGAAATACCTTTCGTTTTCTTAGAATGACAGTGATTGTTAAGTTTCTTATGTAAATACATTCTCTATCAGCTTCCTCCTCGAACTCCCTAATAAGTCCTTGTTTAAGCAAAAAAAAAATATTAAACTCCCATGCCAAGGATTCACTCGTTCTTGGTTCCTACCAGGTTAGTCGCGGCCTTCAAGACAATAATCACCTCATCAGCTTCAACTAGGTTGGCATGTCCACGTGGATTTAGGTTTTAATATTTCATTTTATCACACTCGTATGCCTTGTGTCCCACTTTTTAACACATATAGCATCCACCCTTGGGCTTACAAAACTTACATGTCATTTTGAAGCCACATCCCGATTTGTTGAATTTATCTCCTGACTTATTTTTATCACGCCCTTGCTAGATAGTCGACTTACGCTTAGCTTTGAACATGTCTTTATTTACATAAAAGGACTTGATCAGAGTAGTTGTTAGTATATTTAAAGCTAAAGTTTTTAGCCTATATTTGGGTTGTTTGCATCTTCGATCCTAATATGACATAGGTGTCTTCATATTTGTGATGAATTAATCTAGTTTAGAGATATCATTTTAGGTGTGTTATGTGCTTAGTTGAGAGATTTTCCCCTATTAATCGTTAGATTCTTAATTCATGCTTTGATTTGGAGGTTTATTACTTTTAGAGCCTTTTTAGTGTAATTTGTGTGTTAAATGTGAAACTCATAGGTATAATGATGATATTAGACTCCAAATCTGTTAGCCTCACCTTGTTTTTATTCCCGTTTTAATATTCGACAAATCATCATTTAAACTAAAATTCATTTGGTATCACTTTTAAGGTTTTCCAAAACCCCTCATTAGATTAGTTGTGTTAAATTCCTTGATATTAAGCTTGAGCTTCAAAAGAGCAGTATCGCGGTACACCAGACAGAAACTGCGGTACACCGCAGAGCCACGGACCAGAGGCGCGGTGCACGGGATAGCCCGTCAGTAAGCTAAGAAAATGTGCGGTACACCGGACCAAAGGCGCGGTACACCGGACTGAGGCACGGACCAGGGACACAGTGCATAGGATAGTCCGACCAGTAAGCTTGAAGTTAAGACGAACGTTTTCGCGGTGCACCGGACCATACCCGCGGTACACCGCAAGAGAGGGTTTTCTGCACTATTACTAGAGGACAAAGCTTATATCCGTTGGAGATAAAATAGATCCGTTAGATAGAAGCTTTTTGACCGTTGGAAGATATTTTCAGCTATATATTGAAGCTCATTCAAGACACAACTCAAGCCTTCCATCTACCAATCTTAAGAGCAATTAATATTATCATTCAAGGAGGTTTCAAAGGAGCATTCAAGTCATATTCATTCTTAAGCTACACAGTTCATATCTACTCATTTAGGAGTTTAGTTACAAAGCTTTTATAAGCACCCCTAAACACTTTTCCCTTTCCTCTTAGTTCTTGTAATAGATTAAGAGAGTAGTGTGAGCATAGGTTTTATGCTTGGTTCCTTGTGTTGGTGAAAACACAAGTGTATTTCCTTCAAGGTTTTGAAGTGGTTGTAAAGGGTTTGTAATCTCACCCGGTTAAGAGTTACGAAGATTAGTTGAGAATCTTGCAAATCCTAAGAAGGCTTCCTTAGGTAGTGGATGTAGGGAAACCGAACCACTATACATCGTTGTGTATCGTTTTCTATCTCTACACTCTTTACATTTCCGCACTCTATATGCTTGATAAAATGCCTACATGAATAGTTTGATAATATTGTCTTTTAGGATTATCTAGTTCTTTACTATTTAGTTTGCTAAAACAATAGGATTCAAATTAGCTTTTAATTTTATTTACTTGAAATAAAATTAGCCGATTAATTTCCATTGTCCTATTCAACCCCCCTTCTAGGACACATATAGTATATCAATTGGTATCAGAGCCTAGCTCTATTGTACTTAATCGTTTCTAGAGTTAATACGATATGGATTCTAATCAACCGGAAGGTTCATGTTCTACTAGACCTCCGCTTTTTGTAGGAAAAGACTACTTTGGATGGAAAAAGAAAATGGAGATTCATGTCAAAGGAATTGATTACTTTTTGTGGCTTGCTATCAAGAAGGGTCCTTATATTCCTTATGTTAATGGTAGTAGAACGGACGTGAAAGATGAAGATGATTACAATGATCAAGACATAGCTAAACTCACCAAAAACAACAAAGCTATGAACATACTCATAAATGGGTTAAGTGTTACGGAGTATGCTCGAGTTAGTGAATGCAATTCGGCTCATGAAATGTGGCAACTCTTGGAGCTATCATATCAAGGAACGGAAGATATCAAAGAAACTAAGATTGGTCTTTTTATCACCAAGTATGAGCTATTTCGTATGGAGCCCGATGAAGCCTTAAATGCTATGCATCAAAGATTTTCTAACATTGTCAACACCTTAAAGACTCTTGGTCAAGAGTACACCAACAAAGAACAATGTCGAAAAATCTTATTTGCTCTTCCAAGGAAATACAAATCAAAGATCAACTCTATAAGAGACACTAAAGATCTTTCAAAAATGACGGTTCATGAACTCATTTGTAACCTCATGACGGAAGAGCTTGTGCTTGAAGAAGAAAAGATAAGAGATGATGAGGAAAAGAAAATTAAGAAATCTATTGCTTTCCATGCCTTGAGTACCAAGTTGAAAGAACGAAAAGAAAGGAAGGAAAGTGACGAAAAAGAAAACTCACATGAAGAAGAAACTAGTGAAGATGAAGGAGTGGCTATGTTGGCAAGAGATATGAAAAAATTCATGAGATACAAACGCTTTGCCAAGAAAGGAAGTTCTTCCTCACCCTATAAGAAGAATACTAGAGCTATCAAACAAGATGAACCCACTTGCTATCATTGCAAGAAAGTTGGTCACATCAAAACTTATTGTCCGCTTCTTCAAAAGGAGAAACCTAAAAGAGCAATGCATGCTAATATCACTTGGGATACTCAAAATTCGGATGAAGAAGAAAGTGATAACGAAAATGTTAATCTTGTTGCTTTTATGGGAGAACTTGAAAATGATGAAGATGCTTCTTCGGATTATGATACCGGCTCAACTCACTTTGCCTTTATGGCAAATCATGATGAGGTAACTCCTAAATCTAAACTCTCTTTATCTAATGACGATGCTAGTGAACAAGATATTCATGAGGCATTTGATTCTCTCTACAATGATTTCTTAAACTCTATTGAAACAAACAAAGTTTTAACAAAAGATTTAGAATTTGAGAAAAATAGAACTAAAGAGGTTTTAAAAGCTTTGGAAGATTGTCAAAATCTTTTTGATGAATGTATAGATGAAAATGAGAAACTTCATCTTATTGAGAAAAAACTTTTGCAAGAAAAAGCTTTATTGGAGAAAAAGATTGTTGATCAAAATGCTATTATTTTAAAATTTACAAATGGGCAAGAAAACTTGGAAATGATTTTAGGCTCTCAAAAAATGGCTTTTGAAAAAAGTAGTGTTGGATATGATCCATTCACTAAACAAAAACCCTTGAAAAATGTTTTTGTAAAATCAAAAATTTCAAATGCAATTCCATCTTCTTCAAAATCTTCTATCACTTGCACCTATTGTGAAAAACTTGGTCATGATGCATCTCATTGTTATTATCGCAAATTATTGGATTTGAGATCTCTTGTGCCACTTTGGAAAAGGCCTATATGGGCTATAAAAAGAAAATCCACTAACCCGCATGGACCCAAACCAAATTGGGTACCTAAAGCCTAAATTATTTTTGTGTATAGGGATTGAGCATCAAGAAGCAAAATATATGGCTCCTTGATAGTGGATGCTCAAGACATATGACCGGGAACTCTTCATTATTTACACGTTTATATAAAACAAAAGGTGATAGAGTTACTTTTGCCGACAATACTTAAAAACGCGTTTTGGGTAAAGGTAACATCGGTAATATGAACTCTTTACTTATCTCTAATGTGTTACTTGTTGAGGGTCTTTCATTTAACTTGCTTAGTATTAGTCAACTTTGTGATGTTGGTTATAGTGTTAAATTTGAAGCTTCTAGATGTGTTGTTTTAAAAAATGATGAGTTAGATACTATGTTTATAGCAAAAAGATCGGATAATGTTTTTGTTGTTGATCTTGAGAGTCTTATGTGTAAACATATTAAATGCTTATCCGTGGTAAATGATAGTTGGCTTTGGCATAGACGTTTAGGACATGCTAGCATGGATTTGATTTCAAAATTGTCTAGAAAAAATATTGTTGTTGGTTTGCCTATTTATAAGTTTGATAAAGATAAATTATGTGATGCATGTCAACTTGGTAAACAACATCGTTCATCTTTTAAATCCATAAATAAGGCCATCACCGTTAGGCCACTTCAATTATTGCATATGGATCTTTTTGGTCCCGTTGATGTCACTAGTCTAGGAGGATCTAGATATGTCTTTGCTGTTGTTGATGATTACACTAGATATACATGGGTGATGTTCCTTGCTTTAAAAAGTGATGCCTTCAATGAATTTGCAAAACTTTGTAGAAAGGTGCAAAATGAGAAAG
This sequence comes from Nemophila menziesii, assembly GCA_029959085.1. Classification (NCBI taxonomy): domain Eukaryota; kingdom Viridiplantae; phylum Streptophyta; class Magnoliopsida; order Boraginales; family Hydrophyllaceae; genus Nemophila; species Nemophila menziesii. The sequence continues at coordinate 25,580,327 of JARWIR010000001.1, read as the reverse complement.
GCTACTCTATTACATGCATTCGTAGTGATAATGGTAGTGAATATGTGAATTCTCCTTTTGTGCATTTTTGTGATGAATTTGGGATTGAGCATAATTTTTCGGCTCCTAGAACTCCCCAACAAAATGGGGTAGTGGAAAGGAAAAACCGAACTCTACAAGAAATGGCTAGAACAATGCTAAAAGAACATAGCTTGCCTACATACTTTTGGGGAGAAGTCGTTCATACGGCTTGTTATGTGTTAAATAGAGTTCTAATTAGACCCCTTATTAAGAAAACCCCTTATGAGCTTTGGAATGGTAGACCACCAACTATTGCTTATTTTCGTGTTTTTGGGTGCAAATGTTTTATCTTAAACACTAGGGACTACTTGGGTAAATTTGATGCTAAATCGGATGAAGGTATTTTTCTTGGTTATTCCACTAAGGGAAAAGCCTATCGCATTTTCAATAAACGTACTCGTACCATTGAGGAATCTATGCATGTTGACTTTGATGAGACTAATCCTTTTTGTATCAAGAAAGTAGTAGATGTTGACTTACATGAAGATACTCCACAAGATCAACCCTTAGAATATCCTACTCAAGAATTAAAATCTCATGATGATCCTCCTAAGTAAAATGGTCAAATCTCAAATGAAGCTAGTACGGATTTACCAAAGTGTTGGAAACATATCAAAGATCACCCAAGTGAATTAATTCTAGGTGATCCAAAAGAAGGTGTTACCACTCGTTCTCGTATTATTGCTCTATGTGCTCATCAAGCATTCTTATCTCAAATTGAGCCCAAGAATATTAAAGAAGCCTTGCTAGATGATCATTGGATAAACGCTATGCATGAGGAATTAAATCAATTTGAGCGTAGTAAAGTTTGGACATTAATTGAGAAACCAATAGGCCCTACTATTATTGGCACTAAGTGGGTATTTCGCAACAAGCTAGATGACACCGGTATTATCACTAGAAATAAAGCAAGGTTAGTTGCTCAAGGATATAATCAAGAAGAAGGTATTGATTTCGATGAAACTTTTGCTCCGGTAGCTAGACTTGAATCTATTCGTATGCTACTTGCTTTTGCTTGTTATATGAATTTTAAACTTTACCAAATGGATGTCAAAAGTGCTTTTTTAAATGGTTTTATAGATGAGGAAGTCTTTGTTAAACAACCACCGGGTTTTGAGGATCCAAAATTTCCAAATCATGTTTTTAAACTTTCAAAGGCTTTATATGGTTTAAAACAAGCACCTCGTGCTTGGTATGAACGTTTAAGCAAATTTTTGTTAGATGATGGTTTTAAAAGAGGAAATATTGACTCCACTTTATTTATAAAAAGGTCTTCAAAAGATATCCTTCTTGTTCAAATTTATGTGGATGATATTATATTTGGTGCTACTAATGAAAATCTTTGTGAGAATTTTTCTAAAAGCATGCATAAGGAATTTGAGATGAGCATGATGGGAGAATTGAATTACTTTCTTGGACTTCAAATCAAGCAAATGAAGGATGGCATCTTTGTCAATCAAGCCAAATACACAAAAGAATTGATCAAAAAATTTGGACTTGAAGATGCAAAGGAAATTGGAACTCCAATGAGCACATCCACAAAATTAGACAAAGATGAAGATGGTAAGGATGTTGATGAGAAAGCGTATCGAGGTATGATTGGTAGCTTACTTTATTTAACCGCTTCTAGACCCGATATTATGTTCCCCGTGTGTCTTTGTGCTAGATTTCAATCCTCTCCTAAAGAATCGCATCTTAGTGCCGTTAAGCGTATTTTTAGGTATTTGAAAAGAACCCTAAGTCTAGGACTTTGGTACAAAAGATTTACCTCTTTTGAACTAATAGGTTATTCGGATGCCGATTATGCCGGTTGTAGACTTGATAGGAAGAGTACTAGTGGAAGTTGCCAATTCTTAGGTCAATCCCTTGTTTCTTGGTCTAGTAGAAAACAAAATAGTGTTGCTTTATCCACGGCCGAAGCCGAATATGTTGCGGCCGGAAATTGTGTGACTCAAATTCTTTGGATGAAACAAACCTTACTAGATTTTGGCCTAGAGTATGATTGTGTTCCCATTCGTTGTGATAACACTAGTGCTATCAATCTTACCAAAAATCCTATTCAACACTCTAGAACGAAACACATAGAAATCCGTCATCATTTTATCCGTGATCACACTAAAAAAGGGGATATTGTACTTGAATTTGTCACTTCGGAAAATCAACTAGCCGATATCTTTACTAAACCTCTACCCCAAGATCTTTTTGAGAAAATTCGTTGTGAGATTGACATGCAAATTCTCTAACCTTCTTATCATGCCATTAGTGTTTAGTGCTTTTTGTGTATATAATCTTGTTGCTAATATTTTCTTGATGTTATAGGGTCCTTGAAGCTTCTAATTGTTATCCATTTACTTCTTTAGTCCTTGTTTTTTACTCAAAATGTGTTTTGACCCCTTAAAATTTTCAAAAAATTGTATCATTAGTTCTTTTTGTTGTTGCCAAAGGAGGAGAAATTTTAGTTAAACTTTTTCAAATGCATTTTGTGAGGGGGAGTTTTTATAAAAACTCTAGTGATTAGGTTGAGGGGGAGTTTTTGTTCAAAACTTTATCTTAGGCATCTTCAAAAGTTTATGATTTGTCAAATATCAAAAAGGGGGAGATTGTTAGCCTCACCTTGTTTTTATTCCCGTTTTAATATTCGACAAATCATCATTTAAACTAAAATTCATTTGGTATCACTTTTAAGGTTTTCCAAAACCCCTCATTAGATTAGTTGTGTTAAATTCCTTGATATTAAGCTTGAGCTTCAAAAGAGCAGTATCGCGGTACACCGGACAGAAACTGCGGTACACCGCAGAGCCACGGACCAGAGGCGCGGTGCACGGGATAGCCCGTCAGTAAGCTAAGAAAATGTGCGGTACACCGGACCAAAGGCGCGGTACACCGGACTGAGGCACGGACCAGGGACACGGTGCATAGGATAGTCCGACCAGTAAGCTTGAAGTTAAGACGAACGTTTTCGCGGTGCACCGGACCATACCCGCGTTACACCGCAAGAGAGGGTTTTCTGCACTATTACTAGAGGACAAAGCTTATATCCGTTGGAGATAAAATATATCCGTTAGATAGAAGCTTTTTGACCGTTGGAAGATATTTTCAGCTATATATTGAAGCTCATTCAAGACACAACTCAAGCCTTCCATCTACCAATCTTAAGAGCAATTAATATTATCATTCAAGGAGGTTTCAAAGGAGCATTCAAGTCATATTCATTCTTAAGCTACATAGTTCATATCTACTCATTTAGGAGTTTAGTTACAAAGCTTTTATAAGCACCCCTAAACACTTTTCCCTTTCCTCTTAGTTCTTGTAATAGATTAAGAGAGTAGTGTGAGCATAGGTTTTATGCTTGGTTCCTTGTGTTGGTGAAAACACAAGTGTATTTCCTTCAAGGTTTTGAAGTGGTTGTAAAGGGTTTGTAATCTCACCCGGTTAAGAGTTACGAAGATTAGTTGAGAATCTTGCAAATCCTAAGGAGGCTTCCTTAGGTAGTGGATGTAGGGAAACCGAACCACTATACACCGTTGTGTATCGTTTTCTATCTCTACACTCTTTACATTTCCGCACTCTATATGCTTGATAAAATGCCTACATGAATAGTTTGATAATATTGTCTTTTAGGATTATCTAGTTCTTTACTATTTAGTTTGCTAAAACAATAGGATTCAAATTAGCTTTTAATTTTATTTACTTGAAATAAAATTAGCCGATTAATTTCCATTGTCCTATTCAACCCCCCCTTCTAGGACGCATATAGTATATCAAAATCAATGTTAAGGAGTTAAGGAAAGAATATAACCGGAGAAATCAAGAGTAAAAAGGAAAGGAACTTGATTTATGAAAGTACAAAAGCTGCCAAAAGTTGTCATATAGTTGTGAAGATATCTAGTATTTTGAATGTTGTAGAAAATAGACAAGGATTTTGAAAATACCCTTTGATATTTGGAAAGGTCTTTGAATTGCGGTCATTTTGATATAAAGATCACTGGATTTGGATAAGTAACGAAGGAGTTATGAATTTTACAAACTCTTAAGGTCAACCAGACCTATTATTTAGGAATAGAGTTGAACTTGGATTATATAACTTGGGAAATACTCTAGTTTTAGACCATACACCTATATATATGACTACCTAACTCTGTAAACATGCCCTTGCTTGTCTTTTCTAGTCCTTGCTAGTCCTTTCTTGTATTTTGATGTCTCCCTATTTGTGATATAATAGTCTAGGTTGGAGACATCATTTTAGGTGTATTCGAGTATTTAATTAGAGATTTTTATTCATATTTTGGTAAATTCCTATTTCTTGTCTTGATTTGATTAATCATTATTTTTAGAGCATATTTGGTTTAATTTTTGTGTTAATGTGAAGCTTTAAAGATATATGGAAATTAATTAGATGCCAAATCAATTCTAAATAAATAAGGAAAAAAGATATGGAAGGAATTAAGAGATAAAAGGAAGTATAAATAAATTAGGAAATGAAAAGTTTCCAAGTAAATCTGAAATTCTGCAGCCACGTCCACTAAAATGAAGATAACTTAAAATAGGCTGGGAATGGGAATTTCGATAAGAAATAACAAGTAAAAGTGTATATCTTCTCTATGCGGTCGTTTCGATATAAATTAGGCAAACATCGGACCAATAACGAAGAAGTTACGACCATAACAAGACACCAACATTTATCATATCTCCTATATTTTAGGAAACAGATTTTATTTGGAAAAGGAGTCCAATTACTTGACTTCTACTCCAAGATTTCGACCTAAGGTCTTCTAAACACCTATAAATACACTCATTAATCATTATAAACATGTCCTTGCCTTTCCACAATTAGTACTTAATATTATTCATCATAGAAGTCATTCAAGAGAAACAAGTTGAAAGTATGTATCTTTATTTTAGTTTTTTTTATCAAACCTACCATTTTATATCCACAAAATGACAAGTACAAATCAAACCCCTACTTGTTTTTTACTCAAAAACAAGCATGGCTAGGAAAAACAAACTCTATACAACATTTACTAGAAAGTAAACCTATCAACTTGCAAGACAACCTATACAACCATTGCTAGAAAAATAAATCAAAATAGAAGCACCCTATACAACTATTGATAGGAAATTAAACCCTATACAACAATTGCTAAAGTCTTATACTACTATACTAGGTCCAAGCTCCAAGCTATATTCCTTGATCTTCTTGCTCTTCTCCCTTGAGTACTCCATGTAGCTTCCATCTTCTATCAATCTCATATTCTCAACACTCCTTTTAAATAACTTTCTATTCTAAAGTGTATATTGGACGTCTTTCACAACAATTTTCACAATATCCTCATATTTAGGATGCATCTTCTTAATCTCTTTTTTATTCCTCACATCCCAAATACAATAAAGAAAGCTAAGAAAAGTAATGTTTGATATGGTATCCTTTAAGGTGTTACCATCAAACTTAAGCATAAAATCAAGCCTTTCCTCCCAAGTATTACCCGAGTTGTGCCAATTATGAAGAGCACAAATCTCCTTCCAAGCCAAAGTAGTGAATTTTCAATTCACAAATAAGTGATCCCTAGATTCATGTTCTTCAAAGCAAAGGTAGCACATCTTGTCCACTTCCATTCCCCACTTGCTAAGCCTATCTTTAGTGCTTAATCTACCCTTACAAATTAAACAAGCACAAAACTTGTGCTTTGGCATACTCCATTTATGACACACCACACTATACCATTTTATTTTCTCATTAGGACCCCTTAGGTCATACATAACATCCGAGGTCCTAAAGCCTTTATCTCCCCATCTTATAGTGTCATGCTCTTCATTAAGCACCATATCCTTTACCACCTCATACACCTTGTTAAACCTAGGTGGAAATCTCCACCTCTTCCCCACATAATAGTCCAACACCTTTTTGTTAACATTATAATTACCCAAATAAATAGCATCCTTTTGTTCACAAATATCACCTTACACTTTCCTTTTATCCATCTATCATCTAACATATAGGTTCTCTTTCCATTTCCAACATCATGTATAATATATTTAAAAGCAAGGTACCTCACATATAGTTTATTTCTTGCTATCATGAACTAATTTTCCCATAGCTTGGGTTTTGCATATATATCATCTTTGAATTCTATTTTCTTCTATCTAAGTTTGTTTGGGAAATCTCTTTTAAATTGATTATAGCTTCTTAACCATATATTTGTTCTATGTGCTTTGATTTATTGCATATCTTAATCTTGATCACATTGGGATTGTCTTAATAGTAGTTAGATGGTCACCCACAAGGGGTGTCTAATTATTGAAACATCACATAAGCATCTAGTGTGCGGTAGTGATCCGGAAGGGCTTGCCTAACTAGATAATCATTAGGGTTTGAGATTTAATCACTGATCATTATGCAGGGTCCCCTTACCCAAGTGCCCTGGTAATTGTTAGGTCCTCACCTAAGTCCAACCAGTAGGGGGTTAGGAGGAATATAGAATCCTAGCTACTTATCTAAGAGCTTTAATCACCCTTATTAACTAGTAGAAGAAATAGAACGATTAGTGCATACTAGCAAAACCTGAGCTATACTTTCTCATCTTTATTTTATTGTCTTTAGTTTGATATTGTTTCCTCAATCAATCATCCTATTTACTTTTATTGTATTTAAATTCAGTAACTATTTATTACTACGCTTTTATGTTAATTCATTTGTGTAACACACTAAGTCCCTGAGAACGAATCTTTACTTATCATAAAACTTTCGTACAACCTATGATACTTGCAGTGAGTACTGTGCTCGGTTAGGGTGTTTAGTTGCATCTTTATTACCTTATTTTTATCACACCTTAGCCGACACTATAGTTACACCCTCAGTATCAAGTTTTATTATTACCTTATTTTTATCACACCTTAGCCGACACTATAGTTACATCCTCAGTATCAAGTTGACATTATGTATTTTATCTTTAGTTTTATTTCTTCTAGTATGAACTAATTTATACATAGCTTGGGTTTGCATATGTATAATCTTTGAATTATATTTATATATTCTATGTTATTTGGGAAAGTGACAGTTAATTGATTGAACTTCTTATTTACATATCTGTGTTATGTGCTTTGACTTCATGTTTGCAGTCCTTACTAGTGCACGAGTATAGGGTTACCCCATTAGTAGTTGGATTCTCGCCCCGACGAGGGATTCAATTTTTGACAACACCATATAATATTCTAATGTGAGGTAGTGATCCTGACGGGCTTGCCTAACTAGATAGTCACTAAGGTTTGATATCACCACCAATCATTGTGCAGGGTCCCCTTACCCAAGTCCCCTGATAGTGTTGAGGTTGCCACCTAAGTATACCCTGACGGGAGTTAGGAAGAATATAAAATACTGGCTATTTATACTTACTTAAAGCTTAAATCTAGAATATTAATTTAGAAAGATAAGTGCATACTAGCAAACTTAAGCTATATCTCTCATCTCCATTCTATTAGTTTATTTATCTACATTAGTAGTTTAATTTTTATTCTGAATACCGAACAAATATTTATCTCTTTATTATTGTCTTTTAATTTCACAATTAATCTCTTCTACGCTTTTATCTTAAACACAATTCGATCTAACAGAATAAATCCCCTCGGACGGACTTACTTATTAACTATAACTTGCAAATGATCTGTGCACTTGTAGTGAGTTTCTCGTGGTAGTATAGTATGTGTGTCCATTACTATCATCTTTATGTTTGTCCTATTTGTAATTGTTTTTCTTTCTTTCTTTAGTATGAACTAATTATATTTAGCTTGATAATAGCATATGTGATGTCTCCTCATTTGTGATAGATTAATGTTAGGATGAGACATCATTTTTAGTGATTTAGAAGTCATAATAGTCGATTTTCTTGAGAAATAGTGCACTTTCCTATTTTGAGTCTTGATTTAGTAAAATAATATTTTTAGAGCATATTAGGTTTAATTGTTTATTTAGTGTGTAGCTTTAAAGATAATTATGAAGATTAATTAGAGTCCAAGTCAAAGATTACAATATATGGAAAGAGATTTGCATGGTAATTGGAGATTAGGAAACAAAAGCTACAAAGATGGAAAAGGAAAAGCTGCCTAAATCTGAGATTCTGCAGCACATGCCTAAATAAGTGCTTTTTACCCCAAGAAATAGGCCGATTTTGGTAATTTCCTTTCATAGGGACAAAGATAATTCTGTGAGGATTCTTTTGGTATCTTATGGAGCTCAAACCGACCAATAACGAAGAAGATATGCTCAGCGGTCCAACAGTGTTTATCTTTATTTCCATACGAATTTGAGTTGGGCTAGGAGTCCAATACTTTATCTCTTCCTCAAGAAAACGAATTAGGTCTTCTAAACACCTATAAATACACCCTTATATCACTTGTAAAATCATCCTTGCCTCATAGTAATTAGTTCTTAAGGTTTTATTCTTCCAGTTTATTGTAGAGAGCAAGATGATGTCTTTTGTAATTTCTTTCAGTTTATTTCCTTCAGGTATGAACTAAACTCCCCATATCTTGGGTTTTGCATAATGTATAATCTATGAATTCTAATTCTTCTATCTAAGTTTCTTTGGGAATTACATATTTTAATTTGATATTAGCTTCTTACTTAATATTTGTTTATGTGTTTTGATTTATTGTCTTTCCTAGAACTGATCACTTTAGGATTGTTTTAATAGTAGTTAGATGGTCTCCTTGACAGGGTGTTTAACTATTGAACCACCACATAATGTCTAGTGTCGATATTAGTTCTGACAAAACATGATTCTAACTAGATAGTCATTAGGGTTTTTTTTAATCACCATATCACCAATTGATTGTTGCGATTGCTTAGGGCCTTAGTAGCGTTTGATAACCCTATTCTAAACCACGTCTTGGTTGTGCCGTAGCCCCCTTAGTCGCTCTCAAGGTCTAAGGTATGAGAATTTAGAATCCTGTCTAAGTATACCAAGAGCTAATATTCTCCCTTATTAACTAGTTTATAGATAGAATTAGAAGGATTAGTGCATACTAGCAAAACCTAAGCTATATCTCTCATCTCATATTCTTAATCTTTTATTTTATTGTCTTTATTTTCTTAGTTTTAGTTAATTAATTTCGAAATTTGTTCCCTTTTAATTGCTGTCTTTAATTATTTACTTTTACTCGTTATTTCTACTCACGCGATTAACACACTTAAGTCCCTGAGAACGAACTTAACTTATCATTAAAACTTGCATACGTCCTGTAATACTTGCAGTACTGTGCCTGTCTAGGGTGAAAGTGCGTAGTTTCTTGACTTAATTTTATCTTATATTTATCACACCCTAGGCGACACCAATATGGGTATGAATTATAGAGTTGTTTTATTTGTTATCCGAATTTGGGATGTCCATTTACATTTAATTTAAATTAGTAGTGATAGCTCTGTTATATGTGTTTTGCTTTAATGTTTGTAGTTCTTGTGGTGCACAACGTATAGGATTACCATAGTAGTTGGATTGTCACCTCGATATGGGATTCAGTTATAGAAACACCACATAAACGTCTAGTGTGTGGTAGTGATCCAGATGGGCTTGCCTAACTAGATAGTCGCTAAGGTTTGATTTAACCACCGATCATTCCGCATGGTCCCTTTACCCAAGTCCCCTAGTAATTTTTAGATTGCCTCCTAAGTCCACCTTGACGAAGGTTAGGAGGAATATAGAATCCTGGCTATTGTATATCACACAATTTTCCATCAGATGATAACCATATGACAAGGCTAGTGAGGATTACTTGCTACTTTTCGAGCTAAACTCTCATACATCTTCTCTTCTATATTTAATTTCATGTATTTAATTTCTTTATTTTAAATAGTTAAGTATTTGGAGTCATAAAACCAAACAAATATTTTAGTGTCTTAAGCGTATTATTTTATCAACTTCTTTTATTGCACTTCATAATTGCATTAGTTATAACTCACTTTCGTAGTCCCTGAGATCGATATCTGTTTTACTTACAAATTACTTGCAAACGATTTGTGCACTTGCAGAGAATTTATCGTAGTGATATAGGGTGTTAGTTCTCTTATCTATATTGTTATATATCACACCCTAGCTACCACCAAGTTTTTGGCACCAATGCTGGGGACTACATTGTTAGCTTAGTGTTTTAATTTTAGTTGTGCTATTTTACGCTTTACTTTTAAGTTTTGTCTATTTTAGGTATTCAGATGGAAAGTCCAAGAAGTTTAGGACTTCCTCTCTCATTTAGAGTGCAACCTAGAGGAATCCTCACTCCATATATTGAATCCACTAAATCAAGGCCCGATCCAGGCATGTTAAATCAATTTTCAAGTTATGGGCCATTTAGTGGTGCGCACAATAAGACCCGGTCCGTTACATTCATAAATTTATGCAGATCTGTGATGCCTACATCACCAAAGGTTCCACAAAGGAACAAATGTACTACGTCATGTTCCAATTCTTTTTACTGGAAGTGCACGCGAATGGTATAATGACCAACAACCCGATTAAATCCCAAACTAGGATAAGCTCCAAGCAAAATTCCTTAATCGATTCTATATATAAGTAGGTGCTTAAAAGATATGTTGGAGTTTGAACATTTCACGCAAGAAGAGGGAGAAAGTGTTGGTGAAGCACAATTGAGGTTTACCGAGAAGAAAGCGAGGTGTCCATTCCACATCTCCTCACCCAAATATCAGTTAACCATGTTCTATACAGGGCTCAACAACGAGTCTAAAGCAAGAGTAGATGATCTCGGATGTGGAAGTTTTGTGTTACTAGATCCAGAAGAAGCAAATATCACCATGGAAAGTGTTGTAGAAACTGAAAGAAGTTGTCCTACAGATACAGTTCCGGAAGATCCCTTACAGGAAGCAAGGTTCGGAAATTGGAGCCAACTACTAAAAGAGCTACATACACGTGTGGAGAATATTTCCCAACTCAGGCGAATTACGTAAACACAATATCTCGATGTCTAGGTTGTGGAGGGAGCGGTCATTCGTGGGACGTCTGTCCGTCAAAACAATACAAAACCTATCCCCCACATAATCACTGTAAGGCCAAATATCAAGGCAACCTATATAAGCCTCGACCTCAAGAGAATATCTATCAAGCCCAACCACAACCAATCTATCAACATAATTCAAACTATCTACCAGTTTCACGCATCAAGCAAGCTATGTTCCTCCTTCAAGACAGCCTTCAACGAGAGAATTTGCACAAGAGATGACCGCTTTAACAAAATTTGCGGCAGAAAACACAAGGATGTATTGAAGCAGATATGAGGAACAAGCTAACATCATGAAGCAACTAGAATGTCAAGTGTCACAACTTACAAATAATAGACAAACCTGACTACCATGTCAACTCCCAATAGACACTATAAGTCCTCAAGATGATGCTTGTAATACGATTGGATTGAGAAGTGGAAATCAATTACCTCCTCCCAGAGTAGTAGAGAAAGAACAAGCAAAAGAACCAACCCACATCCCAAAAGAGGTGGTTGAAGAAACAGTTGAAGATAAAGTCAAAGAGGTAATTGAACCAGTGGGTGTCCCTACCGAAAAGACACCAGAAAAGAAAAAAGACTTAGTGGTGAACAAGACGCGTCCTCCACCACCATTCCCATCCCGTGTCAGAAATAAGAAAAATGAGAAAGAATTCAAGAAGTTCCTCTATATGGTGAACAAATTAGATATCAACATGCCGTTTGTAGAAGCTATCAAAATGATCACAAAATGTCTCAAATTCTTGAAGGATATTCTCTCTAACAAACGTAGTTTCAAAATTGGGGAATTGGTTGGTTTACCTGAGGAGTGTAGTGTTATATGTCAAAGCAAGTTACCACCAAAGTTGAAAGATTCCGTAAGTTTCACAATTCCTATCACTATTGGCGAAGTATGGACCGGTAAAGCATTATGCGACTTAGGCGCGAGTACTAATCTCATGCCAAAGTCATTATTCGAGAAGCTTAACATAGGGGAAGTTGTACCTACATCCATAGTCTTACAACTGGCCAGATCAGTCCCTCTCCCAACTAGTAGGTAAAATGGAATATGTTTTAGTTAAATTTGGTAGTTTTATATTTCCATGTGATTTTATTATTCTTGATTACGACGCAGAGAAGAATGTCCCCATCATCTTGGGTAGACCATTCTTAGCCACGGGTCGTACACTAATTTATGTTGAGAATGGTGAACTGATCATAAGGATCCAAGACAAACATGTCAAATTTAAGCGTTTAAGGCTATGAAGTTTCCAAATTTGAAAGACAATTGTTTTTAGTAGATGTCACGAACAAAATTACACAAGAGGTGTACAATCAAACAAGTTTTGACGACACTTTAAAAGCACCCTTAACACTTGAATCACTAAAGGCATATGAAGAATAAGCCGAAGATGTGGATGCTCTCAATTCATATAGGGAAGACCAGAAGCAACAGGTTGTGAACGAATCCGCGAGGCAGGGTATATTGAACCAATGAAAAAACCATCTATAATCTGTCCTCCTATCCTCGAGGAAAAACCACTTCCATCTCAATTGCGGTATGCGTACCTAGGTACAAACAATATTTTTCCTGTTATTATTTTTGCTAACCTTTAAGGTCCTCAAGAAGATAAGCTACTATGTGTGTTTACAACTAATAAAAAGGCAATTGGGTGGACAATCGCCGATTTTAAAGGGATTAGTCCTACCATTTGTCAACAAAAGGTCATTCTTGAAGAGAAAAGGCACGTTCTATGGAGGGGAAAAGAAGACTCATACCCCCAATGAAGGAGGTGGTAAGGAAAGAGGTTATAAAGTTGTTAGATGCGGAAATTTTATTCCCAATTTCAAGCAATGAATGGTTGAGTCTAGTACAGTGTGTTCCAAAAATAGAGGTATAACTACCATTCTTAATGATAAAAATGAAGTCATTCCATCAAGAACAGTTGTGGGGTGGAGAGTGTGCATGGACCAGGGGCGGAGCCATGCCCATGGTAGTAGGGGGGGGGGTGTCCATGGTCCCTCCTGATTTTTTGGAATTTTTTTTTTATAAGAATCTCAAAAAAAAAAATTATAAGTAAATAACCCCTAAATTTTTAAGAAATCTTCATTTGGCCCCCCTAACTTTTAAAATTTTATTTTATTAATCTTTAAATTATTTTATTTATAAGATTTTTTTAATTTTTTATAACAAAATATATGTTATTTTATATTTAAAAAAAAGAAACTGATAGCATAATTAATTGGAAAAATCAATATCAAGACTTATATTGTAATATTTACACAATATAGGGACTTTTAGAGCAATTTCTCGTAATATAAGGACCTATTTTACGATTTTTGTATGATATTTATACTTATAGTGCAAATATTGGCGGAATTTTTTTTTCGGGGGCGTTGCCCCCAAACCCTCTTGGCCCCCCCTTATAAAAATCCCTGGCTCCGCCCCTGGCATGGACTATCGCAAGCTCCACAAAACCACGAAGAAAGATCACTTTCCTTTACCGTTCATTGATCAGATGTTAAATAAGCTTGCAGGAAGAGAGTAATACTGTTTTCTTGATGGCCATTCAGGTTATAATCAGATTTGTGTAGATCCCCTTGATCAACACAAAACCACTTTCACTTGTCCGTTTGACACCTTTGTCCATCGAAGGATTTCGTTTGGCTTTATATAATGCACCGCCCACGTTCCAGCAATGTATGATGGCTATATTTTGGGACATGATCAATAAATTCTTGGAAGTTTTCATGGATGATTTTTCAGTGTTTGGAGATAGTTTTGACGAGTGCCTTGACAATCTTGAAAAGATACTCTTCTTGTTCTTAATTGGGAAAAGTGTCACTTTATGGTTCGTGAAGGGATCGTGTTGGGACTTGGGACACAAAGTTTCGAGTGCAGGGATGAAGATTAGATCGTGTTAAAATTGAAGTTATCAAAACCTTACCACCTCCTGTTTCATTTAAGGGAGTTAGAAGTTTCTTGAGTCACGCAAAATTTATCGTAAATTTATATAAAAAAAATCCGAAACTGCTAAACCATTTTATACTTTGCTTGAAAAATATACTTCTTTCAAATCCCCTTCCTAACGAGTGTAAAGTGAGAGGTACAAAACTCGAATTCCTCCTTGAACATGGGTAACCTAGTTCTGATTTACCATGAGAATATACATGGGGAGACATGTATATCTCCATGGAATTAGTTGGGTACGCGCAAGTTAGCCCGGATCACCCATGTAAAAAAAATAAAAATACTTCTTTCAGATTCAATAAAATGAAGCATGACACGTCAAAGATGCCATCGGAAAAAAAGATAATACTAATACCACTATCTCATCCATTTGATGGAGTAATCACTTTTTTTTTAACACTTTAGGTTCGGAATATAGCCTAACTAGGCCAACTATCGATCTTATGGAGTAATCACTTTTGTTGTCGGAGTTTTTTTTTTTTTTTTTTGGTCGGATTTTGGTAGGAGTTTTCAATTTTATCCAATTTGAACAAAAAAAACTTTGAGGAATATACCTTTTGAGGCCTAAAATTCAAAAAAGAGAATTTTAAGGGCCTAGTTAGATCTTATGTTTTTTAAGGGCCTAACTATATTTTTTAGCTGGTTAGGGTCACGTTTTAGGGGGTTCGCCCCCGCTGTTTTTTGATTTTTTAGGGGTTAGATCCCCCTATTTTATTTTTTAGGGGGTACACACCCACCATTTTTTAAATTAATTCCATTTTTTAGTTAAGTCCATATTGTCCATATTGTCCAAATATCACATTACTCCCTAAAATTACCACCTTAACCCCTCTATACCCCCTAAATATCATTTTTACCCCCTAAAAATCATGTTTAACCCCCAAAAATCATGTTTAACCCCCCAATTAACTGGTTACCCCCTTAAATTACAAAACAGGGGGTATATACCCCCTAAATATCTGAATTTCCAAAAAACACCCTTAAAAAAAAAAAAAAAAACAAAGCAAACCATCAGATCTGACATTGGTTTGGTGGGTGTTGGATTAGCTGAGATGGGTGGTGGGTCTCGAACGCGGTGGTGGTGGTGGGCTCGCACGGCGTGGTGGTGTGTCTCGAACGCGGTGGTGGTGGTGGGCTCGAACGGCGTGGTGGTGTGTCTCGAACGCGGTGGTGGTGGTGGGCTCGAACGGCGTGGTGGTGTGTCTCGAACGCGGTGGTAGGTCTCGAACGCGGTGGTGGTGGTGGGCTCGAACGGCGTGGTGGTGTGTCTCGAACGCGGTGGTGGTGGTGGCCTCGAACGTGGTGCGCTGGTGCAGTCTCCATCGTGGTGGCCTCGAAAACGCAGCAGCAGCAACAGCGGTTCGTCGTGGTGGCTCTGCTGGTCCTCGATCTGGTTCGATGATGGCGATGGCTTTGTTCTTCGTAGTGGTGGTGGCTCGGGGACTGGTTGTTCTTCGTGGTGGTGATGGCGACGTGTTGTTGGAGGTGGTGGCTCGGAGAGAAGACAAGCAGATGGGAAGATGGTGGTGGTGGATCTGGTTGTTCAAGGTGGTGGGCTCGGAGAGAAGACAAGCAGACGGGATGAGATGGTGGTGGATCTGGTTTTTCGACGGTGGTGGAGAGCTCACAGTGAAGGGGGTGGTGCTGGTGTGGTGCGGTTTTGGTGCGCGATAGAGAACAATTGGGGAGGGGTGGGTTTATATTGGGTTCTTTTAGTTGGATCCCAATTGAATTGGTTGGGTTTTAAATGAGGCATTTCTTTATAACATAGATGTTATGTTGGGCCTCTAAACCTCTTTTACCCAAAAAACTTTATGCAATCCATTTGACACTTCACGGAAGACTGATTAATTTAGGGTAAAAGAAATTATAAAATTGATAGAATTATTATTGATAACGTGTTATAAAACTTAATACAAAGTAAAGGAAATAAACAAGAGGAAAAAATAATCATCATCTTAAGAAACAGAAAGATTGAGATCCCCAAATTGACTAATTAGACCAACATCTTTTTCTTTTTCTTTGTTTGGATTACAGTAGAAGACACGAGTCTCGAACTCCTATGTTCAACTATTGCGAACTCATTTATCATGTTAGATCATACTACTAAGTTTGTTATAAGGAAGATGAAACTAAGGCATTTTTCGGAGAAATCATCATCCTGTGGGCAAACAATCTTGCTTGCTCATCAACCTTAAAGATCACATTACTATAGTAGATCCGATCAACCAATCGATATCGTGAATCCTTCATTTTGATACAGTTTAACCAATTCTCAAACTCTACTGTCCGAACCTCACATACTCCATACTGAATCTGTTCACTAACCCTCGTATAATTCTCCGGTTGATTAGCTAATCTGGACACAGCAGATATGTCTTTAGGGGAGTTTTGCCATTCATCAAAATCAGAAACCCCAAGATTTGCTGTACAAGCATCTCCTAATATATAAGCAATCGTAATATCATCCATACAATAATTCCCTTCTTTAGGAAACCATGAATACGCACCACATCTATGCCAATCTAATAACCACGATGGTTTCCCCCTCGCGTGATTATCCACAAGATTACTCATTTTGCAGATCCCTTCCTTTTCCATGATTGATACGATACCATCAAAAATCAAACGGTTGAGCTTGAATTCATCTACATGAAATGGATCCTTTTCATTGCAAAAATCAGGTTCAAACGATAATACAGGAACATATAAGAAGTCTCCGAGAGAATTCTTCAAATGAGTTGGGCGGATATGCGCGTTAAGCTCAGCTAGGTAAGAATCATAAACAAGTGAATGGTGTTCTTCATAATGAAGGTAAAAATCAGGAGTTTCAATTAATCCCAGGTTCTTGATAGCTTGTTGATTTGAAACGTACAGGTCTATCAACCAATGTGAAACATAAACCATTGCCATGTATAAGTGTGGAGAGCCGCATAAAAGAGGTGAGATGGATTTTAAATCCAAAGAGTCTTTAAAGAATTGAATGTTGGATTTGAACAAGTTTGTGTAAAGTGGGATTAGTTGGTCATAGATGTCCTGAGTATTCAAAGGAGTATATTTGATTTCCATGTTTCGGTGCTTGCGTTCACCGATGTAAGTGTTTAAAAGAAAAGAAGTTGCTTCATTCATGGTGGAAACAAATTTACCATGCCCTAGCCAGCTCTATTATACTACTAATTTATAAGAAGTTCTGGAAAAATAAAAGTCTCCTAGGTTCTTACAACTCCTTAAAGCCACATATAAATACAGTTCTCAATTCCAAGAAGAAGATTTAAATCAATTCTTTCCAAATTCCGTGTCTTTTAATCTTCAAGTAGTACTCCCTCCGTCCATTTTTATTTGTCCTACTTTTTGTGGCACAAAGATTAAAAAGGACATTAAATACACTCTCTTTTTACTATATTACCCTTATTCGTTAAGTAGAATATCATTTAATGCACCATTACTTTACACTAATTAATTAGGGGTGATATTGGAAAAGTAGGAGAAAAAATGTCTTGATAATATAAAAAGGACAAATATTGTTGGACACCCCTTTTTAGAAAGAAGGACAAATAAAAGTGGACGGAGGGAGTATGATTAATCCCCCTTGTTTGGAATGGCTTTATGGGAGCTGATTATTCATTAGAGTAAATATAATGAAAAAAGAGAGTAATAAATTTAAATGATTATCTTTAATATTTAATCTAGAACTATGATTATTCCGAACAAAAAAAGAAAAGAAAAAAAAAAAAAGTTGGTGGAGAAAGAAAGATACGCTTCCCATTACTTTACATCCCACTTGGACAGGTTTAAGGGACTCCCAAACTGTCTCCGAATTTTCCGGCCACTCATCCACCGGTTCTTTCCTCCCTTGAGCTGGAACACCATCCACGGCGGAAATTACACAAGGCTGCATGATATTTCATCACCAACAACACTTGAATTATCAGAACAATCTTTTTTGCATTGATTTATTGAAATCCTGTAAAAGTATCTTTGAATTCGTTAGGTATGGACATATCTTCCATTAAAGGTGTGTTTGGAGATGGGGAAAAGCTAGAACTAGAAGCTACAGGTGATGATGAAGAACATGAAGGTCTCGGATATGGAAAAACAATATCTGCTGGCATGGTTGAGGTGTTGGCTTCGGTGGAAGAAGGCTTAATCGGCGGTGGGGAAAATTTAGTCCTAGTGGATCCGGCAAGAGAGCTCCTGTGAGTCGGACGTGGGTGTGTGTGCTCACCGGTGTATGATACTATATAGATGTTTGAATCGGTTGGGCTGCACTCCACTTGTTTTCTTGCTGGGCAATCTTTTGTGGTGCTACATTTATAGTAATTTCTGTTCCATTCAAACAAACAAAAAAAATTATATTTTTATATTTTACGAGTTTCAAACGCATAGCTAAATATGAAAAAGGAAAGACCTTGGATATGGTGACCCTTTGATTGGTTTTTGACCATATTTTCTCCATGCCCACGAATCATTTGAAAGCTCCGCTTGTGTAAATTGACGAACCTTTTTGGTTAGCTGATTTTTCCTGTATAACAAAACACAATTACTGTAAGTCTTTTTCTCTTTATTTAGACAATAACAATCATAATAACAATGACACACTTTTTTCTTGGTCGAATAGGTTGAGAACTTGTGATAGGAAAAGTAATATTCTTAAATTCGATATTTTGCACTCTTTGCATCACGTGATGCTTCTGCTGTAACAACTGTAATGGTGTTTGAAGTTGTTTGGTGAGAGGAGTTGTTGCTGTAGCGGTGGTGGTGGTGGTGGTGGTAGTGGTGCTGTAGATTTCTTCAAACATTTGAAATTGATCGGGTTTCTCATCTAAAAGACTGTTAATAAAAAATGGGTTATCAAAAGAAGCATTATTTTCTACGGTGGCTGTGGCGGTTGTGGTGGCGGAGGTAGTGGCTTTGCAGCTTCTGACGACTGCATACAAATCCCAATCATCAGCCATTTTTGTATGCAACCTTTGCTGAGTATTTGTGTTGTGTTATCTATGAGGTAACTAGTATTGCATCGTATACTATTTCTCTGGTTTATGCAAATTAGCTGCCTGGTGAGAAAGAGGAAGAGAAGGTAGGGGGCGCTGACTTTGGTAATGTTTATTTTATAATATATAATTGAGAAGAGATACAGAGAGAGAAATAGAAACAGGATGGACCACTGAAAATCAAAGTAATTTTGAAGTTGTTGGGGGCACTTCCACCATTTCTTGTGATTTTGATATCTTAATTTGAGGGGTATTTTATAAAATGGATAATGAAATTATTTCTTGTAATGTTTCTAATTATAAATTAAGATGGGGCATCAGTCTATGATAATTTAGAAAATCTGAATATTGTCTTAATTGATCATATACCATTTTAAGGAAATCTCATTAAGTTTAAAGTAGTAAGTAGGTAAAATAACACTCTCGTGAAAAATAATTAGCCTATAATAGAAATAAATTTGAATTTCAACATTCACTAACAAAATCTTGATTTCGTCCTCCATTATAAAGATAGTTTTTAACTATTTTAAGTATTGTTTTTCTTGCATTAATAAAATATATATACATATATAACTAGAAAGAAAAATACAATGAAAAATAAAGATAAATTGATATTAAAACAGATCATTGTAATTGGAAATAACACTGCCACCATCTGAAAGTCAAATAAGATTAGAGTAATGATTTTTTTTTTTCTTCACCTTGTATATTTTTTTTATGTAAAAGTTTTAAACACTAATAAAATTATTTTTCTTTCTTAATTATTATTTTTCTCTTTTTTTAATGTCATATGAGGTGATATATCAAAAGTGATATAAATATGAAAAAAAAAATGATGATATATAACATTGCTCATAAGATTATATTAACACAAAAGCGGACTGACCAGGTCCTTCGTATGGACAGCTGCTGCAAATAGTTTTGGCGAGGCGGAACAGGAGGATTTGGACGGGAATCAGCAGCTTCAGCAAGAGTCTTCAAGTGACCTGGTGCGCAGATCAGAAGCTGGAAATCAGCAGTTTGAGGGGACTGAGTTGGTGCTTAATGACCTAGAATGGTGGACTAAAAATATCTCGAATGATATGTTATTTGCCGGAGTGAGGTGGAGCGTCTTCTTTGGTGCTCTTATTGACACTATATGGAAACAACGTAACGAAGTGGTGTTTAACGAAGGAGTATTTCCCACTGAAATAGCGCTGGTAAGGAAGGCGAAACATGTAGCTATTGGGATTTCGAGGTCTTGGGGACAATTGCACGTGTCATCCTTATCGAGAAAGGATAGGATATCTCTAATTGGATGGTCAAGGCCTTCCAGAGGAGTAAAACTTAATACGGATGGGAGCTATAACAACCGGAATCAGATTGGTGGAGGGGGTGGGATTGTAAGGGATAGCAATGGTGATTGGCTTGGAGGTTTCTAGTAAAAGGATTTTCCATGACTCGCCGGTCATCATAGAGTTGATAGCATTATGGGAGGGTTTGAAAATGGTAGAGAGAATGGGTTTTTTCAAGAGGTGAATGTGGAGGTAGACTCTTGGGAGGCGATCGATCTTATCCATAGTACAGTGGTTGGACGAGGACCTGGGGCATTCTGGATTAGGCAAATTCGCTCGATTTTGGACAAGAACAAGGATTACCGTCTAAGAGGCATTTATAGGGAGGCCAACAGTTGCGCAGATTGGTTGGCTAAGAAAGGATGGAAGCATAGCGATGAATTCATGCTTCTTAAGAATCCCCCTGATGGCATTTGGAGCCTTCTCACGAAAGATCGTATGGGATATAAGTCGCCTAGAGTGGTTTATAATCCCGATTTAATCAATAATGTAATAGATTAGTTGTATTATTTGTGTAACATGATCCTTGGATCTCCGATGTAATGAAAAAAAAAGATTATATTAACACACAAAAGTTTACTTCCAAAAATATATTATAACCAAATTTCCTATAAGCAATCAATAGATGACATGACCGAGGAAAAATACGATAATCTGTTATTAATCATCCCGGAAAACAACTCTATAGCTGAACAAACTCAATACAAAAGTCCATAGTGAGTTAATTCCCCAAAGTTAACTCACAACATCATACTAGTCTTCCGTTAACAAAGAAAATTCAAAATATCTAGTTGATGATGCGAAACAGGTTCATTAAGTTCGAATTAAGAAAAGTAATGCAGGAAGGAATCAACAGTCACGTGATGTGGCTCGGAAGAAACAACGGAATTGGGGAGCCTAAACAAACAACATTTCTCGTATCAGTAATCACATCAAGCGTACCCCATAAACCATTTCTACCAGGAACACAAGTTATATCATGCGGAGAGAATACACCGACAATACTAATCCAAATGTCTAAACATCTTATAGAAAAAATAAATTACATGAAAATAAAGAAAACAAGACAAAGAAACGTGATAGCCGAAGAACTAAACAACCACTTATTAGACTAGTTCCACCACCACTCGCTACTCGTCAACAAACTCTTAACCCTACAACTTTGAAAAATATAGAGGATCCCACTGTATTTAGCAATGCTGAATACCAAACTTTTATCTACTATCCAGTATTGGCAAAGAAAACCACCGACCACTAGTGTTAGTGAAGTTTTCCCAAGAAACAACCTCTCGAAAAGCGTATACCATGAGGGAATGAGATATTTTCAACTATATAGCAATGAACACCACATGTCAGTAGTATTCGGAGAAAATATACCTCGTTACCACCAGTCTAGTTGCCATTGATGATGTCGTTATTGCTAAGATAAGATAGTGTCTCATCCACTTGTGGTGTAAAGATGGAACCACGTAATCTGGAAAATCTATCTTCATGTATGACAAGTACTACAACTAACACATTCACAAAGTAAACAAGGGTGTTAATACCATATGAGAGCAAGCCTTTTGATGTATACTGATGCTTAAGTTCGTAAGATCAGAATATGCACCCTCTAGATTAAAATAGTGAGGATATGGTGTAAGAGATCTAAGTTTCCCGTAAATATATATTACGAATGGGTTAGTTACCTGGCCTATTTTTTAACATACCTTATATAGTTTAGGAACCATCAAATAACTATTTGGTTGTCACATCCTTTAACCTGCATCACCTAAAGATCGTATCCAATAGAGTACACCCTAGTCACGTAGTGGACTGACCTACATTGTATATGGTATATTGACAGTATACATCCAGACAATTGAGATTTCAAGAATGTAAAAAGATCTTGGAAGAATTAGTTGGAATGTGAAAAGTACCATAAATGAACCAATCTAAGTTTTCATGATATCCAAAATTTATTTGATTTGGCGGTATATGACCGAGAGGTGTTATGCTCTGGGATTATACTTGAAGACCAAGTGGTAAAAAGTAAATAGGAGCATGAGTTGTTGAAAATAATGACTGGAACTAGAAAGTAATTTTAAAAGATTTTGTGATATATTGACTGCGTCTATTAGAGAAGTTTATGGGGGGGGGGGGGGGGGGGGGTGTCTTCCATGGGGGAGAGACCTTCATAGAAACACTAAGTAGATCTAAGAAAGGGAGCTTTGACCCCATACTGATCTCGAGGTGTAGTGTAAATTTGTTTAATTTTTTTTTTTTGAAAAAAACGTTAGCAAAAATATATATCAATCCCCACTATTCATAGATTTTACTCTTATAAAGAAGAAGTTTGTAAGATCGATAGTTTCTTTAGAAACTAGAGTACTCGTTAATAACCACATGATCTTGAAATTGAATTTTATATGAATCAAATGGTTCTCTGATATATTAAAAAAAATGAAAAAAAAAAGATTTTTATGTCTACAAATCAACCAAAAAAAAATAAAATAAAATATTTTGAATCCTATTAATTTTTCTTATTTTTTTCAGACATTAATTTTTACACCTTTAATGACATTAAAGCAGGAAGGGTCATAGAGTAGAGTTTCATCCTTTGTGATTTAGTTCAAAATTTTTGGAAGATTCTAAAATTTTTAATCAGAAATTAAAAATAATAATTTTAACATGTTATTATGATATTATATGTAATCTTATGAGTCATATAATGCATAAGGGGATTGTTCAATCTTAATCATCTAGTAAGTGCTTTAAGTGTCATGAGATAAGCATCTATTATTAGAATAAAGGTGAGCAAATTGTTGTTTGCATTTGACTTTGTTAAATGTCAAAATGAGGGGCCATTAGGCCTGCAATGTGGCAAAATCTTGTACCCGCCACGACTATGTTTTGACATTCTCATGCCATTGGCAATGCTGGGTTTAATGTTAGGACACAAACGTACAGATAGTGCTCTCTTTTTTTTCTTCTTTCTTTTTTCTTTTTTCTTTAAAGATCAATAGTGCTCATATTGTTGGGACTATGGAGTTTTTGGCAATGATTTGAACAAAACAAAAAAAGAGTTTTTGGCAATGCATGGAATAAGTAATATCACGCTCTCCATTTTGTAAGGTGCTGAAACCACCTACCATTGTCTATTTTCTACATTTGGGTCCTAATTGAACCGAATTGTAGTTTTGAGATTTTGTAAACGGATAGAAGTTATAGTGATTTTCTTTTTTTAAAGGTGAGTCACCATAAGCCATAAGGTATTGAAGATTTTTTATGTTTAATAAAAAATGTATGGATATATATTTTGTTAAAAGAGACTTTGAAATTTTATAAGTAAAAAACACCTTTTAGAGTATATATAATAAAAACATACTTTTTTATTATACATTACATTTCTTCTCCTTTGTATTTGTTTTTTCTTCCCTTCTCTTTGTCGATTCAAGCACAAAAATAACAACCACTGACAATTTCTTTTAAAGCTTTCGTGTTAAGCTTCCGTTGCTTGGACTTCATGAAGTTTTGCAGCCATGAAAAGATCCGTAGCAATGAAGTTTCACAACTTTGAAGATCCGTACTTTTTAGATAATGAAGTTTCTCAAATTTGTTCATGAAGTTTTGAGTAGTTTTGATTTTATGAAGTTCTGTCCACTCAATGATTTTGCTATATACACGTAATGATTTCACATAATACTTAATGATTTTTGCGTTAGTACTCATTAATCAGCTGTAAATTATGTGATTTTGAGTTACTCGGTGATTTTGTGTTAATATTCAGTAATTTTGTGTTGAATACTCATTAGTTAATTACTTACTTAGTAAAATCACTGAGTACTCAGTAAAAAACACGAAGGACTCAGTAAAATTAGTAAACCAAGCGGAAAATCTCCACTCAAGATCTCTCTTCCTCTATACCACTAGGAAAACATATTCCTTTTCTACAGACAAAAGAGATACCCTCAACTAGGGTTTGTAGATTTACAATTTAATATACTAGTTCCCACAATGAGTAGATGTGAAAGGGTATGACCTATATCAAAAAACCTATAGATGATTACTATGAAAGTTGGTTTCTAGTTAACTCTCTTTCATGAATTTTCTCTTTAAAATACTTTTGATAGCTTTTGACAAATGAAAATTATGAGAGTTGAGTTTTTCCAAGAGAGGAGTCTTGTATTTATAGGACAGGGTGGATCAAGACTCTCTATCCTTGAGTCATGAATCTGAATGCTAATTATGAATGTCGAATGTCCGCTGACGTGATCATATAATCATTATGTTTATGACTTCTACCAACATATAGATTACGACTGTAAAACAACTCTATTTCATCTTTTTGGATATCTGCTATTTCCTTGTGTGTCTCATAACTTTGAATATCATAAACTTCCATATTGTTGGCTTTGTACGGTCACATTATGATTATAAAGAGGCCCGACCTCCAACAAAATTTCTTTGTTCTTCAGATGTCTTTTAAGTAGTCGGCCTATTTTCCTCTATGGAAGTCAAATTTTTAATATCTTCTCGGCTTCTATCTCCAATAGCCATAGCCAGTTTCTTCTTTTGGCTCCTCGTAGGTACTTCTTTTTCGTTTCCTTCTTCATCTTCAGCCAACCTTTTTAGGCAGTCCGCTATTCTGGTAGCTCTGGAGGCCCGTTCATATTTGTTTGTATTTGTATTATGTTGGCTTTCTTTGGTAGTTCGTGTTTCGTTGCTTTGGACTTCTGTCCATGTTCTTCATTTTCTCCTTTTCATATAATTTTTTTTTTAAATCTTGCCTAGCACTCTCCTATTTTGATTGTTGACAAATTTTCTTGATATAATCGCAAGTAGAGATATATATGTTACCCCGTAGATGACTATCTCTCTTCTTATTTATTCTCCATAGATGATGCAATTATAGTGTTACGTCTCCCTCTTTGGCAATATCAACATAAAGAAATTAGGGAAAAAATAAAGGGAGCATCTCATAAGACTTGGATGTTAGAGTCACAAAGAATCTTCTCAAACTGATATTGAGGCTGCTGGTCGCTCTTAGGGTGTGATAAACTTCAACACAAAAGAAAAAAAGCAAGTAAACACAAGTGTACGAGTCGTTCCAAGTAATAGATAAGTAAAATACGGGAAATTTGTCTCCAAATGGAAAACTAGGTTATGACTAAGTGTTTAATACGCAAAGTAGAAGTAAATGCAAAAATAACAAACATAAACATTTGTTTTGTTTTTAGGAAATAAACTACTAACACAAAAATGGATATTAAACTAATGACTAAAACTAAGATAAACAATAAATTAACTAAAGAAGATTACTTAAATGAGAGGTATACTTGAGTCTCGCTAGGGAATCACCAAAGTTCATTAATTCATAGTTTATTTCTTAAGGGTAAAATTGGTATTCTGCAGTAGCCGGGATTCTATTGTCTTCCTCAATCCCGTCAGGGTAGAAAGGATGCTAATCTTCGGTACTAATGACCTCGTCAGAGTGACATTGCACTACTTTCAACCGATTGCTAGCATAAATCTTAATGACTATGTGGTCAGTTAAGACCGCCAGGTTCAATATCGCACTCCACACGTCTATGTCCTAGTTTTGTATTTAGACCCCCCTTCCGGATGATAGCGCCACAATGAATAGCCTAATACTAAGTCCTATATCTAATTGATCATATAAGACATAGTAATTAAATGCAACAACATAGTTAATGGAAGATGGTACGAATTAATTTAATTCAAGGCAATCCCAAATTTAATAAACTTTAAATTAAAAACTAACTGCCTGAGGTACCGCCGGAATAACCGGACATCCCTTAAATAACATTTCTCAAGTAAGGGAAAATTAGCCCATAACTAAACGAAAGAAAAAAACCAGGTCGGTCATGACATTTTGAAGGCCCAAAGCAAACTTAAAAAAACGAGCCCCTCAAATGATAATTATTTTTTACTTAACTTAATTATACAATTTTTTAAAAACAAAAAAAAGGTAGACTAGTATTTTTTTTTTGAGTTGGGTCAAAATTGGGTCTTATTAAATAAATAAAAATCTATACTTATATGCAAAAAATAGTAAGGGGCCTAAAAGTTATAAGAATTGGGGGGGGGGGGGGGGCAAGGCCTTGGCCTCCCATCAGGATCGGCCGTTACAAAAATAAATAACGAGACATACATAATGATTAGAATGGACTTGGTGTTGAATTGTTGAAGATTTCTCTTCTACTCCCTGCTCCCAGCGTTTCCTCTCTCTCAAAATATTGTTTCTAATGTTGTCTGTTGATTTATGATGTCAAATAATCCTTATAATAACTAACTAGAAAAATCTCCAGCAGTGGCGCCAAAAACATGGTCGTGGCAAAGATGTGATAAAATAATAAGTAAATAAGATAATAAAACAACTCACACCTAATACTACCACGATAAACTCACTACAAGTGCACATATCGTTTACAAGTTATAGTTTGAAAGTCCTAGAGGGGGGGTGAATAGGATTACTAATAAGATTAATGCCTAATTAAAAATCTTTTGGACAATTATAAGTTTAAGAGAGAAACTTCTAAGTCAACTAATATATCAAACTCTTAAGGGATCATACAATGGATAAGCTAAGAGGTTCGATATATAAGTGATACAAGTAAAACGAGTTTCTAATCTCTTACTACTCTAGATGACAATATGTTAGATAAACTAGATAATCAATATCACAATATTCATACTAGCATATTATCAAACATATAAAGTGCGGAAAGTAAATAGAGTAGGGATAGAAAGATACACACGATTTATAGTGGTTCGGTTTCCCTACATCCACTACCTAAGGAAGCGTCCTTAGGATTTCAAGCTTTTCACTAAGCTCCTGTGTCTCTCTTAACCGGGTCGAGAACACAATAACCCTTACAACCTCTTCGATACCACGAAGGACAAACACTTGTGCTATCGCAACACAAGGACACCGAGTATACTCCCGATACTCAAACACTTGTGCTATCTTAACACAAGGACACCGAGTATACTACCGATACTCAAATTCTCTCTTAATCTATCTATTACAAGAACTAGACTTAAGAGGATAAATACAAAGTGTTTAAGGGGTGAAACTACTTTGCTAATGAACTCCTAAAGAGATGATATAACTATAAGCTTAATACTTCTCTTGAGTTGATAATAACTTTGAAGCTCCTTTGATTTACTCCTTGAATGAGTAGATATGACAATTATAGCTCTTGACACCTTCTTGGATGATAACAATTAAGCCCCTTAATGTATATGGGTTGAAGGTGTAATTGTAGCCTTGAAAGACCTTCAATATATAGCTGCAAAATGCTCCCAACGGTCATAAGACTTGTCTCCAACGGATATATTAATATCCCCAAACGGATATATTCTTTAGTCTTCATTTTGCTGCAGAAAACCCTAACTTGCGGTGTACCGCGGGTATGGTCCGGTGCACCGCAAAATCCCTCGTCTTGATTTCATAGTAAACTGACGGGCTATCCTATGCACCGTGTTCCTGGTCCGTACCTCAGTCCGGTGTACCGCGCCTCAGTCCGGTGTACCACACGTTTTCTTAGCTTACTGGTCGGACTAGCCTATGCACCGCGCCTCTGGTCTGTGGCATTGCGGTGTACTCCGGTGTACCGCACCAAAGGTTTAAGACACCTTCTAGTGAGTATATCTTTTACTATGATGCTCGGATTAGAAAACCTTCTTCACGAGAGTTGTAGAGAACACCATTCTTATAAACTTTGTAGTTGATCACTAAAGCTAATTCTCAATGTACACAAGGATAAGGTTAATAGCATTTGTATGAGAATTAGTTTCTTAAGATAAAACAAATAAAGCTTTGATCTAAATGATAAAGAATGAGCTTTTTGATGAATTAGAGTTCAAGATAGAATGTATATAACAATAGTAATTAGCACACTAAACACAAGAGGATTTGTCACATTAAAACAACCTATTAAGGGAGGCTATATGCCAACAATATCCCCCTTTTTGATGATGACAAATCCTTCACTAAAACACTCTAGGAATGAAATGAAAGTATAAGCTCTTATCAAATTTAGCTCCCCCTCACAATAAGCATTTAAGTAAAAATGAATATAAGATATGAAATGCATTTGTGAGTATTAAAAAGTTCACTTTGGAAAGTTTTAGTGCACATATTTCTCCCCCTTTGTCTTCATCAAAAAGACGGGATAATAAAATAAAACCAAAACAACTAAACATAGAAGAGCTAAAACTCAAGTGAATAGATTTTGAAAAACAACATAGAGAGATCAAGGGTTAAGAGCATTTTAAAACATTTTAATTTTGAAATGCATAAAGATTAACAATGTAAAGCATGCAACAAGATGAAAGAGAGATATAAGGGATAAGAACGTTTTACCAACTTCTAGATCGGAAGATTATCATCTTATAAGCTTTCTAAAAACGCAAACGATTAGTGCAATTATGAGATAAACAATTAACCAAGCATTTAAGTTTTTAAAGATAATTTAAGAAAAACTCCCCCTCACAAAATGCATAGAGTGTTTGTTTCAATTTTGAAAAGTTTGACCAATAATTTCTCCCCTTTTTACCAATAAGAAAATTTGAACCGATTTTAAGAAATCAAGGGGTAAAATATAATCTTTGAAAAGTATAGGGGTCAAAATGCATTTTTCAAAAGTTTAGGGACTAAATGCAATTTTGAAAAACTTCAAGGACCTAAGTATAACTTTCACAAGACAATAGGGACCTAGGTCTAATTTTCAAGCATAAGAAAGCTAAATGCAACTTGTTCAAACTATAGGGACCTCAAATCAATATTTTCAACCAATAGGGACCACAATGCAATTTGAAAAGGATCAAGGACTAAGAGTGCAATAACACCTATATCATCAAGAATATTGTTAGCAAAATCAACACAACAATATAAAATCCGAAACATATAATTTAAGCAACTCAAAAACCAAAAATCCAAATATAGAATTTAGCAAACGAAATAGAGCAAGCACAAGATATAGAAAATAGGCAATTTGCATAAACACCCGAAACTAATACGAAAACTCCCCAATAGTTTACAAATATTTTAAAACTACTAAAAACGCTTTTGTTTTGAAAAGATTCAACATGGAAATCCCGAAAACAAATAAAACAGTTTATTTCACAAATACCCCTATATATTCTAAAAAATACGAAAAGACCCAAAATCAAAGTTAAGCAATTTTAAGTAGAAAAGGTCAAGTCATACAAGATATTTGCACAATAGGGAATAAACCATATAAGCACATAATGAAGCACAACATATAGATAGTAAGGCTAAACAATTTCATGCAAATGAGTTAATGACCAATAATGGATTAACTTCCAATAATTCTATGCATAAAAACAATTTTGAAATGCTATGGGAAATTCAAAAGATTATCGGAAAAATATTTTGAAAAGCAATTTCTTTAAAACTCACCCTTACTAAAAGACTAATGAAAATGCAAATTTGTGTTCAAAGATAAATAAAGATTTGAAAGTGAAAACAAGTATCTTTGATCTTTCTTCCCTTTTTGTCAACGATAAAAAGAATCAATAGGCACTTTTGAAAGATATAAAAACTTGTAAGAATAAAAAGTGCAATTTATAATCGTTGAGGGACTAAAAAGCAATTTCACAAAGTAGGGACTAAAAATGCAATTTTTCAAAAATATGAACTAAAATGGCAAATTTTACAAGTGAAAGATTATGAAGTCCAAACTATGACACTTTGGAGAAATTAATAACTATGAGGGGTCAAAGTGCAATTTTGAAAATTTTGGGGACTAAAATGCAATTACCAAAATTCTAAGAGCTAAAGTGCAAAAACATCATTCATGAGAATAAGATGCAATATCACTAATAACATTAAAACAATGATTAGTATCACAAGATAATATCCAAAGATAAAACATGATAACAACCAAACACACCTAATCAAATCAAAACCAAATCATGATTATAAACATAAGCCATAAGGAGGAACGCAAATATATATACGAGATAAAGAAAAGAAATCACCGGATTTTCCTTTTTCGAGATTTGAGTGTTCTTTCGTATATTAATTCTTCCATTTGTTTCCTCCAAGCAAAGTAACGATCTCCTACAAGAAAATGGAGGTTGTGTAGAAAACAACTCTTCCAAAAGATTAAATTCCAAATCGTTTACTCTACTAACAGTTAAGCTATTCACGTAGAGTTAGGCTCTGATACCAATTGAAAGTCCTAGAGGGGGGTGAATAGGATTACTAATAAGATTAATGCCTAATTAAAAATCTTTTGGACAATTATAAGTTTAAGAGAGAAACTTCTAAGTCAACTAATATATCAAACTCTTAAGGGATCATACAATGGATAAGCTAAGAGGTTCGATATATAAGTGATACAAGTAAAACGAGTTTCTAATCTCTTACTACTCTAGATGACAATATGTTAGATAAACTAGATAATCAATATCACAATATTCATACTAGCATATTATCAAACATATAAAGTGCGGAAAGTAAATAGAGTAGGGATAGAAAGATACACACGATTTATAGTGGTTCGGTTTCCCTACATCCACTACCTAAGGAAGCCTCCTTAGGATTTCAAGCTTTTCACTAAGCTCCCGTGTCTCTCTTAACCGGGTCGAGAACACAATAACCCTTACAACCTCTTCGATACCACGAAGGACAAACACTTGTGCTATCGCAACACAAGGACACCGAGTATACTCCCGATACTCAAACACTTGTGCTATCTTAACACAAGGACACCGAGTATACTACCGATACTCAAATTCTCTCTTAATCTATCTATTACAAGAACTAGACTTAAGAGGATAAATACAAAGTGTTTAAGGGGTGAAACTACTTTGCTAATGAACTCCTAAAGAGATGATATAACTATAAGCTTAATACTTCTCTTGAGTTGATAATAACTTTAAAGCTCCTTTGATTTACTCCTTGAATGAGTAGATATGACAATTATAGCTCTTGACACCTTCTTGGATGATAACAATTAAGCCCCTTAATGTATATGGGTTGAAGGTGTAATTGTAGCCTTGAAAGACCTTCAATATATAGCTGCAAAATGCTCCCAACGGTCATAAGACTTGTCTCCAACGGATATATTAATATCCCCAAACGGATATATTCTTTAGTCTTCATTTTGCTGCAGAAAACCCTAACTTGCGGTGTACCGCGGGTATGGTCCGGTGCACCGCAAAATCCCTCGTCTTGATTTCATAGTAAACTGACGGGCTATCCTATGCACCGTGTTCCTGGTCCGTACCTCAGTCCGGTGTACCGCGCCTCAGTCCGGTGTACCGCACGTTTTCTTAGCTTACTGGTCGGACTAGCCTATGCACCACGCCTCTGGTCCGTGGCATTGCGGTGTACTCCGGTGTACCGCACCAAAGGTTTAAGACACCTTCTAGTGAGTATATCTTTTACTATGATGCTCGGATTAGAAAACCTTCTTCACGAGAGTTGTAGAGAACATCATTCTTATAAACTTTGTAGTTGATCACTAAAGCTAATTCTCAATATACACAAGGATAAGGTTAATAGCATTTGTATGAGAATTAGTTTTTTAAGATAAAACAAATAAAGCTTTGATCTAAATGATAAAGAATGAGCTTTTTGATGAATTAGAGTGCAAGATAGAATGTATATAACAATAGTAATTAGCACACTAAACACAAGAGGATTTGTCACATTAAAACAACCTATTAAGGGAGGCTATATGCCAACAATCTCCCCCTTTTTGATGATGACAAATCCTTCACTAAAACACTCTAGGAATGAAATGAAAGTATAAGCTCTTATCAAATTTAGCTCCCCCTCACAATAAGCATTTAAGTAAAAATGAATATAAGATATGAAATGCATTTGTGAGTATTAAAAAGTTCACTTTTGAAAGTTTTAGTGCACATATTTCTCCCCCTTTGTCTTCATCAAAAAGACGGGATAATAAAATAAAACCAAAACAACTAAACATAGAAGAGCTAAAACTCAAGTGAATAGATTTTGAAGGAGGTTAAAGAGGCAATTTTTTTATATGAATCTTGGGAAAGCACTGGAGCCAGATGGACTCAATCGGAAATTCTTTCAGGAATATTGGGACATTATTGGGGAAGATGTTTTTTGGGATGGTGGAAGACTTCTTTGTCAATAATACTTCGTCGGAAACATTGAATGAAACACTGATCTCTCTTATACCTAAGGGAGACTCACAGGTTGGGCTAGGTGACTATAGACCTATCTCTTGTATTAATTTTATTTACAAGATTATTGCAAAAAATTTGGCTAACAGACTACAGGAGATAATGAATGAGATAACCTCTCCGACACAGGCGGATTTCATCAAAGAGAGAGCGATACAAGACAATATTATTATTGCGCAGGAAATATCTTTTTTTATGAAGCGAAAACTGAACAATGAAGCTCACCGAGAGGCTATTAAACTTGATATGGCCAAATCATATGACCAGGTAAGGTGGGATTTTTTGAGGTTACTTTTCAAACGAATGGTTTTGCTCAGAAATGGATCAATTGGATTTGGAGCTGTATTACAACGATTTCCTTCCAAATTAATATCAATGGAGTAAGACAGTCGCCCTTTATACCATGACAAGGGCTTCGCCAAGGTGACCCACTGTCACCGCTAATGTTCTATTTACTTACAGAATCTCTGATTACTCTTATTGAACAAAAGGTTACGGATGGCGGGATACAAGGTATACGCATTACTCGAATTTGTCCGATTAATTATCATCTCCTTTTTGCAGATGATTCGTTTTTCTTCCTTTCGCTTGATGGGCAAGATCTTGAAGAATTTCAGGAATGTATTGAGACTTAGAACCCGTTTGGAAGTGCTTATTTTAGAGAAAAAAAGCGCTTTTGGAATAAAATTTAAAATTTAAAAAAATTGTTAAAAATAATTTTGAAATCTAAAATTATAGTAAGTGCTTTTTTCAAGAACCACATATTTGGTGCTTCTCAAAAAAGTGTTTTTCAAAGTTAAAAAAACTCTTAAAATGCTAAAAGCACTTTTAAGTGCTTCTCCAAAAAGCACTTCCAAACGGGCACTTACTGCAAATGTTCAAGGACGAAGAGTAAACTTTGACAAATCAGCTTTATGCTTTAGTAAACAAATGCCGCAGACAACCATGAAGCAAGTGACAGAAACGCGTCACAATTTAGAGGTTGAGGATCTGGGTAAATATTTAGGGATACCATTATGTCACAAGCGATCGAAAGTGGACACTTTATAATGGATTGCAGACAAAGTTTTCAGCAAAGCGCAAGGATGGATCGCAAAGTTACTCTTAGAAGGGGGCAAAGAAGTGTCTATTTAAGCGGTCCTTTAGGCAATTCCTACATATGCAATGTCGATCTTCTCTTTTCCAATTGGTTTTTGCAAGAAGTTTACCTCTATTATTGCACGATTCTGGTGGAATTCACTGGAAAAAAGGAAAATTCATTGGTTGGAGTGGGAAAAATGACAGCAGCCAAGATTATTGATGGAATGTGCTTTAAAGAATTGAAAAGGGCAAATATGGCTTTACTCGCGAGACATGCGTGGCGTCTTCCACAACACCCGGATACACTAGAGGCAAGAGTCCTGAAAGGGATTTACTTCCCGAATAAAGACTTCTTAGAAGTTAAACTGAGACATAGTATATCCTGATCTTGGGTGAGTATCCTTGAAGGACGTGATTTGTTGATTGAGCAGGGTTTGGTTCAAATAGGCAACGTGGAATCCACGCGGATTTGGGATCACAGATGGCTACAATCCGGACTGATCAAAGGCAATCCCAACAATGTGACAATCGAAATAGTGGATCAGCTTAAGAAACAACACACAGACGAATGGAATTTGAAGATGATTGATGCGAATATTTCTTGGCCAGTCAAGGGGGAGATCAGCAGGATTCCTCTTCTCACTCGAGAGGACCAGGATACCTTTACATGGCCACACATTCGGGCGAGTATACTATGAAGTCGCGTTACAACATTCTTACACGAGAAGCTCAGTTAAAGGAACAACAATCATCAATACAGGCACAGTTTCGAAATCCAGTTCTATGGAATAAGATTTGGAAATCGAATGTTCCTAATAAGTTTTGGAACTTTACCTGGCGAGCATGCATGAATATTTTACCGACACGTAATAACTTATACAACAGATATTGTAGCGATAACAAATGGTGTTAGGTGTTACTGGTGTGACACATAGACGAAAACGAATATTCATCTAGTTTACCATGTTCTATTTGTAAGCAGGTATGGGCGGGTTCGGCTCTGCAAATTAGGATTCCAGAGACAGAGCCAAACAATCTCGGAAACTGGTTCATCTCCGTGTCTGAGATTGTCGTTAACACGGAGTGGGATACCAGAGTTGTGATCACGTACATTCTGCTCTAAATCTTTTTTCTAGTAGTATTTGTTTGCTTGTTTTCTGACTGGTATGCGTTATGTGTGTGTGTGAGACTTAGGGCTGCAAACGAGCCGAGCCGAATACTAGATGTACAGGCTTGTTTGTTTAATTTTTCGAGCCGAGCCGAGCCGAGCTCAAAATTAAACGAGTCGGGCCGAGCCGAGCTCAAATTTAAACGAGTCGAGCCCGAGCTTTCAATGATCCAAACCAGAAATGTTATAACTTGTTTGTTTAACTTATAGACTCATCTTTTTTAGTTGTTTTTTATGGTTGAAATGAGATTTTAATGAATATTTGGTATTTGATAGAGTGTATAACATGAAAATATGAAACATAACATTAATAAAAAAATAAATGTCTAAATAGATTAAAAATATCCAATTTAATATTGAAGGTTTAATAGTATATTTATAAGTAAATAATACATTAAATTATAATTCATAATTTTAAACGAGCTCACGAGCCGAGCTCGAGCAGGCTCGTTTATTTATCGAGCTTAAAATAAAGTTTGAGTTTGAGCTTGTTTATATTCGAGCCGATCTCGAACGAGCTTTTCTCCGAGCCGGGCTCGAGCGGCTCTCGAGCGGCTTGGTTCGTTTGCAGTCCTAGTGAGACTTGAGAACACCGTACAATTTTTTTTGAAAAACTCTTTAATTTCCTGTTTTGTACTCTTTATGTGTTGTACTGATGAATTTTTTTGTTGAAATCATAGAATGTTAGTGATAATTTAGTAAAGTTAGTATAAATATTTTTTAACTGGTCTTTTGAATTGTTGTCTCATTTAAATAAGAATAACTGTACATGTCCAAAAATAAAATGTATAAAGAAGAGGATTTTTTTTTGTCATAAAGAAAGATGAATCTTAATAAGAAAAGGATGATAAATAAATCTGGACATGCAGAGGGAGTATAAAAAGCTTATGAATACACTTTATTGTTTGGCAAATGATCATTGTAATTTGTATAAGTCTACACTTAAGAATAAGCTTGCTTAGATTACCGATGTTTTACGTAATACTTTTTTTTTGTTCAAATGTTTTACGTAATACAAGGGACATATATATATATATATATATATATGTGATCTGCTAAATAAGAATAAATATATTAATTTCTTATCTTAAATTTACCAATTTGATAGCAGAAAACTATTTGACCTTTGCTAGTTAATATCCCTGTTTACTATTAGAAATAGTATCTTTAGCGGCAAAAAAATTAACACTAAAAATCTTAGCCGTTAA
Source organism: Nemophila menziesii (assembly GCA_029959085.1). Lineage (NCBI taxonomy): Eukaryota > Viridiplantae > Streptophyta > Magnoliopsida > Boraginales > Hydrophyllaceae > Nemophila > Nemophila menziesii. The sequence goes on along the minus strand of JARWIR010000001.1, from coordinate 25,544,337 downwards.
TAATTCGTTATTTGTTGCCTCTATAAGTTTCTCGGTAAAGATACTTTTAGTAGCAAATTATTTGTTTTTGCCTCTATTAACTTTATCTTTAGCGGCAAATATTGCCGCTAAAAATATAATTAGAGGCCATTTTGATTTTTAAAAATATTATTAGAAGCCATTTTAGTTGTTGCCGCAATAGTTTCCCCGCTAATGCTACTATTTCTTGTAGTGGTTTCTCTTATACTATTGGATAGCAGAAAACTATTTGACCTTTACGAGTCACATTTTAAACAAATATGGAGTAAATTTGTACTTGAAATAGGAGGTTAATTAACCATTCAAAAAAAAATACAGAAGACCTTCAGTGTATTTGCTCATATTCTAATCAAGTACTATCATCGTTTGTCTTTGAACAAAAAAAAAAAATCATCGTTTGTCACTTAAAAACTAGGTCTGATACGAAAAAATCATTTTTTGGCCATTGGTATAAATTTATATGGTGCATGTAGCTTATCTATGTATTGAAAAAAAAAACCCTAACGCTCTCTCTCTCTCTCTTTTTAAGTTTAGTAAGAAAACCTTTCTTTAGCCTTCTACGGCCGCCGTCGCTGGCTTTTTTCCGGTGATGGCGGCCCTTCCCTTCTCCCCTTAATTGTTTCTCTTACCTTTTCCGTGTTTTCCTGTCTTTTTCCCCTTTCCATTTCCTTCCGTCTTTCCTTTTTTCCGATATTCTCTGGTTTATTCCCATTCCAAATCTTTTAACGGCGTCGGTGGCCTACTTGTTTGTCCCGGATCGGTCTGTATTTGGCTAAGTTGGGCTTCGTGGGCCCAGCGAAGTAAAGCTTCCTTTGGATCTCGTTGGATGATTCAAATGAAACAAGCTTTTTTGGACAAGATGGTTAGACAGTTCTCTTATGTTTCACAGCAAAAGATCTTCAGCTTTGCCAACAAAGGTACGGGTCTAATCTGTCTTTTAATTTCCTTGATCTGGTGGGCCTGGTGGGATGGGGACGTTGGCGTTGTGGCCTTCTTCTCTTTTTGGTCGCCGTGGATTTTTTGGTTGGTAAACAGGGAGGAGGCAAGGCTAATTTCTCTGCTTGTGTTGGATTTCTACTTCCTGGAGTTGATTTGGGGAGGCAGATTATGAGACTGCTATGGGGTTTTAGTTCGATAGCTCTTTCCTACGTTTTGAATCTACTTAAATTTATTTACTGGTTTTTGCCAAGCTTTTTCTGCACAGGTTCTCTGTTCTGCCTTGGTAAACTCCTGCTCATGAATTATTGGTACATTCGACTGTGGGCTTTAATCCAGTTTTTTATCGTGATTCTTGTGGTGTTTTTGTTCTTTGGGTGGTTCTTAGCTACTATGTTTTTCCCCCACTAGTTGATGGTGGCTCTTCACTCTTGGCATGCCATACCTTTGCAATTGATTCAAACGAGGTGAGATTTGGGTGTTTGCCGTTCGCACAAGTTTCATTTTGTTGGGGTTTCTCATGTATAATTAGGTTAGCCAAATGTGTTTGTTTGGGACTGATGAACAGACTAAGTTCTCCCTTGTTTTTCCTTTTGTGGTGTTACTGTGACATATCATCTGAGATTTTATCCGTGCTTGGCGTCTTTGTTTCATCTAGAGAATTACATCTTTCCTCGGCCCCTTTCCTCACCCTTGATTGTAGTGATATTATAATGAGGTTCGGATTAGCTCGTGACTTTGTTCTGGAAGAATTTTCCAACCTCAGCTCGGTGGCTGTCACTCGAGCATGTTTCTTTGGTTTCGTTACTGTTGGTTTTAGTTTGGCTTGGCTCGTAGGAAAGGTTCTTGGTAGCTCTCTGATGGATTTGATGAAGGAGTAAGGTGCATCAACGATGTGTTGTTACTTAGTTTTCACATTATGTATTGTTTTAGTTTTTATTTTCGTATATGCTGTAATATGTTCCATATTTGGTTTCATGTCTGGTGGATATTTATCATAATATATTATTATGTTTGAAAACAAAAAAATCTATGTATTGACAATTGGTGATGAGAAAAAGGCACAGGTAAATTAAACTCATTACGCACTAAAATTAAGTTTAATCATTATACTTTGAAAATTAAAGATGAGGACCACCTTAACCCATTGCATACAAACTTACATAATCACTTCCCACTTTTATGGATACTTGGGAATGATGATCTTTTAAATTATGATAATATGATATCGTATAGCTGTCATTGTGTATTACAATAACACACTTTTGTATCTACATAATTATTACGATTTGGATAAATAACATTATTAGCAATGTTATATATTTTATATGACATGGTATATCCTAGATGTTAATTAATTAATGTTAATTTGACATTAATTAATCAAGAGATAAGAGACAAATAAAGATAAGAGGTACAAGAAAAAGTTTGAGAATAAAAACTATCTAAAAAATGGAATAAGGATTATGAAAAAAATATGATATATTTATTTCTATCTTGTGGACAATTTGGATTAAAAGAAATGATCTTATTTTCAATGAGGAGTCAAGATTGCCTCGTAGTCGTGAACTCAAAAAAGAAATAATGTCTCTTGCCGGTAATTCTATATTAGCATGGGGCAAGAGTTTGAATGGTGGTATAGTTAAGGTTGTCAAGAATGTTATGGTTAAGTGGACAAAACTGAATGGGGGACTTAAGCTTAATATTGATGGATGTTTATTTATCAAGAAAGGTCTAGCGGGTATTGGAGGTCTAGTAAGAGATGAGTTTGGTTCTTATATTTCCGGATTCTCCGGTGCTTGTATGGTGGTTTCCCCATTAGTCTCGGAACTTTTTGCATTACACTTTGGACTACGATGGGCTATTAGCCATGGTTTTGTTGAATTAATTATTGAAACTGATTCGGAGGAGCTCCACGCGCTGGTGAAGGGCAGTGGGAGCTCTACTCACATTGAGCGGGACTCGAGGAGTTCCACACGCTAGTGAAGGGCGGTGAGAACTTAAATAGTTGCCAAGTTTCAATAGTTAAGGATTGTTGGGAAATTCTGAAAAAATTCCCCAAGTTTGTGGTAAACCATATCTTCCGAGAGGCTAATTGTTGTGCCGATAAATTAGCAAAGGAAGGGGCGTTACTGAATACGCAACCTGTGACCCTACCTAATCCACCCGAGTATCTTTGGAATATCATTACAAGAGACAGAAGCGGATATGCACTACCGAGGGTTGTGCTAGATATTTAAATAAATTTTCGTGATTGTACTTGTATTGTCTTGTTCTTAACGGCTTTTAAGCCTCTTATGTATGAAAAAAAAAAATATAGGATATCTATATGAGAGTTATGATATATAACTTTACTTTGATATATCAATTTGTCCATAATCTTTCATAAAATTTCATTTCAGTATTCTATTAATTAGTTTGTAATTCATACTAATACAATATCACTTATAACTCCTTTCTGGGATTGGTCTTGTATCATATGTCCGATTGATAATCGAAAGTCAAGATTGTCATAACTAGAAAAGACTTTATAAGCCGTAGCTTCTTGAGCATGACTTGGAGAAAAGAGTGGACATAGATGTTTAGGTTGAAACATAATTGTAAAAGAAAGGTTTTCGGATGTGATAAGATGTATTATTTGATGTTGAATGCATCTTCTCTTATTGTTAGTCTTCTCTCTTATTGAACACGAGTTTGAGTTTGAGATAAAGAAGGATTTGGCGGAGTGTGGGTTTGGCAGAAGAATATGAAAGTGATAGAGATATATGTACTGTATACGGAAATAATGGTATATTTGCTTTACAAAATTATTCCAAAATTATTACGATTAGTAACACAAAGAAAATTTTCACACGCCACCATCTTCTATGCCGAATTTCTACCGGTTTCTTTCTTTTTTTTATTAGCTTTTTGAGCTTTTCTTCTTTCATTTCATTATCTTAGTCACTCAAGAATCTCTCTTTTTCTGTTGTTTCTATTTTTAGTTCCTTCCTTTTAAGTTAGTAAACTTTCTCATTTTTCATTAGATTTCCTCCCGGACCCGGGGTTACTATGTGATTTCCTCTTCTCCTTAATTTTTCGATTCTTGTCAAGCAACAATACGTGTAAGAAAAAGCAATTTAAGGTAATTTTAGATGGGTGATTGTTATGAAAGGCAAAATGCGAGAAAGGTTTAACCTAGTTTAACCTAGTTCCAGCCTAATCAGGATGATAAAAAGGAGTTTTTTTTAAGGTTTTTATTAAAAAAAAAATTGACAATAAAACATACGTGGAAAAGAATTGGAAGGCCAACACTCTGGTCGGCGGTCTTAGATGACCGCCTTTAATTAGTCACGTGTTTAAAGAGAAAGACGGTCATCGAATGATCGTCTTTCACCTAATCTGGCACCTTAAGTAAAAGCGGTTATTCGATAACCGCCTTCTTCACGATTTCGGGAAAAAAATAAAGGTGATCCTTAGATGTCCGTTAATAGGATTTTAGCTTTAGAACCCCTCCACATTTCTATCCTATTTCAATACCCTTTTTTCTCCTACACCCACACCAACTAAATACTCATATGAAATTTTCAATTTTTCCATCAAATCCTTGGAGACTTCAACTTAGAGGTAATTGTTCTATTCATTTGTTATTATATATTGTTATAAGTTGCAAAAATTAGGTTTTATTGGTATGATTTAAAATAGTTGGATTAATAATTATTTGTAGGAGTTTGTTTTAATGGTGATTATAATGTGTTCGTTGTCTTTGATATAGTATTGATTATGTTGTTTTTTATTGTGTATTTAGGTTAATAATGAATTATATGTGGTTATGTTTTTATGAAGGTAATATTGTTCGGATTGGTAACAGTGTTGTTGAATATACCAGGGGAGATTGTAAACCATTTATGGCCGGAGAAGATGTTGGGTTAAATGGTTTAAAACAAGCGGGGTGTTTGCCTTGCAATTGGAATGTAAATTTCAATTTGATCTGGCGATGTCCGATTTTGTCAAACCCTCACCGGTTTCATGCTCTAGTAGTTTGGGATGACACGATCAAAGCGATGATAGGTGAGACAAAGAACAGGCAATACCATGTTATTGAGATTTACACCTTGAAGAAATGCACAACCGTCGACTTCTCGTGAAAAGGGTAAAAAAGGATTTGTGAGCAGGGATTACATCCACATCTCTTGAGACGATTCGTGAGACGATTCACGGAAGTAATAGGGAAAGTGATAGTGAAAGCGGAACTGAGTCAGAGGCATTCGATGAAGAGGTTTTTCATATTTATAGTGATGATAATGAAGATAATGAGAAAGATAACGATGACGATTGTTTTAATCCAACTATTTAAAATTTTGGTCCAATTGATACGAGCGATAGGAGAATGTCATGATTGAGAATTAAGTCAACCATCTTCCATGGTGAAAGGAGTTAAACTCATGTTGGGTGATCGATACGCATCAAGTAATGCTTTTTTGTTGGACGTGAGTAGGTGACACCTCAAAAGTCACAAGGAATGTAAAGCGAAAAGGACAAATCCTAAATACGTAACACACATATGTGTACATGCTAAAGCCAGTTGCGGATTTTATATTCGTGGTGTTTTTAATCGTAGTAGTAATTTGTGGGAGATTACAAGGTTAGATGAACATAATTGTCAACCCGGAATTCTTGTAAAAAATTCATAGGCAATTGACTTCGGATTTTGTAAGGGACGAAGTACTCGCAATGCTGAATGCCGATATAGCTATAAAAATTGGATCGATAAAAACTCAAATTCATAAGAATTACGACCATTACATTTCATATGGTAAGGCATGGTGGGGTAAACAAAAAGTTCTCGAAAAATGATTTGGAACAGATGAAGACACGTTTACGTCTTTACCGAAGCTTTTTGGTGCTTTACGAAGCACTAACTGGGGAACAATATATGAGTTTGAGTATAAACGTGTTGTGGGTAACAAAGCTAAGTTTAATATGGATTTTGGGATTTTGGAGCTAATATCGAAGGTTTCAAGCATTTGATGCCCGTGGTTAGCATTGATGCAACCCATTTATATAGGAAGTATGATCGTAAACTACTTATTGTGGTTGGGTACGATGCGAACAATCAAATATTTCCTTTAGCTTATTTGTTGGCCGATGTTGAGTCAACACACGTGGAGCTTTTTTTTACTTTCTTAAATAAATATGTTACATTGAACCAGAAAATATGTTTATTATCAGATCGACATAGAGATATCATCCGTAGCGTGACTAATGTGTTTCCGAAACACAAAGGAGTCCGTCGATTTTGTGTGCGTCACTTAGCTAGCAATTGAATCACAAATACAAAAATTGGTTGACAAAGAAGGCTTTCATTGATCTTGCTTACATGTCGGATATGCATGAATTCAATAAGTATTACCGAAAATTTAGCGAGTTAAATGACGAGAAATACAAAGGTTGGGTTGAAGATATCCCGAAGGAAAAATGGTCTCTTGCACAAGATAGCGAGTACATCTATGGTAATATGACAACAAACTTATCAGAGGTATTTTATAAAGTTTTGAAGGGAGTTAGGGGGTTTCCTGTGACGACCATTGTATTGTTAACATTTAACAAAAGTGTTGGTTACTTTGTGGAATGAAACAATTAGGGAAGGATGCTTTGAAACTCGGGAGTGTATTCCCACCAAAGGTCGCCATTGAAATACATAACAGTGTGAAGTATGCGATTGGTTATGTTCCTCAACTTTACGATGCAGAAGATGGTACATGGGTCGTTAACGCTTTAGATGATAGGATATCAGATAGTGATAAAACGATTTTCATCGTAAATGTCAACAAAAAACATGTGCGTGTGAAAGATGGCAAATGTTGCATCGTCCATGTGGCCATTTCATATGTATTACTCAATATTTTGGTGAAGAACATGGATAACACCCATATGGTTCTGAATTTTTAACGCTGTCGAAGTACAAGGATTCGTATGCTGGAAAGCTTTGTCCCCATATGGATGTTCTCGACTACCCAAGTTACAAAGGCCTTGAAGTTGTGGCATGCAAAATCTAGAATAATTACAAGGAGTGGTCGAAGAAGGTCTTCCTGGATTCACAACGAAATGGATGCTAGAGAAGATAGAGGTACCAATCGTTGTGGTACTTGCAAAGAATATGAGCACAACAAATAGACTTGTGGTAGGAGTAGAAAAAATAAAAAATAGTATGATTCGTGTTATATTAATATTTTCTTGTAATATTGTCGACTTTTTAGCTTATTGTATGATCGAACATAACATTTGAATTGTCGATTTATTGTTGTTTTGTTTGATTTGAGTTTGGTTGAATTGTCGATTTAGATAATTGTTGAACACAATAATGTAGGAAAAAATATACGGTTAAGGCGGTATCCTGACTGCCGCCTTAACCATGGGTGCTCTCGCACTCGATGAATTAAGTAAAGGCGGTGATCGGGATGCCGCCTTTCAGTGAAAGGCGGTTGTCTAAACGCCGCCTTTGACAAAAGCCATTGTGTACCACGTATTTCGGTTTGAGTACATTTTTAATCAACAACCTATTCAAAACTTGAACTCATCCAACATTTTTAAAACAAGATAAACTGTTATTAGAAATCGACAAACATAAATTCATCCAACATTTTTAAAACAAGATAAACTAACATTTTTAATCGACAACACATAAATTCAACTAAACATTCTATAATGAACTAATAAGCTCTACTCTAATTCCGTTTCCTCCTTCTCACTCTACTCAAAGTTGGCCTTTCAATGTTCTCTTGCATAACGTTCAAACCTGCGATTTGTTCAATTGATTTTGCTCTCCAACATATTGCAACATCTACTTCATATGATCTGTCATATAACAATAGTAACCCTGGGCTCGGCTACATGGTAGACCCCTTGGATAATAGCTTGAATGTCACCATACACACATATTAATATTAATACTTAAAGAAATTAAGAAAAGAAGGTTTGTAACATACCAGTTTTTGAAATTGAGATCCACAAGGGTGGAACTCTTGTGAAAGAGCAATACCTATATTTCGTGCTTGAGGGGGAAGATATATATCCTTGAATTTTCTCGATACCACTTCTCATATTCTGGAGTACACCCAATGCCTTCAACTTCGCCTTGTATCCTGAAGTTTTGCGCAGTATTCTATATATGAGTTCCATTGGCATATTTTGCTCGCCAATTTTCACCCGACTTCCCTTTTTGGTTCATGGATGTGTGACACCTATCTTCACTTTGATCAATTGGAGCGGGAATATCTTGAATGAAACCAAACTGTCTCATAACGCGGTCGGGCGATACCACTCAACATTAGGGCTGCACACGGGTCGGTTAATCGACCCGAAGTGCCTAACCCTAGACCCAACCCGATTATTATGGGTTTCAATTTTCTAAACCCTAACCCTATTTTACTTTTTGTAATCAGTGCGGGTTGGGTTAGGTCGGGTAGAATCGGATTTGGGTCGGTTTCGGGTTTGGTCAACGCAAAGTCAAACATTTTAAAATAGGTAAAAAAAAGTCAAAATTCGAATACACTTTCCAAAAATAGTAACTTGTTAAACATAGTAACTTTCCAAAAATAGCAAGTTTCTAAAATTACCGTCAGTTTACATTACAAGTCCCGAGTATACAAAACTTTAAATTACATAAAAAATGCAAATGCGCAAAGTAAGTAACTAAAATGTACAAAACTGGATTGCATTTGCTTGATAGCTTCCAAAATAAACTACCTCATGTATGCCAAATTGTTATGCTAATACACCGTATGTAATTTGATCGTTTGGTTTGTTTAAAGTAACGATATCTTGCCATGTATGTTCACTTAATGCATTTTTAAATTTTTTATAGCATCCTTATCATGTATGCCAAATTGGTATGCTAATACATCGTATTTGGGTTAAGTTAATAGTTTAAAGTCTTCTATCTTGACTATTCATGCTACATCATTGTGAAACTTTCAAAGACGGATATATATGTATGGCTCAAGATATAAGTTTTAATGCTAAAGAGAATATATATATATATATATATATATATATATATATATATATATATATATATATATATATATATATATATATATATATATATATATATATATATATATGTGTGTGTGTGTGTGTGTGTGTGTGTATGTGTGTGTATGTGTGTGTACTCGCGTGCTTGATTGCTTTCATTAAGTAAATCCCATATATTGACTTAGCACGTATAACTAATTTCTAATCTTTGTTTATCTTGCCGATGTGAAAATTTGCATGATTCATATTTTCGTATTGTCACACGGCTATATAATTTATTCGATCCTCTTTGCATATGTTTATAATTGTCTTTTGATAGGCAAGTAATTATATTAAATCTCAACAATTCGATTACATATTTTTTGGAATTGGGAAAAATAGACCGATCCCCGATCACCTAAAATAACAACTCATGGACTTACTAATGATAAAAACTACTAATAAAGGCAAATCTACTCCTACTACACATATTAATAAGGGAAAGTACACATTCTAAATACTAAATCAGATAATACCCAAAATGTTTATTGTACTTCCCACTAACTTCTTTAACCACCTCGAAATGCATATTTCTCATCAGATGTGTTCCTTTTGCTTAGCTATACTACGACTCCTCATTTGTATCTTTTCCATCTAAGTCTAGGGAAATCCTAGCCTGCCCCAAATATTTTCCACTACCACACTGTTGATTTCCTTCACTAATCTATCCACTTATTTGTTAATATCTTCGTATAATTGTTGATTATGTTCCCACCATATGATATAAACTGCCACCTCCAGAATGATTCTCAAGTGTTGGTCGCGATTCTATGTTGTTTGATGTTGTTGTTGGTACCATCGTTCATATGCTTATACTTGAATATTGGCAAAAAAATTATATTTTTTATTGTTTCTCATATGCATCAAGTGTGAAGGAGTTCTGCAAGATTGTCATACCTAGCTACTTAGAGCTAATTAGATATTTCATATGACTATGCATCATGTATGGGGAGCCTTGCTTATATGCTTACACTTTAACTTAACTGTATTTTCCATGCTCATACTATGTTGAATCATTATTTCCCATATATAAAAAGGGGTAGAATGTTAGTTGCACTTTTTATATCTTTTTATGATAGAGTAAATAACCCTTTTGCCCCCTACGTTTGTACCCGATTGACAGGTTGCCCCCAACCTTTAAAACAGGACTCTTTGCCCCCTACATTTTAATTTTTTGACCCGTTACCCCCTGACTGTGTGTTCCGTCCATTAAGTGACGTGGCATTGCCATGTCACATTTTTTTTATTCCAGGTGTTAATTAAGTAATTAATTAACTTAATCCCACTTTTTTCCAAGGGCAAAATGGGTACTTCCCTCAAAGCCTACCCTATATATACCAAAAAAACAAAACAAAATTAATTAATCAAAAACACAAAATCAGAAGAAGAACACGGGATCGGTTTGGGGAAGAACACGAAGAACACGAAGAACCCTAGTTTTCTACCCAAAATCCGCGACGAAGCCTCCCAAATCCTTCAAGCTCGATTGCGATGTCTCCCCTTCAAGCAGATAGCGCCGGTTCTTCGTCGCACTACACTTCTCAAGTCCCCTATTGCAGATGCAAGAAATTAGCAAGGCTTCACACCTCTTGGACAGATGCGAATCCTTGCAGGAGGTTTTACAGGTGCATGTATTGGGGGTGTTCAATGGATTGCAAGTTCTTCATGTGGTTGGATGAGCCATTGCCGGAGGCTACTAGTTCGATAATTCGAGGGATTCTTTTTAAAGATTCCAATCACTGTCTTGAGAAAGATGCAATGGAGACGAAGATGAACTTGTTGGTCTCTGATTACGGAGATATGATGCTGTTTGAGAAAAAAGCTTTTGCAGATTGGAAGCTCGAACATGCGAAAGTCAATGAACTGAACACACAGTTGACCTTGATGGCTAATGATTTGGTTGAATTGCAAGAGAAAGAACATGTTGCCTCGAATGATTTGAAATTTGAGCGTGTGAAAGTGAAGGTGTTGGAGGACGAGGTGCAACGTCTTAACACAGTGATGACCACAGTAACTCGGGAAAACAAGATGCTGAAATGGAGTGTCTTTATGACTATATTCTTCTTTGTCTCCATTTTGTCTGGTTTTAAGCTTTCTGGGTATTAGAATGCAGTTGAAGTTGTATTTTGGTGTGGCTTGTTAGATGTATCAGGCTGTTGAAGTTGTATTTTGTTTTGATGTAGTGGCTGGTGGTTAGAGTTTTATTTTGGTGTACTGTGTTAGTTTAAAATCAGTCTTTGTACTCTTATGGTTTAACTTGAATTGAATTCGAGAATGTAGTTGTTTTTGCTGTTTGTTTAATATGTGTTTTATTGTGCAATGAATAAAGTATATGTAGAAATACAAAATGGACAACAGAATCTAGTGCAATCTCAATAAAGTAGATAAAGATAACATAAAGTGCTGGCATTACATAGACCATAGCAAAAAATAAATATTCAAATCATCAAGTTGTGCACTAACATACAAAAACCACACCCTGCAATAAAGGCCAACCAACATAGATAACCCTACTTAAATACCACCTCCACTACATAATAGAAGTCTTTACTACTCACAAGCTTGATAGTTCTAGATCTAGCTTACACAAAACAAAGACATAAAACTCAGAATCATAAAACCACAAATCTGCAGAAATCTTCATTCTTTATCTTCTTTCCTGGGTTTTGCTGAAGAACTGCTACCTGCTTTCCTCAAACGAAGTGCTTCTGCAACTGTGACGTATTTTGGATCTCCCTCTCTCATTAGCACCCCCTGTGTATGCTGGATTAAGCGCCTCCTTTTCTCAGGTTGGCGTTTGTTCCCTCCCTGGTAGTAAGATAAAGAGGAAGTTACACAATCTGCAGGATGTAGTGTTTATAAAATGTAACAACTAACTAACCTCAGGTAAACTCCTTTTTGAACCTGGTTGTTTCTTTTGTGTTATCCTCACCTAAATGGTAAACAACAAATAAAAACATTCTGTTATACTTAATGCGCAGATGGCCACTTTGTCTCAATTTTGTGGTTTCAGGGGGCGATAAGTCACTAAAATAAATTCCTAAGGGGTACATAGTCCAGAAGAAATATATTTACCCCTGGTATATCCCTTAACGAGATCTTCTTTTTTTGTATAGGGGGAGCCTTCTCCTGCTTTTTTTCTCTGCTAAGCTCACTTGTGTTCTCAGTGACATTTGTTTGTGCATCCTTACCAGTTTTTTCCTTTGCTTTTTCCAACAGATCTGTCAACTTTTCCATCTTTACCTTCTGCGCTCGAAGAATAATATAGGGGTAAGTAGTCAATATATAAACTATATAGGGGGTGATAAGTCAATATATAAATTATATAGGGGGTAATTAGTCAATTAATAAATTATATAGGTAATTAGTCAGTCAATATATAAATTATATATGGGGTAAGTTGTCAATATATAAATTATATAGGGGGTAATTAGTCATTATATAAACTTTATAGGAGCTGAATACACAAACCTTTAATATTGACTTAGGAGGAAGAGTAGTGTTTTGCTTTTGTTTCCCTGAGTCATCAACCTGTAATCAAAATACACACAACAAATACTTATAAACTTAATCCGTTCCAAACAATATTTTATATTATAATAGTACTAACCTCAGTTATTGATTCAGGTTCAGCAGTATTAATTCCTTTTGGTGTTCCTGAGTCATCATCCTCTAGAGATATAGGCATTGTGCTTGATCCTCCTGAAATTGTCTTCAATCCTTTATCCTTAATTCTACTGCTTTGCCGTGTTGGTTTTTCGAATGTTTCTTCTGAGGTAAAATCATTACCTTTCTTCTGAGGTAAAATCATCCTTGGTTTTGAAGTAGGGGGTATGTTAGCAACTGGATCATTATTTTTCTTCTGAGGGAAAATCATTCTTGGTTTTGAATTAGGGGGCTTGTTAGCAACTGGATCATTATTTTTCTTCTGAGGGAAAATCATTCTTGGTTTTGAATTAGGGGGCTTGTTAGCAACTGGATCATTATTTTTCTTCTGAGGGAAAATCATTCTTGGTTTAGAATTAGGGTGTGTTTTAACAACTTGCTCTTTCTCTTGTGTTTCAGGTATACCCATACTTTGCTCTGACTCAGTGGGTGTGTTCACTGTATCTCTCTTTTCAGGTTTAGGTTGATTTGTATGGGAATTAGTGGGTTCCTTATCAACTGGACTTTTTGTTGTTACAGATATATTAGCAGCTTCAGTCGGAGTACTTTGGGGGTTACATGGAGCAGATGGTTGCACATCTAACTCATCAAACATTCTGTTAATCTCCTCATCCGGAGTCTCATCCACAACCGAATTAGCACCAGTATTAGGTTCACGAACTTCTCTAGATTCCCTCACACCATGATCTCTAGATTCCATAAACTCATTAGCACCAACTTCCTGTTGTTGAATATCTTCAAGTCCAACTGTTTCATGTCCTGCAGCATTTACATTCGCCTTACATGACCTTTTTTTATGCCCTTCTTCTTTGCAAATCGCGCATTTTTTGGCACTACCCCTCCCAACCAGCTTTTGCACACCATCAGCGGTGCGTTCTTTCCTCCACCTTTTAACTTGAACCTCATCTGGCTCTTTTGTCCTAGCTCTTTTAGGCCTGCCAACTACCTTAAAAGCCACCGGAGGTTCTACACTTACAGGTCTTGTACTAGGCCACATCGATGGTCCATTTATAGGGTAAACCATGGGTGTATACGCCTTCATATACGTCTCTTTTGAGTAGCACTCATGAACAAACTTTTCTGTGTCTTTACCAATGTATTGAATACATGCAATTGCATGAAACCAGGGTATACCAGCAAGCTCCCACCTCCTGCAAGGACAGCTTTCTGTATCCTAGTCTACGGCGTATGAATCTGTCCCGAGGTTCCTTACTTCAAATTTCATTTCCCCACAAAATACTGCATGCCACTTTCCACTGTTTGTTTTACCCTTATTCACAAACTTTCTAACCTTAGGACATAAATCAGCTTCGTATTTTGTCATCCATGCTCTCTTAGACTGAAGCCTTTTCAAACTATACATCCTTAAACCCTCTAGTATGAGGATGATAGACTTGTCTCTGTGCAACACGACAACAAACAATATAGGGGGTAAGTAGTCAAAAAGTATATTTTATAGGGGGTAAGTAGTCAATAAGTTTATTTTATATGGGGTAATTAGTTACTAAGCGTATTGTATAGGGGGTATTTAGTTAACAGATATATCTTTAAAGGGGGCAATTAGTCACTAAGTATTTCAGTAAAGGGGTATTTAGTCACTAAGTATTTCTGTATAGGGGTAAGTTGTCGATATACCTGACTTTTTTAATGGCATTGTTGTAGCTTTCACAGATGTTGTTGAGTAGAAGATCACATTTCGTAACAGTACGAAAATGAGACCTTGTCCATGTCTTGGGATCTAGGTTAGATAGCCAAATAAAAGCTTCCTCATTCATACATTTAATCTCCTCCATCACTTCATTAAATTTGCAATGCGTTGTGGCTCTTGCAGCTTCCCAAACTTTGTCTTTTAAAGCCAAACCAGGATGTTTGATCTTGAAATTATTGTAGAGATGCCTTACACAATGCCTATGTTCTATATCAGGAAGCATGTCACTCATGACCTGGAGCAAACCCTAAATACATAAACAAACAACAAAACGTTAGAGATTTTTACATAAAAAAATAACTACATATACAGGTATCCCAGTAAAAAAAAACAAACCTTCTGTCTATCTGATATGAAAGTCCACTCCTGTTGATTACTTATACCAAGATCTTGTATCAGTAAATTAAAAAACCATCTCCAAGAGTTACTATCTTCTTTCTCTGCTATACAATAAACAATTGGGAATATACAGTTGTTCCCATCAATTCCAACTGCTGTCAAGATTACACCAGGATGTGGACCTTTTAAGTGACACCCATCTATCCCAACAACCTTCCTACAACCTTCTAAAAACCCTCTCCTACAACCATCTAACCCAACATAAATTCTCTGAAACCTCTCTACTCCAGTAACATCATCAATAGTGGTTTCAATTGCGACAGTACTTCCAGGGTTGCTTCTCCTTAATTCTGCAGCATAATCGTAAAGTTTTGTGTATTGTTCCTTGTATTCAGCCTTTATCATCTGTTTTGCATACTTATATGCCCTATAGCATGTCCTGGTGCTAACATTAACTGAATATTCTCGATGAACTAACTGTTGAAAGTCGCTTACTTTACTGTACAGGTTCAGTCTTATCATGTCCTTAAAAGTAGTTGCCATGTACTTCGCCGTCACATGTTTATGGTTGAGGTTCTTACCACAACTATGTTTATTGCATAGACTCATTACCACTAACCCGCCAATATTTTCTTTATGTGATGCATAAAGAAACCAACCACATCCTGCTCCTTTACACACAACCCTAATTCGATTCCAATCGTTCTTCTCAAACTTAATCTCGACCACCTTTTTAATAGCATGGGCTCTTACTGCTTGTCTTACTTCAGTGGCATTTTTAAATGTCAAGCCCAAGACAAATCTAGGCTTTTGCATATCAATACTCGCCTTAAATAAGGGGTACTTCATCTTTTTCTGGCTCTTTTTTTTCCTTCTTCAACAGTACCAGAAGAATCACTAGCTGTACTAAAATCTGAAGAATTATGTACATACTCATCAGAGTCAGTCCCACCATCAGTACTTTCACCATCAGAATCATCCACACGATCATTGTCGACATTCACTCTATCCACATCCACTTCCTTGTCAATAAATGTGTTATAATCATGGTCATCTTCACCCTCACTCAAGTCAATGTCACTATCAACTATATATTCATCATCAGTTGTTGTTTCTTCATCCACGTCTTCTTCTCGCTCAACCACATTCTTTTTCTTTTGAGAACTACTAGTCCTACCAACTCTTTTATAACTATCTGGCTTGGTACCACTAGGACCTACACCATCTCCTTTTGTTCTTTTAACACTAGCTCTAGTCCTTTTCTGCGAGTGTGGCACATCCTGTTGGTTCTTTTTAACTACTCCTTTGGTTGTCTTCGGCTGTGAATTTGTATCTTTCTTCTTATGTGGTATACCCAATTTCTTTTTCTTTAAGAAATTAGCAAGTATCTCATTATCACTGATTTCATCATCCTCCTCATCCTCACCATCACGTATAATAAAATCGCTGTCTGAGTCCTCAATGTCACTGATGTCACCATCTACATCTTCTTCACCATCAGCTTTCTTAAAAACATTATCTGAGTCATCTGTTAGTTCTTCATCTATAAGCCTGAAAGGCCTCAATGGAGATTTATGTTTGGAACTCCTCGTAGTCACATTATCTTCAGTGTTCAAAGCTTTCAACACTTTATCCAACATGTCATTAACAGACTTCTCCTTCTCCCCAATATCAGACAGGTTTTCTTCCATAGCGGTATTAGCTTCTGCCTCATTCAAAGGTGTGGTTTGCTCTTCGCGAACAACCTGAAACATAACATAAAATATTCAGGGGGTGAATTGTCAATCATATGAAAAAGTAAGGGGTAAACTGTCAAACAAATGAAGACCTTCATCGTTTCTTGTTTACCAATGTCTTCCACCTCTGTGTTCTCCAACTGCGTTTTATTATTATCATCTTCCACGTTTCTATCATGCCCTTTCTCACAAGTCTCACTTACTTCTTCAACAACCTGTACTTTCTCGTTTATACCTACAGTTACTTTTGCAACTGGCGTGCTTTGCTCCTCGGAAACAACCTGACACATTACATGAAATAGTGAGGGGGTGATTTGTCACAAGCTTCAAACATTTAGGGGTAAACTGTCAAATGACTTTGTACCTTTGTCGTATCTTCGTCACAAATGTCCTCTTCCACGTTTTTATCCTCTTGCATTTCATCATTTCTATCGTCCACGTTCATGGGCCATTCACCAGGAGTTTGGCCTACTTCTTCACCACCATTTACATCATCTTTTCCACCTTCGTTTAGGTTTTCAACAGTTGGGCTTTGGTCTTCGCAAACAATCTGAAATGTAAAAGGAATAATACAGTTAGAGAATTGTAAATCTAGAGGGGTGATTTGTCAATCATATTAAATGATGAGGGCTATTCTGTCAAATGAGTGTCTACCTTTACGCTTTCTTCTTCAACTGTAGTTTTTTCTTGTTCATTAACAACCACTGTGTTCTGATCATCAATGGTCTCGTTTATTTGTTCGTCATCACCAACCTCTGTGTTTTGCTCAACATCTTGTTCATTAACAACCACTGTGTTCTGATCATCAATGGTCTCGTTTATTTGTTCGTCATCACCAACCTCTGTGTTTTGATCAACACGGTTCTCTTCCTTCGAACACTCTTCTTCTCATTTCTGAACTATTTCTTCATCCTCGTTCCACGTCAATAACAAAGGCATGAATATAGGAGTTTGAATCTCTTTGTCATCATCTCCTACGGGACTACTAACAACAAACAAGTCAACAGTTACGTTTTCCTCACCAATGCTACACATCTCCAACCCTTTCTCCTCACTATCCAAACAAAATATACCATCAGGTAGTTTTTCCCCCAATTTCAGATAGTAAAACTCCGAGTTACCTTTTATACCCAGTTTCGACATAATTTTTTTAAGAATAGGTATACTAAACTTGTCATAGTGACACCCATCTACGTATTCAATGCTTACTTCATGGTAACAACTCTTGTCTTCATTAAATAACCCGCCGAAGTGAATCTTCAGTGTAAATTTCTCTGTTACACAATCAAATTTAACTAGATTAGTTACCAAATTGAAAAGGTATTATCACACTATGACTATGGTAACCAAATCCCGTAAAATCTGCTACCATTACGCGTGATAATTATATATGTAATGGATTTAATACAAAACCCTACATTTTCGGGTTAAATAATCATAACCCAAGAGCAACGATTTAGGGGTAATAATCAAACACACTTACTCCATTGACTTAAAGGCGCCATTGATTATCTTCAACTCACAATAACGTTGCTTTTCTGGGTTTGGTGGTGTTCTTCGTGTTCTTCGCAAGAACCCGCGCTCCTTCAACTTCTTCTTCTGATTTTGTGTTTTTGATTAATTAATTTTGTTTTGTTTTTTTGGTATATATAGGGTAGGCTTTGAGGGAAGTACCCATTTTGCCCTTGGAAAAAAGTGGGATTAAGTTAATTAATTACTTAATTAACACCTGGAATAAAAAAAAATGTGACATGGCAATGCCACGTCATTTAACGGCGAAAATGGACGGAACACACAGTTAGGGGGTAACGGGTCAAAAAATTAAAATGTAGGGGGCAAAGAGTCCTATTTTAAAGGTTGGGGGCAACCTGTCAATCGGGTACAAACGCAGGGGGCAAAAGGGTTATTTACTCTTTATGATATTTAAAACACTAATATATGCCTTGCTCAGACTATGTTGAATCATTGTTTGTCATCATCAAAAAAGGGTAGAATGTTAACCCCACTTTGTTTAGTATTTTTTATGATGTTTAAAACAATGAGTTTGTTTATTGTTATCTGACCACAACTGAGTTATTTGAGGTGTGTTTAGGATGAATACATAAGATAGGTGATAACCTGATCACAGCTAAGTTATTTTAGGTGTGTTTAACATGAATACATACTATATGTGATAATAATGCATGCTTAGAGCTATATAGTTAAAACAATCAAAGATCATACTCTATTGAACCAATCCAAGAGATGATCGCGAGAGAATAAAGTGGTCAAGAGAAAAAGTTTTAGTTGCTAAAGATCAAGGCTAAAGGGAGACAAACAATATGCTAAAGAAGATCAAGACTGGAGGGACTTGAAGAATGAGTTTGAAGATGATAAAGATCAAGACTTAAGGCATATCAACAAACAAGCTTGAAGAGATTGAGGATTAACATTCAAGAGAGCTAGTAGAACGAGCTTGAAGATGTTTGAATAATAAAGACACTAGTGAGTTAGACGAGCGAGCTTGACTATGTTTGAAGAAACAAGACTCGAGGGAGTTAGACGAACAAGCTTTAATATATTAAATATCAAGAATCAAGGGATTTAATTGAAGGTGAAGCTAGAAAACACACCAAGATGCTTGGATTAAGAGAAAACATCAAGAAGCATAAAGAAGCTTGAGGATGTTAAAGATAAGAATCAATGGATATCAAAGATCATATCAAGATGTGTATCAATAAAATAAGATTGGTGTCTAAGAGGCCTCGGAGAAGTCGGGTCAAAACTTAAAGAAAGACTTAAGGCAATGAACTCAGATGAGGTTATCCGTGGAGTAAGGTTAGGATACCCAAAAACTCTAGTAGAAATTAATTTTGTCCCTACGAGAAAAAAATCTTCCCTCCAATGAAGGTAATATCTCGAGGAACTGAATATCAAAATGCCTAGGTTTTCCAGCTATAGAAGATGGATAAAATGATAAGGATTGAACCTACAAAGTAGGGAAAAGGTGGAATGCCCAATCTCATTGGATAATGGAGATAAGAATAACTTAATACAATACCTCCAAGAAAAATACTATGTGTAATGCTCAAACCAATTCTATTTTGGAGTTGATAAGAAACATAGTTCATACCTCTGAAACTAGAACTGGCCGAAATACATAAACCTGTTGAAGGATGAGTTGAGAAGAAGAAGACCATATATAATGAGAGAAAGAAGACCGAATGCACAAACTACTTTAGCATCAAACTTCAGGACTTGACCTAGAGTGTTGTCCAAGTAATTCATATACGATATCTGAAAGGCATAAATATAACGACTATACAAGACACTAATAGAGTCGTTTGTGTACTATTTGAAAGTAGTTGTTCAAGCGATGCAAGTGGACATCCTACCTAGTAGATACGGACATCCAAAGATTTAATAAATGTCCAATTGGATAGCGACATGTGGCCGAAGATGTTGGAGTATTTTTTTTCTATATATAGAGTCATTGTGGACTCTGAAAAGTCGTTTTCCCCCAACCTTTCAGAGTCACATCTTTAGAAGAGAATTCCCAATGAAATATCCATATATATATATATATATATATATATATTTGTAATTTTTAGCCTTTCAAACACTTACGTATCTACTGACTAGGAGTATAGATTCTAGGCTACGTAGATTAGGGTTAATCGTAAAACCTAGGGTTTTTTTCTTGGTCTAGTGAAGAGGGTATTATTACATATACAAGATAATAGAGGTAGACCTAGTGTAGGAGAGACACATATATAGAAGTATTCACAGAGTGTGAAGTGGTTAATAAAGGTAGAGATTGTCTTCTAGCCCTTATGTCATGATATACAAGAGAAGGCTTCACGACCTTGTGATTTGTTACATCAAAATTGGAGATTGCCCACTTGGTTTCCTAGTGTTAGTGATAATATTAATGTGTTCTTTCAAAGGTCTATTTCGAATAGGGTACAAATTTTAGTGCTCTCACCTTTAAAATTAGTCTCCACTTGCTTAGAGGCTTCAAAATCTCAACTTGAAGCGGTTGTAGCATTCTCGATTCTGAAATCACAATTGCTTTCTCTTGAGGATTCAAACTCACTATCAACGGTTCTTCTCCTATTGATTGACTCAAATTATTCTTCCTCTTCTTCCCCAAATTCACACGATTCTTGGTAGTCTTCCTCGTTTCAACCTGTTTTTTCTCTCGATTTTTTTCCATCTCCCAAGCACTTGTTAATGTCTTTGTTCTAACCATCATCTCAATTGACCTCCAAAACGGAAGTTGAACCACTCTTAAAATTACTCTTTGATTTTAGGTGAATAAGGTGTCATATGGGTTAATAATGGTGTTAGGATGATTTTTAGTGAAATGTGTATGATGGAATCTTGCTTGGGTGAAAAGAATTTGAGGAATTTAGAAAAAGGGTTGTAGAATTTTTTTTGGATTTAAATATTGATTTCTATGTGTTTTGGAAATTTGTTTCTTCGAGAGTAAAGATGAATTTAGATGAAAAATCTATGGTGTTTTGGTAGTGCTTTAATGTGGGGTAAGGGTTTAGTTGAAGGTTTAATAGAGTTTGGGTGTTTGGAGAAGAAGAAGACTTAAGGACTTGGAAGCGGGTATGAATTATACCTTACCCATAGCTTCTACAGTGCACACCTTTGGTGCACCGCATGGGTCGCGCAATGTACTATGTTGACGGTAGTTGCAAAACTCGATACGATTTTTTGTCGACATGTGCCTGCGGTATACCGCATGGGAGGTGTGGTATACTGCAAATCCTCCTTACTCTCGGCATTGTGTAACGTATTGGAAATTAAATCAAAATTGTATTGATGGTAGGAGTCACGCGGTGCACCGCGAGAAGATGCAGTGTACCACAAAACCTCTCGACCAACACCAATTAAATCATAAAAATTACCTACCTGTCACGAAAATCTCCTCGATTTCACCCCAAACTCAATATTTGTAGTACCTACACATCAAAAACACTAATACCCTTCTCATGAAACATAGTATACACTAAATACTCTATAAATTCTCTAATTTACAATACTAAAGACGAAATAAAATGCATAAAAACTTTAAGAAGTTTGGGTTGTCTCCCGTAACCACTTTTATTTTACATCGTCCAAAGTTCGATGTTGTTACCTCACTATTTCTTCTTTGTTTAGCCTCCCAAGAAGCGGGTGAGGCTATTGACATCTACCAATCGGAATTTGCAGCACTTCTTTGTTCGTACCTCAATCACCTTTGCCAAAATGACGCAAGTGACTAAAAACTGTCCCATAGAAGAATTCTTGTAACCAACATGGTCTATTCTCAGGTTTGGGGATTTCCATGCAAGCTCATTTCCTAACCGAAACTCATCTTCTTCTTTATTCTTCACTGTTTCTTGGAGGCTCTCAGTTTTTACCTCTTTGGTCACAACTCGGGGTAATGGGACCTCGTGTGACTCCTTCCTGATCTTTTTTCCCAAAACATAGAATGTTTTGGAGGTGTCTTCAGTGGGGAGGGTCACGGTTCCCTCATATACATCTATTGTGGTGTAGCTTGGTTGCCAAGAGTAGACGCCCAAGTATGATCCGGACCAGCTGATTTACAACATAATCATGAATAACAAAATCAAAGTGAATAGCTAGGTAACCTATGTGGACGAGCACGTCCTCAGTAATTTCCCACAAATTTGTTGTGGAACAATCGTCCAATTGTAAGACGACGAATGTTGGCTTAGAAGCTCCAATAACCAACTTATCAGACACACTCTTGGGCATGAGACTGATACTCGAACACACGATGGTTTTCCTACAAAGGTACCACCTATTTTGATTTGAAAGTTGAATTATCCAGGATCTTACAACTATGGTGGTAGCTACCTTTAAACTCCCGTTGATATCCAAGACCCAGAGTGTAGAACTCAGTGAATTTATTCTTCTGGGAGAGAGTCTCCTTGAAGAATTGTTCTATTTCAGCTCCTCGACGGTTTCAAGTTCAAGGACATTGATCTTCACTTGTTTTGATGACTCTACAAACTTCTTCTCAATGGATATCGGGGTGATAAAAGCAAATGTGTTAGTAGCGGTTCTGCCCTACTCTTCTCCAGCACCCTCAATGCATTAACTACCTATTTTGGTTTGTCAATTTTATATTCTTCAACCCAGTCCCCAACAATCACCTCATCTAAGTTTAACTTGGTTGGTTCTATCTTCTTTGAAACTCCACTACAATAGATGCAACTTGTAGCAATTCCACTCTCTTCTCAGCTTGCAGTCTAATCAACTTACACAACTCGAACCTAACATTGCGGGCTACTTTTAAGTGACCTAATCCAACACAAAAATATTTTAACGAAGAGTGGACAGGTTCGCGCCATGGCAGCTGCAACTTTAATAACTTCTTCATTTCATCTCCAAATCACAAACCATCAGTTTCTAGGTGCTCCAAACTCCAAGTACTATCTAGAAAACAAAGGAATCCTCCATAATCTTCATAAGTTGCACGTGGTAACACCAACAAGTCAAGTTCTAAATCTGGACAAAAAGGGTTCTCGCTTTTGGCTTCTAGGTCCTTTAATACCTTGACTTGGGTTTGAACTTCCTTTCTAGACTTCTTATCCTTGTTTTGGGATGTAAAATAATCAAATTACCCAAGAGCTTCACATTTAACACACAAACTACGAACAAATACATCTAAAAGTGACGATTCTCCAAAACTAGACAAGAAACGAGAAACTGTCAAAATATAGGGAATAATCCCTCAAATATGCACTAAATAACCTTAAAAAGATGTCTCGTGACTAGATTAATCTATCACAATAAAGGATACATCGCCTTGTAATAGTTAAATTGATTGAGCATGAGTTTAGAGAGAATTATATCTAAATTGGTCATTGACCTATTCAAATCCCCCCCCCCCTCTCTAGGTCTTTTCTTGTGTATCAAAGTGGAAAATTTGTTCCCCACAAAAGGCTAAGGTCTTCGTATGGCGAGCAATGCATGATAAATTAGCTACTCGACGGAACCTTATAATTAGTGGAATGGAAGTACTATTGACTTGTCTGTGTTGTTTTGAATCTAAAGAATACGCTCAACATTTATTTTGAGAATGCCAGGATACGGAAAAAGTATTGGTCTTAACCAATAAAGAAATATCTGAAGTCGGGGCCACTTTAACAATTTAACTCACTCGAATTTTTGGGATTGTGTATTGGGATCAAAACCGATCAATGGATCAAGGGGCGAGACCAGGAATCTTTGTCGGGAAGAGAACAGCGCAGGCACATCAATATAGTCTCGGTAAGTGATGTCTCCCTTTTTATGAGAGATAAATACCTTCAGGAGACATCATTTTAGGTATACATTGGACTTAGTTAGTTGATTTATAAGCATATTTTGCTATATTGCACTTTCTTCCTTCAGATTTGTATTATTGTTACTCTTAGAGCTTTTGTGCGTTAATTTGCTTCTTTAGTGTGAAGTTCTTAGGTATATGGTTTCTAGGAAGCACCAAGATGAAGAGAAGAAGTAAAGTTTAAATTCCAAGATCAAGATAAAGTGTTAAGAGAGCAAAAAGACATCACTAAAGTAAAGGAGGAGGAGCACTAGAATCTGGAAAGTCGTCGCTTATAGCCCTTCCTGGGCACAAAAGGTGCAGATTCAGACTTGGTCATTCAAATGAAAAAGATGCGCCTCTGAGTTAGCAAAATTTGAGAAGGGGAATTAGGTTATTTGGACTTATGATGTAAAAGTTAATACCTATTTTACTGGGGGTTTACATCAGATGCATGAATAACAAAATGGACTTGGCCCCTATTTACTTAATTAAGCCCAAGATTAGACTTAATCCATTTTTACTCTCTATATAAGCTCCTTTGAACCTCATTAATCAGCACCTCTCATTTGAACTTCATATTATATTATATTTTAAGAGAGAGAGCAAGAGGCAGATGCTGGAGAAGTCTTTCTTCCTCCACAATCAGCCAACTTATTCATATTAGGTTCTTTCTATTTTATTTCTGTTTTAGGACTTATATATTTTATTAATTTCCTTTGTTTTCTGTATTTAATTATGAGCTAGTCCTAAATTACTTGAGACTCGTATTATGGGGTGAACCCTAGAATCTAATTTAATGTTTTTCTGATTTGGGATTGTGTCAATTTAAATTAATTCGCGTAATTGCATATTGATTCAACTCTTGTATTTATTTACTATCATCAAGATCGCAAATCAATGGTAGGTTGTAGTAATTAGGTTATTCACTAGTGACGGTGATCATCGGGAAAGGGGAGTTTAATTACAGAACTAGGATAGAAACGCATGGTATTCGGCATTGATCATGGCGGGCTTGACTAATCGCATATCCAATTGGGTTAAATTCATAATCATCTGAAAGTAGCTTATAGTAGCCTTGAGAGGGTCTGTAATATCATAAGATTTCTTCCTAAGTCTACCCTGACGGGAGTTAGGAAGATATTAGAGTCCCGACTAATATCAATTACCCGCTTTACCCTAAAAACGAATGCCTTAGATTGTTAAGTTAGGCTATTTCCTTAACGAGACTCAAGTTATTTGCCTTAGACCAAGGTGATACTGAAACAATCATCACGAGGTAGAGGACCAGGTGCTCACAATCATCACGAGGTAGAGGACCTGGTGCTCCCTATGTCGGGAGTAGTATTAGGTCCTTGTTGTCCAAAAATGTGTTGTTAAATATTATTGAAATCTACAAAGAGACTAATTCATGCATAGATTGGATAGGAAGTATCGGGACACACCAAACAATACCTAGACTGATATTCGTCGGACGAGGCATGGAAATACATCACTAGAAATATCAACAATTCTTATCAACAAAGTTAAAAGATAATTAATCTAATTTTTTTCCCCTTAATTTACACCCAAAGTTTTTTCTTATCAACAATTCTGCGTATCTTTCACTTTTTGGATTCCGTATCCGATTGAGGGAAGGATCACGAGTGCTACGAAGACATACAGGTGCACCCAACAGTGCAGCACCAAGAATTTACAAAAATATCTCTTAAATGGTGTACATCATTCATTTTTAAATCTTAAAACACTGACAACATATTTGACTTCCAAAACCACAAACATGTAATTTCACATTCACCATCACCACCAAATGTTTACTTGAAGTGTTGAACCACTCAAAAATCTGAGTAATTTCACTATACAAGTCAACAGTTTATATAGGTAAAAGAATGGATTTAAAATATGTACATGATGTGTTTTATAATCTCATCCACGCCTAAAAACATAAAGCAACTAGTCTTTACATCTCCTACAAATAATTATCTGAATAATCCTCTTTTAACGGTAAATTGTGTAAGAAAATAAAGTTAGAACATAGATGACTATAAAAGTCAAAACCAAGGAGTACTCTTCAAGATCTCGAATCAAAAACCACCAAAAAAGTGGTCATAAAAACTAAAATTCAGAATTCATTTCATCCATAACGTGACAATCTTTTCCGTTTTTTATTCCTTTTAGACGCAGCAACATTTTTCGAGGTTGAAGGCAAAGCAAGATTCGAAACTGGCTTACCAAAAGTAGTTCTTTTTCTCTTAGCAACCCATTTTAACGGCATATTATTCACCACACTACATATATTATTCGAAAGATTCAACTCAACAAGATTTCGAATTTGATCAAGCATTTGATGTGTCCATGCAGTAGAAAGATCCAAAGCAAGCGAATCATCCATTGGTTTATTCGATAGACTTGTTAAGACATTCTTAAACGATTGAAATGACATTGAACGATGATAATCTCGAAGCTTACCACATATCATATTCACTTTAATCACATGTTTACATAAATTACCTTGCATAGACCATTCACAATCACAATGCGCAAATTCAGACCCGGGATTCCATACTAAATGTGCTAAATTACTCTCCTTTTGACTTAACACCTTAGCAAATCTTCGATTCTCATTATCAAATGTAATAGCATGATCAGGTATATGAAGTGCTCTATGCCATGAAGTAGAAGCAATATATTCTTCCTTTATAGTTTGAAATGAATCACTTTCATCTGCATATCGATCAAGCCAATAACTCGAATGTAACTCTGTTGTTAACTTATGCACTAACCAATCCACTCTTTGAAGCGCACCCAAATGAGAATCATCGTAAAGTCGGATTTTTAGCTTCACATGATATGACTCTATTGCCCCTGAAGCCTCTTGACTCGCTAATGCAAGACTCTTCATTGATGTAAGCCACATCTCTGCACCAAACATTAAAAAACAAGTAAAAAAAATTATAAAAATCACGTGAAAGTTACGAACTAACTAACCTATCTTAGGAACCCACGTGTCTTTAAAGTACTGTAAAAACACAGTTTGATCAATAAAATCCTCAGTAAATTCTTCGATAGCTTTTAAAGTATCCATTCCGCTCCATATCCCATACACTATATCTCCTAATCGCTTAAATATCTCCCTCTGAACCTCAATATTATCACATTTCTTCACGATATTTTTCAACCATGATCTTCTAATACGCCAAAGCGAGAAAAGTACTGGGCAAGAAAATGTCTCCCTAAAAAAAAAGTTATTAACAATTTAATTAGAGAAGATTATTTAACTAATGTACGTACCTTATGGGATCAATCTCAGCCGCTGCATCATCGATTAAAAACCCGTTAACTTTCCAACCCGGATCGATCGAACGGACACGATCTTTCAAAGCTTTCATCCATTTCGCCACATCAGGTTTGGAAATGGATCGGGTTATGACCCATGCAACAGGTAGTGCATGTT
This sequence comes from Nemophila menziesii, assembly GCA_029959085.1. NCBI lineage: Eukaryota > Viridiplantae > Streptophyta > Magnoliopsida > Boraginales > Hydrophyllaceae > Nemophila > Nemophila menziesii. The sequence goes on along the minus strand of JARWIR010000001.1, from coordinate 25,517,119 downwards.
GTCTTGAATCAAATACAAGAAGTGTACACAAAGGATACTTTAACTTCTTAATCCCAAACGTTGAATCAACGGCTATGATACTCCGATGACCAAATCTAATCATTTGTTGTAATTGCCATTCCGTTTGAACACCCAAAATAAACGCATCATTTTCGGAGGTATCTTGATACATAAATATCGATTTTTTGTTACGTTCAACCCATAAACGAACACTCGCTTGATCATCTAAATCTAATTCATGAGTTGAACGTTTAATAATCATCCCAAGTTTGTGTACATATTGAGAAGCTAAACTATTAACTATCGCGTTTGATCCACAATAGCGTTGAATCCCTTCAATATGCTTTTCCAAAACATTCTCTTCGGGAATCCCGAGATATATCATAGACATAGTTTGCTGTTGAATCTCATTGCATATATACGGAATCTTTTTAGCACCAGGGCCGATTGCGTCTTTATCAAGAGGACCATGACATACGGAACCAGATTTGTTGACATGGCGCCTATCATTATACGTAATGAGTGCGAGAGATGGACGAGCATAGAGACGTTTTACTGCAAAATGACAAATACACCCCCGCATTGATTGTGGTCTAGCTGCACGGTTTCGTGTATTTAAACGGTATCTTCTGCTCGGTAATATACCCCCACCTTCACCGTAATTCTCGGGACCAAACGAACACCAATAACTGGACAAAAAGTCAAAGAACGGTCAAGATATTTTACATTTTTTTATTAGTTTTAAGGAAACTTACAGGCGATACTCGAGATAGTCATCTTGTTTGAATTCTTTTAAGCTTCCAATGGTACGTTTTCTTCCACGTTCAATGTGGAACCTTGTTGGACATTCTGGATTTGAACATTCTCCTATAATAAAAGCTTCAACACGCTCATATGGAATAAGGGCTACTTCTTCGTGACGCTCACTACTTCCAAATTGTGTCCAAGTTAAATCAGCAGATGAGAAATCTTCTCCAGGTGGATCTTGTACAGGAAGATTCACGATGGATTCTACTATATCCATACTTGATGATGCTTTTGAAAACCTGTTAATCACTTAATCCTTGTGAATATCGCATTCAATCACACAAAATACAACTACCATTTACAATCATAGGGCTAATTACATCAAATTTTACAGTAACAGGTGCTACAAAATTTTGAATTAACTATTACCCTACTGTTTATGATGGAAAGACACTTGCTTTGAAGCCGTGTTTGGATCTATTAACAGGCTTGTGCTACAATGCTATAAAGTAGTAGTTTTTGGCTTTTTGCAAAACAGATGAAAGCAAAGTTCAAAACTTTTTCTTTTATATTCTTGGGTAATATCCTAAAGGGTGAGGCTTTCAAATAAAATGCTAATTACTCTTGATAAGGGAAGCTTAGGGCATGAAACTCCGGCTGTACACAAAGGTAAGAAGGTCGGGCCCAAATTAATCTTCACGAGGACAGCTAAAGCCGAAATTCGCTCAATTTGCACTCGTATTGACCAAAAAAATTCACACTTTGAACGGTGGGAGGGGAAATCATTAAAATGGAACCTACGAAGATAGCTTAGCAACCAAAAATGGTACGGAGACACAAGAATAATCAACTAGACATTTAAGTAGAAATGAATTGACTGAAAAATAATAAAATTGGAAAAAATGTTCTCAGCCGATACATATGTAATTTATATATTAGAAGTTGTAGTCTCACCTAGAGGAGGTGGCGGCGGTAGAAGCAGCGGAGGAGGTGGTGGAGGGGTAATTATATGTATATGTATGTATATAATCAGTAGGGGAGATTAGTTTGAAGTAAACCTACAGCTGTATGAATGAGGTCTTTTCTTTTTTATGCTGAGGGTGCTTCTCGAATGTGAAGGGAGAGAGAGGGGTTTATGGGTTTTCTTTTACTTTTGATTTACTTTTTATGTCTACAATTTTGTTCATAGGATATTCGTTTAATTTTAAAGGATTTTTGCTCAATATAAAAAGTACTTCATAGAAGAGAAGAAAAACTTAAGAAATAGTAAATCGAAAGATAATTTGGTTTAAAAAGATATACTAGGACATATTTGTATTAGTCAAAAACGCTCCGCACAATCAGTAACTACTTTTACAAAGTCACGAACGGTAACACGACGGAAACAAACATCGCTGCCTTTTCTGGTCGGCGACAGCCTTCCACCGGAGGTCCCTTTGGATCACACCACAGCCCCTCCCAACGCCGCGCTGGCGATGAACATCAAAAATACAAAATTGAACGGTTATCATGACATGGTTGCTGAAAAAGAATTCTCTGATTTAAACGCAGCTAATCATGATCCCCGAGGAGGGAAACGCCATCGAACATCTGCGGATTCTGGTATATTACTAGCTGCGCAGAAGGACACCCCTGCTGGTATCAATGGTGGAAGGCTTCCACCGAACAGAACAGTAACAACATCAATTCTGCTGAATCTAGGTAATATTGCAAAACCCTTTGTTATACCAGTTTTTAATGGTTGGAAAGGAACAGTAATAGGTAATAATTTAGTCATTCCAATAATTGAGGACCTGGATGAGATTAGAACTAAAACTGTATTAGATGAGGAAGCTTTCCTTGAGCTAGAAGGTCTAATAGAGGACGGCACGGACGAGGTGATCGCCTCTATCCCAACGGTTACTCGAACTAGAGAGGAAATACAAGAGGGTATTCGCCTTTGGCGCAACACTGCTATTATTAGACTTTTGGGTTGAGAAGTTGGTTTTAGTTATCTATCGTTTAAATTACGCCAAATTTTGAATGGTATGTAAGGTCTTCTCCATCTCGCTCTACTTCATTCATAGAAGCTATGGCCACTTGTAGTATTGAGTCTAAGGCCCCATTAAGCCTTGATGTGTCTACTAGATGGAGCTCTACTTATAAAATGTTAGAATCTGCAATTAAGTTTGAAACTGTGTTTTCTTTAATGGGTGAGCATGATGGTAATTTTAAGGCTTACTTTGTTACTGATTCTAATACACCTAAACCTACATCTATTGATTGGCAAAATGTTGCTTGTTTTGTTGAGTTTCTGAGATTGATTTACAACTCTACCAAGAACTTTTCTGGAACTCTATTTGTTACTTGAAATGGGAGAAAATTGAGGAATTATGTGCATCTGATAATGAGGTTTTAAAGGAAATGGCTATAAAAATGAGGGGGAATTTTCTGAAATATTGGGGAATCCAAAGTATTAAATTATTACTATATGTTGTAGTTATATTAGATCCAAGGAAAATATTACAATACCTTACTTGTTACTTCAACTTTATGTACTCTCCTACTCAAGCTACTGAGTTGCTTACAAAAGTTAATGATGCCTTAACAAGGCTTTTTGCTTGCTATTCATAACCAGTTGTTCCTAGTTCTGGTGGATCCGATCCTGGTCCTTAAGTGGTTAAACTTGAATTAAATAGTGTGCTTGGGTGTAGGTTTCAATCTTTCATGGCTGAAAAAAACATTGCAAAGGGCAATGAACTTCAAAGATACCTCATTGAAGAGGTTGAGGAAATGACAGATTCTTTTGATATTTTGAGTTGGTGGAAATTAAGTTTTGTGAGATTTAAAAACTTGTCTGACATGGCAAGGCATATACTAGTTGTCCATGTTTCAACAGTAGCTTCTGAATTAGCCTTTAGCACAAGTGGTAGGGTACTTGAACAATTTAGAAGTTCCTTATCACCAAGTACAGTTGAGGCACTGATTTTTACTCAAAATTGGTTGAAATCTACACTACCTATTAATCTTAACTCCACTAAAAAAACTGATTGAAGATTTGGAGGCTAAATTACGTATAATTCTATGTTTGTTACTTATTTCCTTTGTTTTTCTGAATCTGACTTACTTAATATTTATTATTTCTTGTCTTTGACAGGTTATTATGGCTTGGATGAGTTTAGTGTAACCACCCTAGAATTCACTTTAACACATTTTTAACCAATAACCTAAGGTATAAATAAATGAATCTTTTCAAAACTTACAATTTACCACAATTTTCAACTAAATTTTGTTTGCATATCCCTAATTCTCATCCCATGATTACACCTTAATACTAGGATGATCCTATGAGGAATAAAAGGTTGAGTTGGCAACATATTGGTTGTGATTTTAGTAACTTGTAAGTTTCAAAAGAATCCCTTGTCCCTAAGTGGTCCTTATGTTCTTGCCAATGATGAAATATGAATCTGAGGTGGTGGGGGCAAAGGTGTGATAAAATAATAGATAAATAAAGATAATAATAAAGAGCACACACCCTTGAGAACCACGGAACTCACTGCAAGTATCATAGATCGTTTGCAAGTTTTAATGATAAGTCAAGTTCGTTCGCAGGGATTGTATCCGTTAGATCTACTTATATTTAACAAGCGTAGATGAATTTAGATGTTTTGGAATAAAACATAATAAAAGGAATAACTATCTGCTGAGTAATAAGAAATAAGAATACAGATAAATAAATATGAATGTAAGTCTAATAGATTAGGGTCACTAATATGAGTCTATTTTACTAAGTTGTTATTCTAACATGTCACAGATTAAGCATTATATATTAACCAGGATTCTAGATTCTACCTAGCCTCTATTAGGCTTAGGAGCAACCTCTCCACTACCAAGGATTCCTGAGTAATGATTGGTGGTTAAATCAAACCTTTATGGCTATCTAGTTAGGCGAAAGATCAAAACTAGACGATTATGTGGTGTTGTCAATACCTAAGAATAATCCTAAGATTGGCCAAATCTAGGGTTGTAACAATAAGTCAAAACACATAATAACAATATACGCCAAGCTCAATCAATTAAAATAACAATAGTATTAATGAATGTAGACAAAATAATAACCCAACAATTAAAAGTAAAACTTACAAAATAAAAGCTTAGAAATATGGTTGAGCATAGATCTATAGCTAATTACCCTAAATATAGAGAAGGTGAGATGTAGAAGAGGAGTTTGTCACTCTCCAACTTCTTCTTCTTGTCTTCCTCTATAGGTCAGCTTGATTCTAAGAATGAATATTAATTTAAAGGACTAAGCTATTATTTAAAACTGAAAAAATACAAGTAAGGACTAAGCCTAAGCTTGAAACTGAGCAAGGACATGTTTACAATGGTATAAGGGTGTATTTATAGGTGTTTTGGAAGCCCTAATTCGTTTTCTTGAAGAAGAAGTAAGTGGTTGACTCTAGGGTGCAAACGAACCGAACCGAGCCGAACTTTAGCTTTCTTGAGTTTGTTTGCTAATATTTTAGTGAGCTTGAGCTTGGTTTGAGCTTGAAACGAAACGCGCCGAACCAAACTTTAGCATTCTTGAGCTTGGTTTGTTAACTAACGAGCCGAACTCAAACAAGCCCTTAGCGAACTCAAACTCGAGCCCTTGGTGAGAGTATCGGTTCATTTGTAACCCTAGATACTAGTAGTATATTTATTAGATAAAAAAAAATTACTTAATAGATATAAAATATTTTAGTTATGATTAATTACATAATACAAAAGTTTGGACTTTTTGTATGTATACATATATAATTTTTAATAGAATATATCTATCAAGCCTATTAACGAGCTCTTAAAGAACCCTTACCAAACTGTTCACGAGCTTAACGAATCGAGCTTATATATGTTTGAGTTTGTCTCGTTTAGTAAACGAGCTTGAATTTAAAGTTTGAGCTTGGCTTGTTTAACTAACGAGCCGAACTCAAACAAACCCTTAACGAACTCAAACTCGAGCCCTTGGTGAGAGTATCGGTTCATTTGCAGCCCGAGTTGACTCCAAGCCCAACTCTAATTCGTATGGAAATAAAGATAATTACTGCTGACTTGTTTTAATTATATCTTCTTCGTTATTGGTTGGTTTTTAGCCCATAAGATACCAAAAGAATTCTCACGGAATTATCTACGTCCCTATGAAAGGAATCTTCCAAAATCGGCTCGGTTTTGGAGTTATCACCACTTCTTTAGACGTAGCTGCAGAAATTCAGATTTAAGGCAGTTTTTCCCTTTCCATGATTTTAGCTTTTCTTTCCTTATCTCCAATTACCATGCTTATCTCTTTCCATATCTTGTAGTCTTTGACTTGGACTCTAATTAATCTCCATAATTATCTTTAAAGCTTCACACTAAATAAATAATTAAACCCAATATACTCTAAAAATATTATTTTACTAAATCAAGACTCAAAATAGGAAAGCGCACTATTTCTCAAGAAATTCGACTAAATGACTTCCTAAATCACTAAAAATGATGTCTCATCCTAACATAAATCTATCACAAATGAGGAGACATCATGAGGCAAACTTGTAACCTTTCCCTTATACATTGTACTGAAATATTGCAAGTCAGATGAAGGTTTTTGAGGATTGTTTTGGAAGGAATGAAGAAATGCACCCAATTTTGTACAACTTATCTATTTTGCACAACAGAGGTTGCATTTTATGTAACTTAAATGAAGTGTTGTATATTTGTAGTTGTAAGTTGTATTGTATGTGGCAAACTTATTAAAACCATGGGCTGTAACATGATTTTAGCAATTTACTATTTTTGGAAAGTTACTATATATAGTAAGTTTCTATTTTGGGAAACTTATTATTTAAGGAAAGATTTTACTAATTTAGAATTTTTCTTTAATGTTTTATGTTGTTTGACTTACGTTGACTAAACCCAAATGCGACCCTACCCGCACTAACCCAACCCGTGCAGTTTACAAAAAATAAAATAGGGTCAGGGTTTTAATAAGTCAAATCCGACAAAATTGGATTGGGTGTAGGGTTAGGCATTTCGGGTCGGTTAACTAGACCCGTGTGCAGCCCTACCTAGCACTGCTTGCGTCTATTGCTTGGTGTCTACTCAACAACCCGAATTCTTTAGTCTTTAAAGTACTCAAGAGAATTTGACCAAAAAATTCCTCAAGAGAATTTATTACCCTAGAGTACATCCGAAGAAAAAGATCAAAACTTGGGTGTAGACCAGTATCATGGCTGAGTAAAGACATCTTAAAACGGAGATAGATTAAAACAGAGATAGATTATGCAACCAAATATTGAAATTTGGAATGATAAATAAATCCTAACACACATCACAATCACGAAAATTGACAATGCAAATGTCCAGAGGCGTAGAACCTCCCTACTCACTCACAGATGGCTCAAGGTGGAATGTTGTGCTAATCCAAAGCCTATTTCATTCAGTTGCGGCTGAACCTATGATTCGTTCCTTTGAGCGATAAGTACTGACTTGTTAAGAGACGGTAATAAATCATATGTCATCTGGAGTCTTAAGGAAACTAAACAATTAATTGCCCTAAACACTTAAAAATCATTCAGAAGGTCAAATAAAACAGAGCCGTAAGACTATTAAACAATTAAAAGCACTAAAAAGTTAAAAAATCATTCAGATCCTAATTGATCAAATAAAGCAAATAGTTTTTATTAGACAGTGTGTCTAATTAAATCAAAGATCCCATGAAGTGTAAACTTTCTTATTAAATCAGAGATCCAATTAAGTGCATATAAGCAAAAAGAATCATCACTTAAGTGCATATTAACTCCTTCAAATAGATTCAAGATATATTATGCATCTCCAATCTCTATAAACTCAGCGTATGATTTGGATTTGACTGATTGGCCAACAATATAAAACTTTCTGGGAAAGAAATAAACAAATATTTTCTTACATAAAATCTACAACATACAGAACTAGAATCCACCTCATTTAATAATTTAACAATGAATACTAACATCTAAAGAGCCTTCTCTGTTTTCACCTATACTCTTTTGGAAGAACTAACATGGATTCACCTTCTGCACCAAATACAAAAAAACTTGTCACATTCTAACACTCTCTTCTAATTAGTCCTTCCTCGTACCCATCGTGCTGAACCTGTATTTGCGGCTATACTAGAATTATAATCACCAACATTTGCCACAAAAAGTGGATCTCTTTCTTCATATTCATCCTCATCACCTTTTTTCTCAATCATGTTCCCTTGGTCTATTCTTTCCAACTCCTTTGTTAGTTCATCCATCGTCTTTTTCAACGTAGTTTTACTCATTTGCCCTGCCTCCCCAGTTGAAATCCCAACCATAGTTATCTTTGGAATAAACGGAGATGACTCTATTTCTTCTCGTCTATGTACCTCTTTTTGAGGTTGCTTAGGCCATAGATGTCCTAACCAATCCCTAAAGGGTAAACGAAGATCCACCCCTTGTACTTGCTTGTCCTCTAATTCAGACTTGGCGACCGAGTTAAAAGACTTAAGTGCCCTCCTCATAGAAGCTTCGCTCCTGTATTTTTTAATGAGAAGATTTGCATATTATATAGTATATACATCACGAGAATGAATTATTTAAAATACCTTTTCTCAAAAGAATCAACCATGTAGGGAAATTTAGGTTGAATTCCAGCTGCTTTTCTTAACCATCTATTTCCAAGAAGAACTTTATCAACAGCATAAAGGAGTTGGATTTCAGCAGCTTTGGATATCACACTTAAAGGTACCCCTGGATGTCCCATTTCGTCCATAGCTTCTTGAACCTGTGAAAGCATATGGTAAAATACCGTAACGAAAAGTAGTAAGGGTAGTATAGTAATTGTGTACCTCGGGAGGCTCCCAAACATTATCTGACATTTCTTCAACTACTCCGGCTGCTAAGTTGTCATCACCACCGATATCTCGCCTTCTTTGCATGTGACGGTTTTGAATTAATGAATGAAAATGTTGGTCACTTGAGTCTTCCAGTATATTATCCAACATACTTTTATCAAAGAAATATGGAGTATACCTAATTTCAATTAAAAAAATGTTATACAAAGAGATAATATATATTTTAATATTATGGACCCGCTTACCATTTTATACCATCTGTAGTTGCTATAGCAATATCCAAATTCTGGGCACTAAAAACAGGAACACCCTGTACTTTTTCTGTTCCACCATTATTAGGCAATTTCTTAAGAAGTTTGTTAGCTTCCTTCACCTGTAGAAGCACAATTCATACACAATTAGCATATTTAAACCAATCTTTTCACTAATTTAGTCTTGTATAGATATGTCTAACCTGTCTTTCATTTGGAACAAACTGGAACATGTGAGGCTTTTCCTACAAAACATATGAATAATACATAAATAACGGAAAGTATAACATATTAGAAGCTCTAGAGGAAAATTGATAACAAAAGTAATTAGTAGAAAGCTTGTTCGTACCTTAAAATGTTCATATGCTAAATCAAGACGACATGCACCAACCACACCACTTGGAATATCCAGTCGTTTAACATAAGAAACTGGAAATCGTCTTTGATTATTAAAATAATTGTTTCATTTGAACCCCATTATATATATACTAATTTTTTTCGAAATTGGAAAAAACATTAATGAATCAAGCTAAAAGAGATAAGATGTTATGGGAAAACTTATACAACATACCTGCATCACCTAAATCCATGAAGAATCGGAAAACAGGACCATTCCTTTCACCCTTAGTCACCGATGCAAACACCTTCTTAAGCCACTCAGGTGTCCTACATATTACACTTTGTTTAGCAATATGTAGCAATTAACTCTTCATATACATCTATATTCATACATGCAAAATATAACAGACTCACATGTATCCTCTACACTAATACTAACACAAACAAATTCAGACACTCAAGCACACACACAGATGTATATATAGTGATTTCATACAGACACATAGCACACAGAGTAATCACATAGCCACAATAACCTTCATATGCATCAGTATTAATACCAATATTCTTTTGTAGCAAACAGACATATTTAGCAATTGCATAATTACCTTCAAATACAATGGTATCTTGAAAAAATATTTGTTCAATAGATAATAGAGCTAGAAAATAGACCCCAGCATTGTTCAAGGGCTTCTCATTTAAGTTTGCAAGCAATAAATTAGACTTTATTTGTGAATTATGTATACAGAGATATTATTTTATTTCAAATATTAACGGTCATCACAGCCACACTCCATAGTCTATTCTTCATACTATTCTTCATACTATGGGATAGAGCTAGTTTGGACTCGTAATGAGTCAAGCTTGAACATTGTGTTCAAAGCCCACTGAGAGACAAATTAAATAAAACGTGTGTACATTCGTCAATTAGCCAGTTGCATAGGAACCATAATGTCATAGACATGTCTCGCTATATATATGCATATGTAAAGAGAAAGGATTAAGGAGGAGAGATACCTTTTGGAGATGAAAGGAATGTCAAAGTGGGTGGAAACAGCCATAAGACCGGTACCGGAAAGGTCACACATACTAAAAACCTGGCCCACAAAAGCCGGTCCACCCCCTTTACCAGCAGAGCTCAGACCGGAAATTCTGACGGTTGAAGGGAAGCCAGAACCGGACGGGGAGGATGACATATTGGTCTTGAGAGGTGATGAGGATGACGACGAGTCGTTCTGGGTCGACTCGGATGAAGGAGAGAAAAGTAGGGGAGAGAGTTGCTGTGATGATAACTCGGCAGAGACATTGGAGGTGGGTGAGGGAACTGACGGCGTTGTTTTGGTAGGGAGTAGAAAAGTTGAGAGGGCAGGGGTGGTGTGGAAGACGTAAGACAGGTGGTTGATGGGATTATGATGGTGGTGCGGTTGTGGTTGGTGGTGGTGGGATTGGGTTGCGGAGGCCATGGGATGAGGAACAAGTGGTATTACGATGACAGTCTAGTCTCTACATACATTAAAATCGTGTGTTGCAAATAAATTCTAGAGTATGATTTTTTGTTTAGATAACACTATATGATTTTGTATTTTAGAGAAAAACCATTTTTTTTAAAGGGTTAATACCCATTAAACACCTGCCACCTTACACCTTTGATCATAAAAGGCACCTTGCTGCAAAATACAAAAATACCCTTGTCCCTTATTTGCTCTTCTTCAACAGCGTTGTCGGCCGATTCTCCCACTCACCACAAATTTGTTTTTCTTTAACAGCGTTGTGGCCAACGATCTCTTCCACAAGTCTGTTGTTGCTATGTCTACAAATCCTGTACATCACGAACGCACAAAGCATGTAGACATCGATTGTAAGATTACTCGAGAGAAGATTCAAACTGGAGTAATAAAACTTTTCCACATTCCTTCACATCTTCAAATTTTCTATTCAAAGCTAAGCAAGTACATTTTTGTACTTGTGGACTAAATGTTGAGTTCTGGGATAGATTCCCATTACTCAGAACTCGGAAAAGGCTAAGTAGGTCCACTTTTGTACTTGTGGACTAAATGTTGAGTTTTGGGATAGATTCCCATTACTCAGAACTCGGATTGTACTTGTGCAAGCCCACTTTTGTACTTGTGCAAGTGCACTTTTGGACTTGTGGCAAATGTTGAGTACTGGGATAAATTCCCAGAACTCAGAAAACGCTAAGCAAGTACATTTTTGTACTTGTGGACTAAATATTGAGTTCTGGGATAGATTCCCATTACTCAGAACTCGCATTGTACTTGTGCAAGCCCACTTTTGTACTTGTGCAAGTGCACTTTTGGACTTGTGGCAAATGTTGAGTACTGGGATAAATTCCCAGAACTCAGAAAACGCTAAGCAAGTACATTTTTGTACTTGTGGACTAAATATTGAGTTCTGGGAGAGATTCCCATTACTCATTTGAATTGTTTTTTTCTTCTAGTTTTTCAACGTTAATCAATCAACTTATTCTATACAAACTTTCGCACAATTCAATCATAATTTCTTACTTTCCCAATACTCAAATATCATGTTTCAGTGAAGATGTCAATCTATCTTTGAATACAACAAATGAATTGGATAAAAAGAAATAATGCAGGGACCAAAATGCAAATTGTTTCTTCTACATAAAAATTAGTTAGATTACAGCTATATCTAGTTAGACGTGATTGTATATAAACTAGTTTTGTACATTGTAACTGTAACAAGAAATAAAATATCTCTTCTTCCTCTCTTATTCATTCTTCTTCTTATTCTTCTCTCTGTTTCTTTATTTTTCTTACTAAATTCGTCATTAATGGGTGCTCTCATAATTCACAGTGTTTGTGTATATGCTGATGATTTAAACGAAAGAGAGAGAGCGGCTATCATAGTTATTTGTTTATGAACTCGTGGAGAGAGAGAGAGAGAACGGCGGCGGTAGAAAGGGGTTGAATAGGATAAAAATTAAAAGAGGTGCCTTTTATGGGCAAAAGGAGAACGGCAGGGGTGAGGGGGCATTAAATTTGATTTGAGGTGTTTCTTGGGCATTAATCCTTTTTTAAATTACTTTTAATATTATGAGCCAATTAGAGGTAAATGCCTATTAGAAAAGTTATTTAAAAAAAGGTGCCCCCAATAAGACATTTTATAGAAAACAGCCCCACCCCAAAATACCCTTACAAATGATAATAAAAAAAAAGAAAAAAAAATAGAGCATTTTCATATATTGCAATCTGATATCAAAAAAACCGATTATTAATATACACACACAACACAACACACACACACAACACACAGTAGAGAGAGAGAATCGGCGACGACGAGAGAAGCGGCGGACGGCGACGGGGTGCACACAACCAGGAGAATCTACTCCGGCGAGCAAAATAGGCAACAAAATCAGTCGATCAAACTAAAGATTCGACTCCAAAACCCAAAAAAAACCATACGTAAGTGAAAAAAACTCAAATATAATCTAATTTCTATGTTTATTTTGAAGTTTTTGATAGTGTTTCTTACTTTCGAAACTGATTTCGCATGATTTATAAGCAAAATCTTACCGATTTCTATATAAAAACCAAATTTAGAAGTTTCTAGGGTTTAAAATAGGATTATTTGATGAATGTGTTCAATTTACTGTGATCAACATGAATGAAAGATGTATAAGAGTCATAAAACGTGAATAATGTGTTAAATAGGGACCTATAGTGCAATTATTTCAAAAAATGAGGTATAACTGTCAAAATATACTAAAAACGTGAATGTTTTTCGTAACTGTATTAAACATGGAATTCCATGTTTAATACATTTATCAAATCATGAAATTACATGTTTTGAAAACTGTATTATAGACATCATGTGTAGTTTAGGGACCTTATAGTGTAATTACTGCATAATATGGAATTCTGCAGAATGTTTTTAGTAACTGTATTAAACATGGAATTCCATGTTTAATACAGTTATCAAATCATGAAATTACATGTTTTGATAACTGTATTATAGACATCATGTGTAGTTTAGGGACCTTATAGTGTAATTACTGCATAATATGGAATTCTGCAGAATGTTTTTAGTAACTGTATTAAACATGGAATTCCATGTTTAATACAGTTATCAAATCATTAAATTCCATGTGTTGATAACTGTATTATAGATAGAATGTGTAGTTTAGGGACCTTATAGTGTAATTACGGCATAATATAGAATTCTGCAGAATGTTGTTAGTAGTTGTATTAAACATGGAATTCCATGTTTAATACATTTATCAAGACATGAAATTCCATGTTTTGATAACTGTATTAAACATGAAATTCCATGTTTTGATAACTGTATTAAACATGGAATTAACTCAATTCAGGCTACTAATATATTTTCTTGTGCTTGGAGTTTGTGTAAAACAGGTGAAAATGGCACCAAGAAGAAAAGTTATCAAGTTAAGACTACTAATTTGTTTCTTGTGGTTGGAGTTTGTGTAAATACAAGTAAAAATGCCTCCAAGAAGAAGATTTACTGATGAACGATGATGATAAAATACAAGCAGTGAAAAGGAAGAACTACTAGCTTTTCTAAGTGATGAGCAACCCCTCAGTGGATTATGTTCATTGAAGAGTGTATATGCAGTTCAGCGAAAACAAAGATCAAAGAATCAGTTATCTAAAAGAATATTGATGAATGTGTTGACGTTTTTATTATTGTATTGAAAAGAGTATTTCGTATTTAATTGTACTTATTTTGGAATGTTTTAGATTGTAATGTTTAAATGACTTGTTAGTTTATTAAGTATTATGAAGAATTTGATTAGAAATGGAAATTGATTAGTATTTCATATTGTGAAGGATTTGATTAGAACGTTTTTTATACCAACAAAAAACTCAAAAAGGCAGGCAAAATCCGCAACACATAAAAATGACTTGTAAATTCCATGTTTGAAACATGGAATTCCATGTTTGAAAACATGAAATTCCATGTTTGAACATGAAAATTTACTAACCTGCACACTAACAACTTAAGCTACTCGAATCGAAACCTATACAGAAAGATAATAATTATAAAGGAATGAATCACAACACAATATAAAAACAAAAAGGATCCAAAACATAACAATAGAAACTGTAAAAATTGTTAAACTGGTGAATATTGAACAACTGTTACAAGAATATAATGATCATAAAAATAATCATAGAGCAACTTGACAATTTATGGCATTGACCGACGTGAATGATTAGTTGACTCCAACGGTTGCTTTTCAGAACCAAAATTTGTGACCACCGAATGTATGCTACTTGGGATCGTGGAAACACGTAATCGAAAACAGAATCGAGAGTCGGGAAAAGATCAAACGAACGCATAGAACGTTGAGAACCGAACCGAACTACAGCCATAACCATCTGCAGAAAACAATTCATGAAATAAGTACTAGAATACAATAACACAAACAAAGAAAGAAGTAGAAAATGGAAAAAATTCTGTGCAGTTGCAGAATTCCATGTTTTAAACATGGAATTCCATGTTTCATACAGTTTCATACTGTATAAAACATGGAATTCCATGTTTAAAACATGGAATTCTGCAACTGCACAAACCTCTTCACAGAATTACAGCTCAAACACACACTCTATTACGATTAAAACAGTTGAAACACAGAATTTAGCAGCATAGAAGCAAAATTTGAACAAAATGAAGAATGTAACACAAAATTCCATGTCTAAAACATGGAAACCTGCAACTGCACAAACCTCTTCACAGAATTCTATGTTTTAAACATGGAATTCCATGTTTCATACAGTTTCATACTGTATAAAACATGGAATTCCATGTTTAAAACATGGAATTCTGCAACTGCACAAACCTCTTCACAGAATTACATCTCAAACACACACTCTAATACGATTAAAACAGTTTAAACACAGAATTTAGCAGCATAGAAGCAAAATATGAACAAAATGAAGAATGTAACACATAATTTACAGAAAATGAAGCAAAATATGGAGAAATGAAGAATGTAAAAACATTATCATAACAAAAAGAGCTTAAACACAAAAATTTGCACATATCAAAGCAAAATATGAACAAAACTAAGAATATAAACACAAAATCATAAAAATAACAAGCAATTAGAAGAGAAAAACATTCAAAACAGTAGAATTGCTTCAAGTTGCAAAGTAGGATGAAAATGTGAATCAAAATGCTTTCAAAATAGAGAATGCATACACATGTATACGTATATATAGAAACTATAAGTTGTAAATCAGCAAAGCAACAAAATGAAATCAAAATTTAAAAAAAAAAAAGAAGCTAAAAACAGAGCCGAGAGAGATAGAGAGCGGGAGAGATAGAAGAGAATGTTAGTTTACCTTTAGAGAAGAAGAAAACACCGAGTAATTCCGTGAGTTAGCTTCGTGAGTGTGAGTGAGATTCGTGAGTTTGATTGAGCTCAGTAGGTTATCAATGGAGAGGAGGAAAACGGTTAGAGGAGAGAGAAATAGAGAGAGAGAGAGAGAAAATAGATAGAGAGGATTGTGTGATAATAATTGGGGAATTAATTACCTAGTTTATAATAAGTAGTATTTATATTGGGTAAAAAGGGGAAATAAATAATTAAGGGGAGTTTTTCTCTAATTACTTAATTAGGAAGGCATTTATCTCTAAATAAAAAAGTTAGAGGCTTAAAAAAATTAGTAGCCTCATTAAGGAGGCATTTTTCTCCAATTACCCCTAATATTATAAGTAGGGGTAATTAGAGATAAATGCCTCCTTAATAATGCCTTTAATTTTTTTAAGCCTCTAATATTCTTATTTAGAGATAAATGCCTAATAGAAAAATTATTTATAGAAAACATCCCCTTTATATTTTTTATACCTATACTATCCTTATTATTAAATATATTATTTTATTTTTAATACAATATTTATTTTTAAATCTTAAACAAATAATAAGGTATTTCCACCACCACCACCTCCACCACCACCACCACCACCTACTACTAATTTTATCACACGCGCGCGTCCGTGAATTTTTTTTAAAATCGCCATAACTAATTAAAAAAAAATCAGAAAAATCGAAAAAAATCATATTTGGATAAATCAAATTAATATTTACGTCTATGATTTTTTCGGAATTTTCTGAATTTTTTGGTTTTTTTTATTTTTTTTAATTCGTAGAACATGGAATTCCATGTTTTAAACAGTGAATTTCGTGTCTTCAGGAAACAAATTCCTTATATCAAAACATGGAATTCCATGTTCTGCGAATTAAAAAAATTCAAAAAAATCAAAAAAATCAAAAAATTCTGAAAAAAATCATAGACGTAAATATTAATTTGTTTTATCCAAATATATAAATTTTTTATTTTTTTGATTTTTTTAGAATTAGTTATGACGATTTTAAAAAAAATTCACGGACGCACACGTGTGTTTATTAGTTTTTGTTTTGTTTTTTTCTAATTTCTTTTTTTTAATTGTTAATTATAAGGGTAGTTTGGGATGAGGCATTTTTCTATAAAAAATCTTATTATAGGCACCTTTTTTTAAATAAGTTTTTTAATAGGCATTAATCTCTAAACAAAATACTTTTTTATATATAAAATTTTCAAATAACCGCCAACTACCACCACCTCGCCTACCTCCACCAATGTTATCAGACCACCAAGAAATTCACCGCCAACATCGCCACTACGGTTACCGATTTTCAACGAATAGCTCCGCAAAAATAAAGCGTTTGAAACCGTTTTGAAAACAAGAGAATCATTGTTTAAAACTATTCAAAACATATAATCTCATGTTTTTGAAATAGCGGATTTCAAACAATGAATCCCCTACTCCTAAACAAGGAGTTTTATGAGGAGTGTATTTAAAAAGAATAGGGAATAAGACAATATGAATTTGCTTAATATCACAATTCAAAAAAACACTAAGAAATTCTATGAATCAAATCTATAATACATTATCAATTCAAATAAAACAAATTACAAATTGATTAAATGTAAATTTGTGTAACTATCAATTCGATAATACAAACTAAAAAACAAAGGAAAACACAAAGGAGCATTACAAGTTTTTGCATTAAGATCCCTTATTTTATGACAATGTTCGCAAATAATCATCCTCATTGGTGTGAAACCTCACTCCTTGATTGAAACCTCTTGGTTTTGGGCCTACCGGGAGGAACCTTGCAGATAGGACGTTGTACTATAGCATTGTTTGAGATTCGTAGGAGGTGTCGGTGGACAAAAAGTTAAAATTGCTGGAACATTCCTTGAATAAAATTCTCTATGACGTATAGTAAATATCTCAATGAACTAGAAACGAATCGCGGGGTCTACACCATTCTTCAAGACGACAATAACATGTAAAATCCATAATGATGTCAAAAACATATAAAAAGGTTGCATAAAATATGAAGCAAACGTTGTAGTGTTAGTTAAAAAAAAAATAGGAATAAACATAAAATTCACTATTTAGTGCAGTTTCATACGTGGAATATAGGTGCAGTTTCACAATTGTACTAAACATAAAATTTTCTTTTTGGTGTAGTTTTTAAACATAAACAAACTTGATACACAAACAAGGAATTCTTTATTTGGCTTAGTTCTCCAACAAATATCAACCGAAAACACTTAATCAGACAATTTTAAAGCAAAATAACAACTAAAATAAATACATTACACAAAAATATATGAAAAATATGAATATCAAAGCAAAACATGAATTTAAACCTACAAAAAACTAAAAGCACAAAGAATACACAAAAATGTAAGAATAAATACACGTAAATACAAATAACAACATTAAATTCATTGAGATCATAATTAATTAAAGAATAATAAATTGAAAAAAGCAAAAACATACATTTTTAACTAGAAAAGAATATGTTAGAGTTACTGGGTGTTCCTTGATCCTCGGTGATATTTGTTGAAGAAGAAATCGGAAAAAAAAAATATCAATATGCGATGTTCATTGTGCGTTTTTTCTTCGAATTGGAATAGAGCATTGTATGATTGAGAAAGATGGAGAATATAGGTTAAGTTGACTTCAACTCATGAAATAATTATGCTAATTAATGATGTGTTATGACTTCTCCTCTTTCTCTCTCTCTCTCAGGTGTGTCTAATGATAATAAGTGTAACCCACTTTAATTTCATTTTGATGATATATTTATGGTCTAAAACGTGTTTGGTGTGTGGCCCAAAAACGTTTTATAAGGAGGAGTGGACTCGTTGGAGCCACGGTAGCTGCAACCTTAGTAATCCTTTCATCCCAACTCCAAATCGTGAACCGTAAACTCTCACGCACTCCTAACTTCAAGTGTTACCATGAAACCAAAAGTCTCTCTCAGAATCTTATCTAATTGCATGTGGTGACTCTCCTAAGTTGGTTTCCAAGTTGATTATATTTGATGATTCCCTGTCTACCTATTATCATGTTCAGTGTGGTGAATATATTTGTAATAGTTGATTATTGATGATTCCCTGTCTACCTATTATCATGTTCAGTGTGGTGATAATATTTGAAATAGTTGATGATTGATGATACGAGTCTGATTATTATTCCTAGTTCAACAACCAAAGTGACCATGTCATCCCAAAATATACTGCGAGAATTGGTCCATTAAGTCCTATCATCATCCAAATAGGCTCAACGAGTGTTTTATTAAATACTACCATAGCATATTGTAGAGTTGTGTAGAAAGCGGATGGCCAGTAATGAAACAATAATAAACTTGGATCCCATAGAAAATATGAATTGTTTCCAACAACTAGACCGACGGCAAGTCTTTGTGTCTATAATTCTATATACACATATATCAATTCAACCATTCTCTATCTACAATCAACTACTTGTTGGAAAGAAGAAAACGCCACTCACAAGTAAAAATGTGATTGGAGTGGTCAATAGGAGAAGATCAAGAAGTCATATATCCATGCTGGAGTTATAGTCTATTATTTTAACATTTTTACTCAGAATGCAATCTAATTTAACTTTATACTTCATCATTTTTCGGGTTATTGCGACTTTTTGCAAACCGATGGGCAAATGCTCATCAAATTCATCTTAGAGCCATGCGCGTAAATTGGTTTAGTTGGCTAATAATTATGAAAAAAACAGCACAAATTAGCGGCTAAATTGTAAGGTGGAAGACTGTAAGTCCAAGTTTGTGAAAAGGTTCTTGCATCAGTAACCAATTGTTCAAAAGCAAATTTGTTATCTTGGGCACATTTAATTACTTTGTTAGAAAGATAAGAATTGACTCAACTGCACAATACAAAGCTTGTCATTATAACAGATACTGTATTTTGTAAATATCACTCAGTCAATAGGAAAACACAAGATGATCAATATGATTGTTCATCACAATCAGACAAGGTTTTTACTTTTCTCATTATTTACTTTATTGCCAGAAAAAGAATTCACAAATCGAAAATTATTCATGAACATGATTAGTTATACAACTCTCATACACTAATTGAGCACTCAAAAGATCAATTACTGCAGAACCAACCGATTTGAAGACAGTTATCTCCTCCAAATCCTTTCTTCCAGAGTTTTCCCCTTTGATCAACTGCACTAACTCCCCTTTAATCTCTTCTTTCGTAATAACCCCTCTATCAAAAGCACCCACGAGTTCCCCTGCCTCCATTAATGCCACCTCATTATCAACAAACACCTTCCCTCTCCTTATCGCTTCATCATCACACTCCCTCATTGTATGAGTAAACGACCCCACCAAATCCAAATGCGCCCCAGCTTTCAACTCCACACCCTTCACTAATGGTGTCTCTGAATTTGTAGCACAACTTATAATATCACTTACCCTCACCAATTCATCTAACCCACTGTTGCTACTTTCGAAACTCACCCCCTGAAAACCAATATCGCTACTGAACTTTTCGGCCAAGATTCTTGCTTTTTCGGCTGTTCTGTTCCAAATGATTACTCTTTTCACACTCGGTCTAACGGTTAAATGAGCTTTGATCAAGTGTGGTGCTAAAGAACCCGAACCGATCATCAAAAGGGTATTTGAGTCTTTTCTTGATAAGTAGTGTGAAGCTAGAGCTGAAATGCATGAAGTACGATAAAGGGTGAGTTCAGTTGCATCCATGGAGGCTAAGGTCTGGCCAGTAAGGGAGTTGAAGAGGACATAAGCGGCGTGTATACCGGGTAAATTTTGAGTGGAGTTGTTGGGGTGGTGGGTGACGAGTTTGACACCAATGTACGGTAGAGATGGAGTGAGAGACCAACTAGGCATGAGGAGAAGGGAAGAGGAAGAAGGGCTTGTTTGGTAGGAGTGGCGGATTGGTGATTGGATAGAAGGACTGAAGGTGGGGAGGGTCGATTGAAGGTGGTGGATCAGGGATTCGTGTGTGATGAGGGAGTGGAGTGTGGTAGTGGAGATGTAGATGGTGGTGGGATTGGTGGTGGTGGAATTGACTTGATCTTCTTTGGTGGCCATGGGTGATGATAAGAGTGACGAGGAGTAAAACCGGCCTAATTTCTTCTTAAACGAAATTTGAGGGGTAAATTCCTAAATAAACAACAATCAATACTTCCTTTTTTAATTTATTTTTGTCGGAACAACAATAAAGCTTGGGGCAATACTCACCTTCTAGAAAAAGCTATGTCAATCTGTTTGAGTGAAAAAACAGGGTCTAAAACTCAATACTGATTGAAGCTATAATAAATGACATCGAGTTGGAGGCGGGATGGGAGGGGGAGTAAGCCGAGATACAAAAGGTATTTGGATTCGCGAATTTTCTATGAATTTTTTTCAAGAGTTGCCCGCTGTCATTGAAACAATTGCATTAAGTGAAGGGTTGAAATTATTGGACCAAACCTAAGACGCAGTATAGGTCCAAGTTCGCGAATTTTTAATAATACTAAAATATGATATAGACCAAAATCCCACGGGCACAAGCCATATGATCTGGGGTTTAGCGGGTCGAGTGGGCTCAACGGATTGTACGTGTCATTTACTCACCTCTAATGCTCAGTATGTAATTTTCAGGTTAATACATAATCTGTTTCATTTTTCAATCTAATGCACAGTGTGATGCATTTTTCATGTTAGTGCTCAGTATAAAAATTTGAATGCGCATATATCAGTTTAACAATAACATTATCAATTAAGGTTAATAAATACATTCATAATCTTTATAAATTACACTAAGAATAAACTATAAGAAAAAAAGATAAATAAAAGGCTAAATGCTAAAACTATAATAATGATAATAATAATAATAAGGGTGAATTATATAGGGTCTTAGAGACAATTTTTTTCTTTCTATGGAGTATAGTCTAAAAAGCTGTTCTTCTTAGGGACTTCAGTTTTGACAATAGTTTTTTCTACCTTTACTAACACTAAAAGACAAAAAAGTGTGATGTCACTGTTTCTCTCTCCACTACCTACCATTACCCACCTACCTCCAACCTCCGACCACCGACCACTAGTCACCGGTCACCGGAAATAACATAGAGTATCGGATAAAATTGATGAGTATCGGAAAAACTGAGAGTACTCTATAAATTTGCTGGATACTCTATATATTTTAATGAGTACTCTATATATTTTGGTGAGTGGTCCATATAATTTTAATGAGTACTCCGGATAATTTGATGAGTACTCTGATAAATATGATGAGTACTCCGTAAATTTGATGAGTACTCAGTCAAATTGATTAGTATTATTAAAAACAAAGCATAAATAGTCAAAAAAACCTTTATTCATCTTTATTACACATTTTTAAATAATTACAAATCAATATACAATTAAAAAGTTGATAAATTAACCTAGCTACTATTTTGTTTGACCAAACCTAGATCAGAAATGAAAAAAAAAAGAAAAAAAAAATCCTTCTTCTCGTCGATGAGCACCACCACCACCATGGAAACTGCCTCCGTCCAACCAAGCTGCTTCATCCATTGTATCCAACTAACCACCATCGATCTAAAACAGCAGCAGCAACACCATTTGAGCTCTTCGAATAACACCACAACCTAACCACCATTGGAGCTCGGCGAATAACACCACAACCGGAGCTCGGCGAAGAACAGCAGCAACGGAAAGGAGCTGCGTGAGAATCTTGAAGAGGAAGAAGAGCAGCTGCACTCCGGTGGCTTCTTTCACGGATCTCGGCGTGTGAACTCTGTTCGCAGTTGGTCCGCAGCATCGCAGCACCACCGAGGGTGAACTTCGTTCGCCAGGGCAGCAGCAGTCTCGATCTGGGTTGCGCGCTTGAACGGATCAGCAGCAGTGATGGTGGCCTTCATCTCGCTGCTGGATCGAAGAAGAGCACCTCGCGTAATTCGAACTCATGGCTAATTAACGAAACGTGCAATAGTACTTCCATGGCAGAGCTCTGATTCGAACAGTGTTCTTCGAGGTGGTGGTGGTGGTGCTCCGGAGCTCCAGCAGATCTGGATAACGGAGGAGGTGGGGGGTTTGTCGCTCCAGTTTCGGTGGTGGTGGTGGTTTTGGAGCTTCCATTGCCGATCTGGAATAGTGAGCTTTTTAGGAGAGAGAATAATGAGCTTTTTAGGATTTTGTTTTCTATTTTAGAAATGTTATATTTAGTATATATAGGAAAAACAAAGGTAGCAAAGTAATTGGGATATTAGGCTTCATGTGTTAAATTCTTTTTGAGGTCTTTAGTAAGAAGAGACTCCTAGAGGGGTTTTTATCTCGAAGAGGGGGGTGTGTTCGAGATCCTAAGTTGCATTTTCTCTAATAATAATAATAATAATAATGAAAATGAAAATCATGATAATTTTAATAATAATAATTAATAACGACAACAACCATTAGCTACCTCAATTAGCTTAAAAAACTGTGATTGATCCAAGTTGGACCAATTAGGTCTGAAAAGAAAAAATGTTGTTAACGGCATACACGTGACGTCGTTATCTTCTTCCTAAATATGATTTCAATTTATTTAAAGAAGCTTGAACCTACTAACCCGGTTCACTCAGCTACGAATGGACTCAACTTAGCATGAACTCAAGAACTACTTATTTCGAACCATGCTCACTCAAACTCAATATTTGCACTATTTAGAGATTTAATGGTGCTCGAGTTCAACATCTGCAACTCACCCAAACTTAAGATCTACATCTCCGTTTTCGAGCCTTTAATCACCACGAATGCTCAGAATCTACACCATTTCGAGCTTCAATGGTTGCTCGAGATTCAATGGATGCTCGATTGTAGCCATTAATATCTCACCATTTTCAGATTGCGCAAACTATGATTGCAAGATCTGTTAATAACTCACCATCTATAATATCCAGAGCCGGTCCTTGGCATGTGCAACAAGGGCAACTGCACAGGGCCCAAAATTTATAGGGGCCCAAATTTTTTTAGGTTTTATAAAATTTATTTATATATTAAAAAAATAAGGCCCATATGATATTAATACTAGTCCATTATTTAAGTTTCATTATTTAAAGTAGGTGTCTGATTTCAACTTTTAAGATTAATGGTAGAAACTTTTTCCAATTCTCAACATAATATGTCTGTTTTCTCCTGATATACTAAAACTATCATCATTATTATTAAGTTAAAGCAAAAAATATACCTATAAATTAACATGGTATTGGTATATTTCAAAGTACGTATCATCAATTTTTTTGGACAACGATCTTCAAAGGTTCCTTTCAGGTAATTTTAATCTCAAATTTTTTTATTTAATTTAATTTATATTCTATAATTAAATATATCAATTTTTTAATTTTTTAATGAACTAAATAGATATAATTACAAATTTTAGATTTTACGGCTGATGATCTTTTTTGTCTAAGTAGTTTTTGTTCGTTGCAAATTACGACATATGTTTCTATTTTCTTTTGTTCTAAAGACAATTCTGTTTTTAGTCAATCTATTAAATTGCTTTGACAAAAAATAAGAATTGATTAAGTTGCTTCTAAGCCTACTTGTCGTGTTTTTTATTTCAAATTTTGCTAATTGCAGTACAAGTTTTATAAATTATAAATCAAATTTTTCCAAATTTAGTTTAATGAAGAATTAGTTTTATTAATGTAGAATTTTGATTTAAATTATTACGGTATTATAATTTTTTTTCCTATATGAAGGCCCAATTATAATTTTCGCCCAGGGACCAAAACTCGGCAGGACCGGCTCTGATAATATCCATTCAAGCCTTCAAAGCTCAACCATGGCTGAAAATGTTTTTTTTTCAAATTTTGAATCAGAGAGCATATAGGTCTCGACTGTTCTGGGTGGGGTTTGAGATTTTAGGTTTATGTGTGTGTGTGTGAAAGAGAGAGAGAGAGAGAGAGAGAGAGAGAGAGAGAGAGAGGACTTAAAAATATAGGAGTAAATGAGAGATTTGTCAAAAATTGGGTTGTGAGACGAAGAAAAAATAGAGATCTCGCTTCATCACCAACAAGACGAAATAGATGACCCTTTTCATCACCAACAACGTGTACTCCAACACCATATTCAACAACTCCAAAACTCGACTTTTCTTATGATAATCAAGAATCCTTCTTCTTCTCCTTTATATTATGCAAGAGCCCAGGTACCACGTGAGAACAATGACCACACATGGGTGGATCACACCGTTCGAACCAACCACAATCATTACTTTCTACGTACGTTCTGCAACTCAGAATCCTCCTACCGTGTTGTTTCCATGATGTTGTTAGCTTTGTATTTACTTCACAAAAAGCACACGCGTTGAATTTGATTAGAACCAAAGAATCTTGCCATTGTTCCCAAATACACAGTGTTTCAAATTTTGACAACTAGATAATTGACATTCACGTACCCAACATTTTCATTTTTGCCTTCCATTAGTACCACCAATAAATGCACGTTAAGTGTTGATGTAGCATAACATTTATAAATTGTGAAATACCTGTTTCACTCCTACCACGTTATCACTTAACACCAGGATTAACGTCAAGTACTAACAGAAGGCGAAAAATGAAATGTTGGGTACCTGTTTGTCCACTTCTGAAATCTTGGATATGTATTTGTCCAAATGCGAAACACCAGGTATCCACTAGGTCTTTTTCCCAAAAAGAGAAATAACTTTTAATAAAAAAGGGGGAAAGCGTTCAACGCACGTGTACTTCAATAGGTAGGGAGAGAAGACTAAAATATCCATTAAAAAACTAATATTTACAAAAATATCCAAGCTACGTGGCATTTAATAGAAAAGTTTACCTCAAGTACTAACGGAAGACAAAATTGAAAAATTAGATACTGATTTGTCCATTTCTAAAAACTTGGATGTATATTTGTTCAAAACGCAAAACATTAGGCCCTTGTTTGGTTTACGAAAACATTTTCTATTTTCGTTTTCGAAATATATTTTTTCTGAAAATGATTTTCGTTTTCTTTACAAAAAATATAGAAAATATGGAAAACGTCGATTTCACATTCTCCAATACAGCCGTGTTTTCATTTAATTTTCCAGAAAACTATTTTCATTTTCTCTAGCCAAACACGTTTTCATTATAGAAAATGAAACGAAAAAAACACATTATTTTCACGAACCAAACGGGGCCTAGGTATCTACGGGATCCTTTTCTCATCCAAGATATAAGTTTTAACTACTTTGCTAAAGTTGATTCTATTGATTTTGTTTCTTCTCTTTCTTTTCCAAATTTAGTTATCATAAAAGTAGTACTAGAAGTCGTATAAAACAATCAAAATAAAATTTATTAGTGATATTTCTCCAACATTTATCTTTTCTAATGAAGAGTACAAAATTTTCAGAGGAAGGTTTGTGTTCCAAGTTGTTTGATATATTCCTCTTTGATTTGGTGATTAGACTATTTAATTTATTCAACTATCATAGTTACGAAATGCTTTCCTGTACTGTATGGATTGGAGACATGATATTTTCCTTAACATATATTGCTGAATAATCTGAGACAAACACATTGAACTTGATCCTTCCAATATAGCTTTAACACCTCTATGCCGCATTGAATTTAATCTCTTTTTTTGTAATCACACCTCTAATGAAAGCACAACTCATTTCATCAACATTTCACATATCTTGTTATTTAAATTTATAAATTCTTCGTATTACAGTATGGTCATATAAAACTGTAGATGCAAAAGATGCACCAGATAATTAATAAACAAACATATCCTAAAATACAGGAATGCTAGGAATCTGAATTTGGTTGCAGTAAGTAGCTAGGAACAGCCAAAGTAAGTCAATTCAGTTTGCGATACACTCATTTCAACACTCTTCCACCACTCATCATCATCATCATCATCATCATCTTCACATGTTTCATCCTATATAGTCAAAAGAAAGGGTAATTTTAAAACATATGACTAATCAAAATAAAAAAATTGTTCTCTTACAAAAGTAGTCCCACCTGATTCATATCAAGAGCTTTGCCCATGTTCTCAAGTTGATCAGCAACTCTTACAGCTTCAAGCCACCACTCTTGTTTAGTGCAACTATCCATGACACTACTTTCATGTACCTCATTTTCTCCATTAATAAAAACATTTGGAAGAATATCATCAGGAATTGGACGTAAAGGAGATCTATAACCTCTACAATCAGGATCGTGACATTTCTGATAATAATCACCTCTTCTTAAATCAACCACGTATATCACTGTGTACCCAACATTCACATTATATATTACATTCTCACTCAACATATATTTTGAATATATTCTACCACTTTTTACCTTTATTACTTTTATGTTCTCTGCCTATTCTTTCACAGTATCTACTTCTTGACATGCTGTACACCATTAATCCATATTCTGAGAACCAACACCAACTATATATTTTTCCTGCACAAAACAAACATTCACAAAATTGCATATATATAATATAATATTGCACAAAATTACCTGAAATATTTCCTATGGAACCAACTGATTCAATGAACTGATCCAAGGCCAGGAATGGTGATTTTCCCATTAAATAACTTCTTGAAACATCACTTGCAGAACAATTCAACTCAAATTTCTGGAAATTCCCAGTGTTATATTGAAAACCATCAGTGACCTGCAATACAACATGATAATTAATTCCAATGAGGGATTTTAACACAACTATTATACTTTATATGAACTCAGATATTACCTCTGCATCAAATTGGAGGGCCTTTACACATTCCATATCCATTTTACAGATTAGAAGCTTCTCACAATCAGCATCCATCTTGCAAATTAAGGATGCCATGAACAAATCTTCATCACTCTGCCACAAATTATCATGTGTTACGTAAAAGCAGTCTAATATTTAATAAATTAAAAGGTTTAAGAGAGTTTCATACCATGTCCTTACTTTTAAAACGTCCACTTGGTAAAAGCACACAACTTTTCCCTGCCTTGGAAGATAAATGTAGGCGAAAACAACGATTTCTAGTATACACAGCAGTATCAACAAAAAGATGGAGTGATGATGAAACATTGGCTAAGTTTGAATCTTTTGAGATAAACAAATCTTCATATCTTTTATCTCTTTCCTTTAAGCTATTAATCCTTGAACATACCTAACAAATTTTTTTAAAAGTGATCTCTATGTAAGCCAAGAAGATAGAGAAGAGAAATGTATAGATATACCTCAGCAACAAAAGCACCAACATGTAAATTGTCCTTAAAGGCAGTTTTTGGTAAACGGATGATTAAATGGCGAGAGAATTTATCTGACAGATAAGTTTTTATATTATAAACAAGACATGGAATCAAACAATTATGCAATTGTTAATAATAATAACATCATACCTTGAGTTGAAGAATCAAGTTCTACAACACAATCATGATTTGCATGGATCGAATACTTATCAAGTAAAGCCTCAAAGACAACTGATAGAAGAAGATCAACCATATCATCTCCATTCCTATTTGTATTCTCTTTTTTATTAAACTCTAAGTCAAAATACAGGTGGCAAGGTGATCCCTGAGATCAATACATAGATAGGTATGTGAAAGAATACACACTACATTGCTTATCATATAAATAAGAGGAAAGAACTTTCACCTCCTGAATAACTTCATAGTGATGGCGAAATTTAGGGTTCATACATTTATACCTACGGAAGAAGATATCAGAGACAAAAACAGAAAATCTAAACATATGAGACAAAGATAAGTCACCTTTGCCAAAACTCTGTATAAGTTGATGCAAGGAATCTTCTTTGACCAGTCAAATGATCTTGATAACTAAAAACATGTGCATATGGATGTTCTTTTACGTACTTCATTGCTTCATCTTGTCTTGGGTATGTAGTCCACACTCCTTCTCTGCATAAACGTCCTTTTAAGTATTCATCAGCTAGTGAGAGAAGGAAACTAATATTACATACACAAACCTTAATTTATTTTGTTCAGCAAGATCAATACGAATCTCATTTAACAATCTTAATAGACGAATCGGTCTTTTTGGAGGTACACCATTTGGAGTCCCATAGAAAACAATTGGAGAGAATTGTTTCGTTTTTCTTTTATCTACTAAAGACTTTCCCTGTAAGAGAACAACATGTTTTTTAATAACTAGAATCAAACATGAACAAAGTAAGATAGGATGTAAGCTTTGGATAAGAACTTTTTCTGCTGATGTTGAAGATGAAGTAGCACTAGATGGAGATGCTTCTTGCTCTGAGTTCTTGAGTTTCAGCTTGCGCTTCTCTTTTTTCCTTTCTCTTATAGCAGATTCTGACATATAAAAAGTAGTATCAAGAATGGTTCTATTAATAAATCCCAACAAGCAATTAGATTAGCACAACTAATTAAGAAGACCAACTAATAAGGGCTTCAATAGAAATCACAATTAACTCAGTACGGATAAGCATAATAGCCATGTTGATTTCACCAATTTTACACACTAAATGTGATTGCATTGTGGAATTGTAAACAAATAGTCCATTTGCCATTGCTAAGGGTCTATTATCAAAATGAATACTCCGCAGAATATTAATAAACAAGAAAAGTTATAATGAAGAAAAAGTTACGAGGTGGAGAGATGCCGCATTTGAAGCATTGGAACAAACGATCTACGTCATCCATACTTGAATGTGTATTTTTCTCGAACAGGTGGTGTGTGACTTCGAGTATGTACAGTAATTGTTTCCCACGAGCGGGAATTTGAAAGTTTAGTTTGTTAAAGAGAACGCACCGACCCGAGAGTCGACCCAATTGCAGAATTATGTTTGGTAATTTTGTTTCAGAAATCTTAGAAAAAGGCCCAGACACATAAACAGATACGTGACTCAAAACTAATTTTACACAGTAGAAGAAAAAGAATAAGCCCAAGGCACAACATGGGAATCATATGTTCGGCTTGAAAGTTCAAAAACCCAACCAAGTTGCTTACACAACTTTATTTAAAATTTTCACCAAACTCCAAATAATTTTAGAGATTAAAGGGTGTTCACACCCACCCTCTAATTTTAACTCAACTTCTTTTTTTTTCTTCTTATTAGGAATCTTAATAAGATTTTAACATGATAAACTAAATTTCTAATTACATTCCTACCCTTTTTTTGTTATTTTCCCACTATATATTAATATAGGATAATACCCAATAGACACCTGCCACCTTACACCTTTACCCATAAAAGACACCATCTTTTTTAAATAAGAGTGAGTTATGAAAAACTTCCTAGAACTTAAAGTATAGGTTTTGGGAAGTTTCCCGTAACTCAAAATTTGAGTTAAGGAAAGCTTCCCATAACTCAAACGACTTTTTTATGAGCAAAAAAAAGCAAAAAGCAAAATGTATGTGGCCTTTTATAAGAAAAAAATGATGGTTAGGGTGAGAGGGAATTAATTCTAACTTGAGGTGTTTCTTGGGCATTAATCCATATAAAATAAATATTTTATAGCATTATCTCTCCTCGCTTTTCCAATTCCCGTAACCCTATCTCTTCTCACAAACCTCTCTCATCTCTTTTCTCTATATACCCACCACCACCACCGAGCTGCGTGTTTCCGGCGACCACAAAACCGGCGAGCACTACGGCAGCACTGTTCGAGATCCACGGAGGTGAGCATCTTCTTTTACTGGCTAAGATGAGGACCGGCGAATCAGCACCACCACCAGCGTCCGGAGATGAAAGCAGAATAAAGCAGCAGCAGCAACCGGAGAAGAAGCTTGAAGCTCGATCTGTGTTGTTCGTGATTCGAGGAAAGAGATCTGCAGCGGACTGGGCTTCATCGTGAGCTTTGCAACGGCGCTCTCCAAAGGCGACAACGTGTTTTGTGCTCGCCGGAGTTGCAGGCGCGTTTCCATGGCGAACCAAAGCCCGATCTGCCATTGTTGCAGCAAGCTGACCTTGTTCGAGATCCATGGCGAACCAGATCTCTACAGATCTGTGAAGCTTCGTCGGGGCTATTCTTCGGCAGCGAAGCTTTCCTTGCAGCAGATCAGAGTCTTTCCTTGAAGCAGCAGTTGTTTCCTTCCAGCGCCTCGATCTACAGTGCAGTTGTACACTTATAATAGTCTAGTTTTTTTTCAGGTCTGGTCAACAAATTTAGTTAGTGTTTTTTTATTAGTTTGATTGTTTTTTCAAACCAGATATGTTAGTTAACCTTTTTCAATTTTTTAGCTTTGTTCTTTTGTAAATTGTAATAATATATAAAGTGTTTTTTAGCTTTTATTTAATTGAATAAATAATTATTTTGAGCCATATTTATTGTTTTCTAGCCATACTTATCATTTTTGTGCCATACTCATCATTTTTATTAATCTCATCATTTTCGATATAGTAATACTCATTATTTTTTATGAGTACTCTTCATTTTATTTACGAAACTCATCAAAATTTCTGAAACTCATCATTTTCCGAAACTCATCATTTTTTCCGATGGCCGGAGGTCGGTGATCGGTGGTCGGAGGTCGGTGGTCGGGGGTCAAAGGTAGTTGGGTAGTGGAGAGAGAAGATGAACAGTGACATCACTTCTTTAGTCTTTTAGTGTTAGTAAGGGTATTTTAGTATTTGGTCATCTTTGAGGTCCCTTTAAAGAAGTAAGATTCCACTAGTTCCTTTGAGCCAAGAAGTTAGTCTCCAAGACCCTACAGGTCAATCACCCATAATTTTATCAAGAGTAATGATATATACCACCGAATGACGTGGCGTGAATTGGTTGGCTATATATCGTTAATTAGATTTAAAAAAATAGATTAACGATATATAGCCAACCAATTCACGCCACGTCATTGTGTGGTATTTGGGTGGTATATATCATTACTCTTTTATCAATAATAGTGGTAACTCGGACATACTTCGTCGAACGTGGCTAGAGATGGCAACGGATGCATGTTCACATATACTTACCTCATCCCACTCTAAACAAATCTAAACATGGAAGGTTTTTTACAGTACTAAATGGGGTTAGTTCGGATTTTGAAGATTGATTTTCGAAACTAACGGAGATAGGACGGGTTTTGGGATAATAAGTACTCCCC
The DNA here is from genome assembly GCA_029959085.1 of Nemophila menziesii. Taxonomy (NCBI): domain Eukaryota; kingdom Viridiplantae; phylum Streptophyta; class Magnoliopsida; order Boraginales; family Hydrophyllaceae; genus Nemophila; species Nemophila menziesii. The sequence continues at coordinate 25,485,531 of JARWIR010000001.1, read as the reverse complement.
ACCCATAAACCCTCCCTCCATACATGTATATTATATATTATTATATTTTAATTTTTATATAATAATAATATTTAAAATATTAAAATTAATTAATTATAAAATCTAACTACAAAGTCTAAAGTTATTATCCTACAGATTTAGTATAAAAATGAGATTTAAGCAAAGTAACTAGTATTTTATTAGATTTTATGTTATTGTTTGTTGTACCTATGAATCAAATTCATAATAAATATTTTGCATATTAGTATTTGAATGTTGCATCAGTGTTTAAATGTGTTTTGTATCATGGTTATGGAAATCATAGTCGTGTTATGTTCATCTTGTAACCCATAGGTCGATGATTGGTCTGACTCGCACTTGGTATTATATAGTGCTTGAAGAAATATTAACGTCGTATTGTTTCAGTCACCACGAATTATTGGTAATAGCTTTAGACATGATTCTTTTTTATTCAGAAAGAGTTTGAAGTCAATGACGTGGAAGTGACGAAAGTTAATTAGGAGTTGAGATGAAAAAGTTATTCCATTTGCTTCCACTGTGACTCGAAGCAGTCCAGCTTTAGTCAAAAACAGGTTGACGCTTCTAAAACCAATGAAGTGAGACGAAGAGGGACCAAATGGTTTTTAGATATTATATAAGTCATTTAGCAGCCCCTTATCATATATGGATCCACATTTCATATTTTATCAATTTTTTCAAGGGGAGCAAGAGAGAAGGAAAATAGGGTTTGTCCATAAACCCAACGATTCTTCCTCAACTATCCATCATTTTATTTCGTCATTAAGAGTAACTTCCATTTATTTTTGCTTCTGAATATGATTCTTCCATTAGTTTTTATTATTTTTATTTCTTTTAGTATGAACTAAATCCTCATTTATTGAGGTTGCTTATGTAAGAACTTATGCTTAGCTGGTGTATGCTTTATTGAATTTTGGACTAACGTTTAATTGAGATTAATGTTTATTTTATTCCATTGACTATATGTTTGCTATAACACTACCTATACTCTGGCTAAATAGTAGGTAGACCTTGTGATTGAGGTAACACCCGCGAGGGGGATTTGATTGCGGGCATAGTGTATAAACGTCTAGTGTGTGGTAGTGAAGCGGGAGGTCTTGCCTAACTAGATAGTCAAAAGGGTTAGAATTATTACACCAAGATATTTCTTAGGTTGTCCTTACCCCAAGTCCTTAGTAATATTGAGGTTGCGAGTTAGAAGGATTTTTTAATCCCGGTTAATATGAATTACCAACTCACCCTTATCTATAAAAACATTAAACTAGCGGCATAGGGGACTACTAGCAATTTCTCAAGAAACTCTCTCACCCTTTAGTTCATCTTTTCATTAGTTGATTATTCGACTTTATATTTGTTATAATCTTGTCACGTTATCTATTCTAGTATTTAATATTTGAAAATCAAATAAATATTTTTTTGCTTAAGTTTTTGTCATTCCAATTATTCCTATGGCAAACTTCATATTTTTACACTATTGAAACACATTTATCTATAGTGATAGTCCTTGTGAAGACGATAACCCCACACTTATCAAATTATTACTTGTCAATGACCCATACACTTGCGGAAAGTCAACCTCTCTGATATTGATTTTATGTCACACCTTAGGGGACAAAAATATGTAAACCCACTACAATCCCTCCCCATTGACAAACCTAATCATGACGAACATGACCGTACCTCGGCCAAAATAAATACCCATCCCCCTAAAAGGCCGAGGACAACAGGGTTGCGATCACTTCCCGAGTAAGTCTATCGCCCCTTGCCACTTTACATGGATAAAGCCTCCTGAGTATCCTCTCTTAGGATACAAAAAAGCTCAACTGTGTATACTAGGATTTTCTTATCTATAAATGTACATGTCATGCCCTTAATGAGGCGTCACTTATCTTCTTACACTATTTATATTACCATCAAACTAGTCTGATATATATTTTCCTCGATCCTCCTAACCCAATATTGACTTGATCGTCAGAGTTCCACTATGAGGCATACCTCATTGTGGTCTTGAACTTTGTCTGGTTCAAGGTGTCTATGCTTGACTAAAGTTAGAATCAGCATAAACATTCACCACCAACACTCACCAGAGTTCCACCAGTCGTCTAATTCTATCATCGGGCATTTCACACTCTATCAATTAGTGTCGTTAGTGAAAACAGAAGTTATAAATCCATTTAGAAACCATTTATAAACACTATATTCAAATTAGATTTTCCAAGACATGTAGAGATGGAGGAACTGTTGCCAACCGTACCAAACCCGGGATGGAGTTACTCTCACAGGCTGGGGGAATGAAGGCCACTAGAGAGACGACCTTAAACCTCTTATCAGTGTCAAACATCATCCTGCTCCTCTAGGAGGATTGTTAGATCTTCCAATCACCTGGTAACCAAGAAGGAAACAATACATCCAAGGGTAATCTGACACTTCCATCATTTGTTACGACAATGCTCTACAAATGGGTCAATCAGAAAGGTGGTAAAGTTTTGATAACCTCGATCTTTTCTCGATCAACATCCAAAACCTTACTTGAAACCTTGTGCCCCAAAACGATCCCTTCTAGAACCATAGAGTGACATTTTTCCTAATTAAGAACAATATAGGATTCATTATATCAAAACAGAACCTTATCGAGATTATTAAGACACTCATCAAAATAATCTCAAACTATCAAAATTTCATACATAAACATCTCTAAAAATTTATCAGTCAATCCCGAGCTATAGTCACCATGCATCATTGGAAAGTTTTTGGTGCATTACATAAACCTAAAGGCATCCGATGATATGCGAAAGTACCAAAAGGACATGTGATTGTATTTTGTGCTGATCAGTGGGATCCACAAACATCTGATTATACCACGAATACCCATCGAGAAAAATACTCTCGCCTTGCGAGCTTATCCAACATTTGATAAATGAAAGACAAAAGGGAAATGATATCTCCTTGTTGCCTTGCTTAATTTTTATAAACCATACAAACTCGCAACCCCGAAATGATTCATACAGTATTTTTTCATTTTCTAAGTTGAGAATATAAATAATTCCTCCTTTATTCGACACATATTAGACGAACTAGCATATTCACTATTCAAAATCAAAAAAATATACCTGCATTGAGTAGCTTAAACACTTCTTTACTCACAACTTCTTTCATGGCCGACATTAATCTCCTTTTACCCTTAATATATATTTGATTTTCGTCTTCGAGAATAATCTGATGTTGACAAATAGTGGGAGTAATGCCTTTTATGTCGAAAAAAGTCTACCCAATCGCATCTTCGTGAACAAGCATTATTTTCAACAAATTGTCTTCTTGAGGCAAAATTAAATTGGAAGAATTAATAACAGGTAAGTTTGAGTTAGTTTCGATATACACATATCACAAGTGAGACGGTAAAGGCTTTAGCTCAAGATCGTGTGGACATTTTATCGATGGTATCTTCCTCGGTTCAGTATCTTTTGAATCTTGAACTTGCTTATGGCCCTTAGTTTTGATCTTCCATGCTCTAAATCCAAGGCCTCTAAAGTTTCTTGTAAATCATCATATAACTTGGGAAAATTGAGACTCAAATGCAATGGTAAAATATCATCAAATATCGTCTTCCAAGGGATCATCAAAGTTATGTCGTGTTTTAGCTTGGTTTCAATAAATCGTTATGATGAATTAAATTGAAAAAGGAGTAAGAACTAGTCTAAGATACTACGCAAGTAAAGGACTAAAATATAAAAAATTACAACGATACAAGGACTAGAATGCGATATATTTGAATGGAGGAAAATGAGTTCGGGATGATCAATTCCACCTAAGAACTTTGATTGGGAAATTTATATTCAATGAGGGCAAGGGTTAATAATTAAACACTAGCTGGGATTCAGTATTCACCCTAAACCTATCCCGGGTGATTAGAGGCTACCCGCACGGTAAAGAAGTTCCTTACGGATGAACCTCAATGACTTGAAAAGAGATTGAATCATCTACCCATATCACGACTACGCATTTACCTATGATCTTCCGATGTTATAGGATAAAGACGCTCTTAATTATCTAACTCTACCGTCAAATATCCCCTCCCCATTTTCAGGTGTAATTCAAAGATTTCGACCAATCAAATGTGTGGCCAGTATAACCAATCAACAATTCAATACAAGATAAAAAAACGTAAATATTAATCCTTAATTAAGCATTAAGCCTCAAATTTAACATAAAATCCCTAATTATCAAGACATACGTTTTCATCCTCAACCCAAGCTACAATGGGTTTAGCTCAATATATATGCAAAGACAATCATAATGTTTTCATTACCCATAAAAGGAATAAGAATAAAAGGATTAAAGTTAAAGAAAAATTGGTATGAAGAGAGGACGATGACTTGAAAATGTGTTTGTAGTTATAAAGCTCCCCTCTATTTGCTCTCAACTCTTCTTCCTAGCTTTGTGTCTTGCTTTTCTCTAATGAATTATGAGTGAATTATGAGTGAACGATGAGGTAAAATAAGAGTAAAATTACTTATATATGCTCATAATTTAGTTTATCTTAGTTAAAGGGGTTGATCCATGGTTAATCTCTCTAAAACATCTCCCCCCACATGAAAAATCCATTTTAGCACAAGGAAGTGACTTTTGAGCCACAAAAACGAGCATTACTTCTTCATCCCAGACTCCAAATCTTGATCATATTCATTTATGCATTTGTCTTTTCGAGAGCTTTCCAACAGTCTATCATTTAGCTTCTAAATCCTCTCAAATGTTCCATGACATTGATTTGGAGTTGTCGAGTTGTTGTAAAGCACATCTTCATTGATATCCATGTTGATTCTTGAATCTAGTTCACGTTTTGGTCTTTTTTAATTCCTTAAAGGTCCCTCTTTATTTCTTCGACTCCATAACTCACCAATAAACTTTCGAATCCAACTTGCTACTTAGATTTTCACCTGTGATGCACATAACACCTCAAAATGCTCCAAAAACAAGTGAATCGTTAACGTTAACTAAAGACTGAAAATACACAAAATAATAGGGGAATCCCAACTTCAAACTCAAAAGACCCTAATAAAAAATGTCTGGTCTATTAAATAACATGACAAAGACGAGATATCCACATGTTGTGCTTTTTAATTCCTTACTGAGATGCACACAACTCATAAACGATGGTGTCGTCTCCCAAGGTTTGATAAAATAGTGTAACTAATTCAACACCTCGAGAGAGCTAACTAACAGATAGTGTATGGATCGTTGATAAGTAATAAAAGTAAGTATTAAGAGTATCGTCTCCACAGGGACTAAGTTTGTTAATCTAGACTTTTTTTTTTGCCGAAAGAATGTTAATCTAGACTCATGTGCTTAAGAAGTGTAGATGATTTAGTTATTATTACTAAAAAAAGAAATAAAAGTAGAATATTTTTATTTGGTATTCTGATTAAAATAAGATGCAAATAAAAAGTAAACTAATTGATTGAACTACGAATAATGAGAGATGAGAGATATATCTCAAGTTACAAGTAACCCCCTATCGTGATAATGACTGATTCTAGTTATAAAGGTGAATTTTGGAAATTGTTGTTAGTCTTTGGGTGATATTATTTTACGAAAAATCTCGGGCTTACAAAGTATTTAACCTATGTGATTATCCAATTAGGCAAGCCCGTAAGGATCACTACTGCACCTCGGATGAATATGAACTAGTTATGTCCCTAAACCTCCCGACAGGGTGACAGATTAAGATACTAGGGTCAATCTATATTTTATTTGGATATATAAAGCATAAATTAACTTAATTAATATGCAACAATTAATAAACCCAATTGAATTAATAATATTCTAAATAACATTAAAAAGCAATCAATTGTTATACAAGGTTCATACAATTATGCAACTCAATCTAATGGAATTTAGTTCTTGATGCAAGCAATAAAACTAGATAGTAAAAAGGTAAGAATCATGTTTAAGACAAGAAACTAACACTTATTACCCTAATGATAGAGATGTAATGGTGTAGGAGTGGTGCAATAGGGCTCCAACTTCTATTCTTCTTCTTCTCCAAGTGTTTTTCTCATAATTGCTTCTTTTAATCTTCTACAAACTAAATGGAACTCTTTTCTAATGATAAAAGTGATATATAAATGACCAGTCACATTTTATAGGTTGTATACCCCTTTTAAGTGACCTATTTTAACCCAAAAACAATTTCTAGGAAGAGTGGATTGGTTCGATCCACGAAAGCTATAACTTCATCAACTTCTTCAATTCAGCTCCAATCACAAACCATCAGTTCCAACGCGCTCCCAACTTCAAGAACTATCTATAAATCAAAGGGACCCTCCAGAATCTTCATCAATTACACGTGGTGATACTAACAAGTCTATTTCCAAATCTGGCCAACAGCTGCTCTCGCTTTCCAAAGGTAGCTTTTTGGGCCTCTAACGCCTTGACTTGGGTTTGAACTTCATTTATCGACTCCTTATCCTTGTATTGGGATATAATACCATCCAAATACCTAATAAGTGCACACTTAACACACAAATTACGCACAAATAACTTTAAAAGTAACAATTCTCCAAAACTAGAAAGAAAACAAGAAACTATCAAAATATGGGATATAATCCCTCGAATAAGCACATTGTAACTCTAAAAATATGTCTTAATACTAGACTAATCTATCACATAAATGGATACATTTGGTGGACAAGTGGTTTGTCTCGTCGTTCAGCTTCTAGAACGATCATCTTCATCTTGTACGCTACCTCGCGAGCCTCAACCCTCCCCTTACGGAGGAGACTGGACTTTGTTGGACTTTCATTCACGCTAACAAGGAAACCCCAAATACAAGTTGCCTACCATAAAGCAAAACAGTTAATAGGATATTCAAAGTAATGAAAGAAGGGATTACAAGAAATCTCATGAAGTCGAGTGATGTAATCTTAATAATTGCATCCCGCCGACTTTGAGAAAGAAGGCATGTTATCCTGGTTAACACGTGAGGAACTAGATTCCGCATGTGTTGAGGAACACTCGGTGTGAAATAAAGTCCCTAAAATCGAAGAAACATTCTCATAAAACCTACACCTCTTTTTCCTTTAAATAACAACCTTCTGCTCTTCAACAAACGACCCGCTTTGGTGGGGTAAATGGTCTAACATCCTGAGGATGAGACTGGGGAGGAGAATGGTGGTGTCCCCCAAGGCGTTATGTGAAAGCCACACTCGGGGAATACTCCTCGCAAGTGTTTTGAGTCGTCCCAAGTAATAAAAAGTAGGTATATGTTTCACTCTCTATAGGGTCTTTAAAGTTAATTTTTTGCTTTCCTATGTAATTAGGGAGTTACTCGAGTAAAAAACAAAGTTAAAATGGAAGTTTGGGAGTTCTTGTTCAATATTCCAAATATTAAAAAGGGTCTTGAATGCAAGTATATGATTTTTTATTGTAAAAAAACTATTTAACGATAAGGATAAGAATTCAATAAGACGAACTTTTCTAAAGTTATTAGATGGGTAGCTTAAGATGCTTGGTTTCACCACTAATTATGACTTATAAACGTTTGTTGTATAAGGACAACTTAAGGAAATGCATGTTAATTGTGATTCTATGTTCCACTTAAATTTCTTCTGAGTAGATAAGGGCTATTATCCTACTCTAGGGTCCTTTTGCGATTGACTCTTAAAAGACTTCAAATGGTAAAGTATAAACCCTATATGATTATTCAAACTGTCTAGACCTTCCGGTTCGTAAGCTAACTTGAACGTTCTTAGACTAATACCAACACTCAAACCCCCATTTTGAGTGTAGTTGAATTGCTAACACAACTCATATAGATGTACGCTATACATAAATTCAAGAAAAAATATAAGAAACAACAAGCATAAACCTTGATTCATTTTAATATAAATATCCCAAAATCGCACGAACAATGATAAAATCATAAGATAGGGTTCATTACCAATTGACTCTTAAAAGACTTCAAATGGTAAAGTATAAGCCCTGTATGATTATTCAAATTGTTTCGACCTTCCGGTTTTTAAGCTAATTTGAACGTTCTTGTACTAATTCCAACACTCAAACCCCCATTCCGAGTATAGTTGAATTGCTACCACAACTCATATACATGTATACTATATATGAATTCAATAATTAAGAAAAATAAAAGAACAACAAGCATAAACCTCGATTCATTTCAATAAAAATATCCCAATATGACACAAACAATGATGGAATCATAAGATAGGGTTCATTCCCAATCATCTCAACCTAATATAAAGATTAGTTCATACAAAAAATCAGAAATATATTACTTAAAATACACATAACTAAACTAACAATGGAAAAGAGATAAGAATTACACAAACCTATGGTGGAAAGGTTAAAAGATCGATGTTGTAGGTATAGTTGACTTTGCTCTTTGTTCTTCCTTGGCTCCAGGCGTTTCTCCCCTTTTCGAAATTAGAAAAATGTCATTGTTTTTATCTTCAATTACAGCTAAGTAAATTTGTAAAAACATCTTGGGTCAAGATGGGTCAAATGTGGCCAAAAACGTTTTTCAACAATTTTGGACAGTCCAAGTCGTCGTGGAAAAAATCGCATAACTCCAACGTCTCAACTATGATTCCCGAATCGATTATTCTCATATGCTCTAGAATAAAAGGTCTATACTGTGTAGCTTAGTCTTGATCAGATGCCTCACCAATTAATTATGGTGAATTTTTAAAGTCGACAGTGATGTTTTGTCAGAAATTGTACTTTACCTTCTATGGAGATTTTTTGTTCCTTTGCAACTTGTCGAGGGTTTTACTTGGACTATTTGATTTCTTAGCTTCATCTCGGGGTCTCGTATCCTCCATGTACCTAGGATATACACATCATCTTAATTGCTCCAAAAATACATAGAAAATCAAGATGAGCTAACACACACATCGTCAATTTGTTAAAGTTAAGAGTTTGACCAGAAGTCGTCGTGCGGTGATGCATAACTTTATTAAATTTCTTAAATTCATCATGAGTAGCTTTAAGGAAGAATAAGCTATCGCCTGCAAATAGAATATGAGTAAGCTTAGGGCAGTTTCTTGCAAGTTTTATACATTTGATTAACTGTTTCAACTTTATCTTCAATAAGAGTGGTTAGTGCTTGAGTGACTATACAAAAGTGGGAAGAGGATAAAGGGTCCCATTGTCTCAAGCTCCAGAAGGATTAGGAATGTTAGTGGATTATTATTAACAAGAACAACATATGAGACAGTTGTTACATAGTTTTTAATCCAAGAAACCAAAGCCTCGTAGTTACCTAACTTATTCATAGTATCATATAGGAAAACCCATTTGATATGCTCAAAAGCTTCTGTTATACCAGCCTTAATAGTTGCAGTAAAGTTTTGAGAATTTCTAGTTTTCTTTAAGTAGTGCTTTGCTTCATGAGCAATAATAAGATTATCATTGATAGATCTTGTAGCTACAAATGCATATTATTCATTAGACACAATAGTATTCATCATAGACTTAAGTCTTTCTACAAAAGTAGCAGACATGATCTTATAAGTGAAATTAGGATAACTAATAGGCTTAAAGTGACTTACATTTGCAGGTTTATCCGTTTTTGGAATTAGAGTTATGTAAGTTTGATTTATAGCAAGTTAGCAGCTAAGATTCCTTTATTCCATAATATATTGGTGATACCTTTAATTAGATCATATTCAATAGTATGACAGAGTTTTTTGTAGAAACTATCAGAGAATCCATCAGGGTCTAGAGTTTTGTTACTACCTAAGTTCCAAACAACCTTTATAATTTTACAAATATTGATAGGTTTCTCGAGAGATTTATTTTATACTAGTTGTAACCGTTATATGTTTTTAAAATGGATTGATAATTTCTTTAACCAATTGATGTATAAGAATTTGTGAAGTGTTGAATAATTATGTTTTCAATATCAGATGTTTCTTAGTCCAAAATACTTGATCATTCATAATTTTCAAAATTTTTTATTATGATTTCTTCATGCTTTTGTTACAACATGAAAATATAATATATTTCTGTTGTTTGACTCTAGATTTATCTTTTCAATATTTTTCTTCTTTATTTCAAAATTCTATTTGTGGTGTATTCATCATGATTAGTATTGTGTGATGTATTTATCACTTCAAGATGTTCTTTTAGTTTCTTAGTGATATTTTGATTATTTTGCCTCCTTTTTTTTTTGTTCCATTCAGTTATAAGTAAGGGTGTCAAAGGAATCGAAAATACCGATTTCCGGCCAATTCCGATTCGAAAAATCCATATTTTGAATTGATTTTTTATATTCTGATTTTTTATTTTTCTGACTTTTTTTAGATTGGAATTGGCATTAGATTCTAAAATTTTGGAATTTTGGAATTTTTGGTTTCTAATCTGAAATCAATTCCAGATTTTTTTTTTGTTTTTTTTTTTTGAATTTTTTTCATGAATATCATTTATATATAAATTGGAAACCCAAAAAATATTTATAAGTTGAAAACTATTTCTCTTCCAAACACGTAAGGTTGTGGCAACTAAAGTGTGTTTAAGAATTAAATTTCTTGTGGAATATATATGCTTTTTAATGGTTTTTTCTTTATCAATGAATTTAATATTTCGTGATAACATGAATCTAATTTAGTTCCTATATGATCTTGCACGCAAGTCTTCCCCGCTAGTGAAAGATTTCTCGATGATTGGTACATTTAGCCATTATCGTGTGTGAATGAGAATTCTGTGCTATAATATATATCATATTTGGAGAATCTTTGATGTAATTTATACTATTTTTTGAAAATTATGTATTGTAACATGTACCACTATTTGTTTATTTTGCAGGTAAGTGTAGGTTTTATTGTAGGAAAATGAAGTTTTTGCTAGTAAATTGTTTAAAATAAAAGTCTCGAATCATTAAATCTCAGATGATGAATCTCACCTAATTAAGATTTGAGTATTTAAAGATCTAGTATTGTTGAAATTCCAGTTTTAACAATGTAACTCAACGATTTACATCATACTGAAGGTTCAATGGAAACTTAGAATTATGTTTTTTATGTTTAAAAGTTTAACTTGTATATTTTTACTTTATTCCTTTTTTTAACTTTTAAAAATTATCAAATCTTAACTTTATGAATAGTAATAGATATAAAATTCGAAATTTCTGAAAATAAATGTACCAAAGATTTCCAAAAAAAATTAAACCAATAAAATATAAGATTTCCGAAAATTCTGAAATTCTGAAAATCTGAAAATTTCCGGATTTTCTGAAATCGGAATAAGATTTTTCATTCCAATTTTTTTAGAATGGAATTTGATTGAATTTTGCTCTTTCAAAAAGATATTGAAAATTTCCGAACAAGCTTTTTTTCGTTCCGGTCCGGTCGATGTCCAACCCTAGTTATAAAAATTGAAATAGTGTTCAATTTTCTACCAAATTGGGCTAAATCTTTTTCAATATTTTTCATATACGAGTTTCAATTTTTCTCAATTAAATCAGTAATTTCTTTTTTGAACGATTAAGGAAATAAAAAAAAGAATCTACCTTATGCCTAATCTATGAAACAATGAGATTGATGTGGAAAAAATGAGAAATAAATTAGCTACATGGAAATCAAGGATGCTTTCACTTGCGTGTCGAGTCACTTTGGCTCAGTCAGTCTTGAATGTGGTGTCGGTGTACCAAATGCAAGTCTTGAAGCTTCCCAAGTATGTATGCAATGGGATTGATAAAGTGGTTAGAGACTTCATTTGGGGCTCGTCAAATGCTGAAAGGAAAGTTCATTGGGTAGGGTGGAAGCAAGTTTGTAAGCCGAAGAATAATGGGGGCCTGGGAATAAGGTGTGCGGAAAAATATAATGTGGCTTTGTTAGCTAAATTGGGGTGGAAATTCCTCCAAGGTGATCAATCGGTTATGTGGGTTGAAGTTTTGAGAAAGAAATATTTTAAAGATGGACTTTTAAACTACGATTTAAATGGAAACGAATCCAATATTTGCAAGGCTATAGTTGCGGGTGTTAAAGCGGTTCGGGATGGTATTGTGGAAATTGATGATGAGAGGGTGAATACCATAAGATGGAGGTTCGAGGAGTCAGGCTCCTTCTTGGTGAAGTCTGCCTTTAGGAACCTAGATGATCAAGAAGCGGATACATCCTTCAATTGGGAATTAATATGGAAGCTTAAATGCTCGCAAAAAGTTCGAATCTTTCTATGGAAAGTAGCACTAAATCGGGTTGCCACGGCGGAGAATTTGTACAAGAGAAATATAATAGAGTCACGGAAATGCGGCATTTGCGGAGCTAATTGGGAAGACCTCTATCACATGTTTATAAAATGTAAAATTCCCGTCTTGGTATGGAACTTACTTGGTGTTAATGCAGGTGGGAGAAGAGCTATGGTGGGTAATCGGTTCGGGGCTGGAATGTGGACGGACGCTGCTGGAAACTCACCTGCTGCAGAAGGGACAGTGGCGGAATCTTCTGCTGGACTGTTGGGCCTGGAATCTGCTGCTGGACTGTTGGGCTCGAGGACTGCTGCTGCTGGAGTGATGGGCTCGGGACCTGCTGCTGCTGCTGCTGAAGCCGAGGAAGCTGCTGGAATGGAAGGCTTGGAACCTGCTGCTGCTCGGGATGAAGACCTGCTACCTGCAGGTAGCTTGAAGACGACGGACAGGATCTTCTTGCTGGCGCTGAACTCCAAGTGGGGCCGCGAGAGAACCTGTCCTGGACTCGCCACACAAGGTGGTGACCAACCGGAAAGAAGGGCTGCTGTTGCTGCGTTTCCGAGCGCTTCAAAGAGTTGGCTAGAAGCACACCTTCGCTCCAAAGCACGGATGGACGGTCTAGAGTGGCCGTTTATTTTTATTGCCGCCATTTGGGTTATTTGGGTTAAACGTAATCATTTAATATTTAACAAGGCGAATGCTTTGCCTCATAGTCTAGAACTTAAAAGAGAAATTTTCTCCTTAGCTAGCAATTTTGTATTAGCATGGGGTAAGAGTTTTGATGGAGGTATCGTGAAGTTAGCTACGAATGTAATGATCAAGTGGGTAAAGCCAAGTGTTGGGCTAAAACTGAACATTGATGGGAGCTTTATCGCGGCAAAAGGTAAGGCAGGTATTGGTGGACTTGTGAGGGACAGGTTTGGATCTTACATCTCGGGATTTATGGGTGCTTGTTTAGTTGAGTCACCCTTGGTTTCGGAATTGTTTGCATTACATTTTGGCTTGAGATGGGCAATTAATAAATGTTATATGGAATTGATTATCGAAACAGATTCGGAGGAGCTCCACGCGCTAGTGAAGGGCGGTGGGAGCTCAACTCACTATGAGAGGGACCCGGGGAAGTTCCATGCGCTAGTGAAGGGCGGTGGGAACTTAGGTGGTTGCCATGTTTCGATAATAAATGATTGTTGCAAGATATTGAGGAATTTCCCAACCATTGAAGTAAATCATATATTCAGAGAAGCTAACTTTAACGCCGATAAATTAGCAAAGGAAGGGGCCTTCTCAAATGCTCATCCGATAGATATTATCGAACCTCCTGAATACCTTTGGAAACTTATTACACGTGACAGGAATGAGAGTGCAACTGCTAGAGTTGTACTTGATAGTTAATAAAAACTCTTGTTTTGATGTAATTTTTGTTCTCAACGGCTAGTTAAAGCCTCTCATGTATGAAAAAAAAATCTATGAAACAATAAACATTACCAACATTTCGTCTGTTATTGATCAATCGTACGATATGGAACAAAAAAAAAAAATCAATCGTACGATAATTTTTTTTGCTAGCGCGTCAGAAATTTTTAATTTAATGTTCTTTTGTTCAGTCACAACTTTTTTTTTTGTTCGAATGCATAATATTATAGAAATAGAAAATAGGTTACAAGGTTTAGCCTACCCCGGAGGGCTCGGCTTCATTACAAATCATAGTAGCTAACTGGGGAGGGATACATCTATCCCAATTACCAAACAGAGTGCTAAGGAGCTCCTGTTTGGCAATCCAATCAGCTGTCCCATTTCTACTCCTAGAAACAAAAGAGAAAGAAGGAGAAGATAGTTCAGCAAAATAGTAAATATTACAAATTACATTCTTAATCGAATGACTCAAAATAGGAAGTCCGTAAGAAAGAGACTTCATAATAGTTGCCGAGTCATTCTCTATAATCACGCTCCCAAAAGGTAATTTTGAAGCCATCTCCGTAGCTTTCAAAATTCCCGTGGCCTCTGCCTCTAACACCGAATCTGCCCCAATTTTCCAACTTTCACCTGATACAAATTCACCATTAGAGTTTCTAACTAAACAAGCAATTGCAGCTCCCTTATCGGAAAAGGCTGCATCACAATTAAAATAAATTTATTAGGAGGAGGTTATTTTCATTTATCTTTAAATTTTTGATTTTGGGTATTAGGTCCATTATTTTGTGCCAAAATATTGTCACTATTATTAACCTTACTTATTTTATCTAGGAAGTTTATATCGTTAGGGTTTGAAATTTTATAGTACTCTTTCCAGCTATCAGTAGCTTTTTTAATTTTGTTCATGGGATCACATTTTTTACCATTATATATAAATTTATTCATGTCTTTCTAAATATTCCACATAATAGTGCAGATAAGTTCAAGAATTCTGTCATGCTTATCAAATTTTTTTGCTATATTTTGTACATGGTTTAAAAACCAAAGCTCTAAGCTATTGGTTGAAGTCACAACTTTCTATCAACCAACTACTTTGGTTTTTTTGTTTTTGTTCAAGTGTTTAACTACTTTAGTTGACATTGGGGCCAGAAAGAAAAGTTGGCTTATGGGATTTCAGGGAAGCAACACAAAATTGTTTTTTTTTTAATTGTCAAACACAAATCGGTAGTTGTTGAACTGCCAGCTTACGTCATTTTCTTTTCTGATATGAAAATTTAATCAATACTCCAAGTCTCCAACTTTTGTAATTTATATTATCCAACATTATGCTAATCTTTCAAGTTATATTATTATTAGAGAAAAAGACTTTGTGGATATGCATGAATTTAAAAAGAGACTTTTGAAAGTATTTGATGTCTCTCTATTTATGATGATTTAATCTTAGTTGGAAACATCATTTTAGATATATTTAATTATTTAATCTTCAATTTTTATTTATATTTTTATATTTTTCTATTTTTTGTCTTGACTTGATTATTTATTATTTTTAGAGCATATTGAGTTTAATTGTTTGTTAATTGTGAAGTTTTAAAGATATATGGTAATTAATTAGATGCCAAATCAATTCCAAGAGATAAGGGAAAGAAGATATTGATAGAAATTGGAGATAAATGAAGTAAAAGATAAGTATGGAAATATAAAGTTGTTAAATAAATCTGAATTCTACGTCCATTAAATTGATCATAACTAAAAAACGGCTGAGAATTTGGAAGAATTGTCTAAAGCAAAGTTATAGAGCTTTCCGAGACGATCAGTTTCGATATGAAGAACGCGTCAATCGAAGTTGTATTGAAAACGTTACGGCCAAAACAAAACAGCAACAGTTTATTACCTTTTTTATATTTTGGGGTTACGAATTTGAGTTGGGCTAGAAGTCCAATACTTGTCTTCCACTCCAAGAAAACGTTTTAGGGTTTCCTATACCCTATAAATACACCCTTTAATCAGTAGAAACACATCCTTGGCCAATCCTTAAGCCAAGAGGAAGCTTACAACAAGAGAAGAGAAGTCTGGAAGGAGCTGAACACCAAATCATGCCTTCACAAGCCTTAAATTTTGTAATTGTTTTTTTTCTTTCTCTTGTATGAACTAATTTACTATAGCTTGGAATTTACCATATGGGTATGAACCATAGACTTGTTTTACATCTATTTTAATTTGGGATACCATTGTATTTAAATTAAATTCCTGTTTTATTCTCTGTTTTATGTGCTTTGACTTATTCTGTTTTCCTTGCGGTGAACAACGTATATGATTACCTTAATAGTAGTTAGATGGTCACCCGAAAAGGGTGTCTAATTATTGAAACACCACATAAACGTCTAGTGTGCGGTAGTGATTCTGACGGGCTTACCTAACTAGATAAACATTAGGGTATGATTTAACCACCGATCATCATTAGAAGGTCAGACTCATTTAGGAATCTAGTGGCGTAGGAGCACCCTATTTAAGTCCTCTCGTGATTGTGAGGTCGCCACCCTAGTCCACCCTGACTGGGGTAGGGAGAAATTTAGAATCCTGGTTATTGTAATTTTACATAATTCACCCTTACATGATTAGAATAAATAAGACTAGTGGGGATTACTTGCTATATCTCGAGTTAAACTCTCATACTCTTCATTTCTCATATTTAATTTTCAGTCTTTACTTTATTAGTTTAATTTTTTATATTCTAAAAACGCAATGAAAATTCTATTGTCTTTTATTTTTTGCGTATTATTTCTTCTAACTTTTATAATTGCACTTGATATTTGCATAAGTTCTCTCTAACTTTCGTAGTCTCTGAGGAACGAATTCTCTTATCATTAAAACTTGCATACGTCCTGTAATACTTGCAGTACCGTGTTAGGCTAGGGTGTTTATTTTGTACTTATTTATATCTTATTTTTATCACACCTTAGACAACACTAGTACTCATACTATAAAATAGGATTTCTAGGTACCTGACTTTTTCTTTTTGTCCAACCGTTAGTGTTTTCCGTAATCTCACACATTAAGTATAATGTGGAGCCTATGTGAATACACCGCTTATACCTTTCAAAATAAAAGGAAACCAAGTCCACATAGACTCCACATCATACTTAATATGTGAGATAACGAAAAACACTAACAGTTGGACAAAAAGAAAAAGTTAGATACCTAGAAGTCCTATTTTATAGTATAGATACTCAAAAGTCTTTTTCAAATTTTATAATACCCACAAAATCTTTTTCTTATTATTGCATAAAAGTTAGTAAAAGAATTAAGAATGAAGAGACTACTTGCAAGCTCAAGCCCTTATCAATTGATGTCACTCGAATTATCCACCTCAACATCTTTATTTAACTCATAACCACGAGTTTATAAAATAATTTTTTCTATCAATTTAAAATAATTATTTTGGATTTCAAATCTATAGAGCCATAATTATTAAATTTAGCCTCTTGGCTACACGATTAGATAACTATTATAGAAGTATATAGATTTTTTTTGTGTAATACATATGAGAGCAAATTTAAATTTGAAATTATTTTATCTCTAATAAAATTTAATTTCAAAACCTCTTAATTCCTACGGAAAATCTAACCACTAGGCCAACAATCGATCTTACTAATTTACTTTTAATTCAAATACAAAATTATATAATCATTTATTTTCTTTTATTTAATTATTATTTTTAAAATCTAAACAAAAATACCATTTTCAGTTCCTTTCTTTTATAATTCTTTTATACTATCATTTTTGTTTCTTTAATAATGTATAAACAAACAATACATAAATATATTAAAATAATTTAAGAAAATAGTATTTAGTTATTATAATTATAATTTAATAGTTTTATTCATCTAGGTACTAAAATAAGGGCAAAGATATTTTTTTATCCTCTAACTTTCATGAAAATGTCTGAACGGACCTCTATCTTACAATTGTAATGAGATGACCTTTTATATTATTATTTTGTGACACCGTTAGCCCTTTTTTCCATTTCTGCCAGTTGACCATTAGTCAACGCCACGTGGCACCATGTAACTGATACATAAGCGCCACATGAGCATAATTCAATCGTCCTTATTATTCTGACAAAAAAATTCAGCTTCCTCTTCAACCTGTAAGTCATCAACAATGGAAGAATCCAAATTAAAGTACAAAATTAATTTCACACTCACCTTTCCACACCTAGCTACCTTCTTGCACAAGAAAATTGCCGCCACTTGTGGTGCATTCTCCACCATCATCAACCACTTTGGCTACCCATCAACAATCGAAGAACCCAAATTAAGGTAAAAACAAAATCTCCTCACACTCAGCTTCCCACACCAAGCCGCTCTCGTCACAAGAAAACCGTCGCCACTCGGGAACCATGCTCCACCATCATCTCCGGCTTGGGCAAAGAATCCAAATTAAGGTAAAAAATTGCATTATTTTTAACCTAATCTTAACACTTTTATAATTTTTCAGAATTATCTGATTTAAGTATATTTATTATATTTTTGTACAAATCCTACAATGGTCATCATTATGAACGTGGAATGAGCAATTTGGTCTTATACTGAAAATCCAATAGCCCATTAATGTTGGAGTGAGCAATTTGATCTTATACTACTTTTGAATTGGTTTGCATTAAATATCCATTTGGCACAACTATTGGAGATGGTCACCTAATCTCATCACTTTTACAAATATTCAAAATTATCTGATTTAAGTAAAGTTACAGTCGTGATGTTTGTTATATTTTTATACAAATCCTAGAATGACTATTTTATTACCTATGGAAAGCCTTTTACCGTATGAGAAATTATGCGTTGAGAATAGCGTATATGGGAAGGGGGATGAAGTGGGAGTTTTATGGGTCGCACTGGAGTGAACACTTTTGTGTTATACTATATTTTTTGAATTGTTGTGCAGTAAATATCCATTTGTCAGGGAGTGAGTAATTTGGTGTTATATAACATTTTTTGAATTGTCGTGCAGTAAATATCTTTTTTTTAGACAAAGGAAGCTAATATATTAAAGAAATGCATTGGAGATCAACCCACTCCAGATGCAACAAAAGTATCATAATCATTACAAGCCAAAGATAAAATTTCAGAAGGCAAATTACATATTCGTATTCGTGGTGTTAGAAGAACGACGAACAAAGTTGCTGACTGGTTTGCAAAGGCTTTTTCTAAGTGCAGTAAAGATCCATTTGACTAGAGAGTGAGCAATTTGGTGTTATACTGCATTTTTTGAATTGTTTTGCTGTAAATACCCATTTGCCTGGGGAACGAGCTATTTGGTGTTATATTGCATATTTTAATTGCTTTGCTATAAATATCCATTTGGGCCAACTGAGAATAGCGTAAATGGGGAGTGAGCAATTTGGTGTTATATTGTTTTTTTAATTGTTTTGCAATAACCGAGTTCTAATTAATTGGGAATATGCATGAGGAGGCGTGTATATTTTCCATGGAATTAGTCGTGGTGTGCGAAAGTTAAACCGGATACCCATGTATTAAAAAATAAACAAATATCTATTTGGGGAAACTGTTGGAGGTGGAGGTGATGTTGATTTTTTTATGAACTTTCTTTAAAAAAATAAATCCAGTGGTGTGACGTCAATGTTGATGTGGCACTGGCGTGGCGTCACATGGCAATGATATGGCGTTGAATAATGGTCAATTGACAGAAAATTGAAAAATGACTAAAGAGGTCACAAAATATTAACGTTAAGGACCATCTCATGACAATTGTAAAATAGAGATCTGAAATGTCATATTTGTGAAAGTTAAAGAGTCACCAGAGGTCTTTACTTTTAAAATAATTTAACAATATATTATTTAAGTTTTCTTTTTATATATATTTTTTAGGGTGATTTACCTATACAGTCCACGGAGGATGGTTGATTGCCTATCAGGTCCAACCCACCTCAAATGATCGTCCTGCCCTTAGTACCCCATTAATTAGAAATTTAGTTACCAAAACAATTTTTCCCGATTCTATGCAATTAGTAAAAAATTAGTAGCCCATTAGTTAGAATTTAGTTACCAGAACAAATTTCCCTGATTCCATGCAATTAGTCAAAAATTATTAACCCATTAATTAGAATTTAGTTGCACAAATATTATGTATTGGGTAATAAAAACGGGGGTGGGTAATGTTTGTTTTTATGATGGGGTGTCTTTAAAAAATGGTGGTACACGGAACACTATTTTGATGGTGTGTTCGAGCAAAATGATGGGTTACGCTTTTGTCGAATTAACAGGGGATGGGTTACCTTTGTTATTTTGATGGTTTGTGCGTTAAGAGTGATGGTGTGTATATAAGCTGGTAATGTTTGTTTTTGTGATGGGTTGTCTTTTAAAAATGGTGGTACACGGAACACTATTTGATGGTGTGTTCGAGCAAAATGATGGGTTACGCTTTTGTCGAGTTAACAGGGGGTGGGTTACCTTTGTTATTTTGATGGTTTGTGCGTTAAGAATGATGGTGTGTATATAAGCTCAGCAAGTTTGAACACTAAATATACATTGAAAAGGAGGGAGGTGGAGGAGCGGCGGCTCGACTGCGATATCTTGAAATGAGATGGGTGGTGATTGGAAAAATGAGGATTTGTTACCATCGCCGGAGGAGGGAGGTGGAGGAGCGGCGGCTCGACTGCGATACTTTGAAAAGTTTTTACGGATATCTTCTGATGTAGCCGTTTTGGAAGGTGAATTAGGAGCGTCGGTATTGGTGGTGGAAGAGACTTTCCAGGGTTTGCGCGGTAGAGAAGAATTGGGAGAATATGATGGTTGCTTGAGGCTAGCTTTGACGTTGCTGAAATGAGATGAAACTGATGATTTCGATTGCGATGGTGATGGATTCGATTCGTCATCACTGTCAGAGGGGGTAGATTTGAATAAATGGTTGTCCTCGTTGTCGGAGGGGTGGAAGAGAAGAAATCAGATTGAATGTCATTAAGAAATATGCTAAGATGTGCTACTTAAATGGAATTAGTTAACTGCGTTAATCATGGGAATATTAGATATTATCTGATTATGGTGAAAGATAACGATGAAATATTATAAAATTCGTTGGATCTGCTAGGGGAAAAATAAAAGACTGGACTTAATAGGGATGAGTAATTGGGTTCTAAAACTTAATTAGCTAATAACTCATTTTTTTTAACTCATTTTTTTTATAGCTAGCTTTCTAGTATCTAAAGAGATTGATGGTTTAAAATGAAAATTGAGTGTCTTTCCTTTCAGTTTTTTTTTTCCCGCATACTAACACTGTATCAAACTAGTTTTTTTTTTTTTTTTAATCATTCAAATGTTCTTTCTAAGTAAAAAGACAAATCCTCACTAGACTGGTCTCATTGCTAAGTGAGGTACATTTTAATACTACCTTCTTTTTAGTAAAAAGACAAATCCTCACTAGACTGGTCTCATTGGTAGAAAACGACTCATTCTAATTGAGTTTTTCTTTTTTTAAATAAACTTATTTTAAAATAGTAGTCGATGGAATGACATAATTTGAAAAATAATTATAAAAATAACTAATAGCTCACCTGGTTTAGCGAGCCATTATTTTTTTTTTTTTTGGGCGCGGCGAGCCATTATTTAAAGGTGACGAAATTTCTACACAGTCGGAGCCAGAATTTCTGATGACAAACCTTTTCTCTTTTTGCCTATTAGTTCAATATTTTTGTTTTGATTTTTTTTCTAAAATCTTCATTCATAATTTAAAAAAATAAAAAGGTTCACCCAACTCCTGAAGGAGTGGTATCGTTTGCAATTAGTTGCGCTAATTGGTTGGGAATAAACTCACCAACATAACCTAAACTATTGCCTAATGGCGAGTACTTGGTTATCCAATCAGCAACTAAGTTTTGTTTTTCTCGAAATACAAGAGAAATTAGGATTACAAAATTCGGAAACAAAATAAATACTACAAATGATATTTTTAAGCCTATTGCTAACAATGGGAGAATAAGAAGAGAGAGCATCCATGATGGCCTTGCAGTCATTTTCAATAATACACGGGATATTAGTGAACTCTTTTGCCCATAAGCATGCTTTTAGGACTCCAAAAGTTTCAACCTCCATAGCATTCTCTGCACCTATCTTCCATACGCAATATTTGATAACTCTACCTTTACTATCCCTAACAACACAAGCAATTGTAGATTTAGTACATTTAAAAGATGCATCGCAGTTAATTTTATACCAATTACTAGGAGGAGGTTTCCATTTATTATCATTATTCACATAATCATTATTACTCGAATTACCTGTTTCTGAATTTTTACCTTTCGTATAGACTTTTTTGACTATTTTAGCTACTTTGGCTACTTTGCCCAAAATATTATTTTTAGCTCCAAATTTGTTTCTATTAACCCCTTCAAATTTAGTTTTAAATTTGTTTTGTTATGTATGTTAACTTTAATTATACTATATTGCATTATTAATTGAAAAATAGTTTAAAATCTTTAAAAAATTCAGATTCGTATACTGAAATTTAAGTAAAAATATAGTATATTGGTGTTAATAAATAAAATATTACCTCTATAAGATATATAATAAAGTTTAGGCTGGAAATAGATTTTTTGTTATAATATTGTTATAAAAATTATCATATTGCTAAATATATATTTTGTATAAAAAATGGTTCCTTATTTTTAACAAAATAATAATTGCCGTCCAAAAAAACAAAATAATAATTAAAAACACTATTATTGAATTTTATATAAAACACTATTAATAATTTAATATAAAGAAAAACTTATCAAAATAAGTTTCTACAAATATTACTAAATATGACAATATTATTATAAAAAATCTATTTCGAACTTAAAATTTATTATATATTTTGCATAGGTAATATTTTATTCATTAACATAAATATATCTAATGTATAACATACAAACCTATTTTTTAAAAATATTTTAAGTTATTTTTGAATTAATATTATATATAACAAAATAAATTTTAAGACTAAATCAGTATAGGCTAATAAATTAATTAAAATGAAACTTAAATAGATGAATGTGGAGCTAAATTTTTTTTTTTTTTTTACAAATTTAGAGTTTTTTCCGATCATAGATAAATAAGACAAAAAAGAAAAGTTTTGTCATAAAAAAATTTAACGTGCGTCAAAAATCTAGTCACTTTAATATAGGCTCGCAGACATGGTGAACCATTAGTTAATTTTGTAATTATCATTTAAACTAGAGTCAATTGTTGATTGATGCCTATTAAAAAACTTATTTAGAAAAAGGTGCCTAGAAAAAAATATTTATTGAAAACAGCCCCATTCTAAAATTACCCTTATAATTAACAATTAAAAAATAAGAAAAAAACTAATAATCACACGCGCGCGTCCGTGAATTTTTTTTAAAATCGTCATAACTAATTCAAAAAAAATCAAAAAAATAAAAAAAAATTATATTTGGATAAATCAAATTAATATTTACGTCTATGATTTTTTTCGGAATTTTCTGGATTTTTTGATTTTTTTGATTTTTTTTAATTTTTTTTTCGCGGACACGAAATTACATGTTTTAAACATGGAATTTCATGTTTATTTCACGGTTTAAAACATGGAATTCCATGTTTAAAACATGGAATTCCATGTTTAAAACATGGAATTCCGTGTCTGCGAAAATAAAAATCAAAAAAATTCAAAAAAATCAAAAAATTCAAAAAAAATCAAAAAAATTCATAGACGTAAATATTAATTTGCTTTATTTAAAAATACAATTTTTTTAATTTTCTGATTTTTTTTTGAATTAGTTATGACGATTTTAAAAAAAATTCACAAACGCGCGCGTGCGATGGAATTAGTAGTAGTAGGTGGTGGTGGTGGTGGTGGTGGTTGTGGTGGAGGTGGTGATGGTTGTGGTGGATGTAGTAGTGGTTACATACATGGTGGTTGTGGTGGTGGTTGTGGTGGTTGTGGTGGTTGTGGTTGTGGTGGTGGTGGTGGTGGTGGTGGTGGTGGTGGTGGTGGAGGAGGAAAAAGAAGTACCCTATTATTTGTTTAATATTTAAAAATTAATATTGTATTAAAATAAAATAATATATTTAATAATAAGGGTAGTAAAGGTATAGAAAATATAAAGGGGATGTTTTCTATAAATTATTACTTCATTAGGCATTTTTTTATAAATAAGATTATTGAAGGCACAAAAAACAATTAGAGAGTTTTATGAGGATGTTTTCAACAATAACCCCTTTAAACTATGCTATACCATTAATTAATTTATAGAATAGGTTAATTTAGAAAAAAAAATCCAATTTAATTATCTAAAAAGAGAAAGAAATACGAGGTTTTATCACCTCTCAAGGATAATAAGGAAAAAGAAGTCAAAATGTGTTAGGCTACTAAATGAAAATAACGAGTGGGTTGAAGACGGGGAAATGTTGAAAAGCTTGGTTAGAGAGTATTTCGAAGCACTTTACAAAGGTCCGGATGATTCTATTGGGTTCTTTACTCTTCCTAATGTCAAACCTATAGAAGAACAAATTTCTCAAGCTCTCAAAGCACCTTTTTCGAGGGAGGAAATTCGTGAAGCGGTATTTCAATCGAATCCAGTGAAAGCACCAGGACCTGATGGTATGTCTGCGGCGTTTTATCAGAAATGTTGGGAAACAGTAGCGAGTTCCGTGGAGGATATGTTTCGTATAGCACTTGATACTGGACACTTTCCTTCGAATTTAAATGGCACGCTCGTGCACCTTATTCCGAAAGTCAAGAACCCTGATCGAGTAAGTCTCTTTAGACCAATTAGCCTCATTAATTCACCGTGCAAATTTATTATGAAGGCGATGGTTAATAGACTCCGACCGTTACTTGCTGAGAAGATTGGTCCGTGTCAGAGCAGCTTTTTGCCTGGAAGATCTACTACTGATAATATAGTCCTTATTCGAGAGGTAGACCATAGGATGCGTCATTTTAACGGAAAGGCTGGTATCATGGCGGTAAAAATTGATCTCGCTAAGGCTTACGATAAAATTCGATGGGAATTTATAGAAGATACAATAGTGAATTTTGGTTTTCCGGCTAACTGGGTTTCGATTATTATGACTAGTATGGCCGATAACGAGATGCGTATATTATGGAATGGGGAACCTCTCCCACCCTTTAAGCCCCATCGTGGTATAAGGCAAGGTGACCCACTTGCCCCATATATTTTTATATTATGCATGGAGCGACTATCTATTTTGATACAAGAGTTATGCGAAAACGGGAGTTGGAAACCAGTTATGTTGGGAAGAGGAGGTCCAAAGTTATCCCATTTATTTTTTGCTGATGACCTGATATTATTTTGTGAAGCCTCTTTATCGCAGGTCAATCTGTTACAGGAAACGCTTAATTTATTCTGTAATGAGGCTGGCCAGACAATAAGTGCGGAGAAATCATTGATTTATTTCTCTAGGAATACCCCAGTGGCGCTACAAGAGGAATTAGCAAGTGTAAGTGGTTTCTGTTTAAGTGATTCTTTTGGGAAGTACTTGGGAACTCCTATTCACTCAGGGCGTTTACCAAAAGGCTTCTTTAAAAGTATCATGGAAAGAATGAGAGACAAGCTAGCGATGTGGAAAGCGAAGACTCTCTCCCTTGCTGGAAGGATTACTCTCGCCCAATCCGTTTTGTGTGCAATGCCGACGTATCAAATGCAAGTAATGAAGCTACCGCTATATGTATGTAAGGAAATTGATCGGATAGTGCGTAATTTTATTTGGGGGTCTTCAGATGAAAAAAGGAAAATACATTGGGTTGCGTGGGATAAGATATGTCAATCGACATCGAATGGAGGCTTGGGTATCCGTGAGACGAGGTTGTTCAACTTGGCTCTATTGGCTAAACTCGGATGGAAAATCCTTCAGAATCAGAAAGTTGCATGGGTGGATGTTTTTAAACATAAATACTTTAAGAACGGCCTGTTTAAAAAGGATGTTAAGGCTGGGGATTCTAGTATTTGTAAGGCGATAATGGCTGGTACAGAGGTGCTTCGAAATGGAGTGTTAGAGGAAGAAATAGGGGGTGAACGGAGTTTTAGATGGGTGCATGAAACATCTGGGGTTTTTACTGTTAAATCAGCTTTTACGAGTATTGCAACACAGGTCCCTGATCTTTCGTTTCGCTGGGATAAAAATTGGAAAATAAGGTGTTCACAGAAGATGCGAATCATGTTGTGGAGACTGGTGCTTAACCGATTACCTACTGCAATTAATCTCTATCGTAGGAGTGTGATTGATAGTCCGGGGTGTGAGATATGTGGAGCAGGCATTGAAGATGTGCAGCACGTCTTTCTTCGCTGCACAGTAGCTACTAAACTTTGGACCGAATTGGGTTTATTACCCGCTGATGCTGATCCAGTAACAGCTCCTGCCGCGAGGACAGGAAGGACCTGTGATGCAGCGAACCTCTTGACAGCAGCTCACGGAATGCACAGCAGCGGCTCAGTTACTCCTGGTCTTTCGAGTGGGCTGGTTAGCAATCACTTATTAGCTTGGAAAGCTGCTCTGACTGCGGAACTAAGTCTGCAGCATTTGGAGGCCTCGCCGGTAGCTGGAGTGAAGGTGTGGGTGGAGAAAAACCTCGACTCAGCGGATATGTATGGTGGGATTGAATGGCGTTTGATATTTACCGCCGCTCTAAGTATCATCTGGTCAAGACGGAATGAGGCACTATTCGAGAGCTTAAGCACAACACCAAGGACTTTTGGGTTAAAACATGAAGTCATACGATTAGCTAGTGAGTTTGCATCCGCTTGGGGCAAGGAATATGACGGAGGAATTATTAAATCCGGAAAGAGCGAGCTAGTAAGATGGGTTAAACCGAATAATAAACTGAAACTAAATGTGGATGGTTGTTATAATGTGGATACGGGAAGAGCGGGCATTGGTGGATTACTACGAGACGAGGAAGGTACATTTATAGCTGCATTCTCCGACCCGTGTATAATGGAGTCTCCCAATTACTCGGAAGTATTGGCTTTGCACTACGGTCTGAGGTGGGCAGTAAGTAGAGGCATCAAAGAGTTGCATGTTGAAACAGACTCCAGAGAACTTCACGCGCTAGTGAAGGGCGGTGGTAGTTCTACGAGTTGGAATTGTCATATTGGGCGCGATTGCAGAATTATATTGAGCGATAACCCGGGCTTTGAGATGGATTGTATCTACAGGGAAGCAAACTCGTGCGCGGACCTATTAGCAAAGAGAGGTGCGTTATTGAATGGGGAACCACAACTCTTGATCGATCCTCCGGACTACCTTTGGAAAAACATTACTAGTGATAGGTGTGGAAACATGATTCCTAGACTAGTATTAGATCCTCTATGAGGTTTTAGTTGTTTATTTCAACTTCGGCTTTTAGCCTCTGATGTATGCAAAAAAAAAAAAAAAAAAAAATGAGAGATGTTAGAGAGAACTTTTAGATTATCCGTAAAATACTTTTATTTGTTTCATTTTTTTTATAGGCTTACAAGCCGTTTGTAACAAAATTACAAGATAAAACAGCACCTTCGACAAGAATTCAGTATATTCCTAGCAGTCGCACATTCTATTTCTCATAATAATATTTTAAAGATAATCCAGAGGATTTTCTAACTCTACGGACACTGTTTGCGTATTCGCCCCTTTCTTAACTAATTTATCAGCACATAAATTAATTTCTTGAAAGACATGATTAAATTCAAATTTAAGATGATCTCGTTGTATATCTCAACATTTGCGTCTTATACAAGAGAGTCGGCTACTTGATCTCTTCTACCATCCTTCACTAGTGTTTGGAGTTCCTTCTAATCAATCTCGATATAGAGTTCTTTGTATTGCTATTTGTTTCATTTCTATATCATCTCTCCAGTGGAGGTTTTAATCACTAATCAAATTGTTTATCTTTCTTAATTTTTTTTGTGTTCTTTTTTGTTTAATGTTACATATGATACATAAAAGATGAAATAAAAGTTAAGTAACTAAAGATGATATATTTATATAGAAAATTAGTACAGACACCCGTATATAAAAATAAAAAAGTACAATGATCTATATTCTTTCACTACATATTTAACATAATCGTAAAGTCTTTATCAAACGTCGCCATTGGGTGGCATTTAATTATATGATTGACGTTTTCAGTTCATATATCTTCAACTTGTAAATATTCAAATAATCAATGGAGTATTGTTCTAACGGGTCATTATCTAATTCCCTTCAGTATTCAAACAAGGTGAGCTTAAACATGTAATGACAATCTTATTGTATGGTCGCATGAACAAAATGGTTCTACAAGCTATTATCAACTTACAAGCAACAACGACAATGATCTTACAAAATTCGAACAAAAAAAAAGAAGATAATGATTTTACAAACTTTCTCTAACAAGGTGTTAGATTATTGAAATATATCAATTGCAAAAATAAACAAATAAATAAGTACTTCAAAATTTATACATTAAATGGAAAAAATGGAATAATAAGACCCAATACATTCACCTTCTTCATTGCAGGATTTTAAACAAATTAAATTACTTTACGAACTATTCTAGCTAGACTACAAAAAGAAAAACTATTCAAGCTTGTTTCAGAGAAAAAATTTATTCGAAATTATTTATTATTTAAATAAACAAACTCATTAAGGACTAATAAAGACATTGTCAATAGGATTAAAGCAACGAATCGTGGTCAGGAAGAAGATACTAATAATCCATTAATTTTAGATGACTCCGACCTCCTGTGGACATGTGATGCCTCTTTTACTAAAAAACAGGAACCCGCTGGCATTGCAGCTATTGGAGTTGATAAAAATGGTATAATTACAGAAAAGATAACTAAAAGGTGCCGTATTGAGAGCCCGATTATAAGGGAAAGCTGGACTCTTCTTCTTGCAATGAGGAAGTCAGCTTTCCTCAATCATCGGAGTATTTCTTTCCACTCCGATAACCTTGAACTTGTTCAAGGAATTTTTCACGATTCAGGTCTTCGTTGGCAAATATACCCTCTCATTGCCGAAATGAAGAACTGGCTTTCCAAATTTAAAGATTGGAAAGTTTGTCATATTAGCAGAAAGTTTAACGGAACAACGGATACCCTTGCCAAATGTACGAGACGAAATATTAATCTGCACCAGTAGATGATTGTACAATCTTAGGCGCTTTTTCCTTCTTGAATTAGATGTGTAACTATTGTTAACTTTTTTTCTTTTGACGAAAAAAACAAACGAACTCAACTTTTGATAAAAGCTCGTTACACAACGAACTTGTTCGTAAATCGTAATTTTTTATGAATTGTAAACTAATATTTTATTATTCATTTAATAAATTTATTATTAAAATTTGAATGTTAACTATAACATGGTTGTAAATTTTTTTCTTCATCACACTTTCATATTTTTACGTATATTCCATCGAATATAAATCGATCTTGATCCAAAAATTAAATAAGCTACTCGTAATTGGAGATCATTTCGAAAAAAACTCGTTCTAACCAGTTGGGTTAACTCAACTGGGTAGGGTCTTGCTGTTTTTCTAATACTTAAAAGGAAGTTACATAGCTCGAATTTCCTCCTTAACGAGTGTAAAGTAAAAGGTACAAGGTTTAAACCCTTTCTAAACATGGATAACCTAGTTCTGATTTACCTGAAAATATGTATAAAGAGACTTGTATATTTCCATAGAATTAGTCGTGATGCGCATAAAACTGGTCCGAACCACCTCGTTAAAGAAAACAACAACTTTAGCGTGTTCAGGTGATTTGTAAGACATTTGAACAAAAAGAAAAAAAGGTGATTTGTAAGACGATGTGATGTATTTGGATAATATATCCAATAGTTGCACCATAAATCTAATATCATACAACCAGTTGGGTTAGCTCAACTGGCCAGAGCCTTGCTATTTCTTCAGCACTTAAAGGGGAGGTCCAAGGTTCGAATCCCCTCCCTAACGGGTGTAAAGTGAGAGGTACAAGGTTCGAATCCCCTCCCTAACGGGTGCGCGTAAGCTAGTCCGGAACCCATGTAACCAAAAAAAAAAAAAAATCTAATATCATACAACTCCATTTATTATATTCTTTTTTTCACAATACAGCCAGACAAAAATACAAGTAGCGAAATTGGAGCCCATGATTACATCACTATCAAATTTTATATCTATTGCTTAATGCATGAGGTTAAATTTAAATGTTAATTAATTCCACTCTCTTTTGACGTGTGGCATTTGATTAATCAAATCGAATTATTTTTCGATTACGACCATGTAGGTAAATAATCACACCACAAATACTTTTATTGACCTTTCTAGACGTGATTAGATTTTTATATGGAAATCAATCTTTTGAAATTATATATATATATATGCTATTGCATTTAACTAAAAATGATTATATATAGATATTGTTGTAATATGTAAAATGTGTGATGTGTATTTTTTAACTTGGCTTACTTGCCATATTTGACTTGGTCAATTGTTACTTATATCTGGACTTGACCACTTGACTTAGAAGCGTGGATTTTCGGCGACGTCGTTTTATTAAGTAATGTAGTAAAGCATCTGGACCATTCATTGTGATTTAGATGGACGACTAAGATTCATGATCTACATGTGCCATATAAAAGAGAAATCTATTCACAACTTCTTTCATTCTTTTCGTTCACTCTTCTCAGAAAACTCTCTCGTCTCTTCAGAGTCAAACCTAGGGTTTGATCTTTGTGTTATTTCAAAGCTTGGAATCACTTGTAATAGTTAGCTAAATCTTAGTATTACTCGAATCACCTTGATTCGAGGTTAGATATTCAGCGTAGTTGAGTATTGAGGTTAGATTAACAGGTTCTATTTCTAGGGTTTTGGTGAATACTTTGAATATTGTAAGAGGAACAAGTGTAATCGGCGATAACGGTGGTTATAGTGGAACGACGCTTTCATATCGGAGCTCAACGTGGATGTAGACAACTTTTTATCGAACCACGATATATCCAGCATTCTTTTAATTATTGTTCTTTATCTATTTTCTGAAAACCTATTTGAAACTCGATCTAAACTCAAACGTTTTACAACAGTGGTATCAGAGCTTGATTAAATCTCATATTAGATCTGTAAGTTTCTCGACTCTTTCTAGAGTTTTGGGATCAAGATTTGATCTGCGATTTTTTTTAAGTCTTGTTTGAGTTTTCTGATTGGTGTTTCCGAGTTCTTGAATTTTTTTTAAGGTTCTTTCGAAAAGGTTTTCAACTTTGTCATATCTTGTTTGAGACTCTTTTGTTTCCTCGATTTGGTGGTTTTATAAACTCGTGATTTAAAATATTTTTTACTTTGAAGTTCTTCTCAAACTGTTAGTACATATAGATTTCTTTCTTAGGTACTAACGTGATGGCTACAACTCGTATTGAGATGTCAGACTATGATGGAAAAATTGACTTTGGTGTCTGGCAGAATAAAATGAAGACGTTGTGGTCTCATCACAAGGTTGGATATGCATTGATTGAGGATATTAAAATGTGGCCTAAGGATCTTCTGGATAAATCAAATGATATAAATGAAGAAGCATTTAATATTCTGTTCTTAAACATGTTTGATACAGTCATAAGGAAAGTGGATGTACGTGATACTGTACTTGATCTTTGGGGTAAGCTTGATACTCTATACTCTACTAAATCTTTGCCTAACTTGGCTTTATTGAAAGGTTCTTTATTTAATACAAATTAAATGCTAGCAAATATTTAGTTGATAACATAGATGAGTTTTTGAAAAATGACCCGTACCCCACATGCTTTAGATGATACTAGTAAAAGCATGATCATTCTGAATTCCATTCCCAAATCTTATCAAGTTGTCAAAGATATGTTTCAATATACTAGTATTGTCCCAACTTTTGACCAAGTTATAGCTGCTTTATAAAACCAGAAAAAATTAAATCAAATTGAGTAGATGAACTGGTTCTAACTTGTTTATATAACCTAGAACAGATACTGCACATGCCTTTGATATGAATAATAATAAGAAAACATTTTATAGCAATAAGAATAGTCTAAAGAGACACGTAAATATTTTTACTATGGGAAGGCTGGTCACTTAAAGAAAATTTGTTTTAAATTGAAAAAAAATTATCTGCTGGTGTGAATGAATCTAATGTTGCTTGAATGCGTAAGATTGATGATGATGTATCTGAAGTACTGAATGTCACTAATAAGTCAAGTCATGTTAGTTGGATACTTGATTATGGTTGTATCGTTCACATATGCCCCATACTTGATTTGTTTTACGATCTAGTTGAGACCTGTAATGAAACTATGTATATGCATAATGATCAAACTTGTGATGTTAAAGGTATTGGAAAAATCAAATTGAAAATGTATAATGGAAAACATACCACCTTGACTAATGTTAGGTATATTCCCGTTTTGAAGAGAAATTTAATTTCTTTGGGTGCGCTTGATTACATTGGTTGTGTTTCTGAAGTATTTAAGGGTAGCATTCAGGTGTATAGGAATTCCAAACTTTTATATTTTGCTACTAAGTGTGTTGGCTTATATATGTTAAATGGTAGTTATATATCTTGATTGACTAATGTGATCTCTGAGTATAAGCTTGCAACTACACAGAATTGACACCTAAGGCTTGGGCATATGAGCCAACAGGGGCTCACTTCGCTGAGCAAACAAGGTTGTTTTGGTAAGGTTACCCTATGTGACTTAACATTTTGTAATAATTGTGTGTTGGATAAACAACACAGGCAACAGTTTAAGGATGGGGTTCACTTAGCCTCTAACTGCCTTGAGTATGTTCATGCTGACTTGTGGGGACCTAAATGTATGACTCTTTTGGTAGCATATTCAACCAGTTATTAAGCCTGCCAGCCTTTATTAACCACGTAGCCAATTGGGTATAATCTTAATTATGTGAAAGTAGCATATAGTCACCATGACGGGGTCAGTATACCGTATAATAGCTTCCTAAGTCTACCCTGACGGGAGTTAGGAAGATATTAGAGTCCTGACTAATATCAAATACCCACTTTACCCTTATAACGACTGTATTAGATTGTGAACTTAGGTGATTCCCTAGCGAGACTCAAGTATCTATCTCATATTTGCGTAATCTTATTTAGTTTAATTTAGCTTTAGTTATTAGTTTATTTTCTATTCTCACGTCAGTATATCTTAAATAAAAGACAAAATAAACATCCATTTTTATTTACATTGCAATTAGTTCTACTTTACTATTTAAGCATTTAAGTCTGATCTAGTAGTTTCTGTGGAGACGAAATCCCTTATTATTTATCTATTACTTGGAACAACCCGTACTGCGGTTACTCGCTACTCTTATTTTGTGTAGATTTATATCACACTCTAGGAGCGACCACTTATCCAAATCCTTCATACTAAATCAGGATTTAAGCGCCAAAATAATAGAGGAAATGGCAGCTGAGTCAGCACCTGTAACAAGAATATCATCGACATATACAAAAATAATAGTTAAAGAGCTAAAAGAACCCTAACAAACATCGATAAATCAGCAACACACACAATAAAACCTTTAGAAAACAATAACAAAGTAAGGAGCTGGTACCAAGCTCGAGGCGCCTACTTGAGACCATAAAGTGAACGCTGTAATTTGCACACAATAGGCGAATATGTATTAAATTTTCAATTATTTTGTAACTGATTAATAGAATTATTATTGCATGTAATGCAAATGCAAGATAAGGCTGAATTCGAATCGACCCTAAAAGCACGCTTCCAAGCGTGTTGAACAAGTGAAAGTGGGAGGTATAGATTTTGTAAAAGTTGACCAAATTGAGAAAGTTCAAAGACAATAGTCATAGGTTACTATGAATCGAATTTCTTACATGGAAGTCAGCTACATCTAGAGGTCAATCAACTATACTTCTGACGCTCTGGCCAAACGTGTTTGACGCAATATTGACTTATCACAGTGGCAGGATTACTCATTTGAAGGCGCTTTAATTTTCTTAACCTTATGTGTTTTTTTAATAAATAGTTTTTTCTCTTTGACAAAAAAGAAAACAAAATAGGTTACTGTTAGGAAATTGATCTTTTACAAAACTGTGTTTTTTTTTCTAAAACAAAAAAGAGTTATATATTAATAGAACATGATCAAATAAATGCATCTGTCCATATATAGATAGGAGAGATATGCTACACAAGATCGTGCAAGCAAAATTCTCTTTTATATGCGTCTTTTTTTTTCAGGTCTGTTCTATTTAACCAATCAAATATATGAAAACAGCCTATTCTAGATTGCTATTAATTTCGAGTAATGCTATATATTATCCCTTCATCTCTTTACCCATTACGTGTCATTTTATATGACATTAAATAAAAGAGAGAAAAAAATTATCTAAGAAAGAGAAACATAAGTGACATCTTATGTGATTTTACACTTATGTGTCATCTTATCCTTTGTTTGTGGAAGAGCTCGAAGCCATGCCTTAATTTTGTCCCTTGCTCAACTCAAGTAACAATTGTTTCTATCACTTGTTCCATTATAACGGTCTGATTTGACAAATAAGAAAGTTATAAAGAATTATTATGTCAACCGAAGATATATCCAGAAATTCTATATAGTGACTAAAAAAAATCTTACACAATAGATGAGATTCTAATTTTTTATGGTTTCGGAATAAGTGTAAAATCACTCGCTCCATTTTTTTTACCGCAAGTAATAAAAAAATTTAGACCCTATTTACAAATTATTTTTATGGTTTCAGAATATCGTGTAAAATCACATTATTTTATTTTTAGCACTAGTTAAATAACATATATATATAAAAATGAACACCGATTAAAATCAATATGAAGCAACATTCTAACTTTTAGGGGGTGTATTCAATTAATAGTCTATAAGATTTTTTTAGACTTTAAAAGTTGAGAGGTATTCAATTAACAGTCTAAAAAGTCTTTTAAATTACTGGTGTATTCAATTAAAACTCCAAAAAGTCTTTTAAAATAGAGTCAATAATTAAGAAATGCCTATTAAGAAAACTATTAATAAAAAGTACTTAGAATAAGACTCATTATAAAAAACAGCCACACCCCAAAATACCCCTACACATAGTAATTAAAAAAATTAGAATCTTATTGACACTACACTAACAGTTATTTAGCATATTAGAAAAATAAAATCTAATACACATACACTACACACAACACACACAACACACACAAAGACACACACTAGAAAGAAAATAAAAGTCTTTTTTAGAGAGCGGGAGACGAAGCGGCGACGACAGTGAACACGCGGCGACGGGGAATGGCGACAGTTTAATCTGGCGAACAAAGTAAGAAACAACATCTAGCGCTCAAAGCAAAGATCGGACTTCAAAATCCAAAAGAAAACCATACGTAAGTGAAAATTATTAGATATAATCCTATTTTTTGAGAGTGATTTATGATTCCGAATTGTTTCTTGTGTGATTTATGAACAAAAACAAACCGAAAATTGATTTCATGTTGATTTGAATGATTTTACTGATTTTTGTTAGACTAAGATTAATAGTGGTTATAGATAACGATTTTAGTAGTTTCTAGGGTTTATAATAGGATTTTATGATGAATTTGATAGAATGTTGTGATTAATATCAACGAAAATTGGATTAGAGTGATTATATTTGATTAACATGTAAAACATGGACCTATAATGCAATTATTTCAAAAAATTGAACTATTACTGTAAAATTGAGATAAACAAGGACTTTACAGTGAATTTTTTGGTAAATATAGTGCATATTATAGACAAACAGTGGAATTTAGGAACCTTACAGTGTAAATAATGCATAATATAGAGACTCAATCTGTTAAACTGTTAGCTCTGCATAATTCACTTAACAAAACATGAAATTCACTGAATTAAACATGAAATTCACTGAATTAAACCGTGAATTTCATGTTTGGAGAAGTGAATTTTATATGATAATGTGAGTTCAAACTACTAATCTATTCCTTATGCTTGGAGATTGTGTAAATACAGGGAAGCATGCCTCCACGAAGAAGATCAAGTGAAGAAGATATAGAGGAAGCATAAAAAAGTTCGAGGAAAATGACTTATTTGGGAAAGTTTTCGATTGTAATGTGTAAAATGACTTGATAGTTTTTTAAGTATTATGAATGATTTGATTAGAAATGAAAATTGTATAACGGCGTCGATAACAACAAATTACTTGAAAAAGCAAGCAAAAGTCGCAACACAGTAAAAGGACTTGTAAAATTTCATGCTTGGAACATGGAATTTCATGTTTTAAACATGAAAAGCCATGTTTAAAACATGAAATTCCATTTTTAAAACATGAAAATTTACTACTTGCACACTAACAACTTAAGCTACTAGGCTCGAAACATATACTAAAGACAATAATTATAAAGGAATGAACCACAACACAATATAAAAACAAAAAGGATCCAAAGCATAACAATAGAAAATGTAAAAATGTTAAACCCTTGAATATTAAACAATCGTTAAAAGAATGTAATGATCGTAAAAATAAAACAAAATTCATAGAATAGCTCGACAAGTTTTGGGTGAACAACCTGAACAACCTCTATTTTCCGATCATCCGTAACATAAATATCCATACGCTCCAAAGTTGACTCGCTAACCAAAAACTGCATGTTAGGAAAGTCTTCTTCGTTGTTCAACAAACAGTTGACGTCCTCTCCAACTGAATAAACTATATGCGTGAAACTCAAGAGCAAGGAAGGCCATTTAGACACCACGTAATTGAAAACATAATCGAGAGTTGGGAAAAGATCAAATAAACGCATACAACGTTGAGAAACGAACCTAACTACAGCCATAACCATCTGCAGAAAACAAGTGATGACATAAGTAGTAGAATATAATCACATAAACAAGCAACAAGTTGGAAAGGGGAAAAGGTGTGCAGGCAGCCAGGCAGCCAGGCATAGAATATTAGAATTTCATGTTATAAACATGAAATTCTGTGTCTGCACAGACCAACGCAAGGCATTACAGCTGCAAAACAACCTCTACTTAGATCAAAACAATTTAAACACAAAATTCAGCAATATTCAAGCACAATATGAACGAAATGAAGAATATACTACACATACATACAAAAAGTACAGAAAAACCAAATCAAAAACATAAAAATATGCATAAACTGTTAAAATCAAACAAAAAAGGAAGAAGAACACAAACATATTAAACATAACATGTAAATGAACAAATTCAGCAAGTATTCAAACAAAATTCATTAAAAAGAATAAAAACCTTGAAAAACAGAGAAATTGGATGAAATTGAGAAAGAGGAAGAAGGTTGAATCAAAATGCACTAATAATCATCAATACGCACGCGCGAGCTAGATATTAGATGAATTTGTAACCCTAAAACAAACCTGCATTAAATCGAGCAAATGAAATAAAAAATTAGAAAAAAAACAGAGGAGATTATTGATGAAATTACTTTGTGAATTGATTAACCGAGCTAGAAGCAAGTTAGAAGAGAGTTGAATTTGTGTTGAGTAGAAGAGAAGGATAGAGAGAACATGACTTCAAGCGCGAGAGAAGATTCTTATAATAATGAGAGAAATAAGGGTGAGAGAAATAAAGAATATTTAAATATTAATAGAAAAAATTAAATGCAGGATAGTCTTATAATTTCTATAATTAATAATGTAACTTTTATTGATATATTTTTACAATAAAATATACTTCATTTCCGCTATTAAAGTATTATTAAACAAAATGAAAATATCAATTTGTTGTAATTTGGTTGTAAAGGTCCAAATCGGATTTGCCCAATTGTTCTTAAGTGTTTCAAGATATTATTACTATTTTTATCTCCACCATATATTTCAATATTATTTTTCTTCATTAGCTTTTTGAAAAATCGTGTAGGATAATACATTGCTCCCATATTCCCAATTTAAAAAAATTTCTTTTAAAAGATCAAATGTGGTTTTTATATAGATATAACAAATGAGAAAATAAAAAAAGTGAAAATCTTAAGAGATTTATAAGAAGAATAAAAAAATAATGAGAGAAATAAGGGAGTGATTTAAGGTTTTGTTTCAAAATATAATTTTTTTATTAAGTAAATGAAGATTTGTTAATGGTATTAATGATAGGTGGGGCCAGAAACGATCCTGACCACCACTTATGTTTGGTCCGATTAAATCCTGGCCACCACTTATGTTTTCTAAGAATCGATCCTGGCCACCACTTAAATGGATAAATCAGGACCGTAGAAAAAACTTTGAAATATAATATAATAATATATATATATATATACATATACATTATATGTTTGTGGATACAGAACAAAAATGCAACAAAGAAAATAGCAGCTTGATTTTTAGAAATTTTTCCATAACTCTATCTGTTTTTTTTTTTGCTTCATTTTGCATTCTTGATATATTTTATTTCTTCTTTAGTGTTTGTGAGTAACAAACAATAAGTATATATATCATAAAATATGATATATACCATATGTTTGTGGATGCAACAAAAAGAAACAGTTTGAGTTACAGGAAAGTTTCCAGAAAATCAGATTTTGAGTTCTGAGAATTTTTTCATAACTCAATCTGGTCTTATTTTGGCTTTATTTTTTATCTTGTTTGGATTTTTTAGTACAATTTTAATGTTTGTGAAGTAATAAATAATGAATATGTATCATAATTTATGATATATACGACATTTTTTTACATGTTTTTTTACCTTTGATTTGCAAAAAAGATTGAGTTATGGGAAAAATTCCCAAAACTCAGATTTTGAGTTCTGGAAATTTTCCCATACTCCAACTGTTCTTCTTTTTTGTTGTTTTTTATTATGTTACTAATCAAAGGTTATTCTACTACTCAAATCATAAATCTCTCATTTCTAAAATATGAGAAACAAAGTTTTACACTTATACAACTACTAAATGCTACTTAAAAGTTTTTGACATGCTGTTTAAACAGTATACTGATGGTAGGATGTAGTTAGTATAGTTTGTTGATTAAGATTAATTATCTAAGGTTTGTTAGTAAATATAGATAAGATCTCTTACTGGCGGAATTAAATGATTTAGAAGTAAAGAATCTGTTGGAAGATTGAGAAGATTGATTGCGGTTGTTGTGGTCAAAATGGGTAAAAAAGTTTGTGCCTTTTACAAGTTACTACACAAGTTTGTAAGGGTTTATTGAGCATTAACCCATATTTTATTGTAATTCATCTCTTTAAGATAATGAACCTAGAAATAGTATAATTTTATAATATCTATGTAAAAATATGGGTCTGATATTCAATTCATTTAAGAGTAAAGCATTTTTAATTCTTGTTAAAGAAAAACTGTATGTCAAAATATGTCAAAATTTATAAAGGATTTACAAAATCTATTCAACTATATATAAGATTTGAAAAGAATATGCTAGAATCTGTTTTGATTTAAAACAATCTATGAAAATTGCAAAGTCTATAGATTTTTTAAAGTGCAAAAAAATTCATTAGATTCTTAATTGAATACACCCCTTTAACCTCTTTAAATATCTTTTGGATCCGCAACATTGTGCCCTTAAGCTGATGCACCTTGCCAATACAATTTGATTCGATCTTAACATTATTATATTAATACAATCATAATTTGAAAAACTTTTTTAGTCATTTTAACAGAAAATACATTATAGATTTGTATAATTTGCAATAGTTATAGATACTAAAATAATTATATAATTAAATTATACTATAGATTTCTATTTTTAATTATAAAATATATTATAAATCCTTATATTTTACATTAATTGTCTTATAAATAATGTAAATGACAAAAAAAAATTCAGAACCCATATTTGAATTGGAAATTCTAATGGTGAATTTTTATCTGGAGAAAGTTGAAAAATAGGAACAAAATCCGCTTTGGAGGCCGAAGTAACTGGTATTTTGAAGGCAACGGAAATGACTAGCAACTACCCCTATGTAAGTGTGATTATTGAGAACGGTGCGGAAAATATTATGCACTCGCTCTCAACAAATCAAGTTATTATTTGTTCTTTAATTAAAAATGTTGTTTGCAATATTTATGGGTTTGCGGAACTTTCAAACCTATGTTTTGCTTCGATTTCTAGATGCACTAATCAGGTAGCTGACGGTGTTGTCAAACATGAGCTCTTAAGCACTTTGTTTGCCAGTTGGAATTCACGAATTACGACCCAATTATCTAACATTTTATCTAGTGACAATGAACCTATAGGGGTAAGGTAATCTATAATATTTTGGCAATATCTACCTAATTTATTTATTATTTCGAAAAAAAGGCCACTAATTTAGATTTTTTTAATTTTTTTTATAACTAAAATTTTGAGGTGTGTGTGGAGGAGCTCCAAGCCATGCCTTCATTTTGTCCCTTTCTCAACTCAAGTAACAATTGTTTCTATCACTTGTTCAATTATAACTGCCTGATTTGGCAAATAAGAAGGTTATAAAGATTTTATTACTTCAACCGAAGATATATCCAAGAAGTCTATTTAGTGACTAAAAAAATCTTACACAATAGACGGGAAATTCTCATTTTTTATGGTTTTGAAATATAGTGTAAAACTACTCGCTCCATTTTTTTTGAGCGCAAGTAATAAAGATTAAGATTAATGCCCAAGAAACCCCTCATGTTGGAATTAATTCTCCCTCACCATAACCATAATTTTTGCTCATAAAAGATACCATACATTTTATTCTTCCCTTTTTGGCCCATAAGAAAACAGACTGAGTTATGGAAAGTTTTGTAGAACTCAAATTTGAAGTTATAGAAAAAGTGTTGCTATATATCACCCCTTTTTGCTTCACCTATTTATCACCCCATATGTGTCATCTAATGTGACATTAAACAAAGAAAAGATAAAATACTCATTTAAGAGAGAGAAACATTTCTATTGGTGTTTAAAACCTCCACATAGGAGGTGATACATGGGTGAAACAAAAAGGAGTGATATATATCTTTACTCATAGGAAAATTCTCATAACTCAAATTTTGAGTTTTATAAGCGAGCTCAAGATAATTTAGGAGGATAAAAAAGACGGTGCATTTTACAGGATAGTGCACAAGGCTGCAGAGATTTATTAAACATTAACCACAATTTTTTTTGGAGATAATTCCCAATTAATTACAGTTTTACACTTTTCATTCTCGAAAAAAAGGAAGCAGCAAATTACATTTTACTTACTCACAAATTATCAACTTGATTCTCAATTAAACAATTGTCATATTTACCTTCCATTATTTCCTTTATATGATTTTTTTATTTTTTAATTAATTTTTATTAATCAAAGTAGTGTATATAACTGAGAATTAAAATACTCCTACTGAGTATCAGGTACCTGATTATATATTAAGATCTCAAGCAGTTATTTTACTAATTTAAATTATTGGAACTTAACTAAAAATTGATCATGATCGAATATTTATATATATGCGTAATAACTATTAATATATGAATGAAATTGAGGATTATTTTAATTAAAATGTCTAAATTAACTGACTGGCCATCAGTAGAAAGACATAAATAAGGCAAATATTTTTTTTAATTTCACTTATACGACGTGAAATTTTTACAATTTTGAAACGAATGTGCTACAAGGGGGAGTCGCTATATAAGACAGGATGTTGTAGCACACGTAATATATTTCTTAAAGAGATATAGTCTCCGGTGGTGGATGCACTTTTATTTGCTATTATTTCTTATGAAAAGACTTCATATAAGTCCTATGTCGATCACTTTAAATCATTATATATATATGAAGCGTCGATCAAATTTATGTCGTATCATTTATTACTCCTATTAAATGTCGCAAGTTATACACCATTGTGTTATACTTACATCAGAGGGAGACAGTTACGCAATGCACTCTTTTTCCCTTAGCATAGGTTTTTCCCCACTGGGTTTTCCTTACAAGGTTTTTAATGAGGCAATTTATATAAGCGTATTGAAGAATATTGTACTCTTTTTCCTTTACTAAGATTTTGTCCCATCGGGTTTTTCTTAGAAAGGTTTTAATGAGGCATATTATTAAAACTAAATATTAAAGGAGAATGCAATCTTTAAACAAGTAAATAAATTCCAACAATATACTACTGCATCGCTCAAGACAAAGGATCTACATCAAAGGTGATCGAACCAAACATATCTCTCCAAAGTTATCCTTTAGACATGAACTCTTGAAGAAAAGTGAAATAGATGTAAAACAAATTTGCTCAAGTGACAGTTTGGACGATTTCCTTACAAAGGCATTACCTACATCTACTTTCAAGAAATTTATACACAAGATTAGCATGTAAGGAATTCAAGATCTTTCTTAAGAGTCTGCCAACAGGGGGAGACGAATACGCACTACACTCTTTTACTTCATCACAGTTTTGTCCTAATAGATTTTCCTAGATAAAGGTTTTTTGAGATAGTTTTAGTTAGCGTATAATGAAATGTACTTTTTTCCTTCATTAGATTTTTCCTACTAGGTTTTTCTAGGAAGGTTTTAACGAGACATATTCTTAGGGACTGAATATCCAAGGGAGAGTGTTATACACCCATTTAGTGGATATTCATTCCAGCCCATGGACTAGTAGTCAAGCCCATGAACACTAAGGTTTAGGGTTACCTATTACCTATAAATATGAACTCTCACTATATAATCTTTACCCTCTCTGATAATAAACCATATACTACTCTTTCATTCTCTTCCGTTCATAACAATTATTTTTAGCACCAATTAAATAACATATATATATATATATATATATATATATATATATGTATATATATATATATGTATATATATATAAATAAATGAACACCGATTAAAATCAATATGAAACAACCTTCTAACTTTTAACCTCTTCAAATATCTTTTGGACTTTGACCAAAAAAAAATCTTTTGGACCCACAGCATTGTGCCCTTAAGCTGATGCACCTTATCAATACAATTTGATTCGATCTTAACATTATTAAATTAATACAAATCATAATTTAAAATAGATATCACATATCACAAAATAAACCTGTACATGAGTAACAAGGTATGGACCATAAATGTAGTAATTACTCATGTACAGATTTCTGCTGAAGTAACATGCATAGAAATAAATGAAACGCTTAAAACTATAGGCTATCGTATCGAATATTCACCTTTATATAATCTATATATTTTTCTCTTCTTCATTAAAGTCCACGAGTCTGTAAAATTTCAAGTAGCTTGTCAAATCATCGGACACATAATTCTTATTGAAAAAAAGAATTGAGACCAGACATGGTGTGAATGGTTGTTTAGCAGATGACACAAGAATTTGGATCCTCTTCAGCAGACCTGTAATAACTGGGATATGCAGGTACGGGCTGTGGTTGAAAACGCTGTTGCTGCTGATGATAATAAGCTTGGTAGGCCTTGAGAAGGTTATCCATATCTTGTTTTTGTTTTTCTTCTAATTTCTTTTTCTCATCCCCATCTTTCTTCGGCTCTTCTTTCTTGGGTTCCTCTTTTTTGGGTTCTTCTTTTTTCTTTTCGGGTTCCTTTGCTGGCCCAACTGATAATATATCAGTGTGACAAAATTTTCTTAATTTTCCAACAATCGTAACTGGATCTACATCTCCTATCACAGTTAATTTCTTGTCATTCATGTCCATTGCAATTGATTCAACTCCTGCAAATACCTCATCAATCAATTATTAGATAAAATCATGTAAATTTGTATTTTAATAAAAGAACACAAAGTTTAGACATACTAAGTTGAGTAACATGGTACCTGAAAGACCAGAGATAGATTTCATGGCTTTCTGCTTGCTCTTGTGATCGTGAACCTCCACTTTTAAGATCACTTTCTATCATAACATAAAAAATATATATAATATTATTAACACACGCATGACTTTATCAAGTAAATAAGGTTAATCTCGTATGAAATTTTTTGGGTTTTTGAAAAATCAAATAATTTTCTTGATTTATAGAAAGGGCTAGGAATCAAAATTTTACTACTTAGATAGTTAATTACCTTCATTTCTATTGAATGTTTGTGATTTGTGCTGGGATGGATAAAGTCTGTAAACCAAGGCTTATGAGAGAGAGAGAGTTAGAGAGAGAGAGATAAGTATTGAAATTGAGGAAGTTGGAGGCATGTTTTTATATGAAAGAGTGAAGAAGAATGATTTGAACAAAAAAAAAAAGTGAAGAAGAATGTAAAAAAGACTTTATGAAAATTTAGAAGTCTTTGCATTTGTTTCTTTAGTTATATGTCTTATACGCGGTTACTAAGTCAGTTGTTGTCTTTTTTTTTTTTTTTTAAGTCAAAAGAATTCTAGTCAAGGAGCCTATTCAAATAAGACTATTCAAGTTTTTCTTTTCTTTTCTGAAAAAGCCTTTCAATAACCATACCCCCAAGGAATTACAATAGGACACCCACAAAAAACATCATCTCCTATCTAATACACTTCAACTCATAACCTTCAAATTAAAAAAAACTAAGCACAAACACAAATAATCTCCGACAAAGACGTGATCTTCTCCTCGTACGATTAAAAATTAGATGAATAACCTATAAGATCTTGAAAACCATTTTTATGTCTAAGAAGAAATGTATGGGTATATTTTTCTTTAAAACAGACTTTGAAACCTTGGTGTCAAAAATACTCCTTAAGGCATATAAAAGACAAAAATAGACATCCTCCCTCCTCTATTACCATTTCACTTGAACGCTTCACTTTATATCATTTCTCTTTCTCTCTCTCTCTCCTCCATTACCATTTCATTCGAACGCTTCACTTCTATCTTTCTCTCTTCTCTATCACCCGCAAAGCATGAAGCTACTGAAATCTAACACTACTCAGTAAACTTGACGGGGAAGACGAAGGTAGGAAAAACTCAGGCTACTCAGTGGACAACCAGAGCCGATCTTGAGCAGGTGCAAGTGGGGCGACTGCACAGGGCCCAATATATTTAAGGGCCCATAATTTTATTTTTTATATAAAATATAATTAAAAAAACATTTCAATCTTTCTAATTCAGTTCCCAAACTCAATTTATTTATTAAATCAATTTCCAACTTTCAAAGAGAATTCTTCCAATCTTCAAAATATTTGTCTGTTTTATTCTTAATTAATACAGACAATCATTATCATTATTTTTTATTAGAATTTTGATTAAACTATATATGAACATGTATAGTTCAAACACAAAGCATCATTTCACTTATTTTCCAGGTATTT
This sequence comes from Nemophila menziesii, assembly GCA_029959085.1. Lineage (NCBI taxonomy): Eukaryota > Viridiplantae > Streptophyta > Magnoliopsida > Boraginales > Hydrophyllaceae > Nemophila > Nemophila menziesii. Next base: position 25,440,705 of record JARWIR010000001.1, on the reverse strand, counting down.
TTATTTTTATTTTAATTCGTAATTTATATTTTTAATTTTGTTAATAAATATTTATTAAAAAAATTATAATTTATTAAATTGACAAAGAATTAAATAATTTTGTATTTTTTTAAAGTTCAAAAGTTGCAATTTACCATTTGATGGCCGACGATTTTTTTTTTCTCCACTTTGAGACATATAGCATTTATGATTTATTTAATTTCTTAATTATTTAATATTCATCAATATTACAAATATATAGGGTTTATAATTTATTAAATTAACAAGTAATTTACTTATGTATTTTCTTAAAAGTTTAAAGATTGTAATTTTTCTGTTTGTTTTTTACGTTTTTAATTTGTAGTTTATATTTATAGATTATGATTTATTTAATGATTTAATATTATTATTATTAAATAATCTAATACAAAAAATAAGAATATAAAAAATACTGAAAAAATAATGAAAATATGAATTTGCAGACACCCTTTTTTTTTTTTTTTGAATACATGAGAGAGCCATCTCTGCGGAGTAACCTAACCACTAGGCTATTTTAATTTTTTATTAAGAAGATTTTTCTCATAATATAAGATGCCAACATTCTTTTTAAGAGTTAAGTTTTATTTTTGAATTATTTTTGCCAATTTTATGTAATTGTTAATTTGGTATGTGATTTTAGATTTCAAGACTTATCTACTTTGCTATTTTAATCTAATATATTATAGAATATTTTATATATTTTTGAATGTTAGAATTTTTTAATAGGATTTGAAATAATAAAGGCCTAATTTAAATTTTCGCTCAGGGTCTCAAGACCGACAGGACCGGCTCTGTAAACAGCTGATTAAAAGGTATCGTCATCTAACTATTAGTTTTTTTACTTTTTCTTATGATTTTATTGTGTATCATCAAAACTTCATTGAGCCCATGATTAGTAACCGCCATTGATGTACTCAGAGCTTTCCTTGCTGCTTTTGAGTTCCGGGTGTACACAATAGGTTTTTTTTTTGTGTAGTGGAATACTCAGAGCTTTGTGTTATGCATATATGTTCTTTTATTTTTTCATGTAGTTAGTATGTGGTTTTTACTTATACTCAAAACATTGCTACTACTTAATATGTGGTTCTTGATTATACTCAGAAATGGCTTATTATAAGCAAATGCTAGTACTTTGTATATTGAATTTGCTAGTGTAATGGTCAATACTCAATTATTTATGTTATGCATGGATGATTTGTGTTACCCAGTAATTGTTTGTTCTTATACTCAGTAACTATTTGTTCTTATACTCAGTAATTTATGGATTTTTGTGATTAACGACTTTTTATCTCAGAAATTTATGAATATATCCAATTGTCAGTTGATTATAATACTATACTCAATAATTTATGACTAACTCACATGCAATCAGTCATATCGTATTAAGTGTTGAAGATATACAGAAGAATTATATGATTCAGAGTCTCTAAGTGCTGCTGAATTATATGTACTCAACCATTAGAGGACGGTACACCCAGATGACACGAGTACTACAAAAAGTTTGATGAGATGGCTCACATCGTTGGACTTAAACGATGAAGTTCAGATAACTTGTGAGACAGAAGCGTCCTCAAAGTAGAAATTGAGTGATATAGAGTAAGATGCAACAAATAAAAATGTTTAGGATGATAATATGGTTCAAGATGCGGTACCCATGAGATATAGATATGAAGGAGTCAACAAGATATGAGAGGGATCGAAGGATCCTTTGGTTTGTAAACTACGTGAGAAAGTCGATGGAGCAATCAGCAAAAACAACCAGCTTGTGATGGAAATCGAGAAATTAATGGAGGCTAACGTTGGGTATATCAAGGTGATTAAGAGAATTGATGAAAAACCAGGATAGATGGACACATACCAAGTCCAATTTTAAATGCAGAGAATGAATAACTATAAATCAAGACGAAACAAATGAGTCAAAAGCTATATTTGGTAGAGAATGGACTGAAAGAAGCCAAACTGAGAAGTCTAGCCCAAGACGAAACGATACAAGGTATGACTAATGAAAAATAAATACTACAATAAAAAGAAGTCACTTGAGTTGAGACTGAGGTAATCAAAATGAAGAAAGAAGTGGATAGAATGAACGAAGGGTACGATCAAATTCTGGGTGTCTCTAGAAATCTTGAAGAGGAAAACAAATCCCTTAGAGAGATAGCAAGATTGGTGGGTTGGTGTCGCCTAGGGTGTGATAAAAATATGATAAATAAATACGGAAAACAATGCACTAATCACCCTAGACTAAACACAGTGCTGCAAGTATTACAGGATGTATGCAAGTTTTAATGATAAGAAGATTCGTTCTCAGGGACTTAGTGTGTTATACGAGTGGGCAAACAAATCAGAGTAGTAATTAATTATTAAAAGACAGAAAATAAATATGATTGATTGAGAGATGAGATTAACAACTAAATATATTAAATAGGGCTGCAAACGAGCCGAGCCGAGCCGAGCCGAATACTAGATGTACAGGCTTGGTTTGTTAATTTCTCGAGCCGAGCCGAGCCGAGCCGAGCCCAAATTTAGACGAGCCGGATCGAGCCGAGCTCAAATTTAAACGAGCCGAGCCCGAGCTTCCAATCATCCAAATCAGAATGTTAGAACTTGTTTGTTTAACTTATTGAATAATCTTTTTTAAAGTCGAGCACGAGTTGCTCAAGAACAATTTGTTTTTTATGGTTGAAATGGGACTTTCATGAGTGTGTGGTATGAAAATATGAAACATAACACTAATGAAAAAATAAATGACTAAAGAAATTAAAAATATCCAATTAGATATTGAAGGTTAATAATATATTTATAAGTAGATAATTTATTTTTATTTATACTTCATAATTTTAAACGAGCTCACGAGCCGAGCTCGAGCAGGCTCGTTTACGTATCGAGCTTAAAATGGAGTTTGAGCTTGAGCTTGTTTACATTCGAGCCGATCTCGAACGAGCTTTTCTCCGAGCCGAGCTCGAGCTGCTCGCGAGCGGCTTGGTTCATTTACAGCCCTAATATTAAAAGACAAATAATTAAATATGAGAGAAATAAGATGAGAGAATATAACTTAGGTTTTTCTAGTATGCATTAATCCTTCTATTTCTTCTATCAGTTCAGTTTATAAGGGAGATAATAACTCTTAGATAAGTAGTCAGGATTCTAAATTCCCCCTATCCCTGGAGAGCGAACTAGGGTGGTGACCTCACAATCACGAGGGGACCCAAATAGGGTGTTCCTGCACTACTAGGTTCCTAGATGAGACTGGTCTACTAATGATGATTGGTGATTACAATAAACCCTAATGACTATCTAGTTAGGCAAATCTTGTCAGGATTAATTCCGTACACTAGACGTTTATGTGGTGTTTCAATAATTAGACACCCCTTCCGGGTGACCATTTAACTACTATTTGCAAAGCCCTAAATTGATCAGGTTTAAGACAGACAATAAATCAAAGCACATAGAACAAATATATGGTTAAGCAGCTAGAATCAGTTTAAAACATATAATTCCCAAAAAAACTTAGATAGAAAGAAAATAGAATTCACAGATTATACTATACATAATGCAAAACCCAAGCTATGGGAAAATTAGTTCATACCTGAAGGAAATAAACTAAACTAAAGATACATGAATGTCATCTTGCTCTCTTGAATGACTAAGAATTAATATAAGGTTTTGAACTGAGCAAGGATCATATTAAAAAGGTTAAAGTGTGTATTTATAGGGGTCTAGGAAACCCTAAAACGTTTTCTTGGAGTGAAAGACAAGTAATTGGACTTCTAGCCCAACTCTAATTCGTAACACTAAAATATAGAAAATGTAATAAACTGCCGCTGTTTTATTTTGGCCATAACGTCTTCGTTTCAACTCCTATTGGCGCGTTCTTTATATCGAAAATGATTGTCTCGGAAAGATCTATAACTTTGCTTCAGACCATTCTTCCAAATTCCTAGCAAATTTTGAGTTATGATCACTTTAATGGACGTGGCTGTTTAAATTCAGATTTATTTGACAACTTTATCTTTCCATACTTATTTTTTTCTTCCTTTATCTCCAATTTCCATCATAATCTTCTTTTCTTTATCTCTTGGAATTGATTTGGAATCTAATTAATTACTATATATCTTTAAAGTTTCACATTAAATAAATAAATTAAACCAAATATGCTCTAAAAATAATAAATAATCAAATCAAGACAAGAAATAGGAAAATACAATAAAACATGTGAAAATCGACTAAATGACTTCCAAAACACCTAAAATGATGTCTCCAACTAAGATTAAATTATCACAAATAGGGAGATATCAAGACCCCCAACTCAAAGTTGTATCGTCCCTATAAAATAAAGATAAGAACAAAGAGGAAGTCTCTAAATACACACCTGGGTCAATTAAGCACAGTGGGGAAGAAGATAGCAAAATATATAGAATAGACATAAAGCAACTACTCGGAAAATTTCATGTAATAATATTTACGAACTACATACCTGCACACTTTTCATATCCACAATCAACACGACTTGAATTCAAGATTAGATTAGTTTCGCAATGTAAGAGGGAAAGGATCTTTACTCAGTTCACCAAAGAGGCTATAGATTGTTCATCGAACTTCACTAGTATACAAAGATCCACTTAACTACTCTCCATTGACTCAATCACTTCTAGATTACATGACAAAGAATCATAAGGTCTTTAAGGTTGTAATGTTGGCTTAGGGACGGTATGATAAGTATATCTGGATAATTTAGAGTGAGATTTTGGCTCTCTCCTCACTAGCCATCAACGAATCGCCCTAGAGCTTGAGTTACTCTCATAAAACGTTTCTCACTCAACCCAATGATTTCTTGATGCACAAAGTAGCATCCCCAATAACCCAATTAAAGTATACGATGTTCACATAAAAATTCCACTTTGTTGGTCCAAATATATATTCTTTTCATATCAATTTTCTTCTTCTTTTGTATAGCTATGACTCTTTTTTTGATGTTGAGATATCACACTATTTTTTCTCATATTTTTTCTTTTCTTTTCATGTTTTTCATGCTTTTCAGCCTTTTTTTTCATTTACTCTTACCCCGACAAAGGGTTACAATATAAACTTGTGAATCATCATAAATATATAGACAGAGTAATGTCTCCCCATTTGTGATGATTTAATCTTAATTGGAGACATCATTTTAGGTGTATTTATTAAGTTATAGGTCGATTTTCTCATGATTTAGTACACTTTCCTATTTCGTGTCTTGATTTAATTATTTATTATTTTTAGACTATATTGGGTTTAATTGTTTGATAATTGTGAAGCTCTAAAGATATATGGTAATTAATTAGATGCCAAGTTAATTCTAAGAGATAAGGGAAAGAAGATAAACATGCAAATTGGAGATAAAGGAAAGAAATATGAAAAAGGAAAAGATAAAGTTGCCAAATAAATCTGAATTCTAGTAGCTACAAACATAAAAGTGATCATAACTCAAGATTGGCTAGGATTTTGGAAGAATTGTCTGAATCAAAGTTATAGAGCTTTCTAATACGATCAGTTTCGACTATTGGAACGCGTCAAACATATAAGTATTGAAGGAGTTACGACCAAAACAAAACAACACCAGAATCTTACTTTTTCTATATTTTAGGGTTACGAATTTGAGTTAGGCTAAAGTCCAAGTTACTTGTCTTCCACTCCAAGAAAACGTTTTAGGGTTTCCTATACCCTATAAATACACCATTTAATTAGAAGAAACATATCCTTGGCACACCTTAAGCCAAGAGGAAGCTTACAACACAAGAAGAGAAGTCTGGAAGAGTTGAACACCATATCATGTCTTCTTCAACCTTCAAATTTGTAATTCTTTTATTTCATTAGTATGAACTAAATAATTTTAGCTTGAGATTTAGCATATATGTATGAACCCTAGTCCTTTCTATCTGATTTGGGATACTATCGTATTTAATTTGAATTCATGTTTTATTCTCTGTTTATGTGTTTTGATTTATTTTCTATTTTCCTTGCTAGTGCACGAGTATAAGATTACCTTAATAGTAGTTAGATGGTCGCCCGGATGGGTGTTTAACTATTGAAACACCACATAACGTCTAGAATAAGGATTTGGTCCTGACAACTCCAGCCTAACTAGATAGTCATTAGGGTTTGTTTTAATCACCATATCACCAATTGAAGGAATTGTTTGCTTAGGAACCTAGTAGCGTAAGATAAACCTATTTTAAACTGCCTCGTGGTTGTGTCGTAGCCTACCTATTCACTCTCCAGGTGTAGGTAGAATTTCCTGAAACATAACCATTTTCTTTATACCAACTAAAGTGTTCCATGAAACCAGCGAAACCTCCTAAAACACGATGCCTAACCCCGAAAAAGGCTAAACAAGTGGAAACAAAAATAAAAACTAAAGGACCAAAACTTCAACGAGCCAAAAGAAGAGGGACCAAAACTCAAACCATGCGGCAGTTGACCAATTGATCACCTACGGTGTCTCCACACGATTGTCACTGTTACTATCTAGAATGATCAAATTTCTTAACGATCGAGGATGATTAAGAGTTGTTGATGGAAGATTTGACCAACAACAAACTAATCACTAACAAGAAAATTTGTAATACTTTTAGAAATTTTGTGGATTTGTTGAATTATATAATCCAGTTTTTCTCTTATATAAGTAGCTGGTGTAAAATTCCTTCCGACTGGATTGCTAAACAACTGTTATGTGACAAGTTATTTGATAACTGGTAGTTTAAATCTTAAACTTTGATAACCCTATTGTAAATGCAAGATAATTTTGCTTGTAAATTTTAATTTATTTCTTTATAATATAACTATTTGAAAAGTAAAAAATGTATAATATGCGTGAATTATGTTTTTTTTTATTTGATAGCGGAGCAATTTTTAACCTTTTTAATTAATTCTAATATAATGACACCATAAAAAGGATTAAGGCTGGGTGACCCCTTGTCACCTTACCTATTCTGCCTTGTTACTCAAACTCTTACCTTTTTGATTGAATATTATGTTCAAATTGGACTTTTAAAAGGTATTAAAATTGCTAGAAATGCACCAGAGATCACTCATATTCTGTTTGCAGATGATAGTCTCTTCTTCCTTAAGGCTGATAAATATAATGTTGAAATTTTCACAACAGCTCTTAATTGGTACTGTTATGCGACAGGACAAAAAGTAAATCTCAACAAAAGTGGTATACTGTTTAGTGTTAATACTCCTGGAGAAGTTAAAAATAAAATTTCTACTCTTATGAGAATGAGTAAATTAAATGATCTTGGCAAGTACTTAGGCATACCTTCTTCATGGAGTAAGTCTAAAGTGAAATCACTTGAATGGCTTGTGGAAAGAATGGATAATTGGGAGACCAAAATGCTTACTAAGAGTGGTAAGGAAGTGCTCATCAAATCTATCATAGGAGCCATACCAAGCTATATTATGTTCGTGTTTGTAATTCCAAAGAAAATTACATCACACCTCACCTCTTTGATCTCGTATTTTTATTGGAATAATAAAAGTGAAAGTAGATGCCACTGGGTTAAGTGGAAAACACTTATGAATTCAAAGGAGAATGGAGGATTGGGTTGTAAGGATTTTCACTCATAAAATGTAGCTTTATTAGCATCCAATGCTTGGAAGTTCATGTTGAATGAAAATTAAGTATTTTTGAGGGCAGGAAGGTCTTTCAAAATGAATTGTTTTGGTCCATTGGATCTGGAGAGAAAGTCAGAATCCGGGAAGATTATTGGATTCCCAATAACCCTACCCTGTTAAGACCTCTGAACTGTAACCTCTTATATGTTTCAGAACTCATCTTACCTGAGTTTAAAGGTTGGAATGTTGATATAGTTTATGAAATCTTTCCTGTTTCAGTTGCAGCAACCATTTGTGATATCTTTCTACTTTTTTTTTGTGATGATGTTCCTTCTTGGAACAACTCCATTACTGGAGATGTCACAGTGAAAGAAGCTTATAAAAGTTTTGGAAGGCTAAACTGAACGGGATTAAGATAAATGATAACAAAAAAGGAATCTCTTCCTTTGAACTGAATTTAGATGACTGGAATCTTATTTGGAAAACTTTTGTTATGCCTAAAGTTAAAAAATTTATGTGGAAATGTTACAACAATGCAATTGCCACAAATGAGAATAAGTTTAAAAGAAGAGTTGTTAACTCTTCCTTGTGTGATTTATGTGGTGAAAAAACTGAAACAGTTGAACATCTACTATTCCAGTGTTCATGGGCTAGAGCCATCTGGTTGGCTAGTCCCTTGTGTTATAACTCGTATACAGAACTCTCTTTTAATATTCAGAAGTGGATACAATTCATGAGGTTGGCTAAATCTGAATACAAAGAAGATGACCATGATATTACTGAAATGAGCTTTATGATTGCTTGGTATATTTGGAAGGCAAGAAATGGATTCTTATTTAAAGGCATTGTACCTAACCCTTTGCTTGTTTTGCAAAATGTACTAAAAACCAATGATAATTATAACTTAGCTAATAAGTACAACTCTGAGGCTATAAATAGAAAGGAAAATCTTAATATTAATCAGTGCTTTGATATTGAGAATATTAATGTTATACATTATGATTTGAAATGAAGATGTTTCAACAACTAGAAATGGTGCTATTAGATGGATACCTCCAATCGAGGGATGTTTTAAGATTAATTGTGATGCTTCAATTAATTTGAATACTAATCTTGCTGCTTTTGCTTGTGTTGTGAGGGACTCTACAGGTAAACTAATTGAAGGAATGGCAAAAAATATGAAAGTTAACTTTATAGTAGAAGCTGAAGCAAAAGGAATACTAGTAGCTTGTGGAATGGCTACAAAGTACCCTACTGGAAGTGTTTCGATAGAGAATGACAATTTGTGTATTATTAACCAAGTTAACACTAATTGTAAACTTAATAGTGTAAATAAAAAACTAGTTAAGAGTATTATCTTTTGTAAAGTGAAGTCTAAATTTAGGATCTCCTATGTTAGGAGATCAAGAAATAGAGTTGCGGATTGAGTGGTTAAACAAAAGCTCCATGGAGTTTTGTTTAGTCTTTGAGATTCTTTTCCCCCTCCCCAATTGGCTAGAATGATAGGGAATGGCTTTTTTTTTTGCATACATAAGAGGCTTAAAAGCCGTTAAGAAAAAAGAGAGCTACAATGGACAAACACTGTCCTTATTGATAATCCAATACAACTCTACTAGTTGCACATTCGCTCCTATCTCTAGTAATAAATTCCCACAAATAATCCGGAGGATCCTTGAAAGTCTCAGGTTGATCGTTCATGTTTGCTCCTTCTCTTGCCAGTTTGTCTGCACAGAAGTTAGCTTCTCTGTATATATGAGATACTCTGAAGCTCGTGTTTTCTTTTAGCATTGTACAACATTCTCTAACAGTCGAGACGCAGCAACTACTTGAATTCCCACCGCCCTTCACTAGCGCGTGGAATTCCCTCGAGTCCTGATCAATGTGATGATTCGAACTCCCACCGTCCTTCACTAGCACATGGAGTTCCTCTGAATCCGTCTCAATAATCAAATCTTTGTAACCAAAACTGATGGCCCATTTAAGGCTAAAATGAAGAGCAAAAACTTCCGACATTAATGGAGACACCGCTAAGCATGGACCAACAAAGCCCGAAATACAAGTTCCATTACTGTCTCTCACAATGTCCCCTATTCCTCCAAGTCTTTTATGATCAATAAAACTGCTATCCACATTCAATTTAAGTCCAATCTCTGGGCTTTCCTATTTAACCATTATACTTTTGGCAAGCTTAATGATACCGCCATCTACTTTTTACCCCAAAATAGGATAAAGGTTTGAGCAAGGCTGAATATCTATAGGGAATGACTTTGATCAGCAAGGCATTTGTTGAGAGACTGTTTTGTAATATTTTGCTACTTTATTTTAATTAATCTTTCGATTTCGAACATAAAAAAAAAACATTTGATCAATAACTATGGAAAATAATGCCATGAAATGGACAAAAATGAAAGCTAAAGGATCAAAACTTCAACGAGCCAAAAGAAGAGGGACCAAAACCCAAACCAGACGGCAGTTGACCAACTGATTCACCTACGGCAGCTTCACACGATTGCCACCGTTACTATTTGAAATGATCAAATTTCTTACATGGGTAAGGCTTCAATGAGGAAAAAATTTAACAAGCGATCGCCTACAGACCATCAAGACCCCAATTCGGTGGCTTCTTCTTCATTGCCGATTCGTTCGGTATACAAAAAGCTTTTTCTACTATTTTTGGCTATTCTAGTTACATGCTTAATTCTTTTTTGGCGCATTTCGTCGAACAAAGGACGTACCCCCGAATCCAATGATTTATCTGACCAACTGCACAGTATAGAAGTAGTCCACGAGTTTCCTCACGACCCTTCTGCTTTTACTCAGGTCCCAATTTCTCATTTATATCTCATCAATGTTTCAGCATGTGGATATGTGTAACATCTTCCACATCGTGAATGATTAATAGAGTGTTTTTTGTGGGTTAATTTATAGCTTGTTACAATACTGCGTTGTTATGTATGATCAGTCGCAAAATTTAAAATCTGTTTGGTACTTAATACAATTTCTATTTTAAATAAGGTAAATTGCAAAGTTACAAAACTGTGTTGTATGTGCAAGCCAATGTAATACTGGCCATATTAACATAAACCATAGGAGTTTATAGATTATTATGCTAACTCTGATCTATTTGTAGTAAAGTAGAACACAAGTTGAGAAATCTTGTTACTATTATATGTATCATGTTCAAAATGAAGTTAGACTTTTGTTGCATAAAGAATATCAGTTTGTAAATTTCATATACTTTATTAATGAGTGAAAGATTCTTCTGGTGAATAAAAGTAAATTTTGGTTGCTTTCAGGGCCTTTTGTATGCAGGAGATGATACCCTAATCGAATCAACTGGATTATATGGACATGTAAGTATGAATTTGTACTTAAACTAGCTCCTGAACTCTGATCAATTACTTTATGGTTCTTATTGCAGTCATCTGTTCGAAAGGTCAATCTTCAGACAGGGAAGGTAAACAACTTTATATATGCCTTAATTTATTCAGATATTGAATCTGGAATATTTTTTAAGGATGATGTTTACAGGTCAAGGCTATTGAGAAAATGCAGAGTTCTATGTTTGGTGAGGGTTTAACTATGCTTGGTGAAAGGTTTGTGTTTCCATTGATTGTGTAAACATAATGTCCAAAAGAGTTCAGTTCTAAGATGTTGAACTTGTTTACTTGTGTAGGTTGTTTCAAGTAACTTGGTTGGAGAAAATTGGTTTGATATACGACAAAAATAATTTAAGCCAAGTGAGTTTTCTCTTTATTTCCTCTTAGATTATTTTGATGCCAATTTGACACTTGAATTGTTTTGCTTTGCTTAGATTGGGAAGTTTACACATGAGATGGAAGATGGTTGGGGTTTAGCAACTGATGGGAAAGTTCTATTCGGAAGTGACGGAACTTCAAATCTTTATCATATTGATCCTCAAACTTTTAAAGGTTTCTATTAAGTTCCTTCACATTTGTGTTTGTGTTTGTCATTTGTTTTCTTGATTAGTAATTTTTCTGGTTATAATTTAATGCAGTCACGAGAAAGCAAATTGTCAAGTATAATGGACGAGAAGTACCAAGTCTGAATGAATTGGAGTATATAAACGGGGAGGTGTGGGCAAATGTTTGGATGGTACAAGTTACAACCTTATATTGGACTAGATTCAGTGTTCTACTTGAATTATCTGCTGTTTAATGTTTTACCTCGTGTTCAGACAGATTGTATTGCTAGAATTTCACCTGAAAATGGAAGCGTACTTGGATGGATTCTTCTTCACAAGTTAAGGTACTGCATTTCGTTACTTCTTTCTCCGGGTTAATTAATTAGGATTTAATTAAAGCTGATCCATGCTCCATTTTTTGTATAGGGAAGGACTTTTAGCAGCTGGTAATAGGGTAATTTATCTTGAATTAGCCTTTGTCCGCCTTATATTATTTACAGTTTCAGTGTTTGAAGTTTTATTTAATTCATCTTCCAGGGATTTGATGTCTTGAATGGAATAGCATGGGATAAAAATAAAAACCGTATTTTCGGTAAGCTTTGTGTTTCGTGACTTTTCCATGATACATGTTTCAGCTATAACTTCAGAGCATCACAAAAACGTGAAACATGTTTTATATGCAGTGACAGGAAAGTTGTGGCCAAAGCTCTATGAGGTGAAGCTGCAACAAATTAAGACGCCATATAATGGAAACATTGAACAAATATGTATACCCAAGCCAGTTCATTTTGTAAAACCATAGAGACTTGATTTGCAGTAGTTTCTTACTGTTTTTAAATTTTACATCTTCTTGTAAGTTTCTGCAGCTTATTTGAAAACCAAAATGTATGACATAATATATGTTATTATGTTACGATTTTGCAGTCTAGACATGAAGAATCTCTGAAAGAAGCTAGCCAGATTTTGGCAATCGAGTGTGTACCAGAGGCAGTTAAAGTTTTTTGTAATTTATAGCCACTTGAGATAGTTTAGAGTTGTGGACTATTTAGTGTTTCACGAATTAATAATTTAAGTTGTGACAGTCATGATGTGACATATAATTTGTTATAGAACATAACTTTAGTCTCATAAATTTCTATGACCATCAATTTCGATCTGTCATCATCTTGGCTACTTCTTGGAGCTTACTTTATTTCTTTTGTTTTTCTTTCCGTACCTTCCTTGAAAGAGGAAGTTATTTGTATTTCAAAGTTGCTAGCTGTGGGCATCAACTTTATTGTGTATTTATATATAATAGTATTAGAAAAATTGACGCACACATGATAATTTATTATCATATTTGACCTTTAACCAAACCACCTTCGATGAAACCATGTTGTCTGCCTGTTTGTAGAAAGTGTGTAGAAAGTGTTTCCACTTCTAACTAACCTATATAATTTCAAGGAATGTTCAACGACTATTTTTTTTTTTTGCATACATCTGAGGCTTTTTAAAACCGAAGTTGACTAAACAAATCAACTAAAAGCCCTCACTGAGGGTCTAGAACTAGTCTAGGAAACATACAACCACTCCTATCACTAGTAATACTATCCCAAAGATAATCGGGAGGGTCCACTAAAACATGCGGTTCTCCATTCAATCTCGCGCCTCTTTTAGCCAAGAGATCTGCACATTGATTAGCTTCACGGTAGATCCAATACATCTCATAGCCCGTAAGATTACTCAATAAGGCTCTACAATCGCGTCCAATGTGACAATTCCAACTCTTGGAACTACCACCGTCCTTCACTAGCGCGTGAAGTTCCCTCGAGTCAGCTTCGACACATAATTCCGTAATTCCCCGATGCACAGCCCATCTCAGTCCAAAATGCAAGGCTAAGGTTTCAGAATAACCCGGAGATTCCAATTTGCATGGCCCAGAAAAACCCGCCACGAAGGTACCTTCCGTATCTCTTAAAAGACCACCTATACCCGCTATTCCCAATATTGGATCATAGCACCCATCAATATTTAGCTTTAACTTATTTACGGGTTTGACCCATTTAACCACCTCGCTCTTTGCCGCTTTTATGATTCCCCCGTCTCCTTCCTTACCCCACGCGGATACGAACTCACAAGCTAACTTTAAAGTGTCTTGTTTCAACCCTTTCATTCTCGGAGTGTTATTTATTCCCTCAAAAATAGCTTCATTTCTTCTTGACCAAATAACACTTATCGCCGCTATAAATACAAGGTTCCATTCTAATCCATCGTACCTCTCCTTCGATGCAAGGTGAGCCTCTATCCACTGTCTCATGATCACAGCAGGTGCTGTGTTATTTCGCTGCAGAAAAGTTGCTGCAGTTTCTTCCTCTGCTACTACCGAGAGATGGGAATTGATCAAGGTGGCGGATAGGCCTGTTCCAGCAGCTGCTAACCTGTCCATACCAGCTGCTCCAAGCTCGGAAGCACCAAAAGTTGCTGTCTCAAATTCTGCAGAACCTGTGCTCGAGCCAAAAACCGCACCAGCAGCTACAAAATGCCCCTGCCGCGGTCTTGCCAAACCCAACTCAGTCCATAACCTCTTAGCCACCTTACACCCAACGAAGATATGTTGCAGGTCCTCATAGTGTGCTCCACAAATCATACACCCCGGATGTTCAATTACGTTTCTACGGTACAGATTCGCAGCCGAAGGTAGACGATCAAAGGCCATCCTCCATAGCATTACACGCATTTTCTGAGAGCACTTCGATTTCCAGATTTTGTCCCAACCAAAAGCCACATCAGGAGCTGCCTCTACTATATTTGCGAAGGCAGACTTGACTGTGAAATTGCCCGAGATCTCGTGCACCCATTTATAACTTAATTCGCCCATGTTATCTTCTTCAATTACACCGCTCTTTAGAACCTTGATTCCCGCCAATAGGGCTTGACAAATACTCGAATCTCCGTTTTTATATTCCTTTTGAAACACCCCATTCTTGAAGTATTTACTTTTAAGCACATCTACCCACGCAACCCTTTGATTTTGAATCATTTTCCATCCAAGTTTCGCCAACAAGGCTAAGTTAAAATTATTCGCCCCACGAATCCCTAGCCCTCCATTTGATTTTGACTTACATAGCTGTTCCCACGCAACCCAATGTATTTTCCTCTTCTCCTCGGATGAACCCCATATAAAATTACGTACAATACGATCGATTTCATCACACACGTAAATCGGTAGCTTCATCACCTGCATTTGATAGGTTGGTATCGCACTTAGCACAGATTGAGCAAGTGTGATACGCCCCGCAAGTGATAAACTCTTTGCCTTCCAAACCGTTAACTTGTCCCTCATTTTTTCCGTTATCCTTTTGTAGAAACCCTTCGGTAACCGCCCTGAGTGTATAGGTGTACCCAAATATTTCCCGAACGAGTCGCTCAAACAAAAACCACTAACACTAGCTAGTTCTTCTTGCAGATTCAGAGGTGTATTTTTTGAAAAATAAATAAGTGATTTTTCCGCACTTATTGTCTGGCCCGCTTCTTTACATAATATATTTAATGTCTCCTGTATTAAATTAACCTGCGATAGAGAAGCCTCACAAAACAATATAAGATCATCAGCAAAGAAGAGGTGGGATAACTTCGGACCTCCTCGCCCTATATTTATTGGTTTCCAACTCCCGTTATCACATAGCTCTTGTATTAATATAGACAAACGCTCCATACATAGAATAAAGATATATGGGAAGAGTGGGTCACCTTGTCTTATACCTCGCTGAGGTGTAAAAGGTGGTAAAGGTTCCCCATTCCACAAGATCTTCATCTCATTTTCAGCCATACTTGACATTATGATCGAAACCCAGCTAGCCGGAAAACCAAAACTCGTAATTGTATCCTCTGTAAACTCCCATCGAATTTTATCGTAGGCCTTCGCAAGGTCAATCTTCACCGACATTATACAATTCTTTCCTTTAAAATGACGCATTCGATGATCCACTTCCCTCACTAGAACAATATTATCAACGGTATCTGCCTGGCAAAAAACTACTTTGACATGGTCCAATCTTATTAGCAAGTAAGGGCCGAAGCCTATTAACCATAGCTTTCATAAAAAATTTACAAGGAGAATTTATGAGGCTAACAGGGCGGAAAAGGCTTACTCGATCAGGGTCAATTACTTTCGGGATAAGATGAATTAGCGTACCATTTAGATTCGAAGGAAGGCGCCCTGTCTCAAGTGCTAAACGAAACATTTCCTCCACGGAAGGTGCAACTGTTTCCCAACACTTTTGATAAAAAGCCGCGGGCATTCCATCCGGTCCAGGCGCTTTCATAGGGTTCGATTGAAAGACGGCGTCTCGAATTTCCTCCTTTGAGAAAGGAGCGTTAAGTTCACGGAAACTATCTTCCCCAATCGATTCAACTTTAGGAAGAGCAAAAATCCCGATAATATCTTCTGGGCCTTTATATAGCGACTCAAAATAATCTTTCACCAATGTTTTTAAGCCTTCTTCATCTTCTACCCATACATTATTCTCATTTAACAATCTAACACATTTTGATTTCTTTTTCCTTATAACTCTTGATAAATGATAGAATTTCGTATTCCTTTCACCATCTTTAACCCAAACATCTCTAGTTTTCTGGTAGCACATGACTTCTTCTTGTTTCAATACACTTTCGTATTCATTCATCAATCTAATACCCATTTGCCGAAGAGAGGAATTATAAGATATTTGGAGAGCTTTCTGAATTCCTCTAAGTCTAGCAGCTAGTAACCGTTTCTTCTTATGGATATTGCCAAAACTTTCAAACTTCCATTTTTGAATATGAGCTTGAATATTCTCCACTCCTCTACCGATCCCAAATTCGCCACCCACCCAGTTTTCACGAATAAACTCTTTAAAACCCTTCTGTAAACACCAAGCTATCTCAAAACGAAATTTCCGAGGATGAATCGCTTGACGTTGTATCAGACATATCTGTATTAAAATCGGCACGTGGTCCGAATGTACCCGAGCTAAGTGTAGGACACGCGCCCTCGGGAATAAAGATATCCACTCCGAATTACCGTAAGCCCTGTCTAATCTCTCCATAATTCTTTGACCGGAGTTCCAAGAATCGCACCAAGTAAAACGCGGTCCCTCGAACCCTAGGTCCATCAACCCACACTTTTCCCTCCATTCTTCAAAAATTTCCATTCTCCTCGACACGCCTTCCACCCCTCCTTTTTTGTCCTCCTCTTTCCCCACTTGATTAAAATCTCCAGCCACTAGCCAAGGAACGGATGAGTTATGAAATGCTTGATGTAGTGCATCCCATAACAACATCCTTTCCTTATGATGAGTTCGCGCATAAACCGCCGAGAAAATCCACGATTCACACCCTTTCTGACTCACTTCAATATTAATAACCTGTTTACCCGTTGACAAGACGCGAATCGAAATATCCGAGTTATTCCATATAAGCCAAATACCACCTTTGTAACATTCGGAATCCACCCGAATAGAATTATCTTTTTGTAAGGAATTGACAAATCTATCCGCAGTAGCTCCGCTAATTCTTGGTTCTACGATCACCGTAAGCCATACTTTATTAGCCGCCATCATGTCTCTAACAACCCGACGAAATCTATCACTAGCTGCACCGTGACAATTCCATACGAGGATGTTTAATGGTTGCTTTGACAGCCCCCAATTATTAACTGTATCGTTTTGTACACACATTAGTAAAACAAAAAATAAAATAGTGAGGGGGGTACCCGGATTAGAACTAATTGGATGACAAGGACATCTCCACATCATCGTTTGATCGATCACGGAATTCGGACTCTCCTGCTCCAGTAGGCGAAATAGTAGCATGAGGTTCCACCATGTTATACTCATTATCATTAATAATTAATAATTCTCCTTCAGGTCAACGGTCAAACTCCAAGGCAGCAAAATTATTAGTTGAATTCACTGCATTGGCGCAAGAGGGGACCACAGCTCCAAGCTGCTGCTGGTCCATTTCAATTGCCTGCTGTACTACCAAAGAATTATTATTTTCGCCCCCTTCTGTTGCTTTAGCTCTATTTTGCTCAATAATTAAAACTTCTGCATTTTCCATTAAGCTCGAGGAAAATACAAAATGGAGCCTCAATAACTTAAACATTATTTTTTAAGTCCCCTCTAGTTACTTGTTCTTACAAAGTCCTCCATCACAAATCTAGTTATAACACTTTACCCTTATACCCTTACCACTATTTTAAGTAATTTTATGTACATTTTCTTTGAGTTTTCAGATTAGTTAACAATTTTTAAATGGGCACAGACCCACAACCTTCTTTTTTACGGGTTTAGTGTGTCGTTTATTACGTGTTAATTTTGTCATGTAATTGCACTAGAAGTTACTGTCAAAACAAGTTTATTACGGGGTTATTTTGTGTAAAGAGTTAGTATCCAATCCTCCAGTCAAGATCCACTAAGATCCACTAGTATAGGTACAACATTAAATGGGCCTGTGCCCATTGGGCCTGCACCCATATGGGGCTGTACCCATTTGGTCTGCACCCAGATCCCATGGTCCAAAGTCATGGGTTAGCTGTCCAACGCAGGTGTGATTTTAGGCTTGTAAAGGGTTTGTGCCCAGTTGGGGGTTCAAGGGTCTGTACCACCAGTGTAGTGATTCGATTCTGCAAGACAACTATGGTAAAGGGGCTGTGCCCAGGTTCGATTCTTCTCTACGGCAACTGTTCTGCTTCAGCTTGGTGGGGGCGATGCTGTTGGTGCAGAGATGTCACGAGCTGGAGATGAATGGCGAAGCTTACCAGTGGTGATGTTGCAGAGGAGTGGTGATGTTACCAGTGGTGATGTTGAGATCTGACCTTCATGGTGAAAGGGCTCCACGAATGCAGCGGCGGCGAGAGGGCTTCTGTTGGTGGGGAGAGGGGCTGTTGGTTGTAGATCTGGTTTGGTGGAGAGGATTGAAGGTGAGGGGCAGCGCTTTGGGTTTGATAGCGGGACGGTTGGGTGGGTTTGGTGGTGCTCCGGTGATAAGCGGCAGTGGATTCTATGGTGGTGGTGGTGTTGCAGGTACAGAAGGGTGGTGGTGGTGGATCGGAGTAGGGCTTGGCTGGGATCCGGTTTCAGTGGCTTCGGTTTTGGGCTGCTGGTGGTGGCTTGGATGGAGGTGGCCTTCTTTGTCTTCGCCGGAACAGCAGAAGAAGGGGAGGGGCGGGGTGGCGTTGAAGCTTATTGGAGCATCTCCGGTCTTCTTCTTCTCTAGACCCGATGCGACAGCGAGAAGGGCCAGCGAGCGAGAAGGAGGGCCACGGTGGTTTGGTGGTGCTGTCTTGGTGGTGCTGCGCGCTGCTGTGATGGTTCCCGGTGGAGAAGGTGAATCTGCACAGTGGTTTGGGACGGTGGGGGGTGGTGTCGTTATTACAGTAGCAGGGATGGCGGCAGTGGTTTGGGACGGTGGGGTGGGGTGGGGTGGGTTGAGAGAGAAGAGGGGGGGGGGGCTTCCAAACCCTAATAGGTATTGTTTTTGTGTTTTGGTTTTGCAGTATATAAAAACTAATGGGGAGGGTATTTTGGGCTTTTGTAGTGGACTAGTTGGGTTATAACTAGTCCAGTTAGGGGGAGGACTTTTTTGTGGAGTGTATATGTTACATGGACCGCATATCATAATTCACCCATTAAGCTCCCATTATTTTTTTTTAGCTCCTGAACTCTCACCAATTTCTATTACTTTTTGTGTCCCAGCCTTGTTCCCATTATTTGTCCTTTTATTTGTTTTGCCTTTACTCCCATTTTGCGCATCTAAAGTCCCTGCCGTAAATTCTTTAATTTCGAGGATCGAATTTAATGTCTTTTGTTGCTCGAAATTTGGAACGGCTATTATTTTGTGTCCGACTTTTCCTTGAAATTTACCACGCGCCTCATTACCTACACTCACTTTTTTACATTTATTAAATTTTGCCCCACCTCCTATCGATTGTCCCTTTCCTTGATTTTGTTTTCCATTCCTACCATCTGAACCCCAAACAATTTCATCTAACCGAAGAGCCTCGTAACGTGATCCCAGACCCTTGTTACCAGTTAATTTCTGTGTATTTTGTCCACTATTTATTTTTTCTTTGCCATAATTACGGTTATTTCTCTGAACGGTCATCCATTCCCCATACTTTTCTTCTGGTTCTTTCCTTGCCTCCCTATTCAAGACTATCGGAGCTTGCGTAGCAATTTCTCTCTCATTCGACCCATTGCTCCTAGGTACATTAGGCGGGCAATTTTCCTTCCGATGTCCAAACTTTCCACACCCAAAGCATATAAGATGTAAACCCTCGTATTCCACTTTACATATATCCGAACCAATACGAACTTCCGGCTCAAGAGGTTTACTTAAATCAATTTCAATTGCAAGCCTCGCATAGTTCCCTCTTAGTCTCCCTTTTGTTAACGGATCAATTCGAGCTGTTTTACCAATTTTGTCACCAATTTTCCTTAATATTCGTGCCGTATAGTTGTGCATACCGACATTTGATACTTCACCCATGCGGTGGTGGTAGTAATAGAATTAGTTAGCGCATTAAAAGTTGGTGTCCATTCACGAACAATGAGGTAATGATCTAAAATCATCCACGGACCTCCAGATATTGCGAAGTTAAAGTCTTCTCTATTTTCGAATTTCACCATATAGTAACCGTTTCCCACATCCACTAACTCTAGATTACCCACTGGATTCCATATCTGACGGAGTTTATTAGACATATAAGTAAAACCTACCTCTCTCCCTAATACTCTTACCACCACGGTGTTCCTCCATAACCTAATACCTTCCCGTATCTCATCTCGTGTTCTTAATACAGTCGGAATCGAGTCTACTATCTCTTCGACATCGTCCTCAACTAAGGCTTCCATCTCAGTAACTTCATCTTCGTCCACAACCTTTTTACCTTTATCCTCTTCTTCATCTATTATAATGGGAATAACACTATTATTCCCAGTTAGAGAATCCTTCCAACTACCATTTTTTAGGCCTGAAGTTATAGGTTTCATACCACCTGCTATTAATGTGTTTTGGTTGAAAGATGTTCCAGCCATTCCAGGCCTGGACGAGCGCATCACAGGCATTAATGCGGCATTACCTCCTCCACCATTCGGCGTTTGTTTCTCCGTTGCAGCGGCTCGTTGCCTCTTCCCACTGCGCAGTATCTCCACGGCATCAAGGAGTGGAGGAAATTCGTCCTCTGGCTTCTCCAGCATGTTAGTGTCTTCCGTTTGCATGGTGTCTCACTTCTCACTAGATTCTACAGTATCGGGCTTTTCTGGTTGTTTTGCGCCGTCCGGCAAGGCCGGCGGCGGCTGCGGTGTTGGTTCCATGGAAGGGTGCTGTGTTGGCTAATTAGGGTTCCTAAATTTTCGGAGCAGGAATTTTTTGTTCAACGACTATTTAAGTAAATAGTCTACCACCTTCAATTTTTTTTAGTCAATACCACCTTCAATTCATTGAGGTAATTGATATCTACTAGATTTATGTTGCAATATTTATGAACTTTCCTTTTTTACTTTTCTCATTCATATAATCTTTTAGGGGCTGCTTTCAGGAATACTCTAGTGCCTTGTGTGTTGGAGTACCTTCGGGAGCCTTACACTCGAACATGTAACATTCTTGTGTGATTTATAAAAAATGCATAACAAGTTTATATGAAAAAACAATTAAGAGTCATCCTTGAGCTTTTCTTCAAAGAATGCTTTTTTTGCCCAATTAATTTGGCTACATGTGGAAAAGTTACAATTTTCTAAATCGGTTATTTGAGAGCTCAAGCAATATATCATATGTATATATTAGGGGTCCACGGTCTATAATGAAAATGAGATACCGCTCATGGTAAATGGAGAGTCGTTTCTAAATCTATTTAACATCTAAACCTAATCCCTGCACAACTCTATTAAGAGTTATTAAAACTAGATTTGCATTTGTATCCATATGTTTAAGGATTTTATCGGTGACAACCGTAACACTTCTTTTTCTTGTTGAATCTCATGAGCAACTTAATTCGACACAAGCAAAAGATATAAGTTGTAACTCCGATTCTAAATGATGTATTTTTGTTGAATCTCATGAGCAATTTAATTCAACACAAGCAAAAGATGTAAGTTGTAACTCCGATTCTAAAGTATGTATCATTCTTCCAAACAACATTATGATGTTAAGCTAAAAGACGGGAAATCTCCATATTTTCATGTATGAAGAAAAATATGATTCCTATTAACACACATGAAAATGTGACTTATATACACATGCAACTTGATTGATAAAATAATATGTGTGAAAAACGTTCCAAACAATCAATTACAAGTGAAACCAAATACAGTTAACAAACTCGTGGACGTTTCTATCTAGGAATCCAATCATAAAATCCTAATAGGCATATAGCTCGACTATGGCAAAAATCAAAGTTTAATATAGTTTGTAATAATTAATAGACCTATTCCAAAAAATCATAAATATAATCTACATTGACATGACATCTTTTAGTACCTTCTTTAATATTGATATAACCTTTTTAGACCTATGCAAATTGACATATCTTTTTATATAGGTTTTTTTGGTCAATTTTATATTTAATATTAAAATAATCACAATACATAGCAATTTTTCTTTTGATCGGTTTTAACGCAAATTTGGAAACATATAATATGGCACGCAAATCCTATGTAGTTTAAATAATAGGAAATGAAATTATAAATTCATGTACTGTAATAATAGCAAAGATATAAATAAAAGCTCATTAAAGAAAACGTTGAAGGATAAAATTAAATAAAAGCCATCACCGACTGCCCAAGAAAACTCTTCTTCTTTCACACCACCTCCCTCGCAGCCACTATCCTACTTCAAACGATTATTCTCAAAAAAAAAAAAAAAAAAACAGTTTTGAGCGGTACGGTGATCTTAATCACTTTATCCCTTTGTTAGTTTTACAGACACGAATCCAATGGCAGCCATGGCGGCACGAGCTCCGATAACCACTCCATCTCTAATCAACCTCCCGCCATTGGATCACAACTCTTCTATCTCAATCTTTCTGCGACCAAATCTCTCAAAACAATACCGTAAATTTGCACTCCGCACCAGCTGCATCAGCAGCGGTGATCGTGCACGAATTAGCAGCAAGGAGCAATCTATAGAGATGGAGAAGCCAATTGCTCAAGATTCTTCATATGAATCGAATTCTAAACAATTGCCTAATTCTCTCCCAAGTATGCTATCTCATTTTACTTTAATTATTTACATTATTTTATAACGGTTTATTTTTAATTTTGTTGAATTTTAGAGCCTTTGACTTCCGGGCAGCTCTCCAATTTGTTTTCCGGAAAAGGGCCACGCCTTCGTGTCGCCTATCAGGTTCTTCACATTCATCTTTGAATTATTTCGTACTTTGAAACATTTGGTGCATTTGTTACTATTTTTCTCATTGCAAATTATTAAAAATGTTAATTTTTGAATTTGATATCTTAGGGTGTTAGAGGTGCATATAGTGAGTCTGCGGCACAGAAGGCATATCCAAATTGTGAAGCTGTTCCATGTGAACAATTTGAGACTGCTTTTGAAGTGAGTGTTACATATATGTATATATTATTTTTGCTCCATAAATATAGTCACGTATTCATGTTAATAAAAGGATTAATTACAAGCACTTTTACCTGTACTCAAAATAGCTAAATATAGCTCTATTTCAGGCCGTTGAAGGATGGACTGTAGATACAGCAGTTTTACCAATAGAAAATTCATTAGGAGGTAGCATTCACCGAAACTATGACCTTTTACTTCGCCATAGACTTCATATAGTTGGAGAGGTTAAACTTGCAATAAGTCATTGCTTACTTGCTAACCATGGCGTGAAAATTGAAGATCTTAAAAGAGTCCTTAGTCATTCTCAGGCATGTTCAACTATAATCTCTAAAAAATCTATCACATCTCAACCTTGTTTTACATATGACAGGCTCTTGCACAGTGTGAAAATACATTAACAAAGTGGGGACTGGTCAGAGAAGCTTTTGATGATACTGCTGGTGCAGCAAAGGTACTATTACATCGTTTTCTGGTGTGTAAATAATTCAAGGAAAATAAATGGTTATTGAATTTAACCTTATTTTATTTTCTCAATGTATGTTTAAAGTTGGTTGCTTTGCATAAACTGAAAGATACTGGGGCAGTTGCTAGCAAGACTGCAGCTGAGGTTTATGGCTTAAATATACTTGCTCAAGATATACAGGTTTGATTTCGAAAATTCTATAAGTAAAATAATTTCATAATTTAATTAATATATACTTCTTTTTAGGATGATTCAGATAATATCACTCGATTCTTAATGCTAGCTAGGGAGCCTATCATTCCTCGAATCGATAAGCCATTCAAGGTTAGTTATATCATAACATGTTTGATCGAACTCTTTTTTAAAGAAGTTAATAAGGGCCTCTTGTATAATTAGCAAACTATTAGTTTTTATTAATGCTAATTCTTGTATCAGACAAGTATAGTTTTCTCACTTGAGGAAGGTCCTGGTGTGCTTTTCAAGGCACTCGCTGTTTTTGCATTGAGAAGTATCAACCTTACTAAAGTGAGTTCCTTTGTGTATCAAATATCAATGTTATTCATTTTTTTTCTATTTTGTTTCGTGTGTTAAACATGTTTTTTTCCAGATTGAAAGTCGCCCTTTACAGAAGCAGGCTTTGCGTGACATTGATGATAGTATCTACGGTTCCCATAAGTATGATAATTACTACATTTTTATTTATTTCTTTGACTCTGTTTAAGCACTGACATGTCACGTTATGTTTCAGACAATTTCCTTATCTTTTCTATGTCGATTTTGAAGCGTCAATGGCTGATCAAATGGCTCAAAACGCGCTTGGCCATTTAAAGGTGTTTATTAGTAAAATATTTATAAAATTTCTCAAAAAATTGTTAAATTGATATTTAATGTGACAGGAATTTGCAACGTTCTTGAGAGTGCTAGGAAGTTACCCTGCAGATAACAATACACCTTGAGTCTCATTTAGAAGAGTAGATGATTTAAGGAAAACACACCTTAATTAGTGGGAAGATATGAGAAAATTGTAGTGTAAATATATGCACGGGCATATACAATTTTAGCGAAAATCTTTGGATGTTTTTCAATGTTATAGTTGCAGATATTCTTTTAATCTTTTTCTGATTTATTTTTCCGCCTTTTACCTCACCTTTTGAATTCAAACACGGAACACTCCTTTTGCCAAATTTGCAGCCGTCATTGATTACCAGTTATTGTAATACTAATCTCCTGGGACTTAAATTTGGACAAAGCAAAGTCAACTAATGTTTTTTATGTAACATATTATAATCTTTAGCAGAAGAAATTCATAATAATTTAATACATATTTTATTTCATTCATAATTTTCCATTGTTCTAGATTTCCATGGTTATAATATGTGTCTGTTGATATTTAGTTTGACCCGGTTAAAGAATTTTTCCACACTAAAATATTTTTTGCTGACACAATAATACCCCTGTCCTGCTTGCTCCTTTCCCATGCTCGTATAAAGTAAACAACCATATTATATACTTGAATTATTTGCTCGTATAAAGTCAATAATTATATTATACACTTGTATTATTTGCTCGTATAAAGTCAACAACCATATTTTATACTTGAATTATTTGCAAGCTTGTAGACTTGGTTAATTATTTTTGCATGCTCATTATGTTATATTTAACATCAAATTGACTAGGTCTCACGTATTTATTTGTCTATCACATTCATTATTGGAGGATGAATCTTCGTAGTGTAGAGGATTTACTTGCTTAGGGTCACATTCGTGAGAGTTCTGACGCCTTATAAAGTTTCTGCCCTTCTTTACAAAATGATGGTTGTTGCCGATATGTGTAGATAGTTGAGCGTACATTATTGTTTTTCTGGGGGCGGGGGGGGGGGGGGGGGGGGGGGGTGTGTGGTGGTTATGGTGAACAAAAGACAACATTGAAGACACGTGAAATGTTACTTAAGTTGCTGGTTATACTCTTCGACCTCTCTACTGTTTCGTGTACTTTCACGCGTGTCATGAATCAGACCTTGCGACCTATTATCGGTAAATCTGACGTTGTTTATTTTGATTAATTTTGTGGTTTATTGGACTATCCCTGAGGTGCATTTTTAACACTTGTGGGAAGTCGTAAGGGCGTCATGCAGGGATAAATTATACACAACAACCATTAAGTGTGTAATCGTAATAGATTATGTGCATTTTTTTTGGGGGGGAGGGGGGGTTGTTTCTGTCAAGGGGTTGTCCGTTAATAAAGTCATACATGAAGTGTTATTAGAGTGGAAGGTTCTACATTTCAACCTCTCTAATACTCCAAGTACTTTCACGCGTGATGAATCAGACCTTGTGACCTTTTATCGGGAAATCTGTCGCTGTTTATTTTGTTGATATTTTTTATTAATTGGACTATCCTCGAGGTTCTTAACATTTTTTGGGATTTCTAATGGCGCCCCGCATGGATAAGTTCTCTACGCAACAACCGTTAATTGTGCATACTTGATAGATTATGTTGTTTTTGCGAAGGGGTTATCGGTTGATGAAGTCAAACGTGGATTGTTATTTGAGTGACTGGTTATACCCTTCGACTTATTTAGTGCTCTGATTACTTTCACGTATGTCATGTATCAAACCTTGTGACCTTTTATCGGTATATCCGACATTTTTTTTAAAAATATTTTTGATTTATTGGACTATCCCCGAGGTATAGACTAGGGGACACACATACGCACACACGTACACACACACACACACACACATATATATATATATATATATATATATATATATATATATATATATATATATATATATATATAGAGAGAGAGAGAAGAGAGAGAGAGAGAGAGAGAGAGAGAGAGTAATGATATATACCACCCAAATTCATACCACCCAATTACCACCCATGATGTGGCGTGAATTGGTTGGAAGTAAATCTTTAATAAAATCAAGAAAATAAATTGATTAAAGACTTTTAACCAACCAATTCATGCCACATCATGGGTGGTATACTTGGGTGGTATGAATTTGGGTGGTATATATCATTACTCTATTCAAAATTTAAAAGTGTGGGTAGGTTTCGTATATATATATACCACCCAAATTCATACCACCCAAGTATACCACCCATGATGTGGCATGAATTGGTTGGTTAAAAGTCTTTAATCAATTTATTTTCTTGATTTTATTAAAGATTTACTTCCAACCAATTCACGCCACATCATGGGTGGTAATTGGGTGGTATGAATTTGGGTGGTATATATCATTACTCTTTTAATATATCCTTTTATAACCTAAATATAAAAGAACTGAAATTAAATTGACAAACACAACGTTCATAAAGATAACACCATAGATCAAATTAAAATTCTAAAATACAAAATTTGACCGTATTCAAATATGAAAACTCAACTTATCTTGCAATTAGAACGATTGTGATTTCAGTGGTGCTTTTGAGGTGTTAAATCTGAAACTTAGACGGGTAGCCATGGACTAACAAGCAAAGCTAGCTATTGGAATCTATTACAATCTTCAAATTTGAAATAAACCACACCCTTTATATTTTTGATGGATTAATAACCATCCTTATCACCTGCATTCCTTCATAACAAACTAAAAGAACGAATTGCTCAAAAGGAAACAACATGAAAGGGACATGGGGTGACTTTGAATATAAGATACGACGACTAAGGTTTAACTCTAGTAACGACAATAAAGATGGTGATGCGTTGATTAATATGTGAAGATGACAAAGTCAGCTATGACATAGTTGACATTGCGTCGGGCAGTAAGAGACATGACGGACCTAGACATATATTTGCCTAAAACCGAAATTTTACAATGAGACCCCTATATATAATGAGTTGGGAGAAGATTGGCCAACCCTTTCATATAACTATTTAAGCAATATAAAATGATATTTTTTAGAAGAAATAAACTCTGAAAATTGCTTTACAATAAAAGAATTAATGGCTAGGAATATATTATTATTGTGATTAATTCTACAAATGAATTTAAAAACATTTGGTAAAAGATTACAATAAAAGAATAAATTTATATCATTTGATAAGGGAAAAAAATAAATATAAAAAACATTTTTAAAATCTATATAATCCATATAATCTATATATATCTATAAAATATATAAAAGGAAGATCAATAGTTGAATGTGTCGTGTGTTATTTGACTTTTGCCACGTGATCTTTCATTTTTTACATTTGTCATCTTACTTTGGTATATAGTATCTTTTATTATTACTTTTACTATGACATGTGCCTTTTATTATCTTTTCTCCTCAAAAGTTTGTAATATAAAATCTTTAAAATTTGTAAGATAATTTTTTTCTGGTTAAGATAGCATATTACAATTTAATTTTTTTTCTTTATATATATATATATATATATATATATATATATATATATATATATTTTATAACTTTTAACTTGAATTGTGTTCACGTGCATCATACTAGATACAAACCTAGTAATATATAAAAGGTAAATTATTTTATAAAGCCTACAATACATTGGTACACCAAAGTAAGGCCCAACCCCAACTAAACACTAACTACCCTATCAGAATACAACTAAAGAAGAGGAAAAGACCAAAAAAACCCCCAAACTCTCTTATACTGTGAAAAACAATTTACCAAAACACAAAACCAATATAGGGTTTCGATCCAAAAATTCTACACCTTCTCTGTGCCCTCCCTGTGCACAAGAACAGACTCCCTCTTCCCCTACCTTCTACACCCCACCCTCCATCCATAACCACCGTCCTCTCTGCTGCACACAACCACCACCATGAACCACCGTCCATCCATAACCACCCTCTCTGCTGCACACAACGACCCCACCATGAACCACCCTCCATCCATAACCACCGTCCTCATCTCTTCTGCTGTGACGACGCCGGAGCAAGCCACACCACCGCCGAATCCCTCCACCACCCTTCGCGCAGAAGTAGAGAACTACTGTGAAGGCCAAAATCCAGATCTGTCCTTTATTTCGCCGCTGTTACGCACACACCACCACCAGCGCTTCATCTCCATCCATGCTGTCATTTCTCACCGAGATCCACCACTGCTGTTCCATCCCTACACTAGATCCACCACCACCATAAGAAGAAGAAGCACCGAGATCCACAACTGCTGTTCTTATTCGTCCAGGCCCTCTACCACCACCACGCCGTCCAGGCCTTTCTCCACCACCGTGAACCAGATTCAAACCATCACTGTGAACCAGATTCAAACCATCACCGTGAACCCTAGCCTTGTTCGCTGGTTTCTTTTTTCTTGTTTTAATTCGATGGAGCACTTGTCGGTGAAGACAGTGGTCCATAAAATTGTTGGGTCCATAACATATTGTGTCCAGCCCATTAGTTTCAAACACAAAATTGTCTTTGGTCTAGCCCATAATGGGCTGGTCTATCCCTAGGTCCAGCCATAGTTCCAGCCATAGTTCCAGCCATGGGTCCAGCCCATTCGTTAGACTCTTTTTTTTTTCTTTTTTTTTTGTTTGCCGTGTGAGTAAGAGAGGTCCAGCCATGGGGGTAAGAGGGGTCCAGCCAATTTTTTTTTTGATTGTCGTGTGAGTATGGTAAGAGGGGTCCAACAAATTTTGTTATGTAGTTAGTGTGATTGGGTAAGGGGTTCAACCCATTTTGTTTGTCTTGGGTGTGTGAGGGTTATTGGGGTAAAGGGTCTAGCCCATTTTGTTAGTCTTATGTGTAGTTGGACTTGAGTGTGTGAGGGTTCGGGCTTGGTATAGCCCTAAAGGCACAGACTTGGACAACTTTTTGATTTCATAGGACATGTATTTGGACAAACGAGCTTGGGTACAGCCCTAGGGGTGTGGACTAGGACAATTTTTTGACTTCATAGGACATGGACGTGGTACATCCCTATGGGTATTTGGAAAATTATATAGACGAAATTCCCGGTAGAGATGGACAAAAATAAATGCAATTATATAAAGAAATCTTTTTACTTAACTTAAAAAATTGAAAACCTAATATAGGTCCGTACCCATGGGTACGGATCCATTTTTTTAAAGAAAAGAAGAAAAAGAATAAAAACGAATTTCTGAAGAAAAAAAAATTGAAAAGGGTATAGATGAAAAAAATCCAACCAAAAAATGTAACTAGGTCTTATAAAGAAGGTTTTAGTAACTAGGCTTTAAAAACACCTTTTGTTACAAATTAGGCTTTATTTTGTAGAATCCTCATATATAAAAAGAAGATCAATAGTTGAATGTGCCATGTGTTATTTGACTTTTGCTAATTGTTATTTCATTTTTTAAATTTGCCATTTTACTTTGTTATATAATTTTTTTTACTATAACATGCGTCTTTTATTATATTTTTCCTTAACAATTTGTAATTTTTTTGAGATATTTACAACTTTTTTATGTTTTTTAATAGTTTTTTAACTTAAATTGTGTTGCCGTGCATCGTACGGAATTCGAACCTAGTTAAAGTTAATGATAGGAATTAGAATTTAGACCTTTAACAAAAAAAAAATTATTGTACAACTACGTTAGATAAGAGATGGCAATTGAATGAGATGCGTTTTAGGATATCTTATAGACATAAGAGATCGCGTATGATAAAACCTAGAGAAAAACTACTAAGAAAATAACAAATGGCCTAGATTAGTGTTTGATATTAGCATGAATAACTGAGTAATCTATCGTTCTACTTACAACCAAATTTTATCACATCCTATTAGCACATGTGTACTACACATTTTATGGAAATGTTAAAAGTGTACCCTAAATTTGCGATTTAAAAGACGACAAGATTCTGAATTGCCATTAAGCCGATCATAGACCCTAGAGACTTAAAAAATACTAATCACATGACTGTAGACTCTAAATTACTGATTACATGTTGAACAATGGTTATTTTGCATTATATAATTTTATTTAAATTTCCAAATAGAAAAGAATAATAGACCCAAATCCATATGACTTATGTTTTAATTGTCTTTGCTATACTTTATATTATTTCCAAGTCCAATCAATCGCTACCGAGGTATATTAAGGGTCGGGTCTGGCATGTAGGTAACACGCTAGCGAGTGAGTTTGAGCTCAATAAGAAATATGAAGGGTTTCAATAATTATGAAATGTAATTCAAATGAAATTAAAATAAAAATAAATAACAAGTTTCTTTTCTAATAATTTTACATTGTAAAAACTTGTTAACAATTTTCAACAAGAAAATTGCATTTTAGATTTCCACTTAAATACATCAGGTAGAGCAAGTTTTCAGTTTAACGTTGTCAATGGGCAATGTATCAGTAGGATAACAACAATCAAAACTTTTCCCTGATTCATTACCAGGCAACAAACTACATGGTTGAGGAGTAACGCGGTCTGAAACTCCTTGAATATCAGTACAATTCCACAAAACCTCTTTCGTCGGTTTACCATCCTTCATAAACAAGTCCATTGTAATATTTGACATGCAAATACCAGTGAAAACATCACCTTCAATCCCAGCTAGTACTTTTGCAGGCACCGTAACATTTTTAGCGACCATGTCTCGATAATTTATGTTGTTAATGATTGGAAGTGCTTTGGGATCAAATTTATCATCAGGGTGTGATCCGTAATTTCCAGTTATCTCGAAAACATATTCCATCGTATCCATTTTAACCCCTTTAACAAAGATATCTTTCACGTAAGCACCTCGCCCAATAGCTGTTTTGATTCTCACGGCTGATTGAGTATTGATGGCTGTGTTGTCTTCAGCTCTAACATCTTGAATTCCACCAGACATTTCACTTCCAAGAGCAATCATAGAACTATCTGGAGATATGCAAGTCAGTCTTCTGATTATTAGTTGTTTTGTTGGCATTCCAAATGCAATTCCATACTCGTCCCAACCACTTTTTACTGCGATACAATCATCTCCAGAGACTATGAAACAATCTTCTATTTTCACATTTGAGCATGAATCTGGATTGATTCCATCAGTGTTAGGTGAATCAACAGGTGCAAGAATCGTCAGGGATTGGATTAACACATCACTGCAACAAAATTAAGATTTGATTGAATATTTACTAAATATCTGAAGTAATGAGGTACGACAAGGATGAAAAATGATTAAACCTGCTATAAATAGGATGAACATTCCATGTTGGAGCATTGATCAAGGTTAAGTTAGATATCTGAATTTGATTTGAGAACATAAGCTCAATCAAATAGGGTCTAGTTACTGTGAGTTCTTTTGCTTTAAACTTTTTCCACCAATATTCACCTTGACCATCAATTGTACCGTTTCCACCTGTTCATACGATGAACATTCTAACAATTTATTTATGCAATAATGAATCTATATCTCTAATTATATCTAAATCTCATCCCTGTAATCATCGTTAATTTCGTCCAAAAGAAATACTAGTATATACCTGTAATTACAACATCGGTTAAATTTGTCCCGAAAATGAGACTAATATATCGTCCACCAGCAGTATCTCTTCCTCTCCCATAAGATGGAAGTGGCTCTACAATAGGCCATTCTGATTCATCCTGCACATTTAATTATGTAAAATTAAGCAAATTGTATGTCACGAGTAAAAATAAGCGTCTCCTGATTTTGTTTATACTTCATTATGGTCATTAGATAATATATATAAAAAGAACAAATGAAAAGTCATATTCTGAAAAATGATTTCAACTGTACCTGCGAAGCAAGTAGAACAGCCCCTTCATCTAAGTAGAGTGTGAAATGGCTGGTGAGATTAAAAGGTCCGGTAAGCCATTTTCCAGAAGGTACAATTAATTGTGCACCACCATCTGGTGCTAACTTGCTCAAATTATCAATAGCAGATTTGAAGACTGCAGTGTTGGAGGTCTTTCCGTCATCTTTACCTCCAAAATCTGTCAAAAGAGCACTATGTTTCCTACAATTAATCGCTGAATATTCAGACGATTCTGCTCCCCTCAAATTCAACACTCCCACCACCAAAAATATTGACAGAATCTCTATAACCTGTAAGCATATCAAAGAAGTCATAAAAATAGTAATTAGGAAATCAATTAGTTACGTCTTATTCGATCCACCTGGTGGAGTCGAATTTAGACACATTAAATTCTTTTTCTTTAGAAACAATAACATTTGTTGTTCAAGAAAAACATTACGCATCATCAGAGAGTTCAAAACATTACATGAGATCTTACCGATAATGAAGTCATCTCAATCTTTGGCAATGCTTGTGTGATGTTTAATATGTTACGTGTGGGGATTATATAGGACTCTTATTTGCAATTAGTCAGAAAATAATGTCAAAAAAAATCCAAAATTAATTTAATATCCATAAAATATGGATGGGTTAATGGATGTTTACGGATTGCCTATGAGCGATCTGTGTCAACATCGTATGCATAAATATGGATGATATTTTTCTTTTTTTTACAATGATATTTACTCATTAGAATAAAAAAATATAATTAATTAATTATTTCCTATACTCGGTTCGATCACCCATTTAATTATTTCCTTTTACCACATTATATAAAATGAATATATAATGTAAAAGTAACAAAACTCACGTTAAGACGGATATATATTGACCAAAATAGACAGTCATATTACTCGACTATAAATGTCATATTTTTACCCAAATATGAGAAGAACACAAAGGACACGCTCGACCGTTTTTTATTTGATTCGTTTTAATAGGACGGGAAATGATAT
The DNA here is from genome assembly GCA_029959085.1 of Nemophila menziesii. Classification (NCBI taxonomy): domain Eukaryota; kingdom Viridiplantae; phylum Streptophyta; class Magnoliopsida; order Boraginales; family Hydrophyllaceae; genus Nemophila; species Nemophila menziesii. The sequence continues at coordinate 25,407,436 of JARWIR010000001.1, read as the reverse complement.
GTGGTGAAGGGTTAAAATGGTGCTTGAATTTAATGGCTCTTTGCAATTTTTTACCCGAATATGTGAAGAACACCAAGAACACGCACTACTACGCGTGTTTCGATTATATCTTTGAACGTTTTAATACGAATAGAATAAGGGGGTCGGTGTTAAATGAGTAGAAATGATGTAAAAATACAAAACTGCCCCTTGCTACATAAGAAAACCCCAATCAGGTAGAGGTGATGTAATGCTTAGTTGGCGCCGAGGTAGGGCTTAGGTGGCGATGATATGGCGCCATGTGGCGTTAACTAACGGTCAATTGACAATAAAATGGAAAGAGGGCTAACGGCGACAAAAACTAGTTAGATCATGGGCGCGAAAGGGTAAAAACAAAGATCGGGGGGCAGATGCTGCACTTTGGCCATAATTAAAGGGTTTCGGGAGGGCTTTACCCTTTTATCTAAGTGGTAAAATTTATCTATTTTATAAATGAGTAATGTTGGACCAATCATATAATTTTTTTTCTTAATTTTTTTTTCTTTTTTATGATTAGTCTACATAAAAGATGATAAAAAAAATTTAGAATGATTTATAAAATGTATTAATATAATCGAAAATCTTTCCATATTTTTCTCAACTAAAAATAATACAAAGTGTACCGCAAAAAGAGTAGTTACAAACTTACAATATTATGGTTTTCAATATTACAGGCTAAAGCTCACCATCTGAGAAATATTGGAAGAAGTCTAAGTTGCCTAATGCAACATTAGATGAAGACAACAAACAAAATTCTCATAAATACTTAGGCAACATTTTCTCTCTAGCTAGTTCGGTAAAATTGGCGCCTTCTTATCGTCCTTTTTATAATCCTTCATTTCTTGTTGTACTTTCTTTCCTTTTACGGTGATAATTGCCTTATGAAAATGCCAACGGTCACGACAGAAGCCGGTGCCTTATCCTCCAGAGATTGGCGACGCTCATAGTGGCCGGAAATTGGCGGCGTCTTCACTCGCTTCAACCCCAAGCGCCAAGATCAAAGGCGGCAATGAGAAGACAAAGAGAAGCCCCATTCTGTTAAGAAGCACTCCACCAAGAGATTTCGTGTGTTCTCTCATTCGGTGTCTGAACCGCGCAAGGTAAGCCCTAGAGCCATGGTGGCTGTGGGAAATACAGGGTCGGTAATTCAAAGAGTTCCCAAAAGATCCCTCAATTACGTGGACCAGAATGACCTATCGCCAATCATTGATGAGGGAGGAGGATGATGGGGTTACAATTGAGTACGTGAAGTCATCCCTGCTTATCGAGAGAGTTTCATTGACTTTTGACCTTAACGAAGGGGGACTTTGGTAATTGAGAACCCAAATTTCAACCAGGAAGCGAACAAATTGGAAGAGGTATCCCAACAATAGCGAGTGATGATCCATTGATCTCTAATTCACCAACGCTATACAGACCCTCCACATCCGTAGTAGAGTAAGTGTCAGGTAAGGCTTGTGTCATTCCTAAAACTAATGATGTTGCAATGAATGATGATACAAGTCCTACTGTCGAAACGTAGTTCTAGCCTAATCAGCGACATGGAGTTCCAGCCTACTCCGTGACACGGAGAGAAACCTTCAGCCTCCGGAAGTAAGGGGAGGCTTTCCACGATCCTTTTTCAATGTATTGGGTGAATTCAAAACGGAGGACAATGGACCGGTAGAATCATCCAGTAAGGGTTCAGGAGCAGCAGACAATAACGATGCTAACATTGAGCGATTTACCATGGAGGATGACATCCCACTCAAAGATGATACGTATCCACAACTAGTGAGGTTATCCGAACAAAAATGAATGGGTTGTAAAGTATGGAAAATATCACTCATTATTTGTTTACCAGGATATAATGTGAGTTTTAAATACTTAGACAATAAATTATTTCAAATTTGGGCCCCAAAAGCACATATAAACCTTGTGGAGGTGTGTTTTGGTTACTCTATGGTGCAATTCAGGGGATTATGATAGGGCTTTAGGGGGCATGGATGATTCTTGATTGCTACCTAATCGTTAGAGCTTGGGATCCGTATTTCATGCCACATATAATGCTCCCATACTCAAAACTATAGTGTGGATTCGATTGCCGTGGTTACCACTAGTAAACTATACTGAGAAAATTTTGACTTCTTTAGACAACATCATTGGTAAGATGGTTCGAATTGATCCATTGACAAAACCCCAGTTAGAGAGAACTTTGCTAGAATAGCGGTCAAAATAGATTCAAATAAGACATTGGTTTGGATTATACGAATTCAAGAGCACTTGCAGAAGGTTGAGTATGAGGGTCTTCGTTTAATTTGCTTTGAATGCGGTAAGTTTGGTCACGTTAAAGGCGATTGTCCATCTCTTAAGAGCTCTGTAGAGGCAACAAACGATAGGGTGGAACCTTATAGCGGAATGGAAATTGTCACGAACGAGGGTAGCAACACTAAACCTTTTTATGGCAAATGGATGACGGTGAACAGAGCGAAAGGCCGACCACGAAATAATGTTAATGTCCAACAGGTTAGACCCATTCGAAAGGTAGTAATGCAGTGGAGAAACATAAATTGATGACGCCGAGTAAAAAGAATTTTTCTCAATCACCGGATCCTCCTAATGGATCTAGATTCGATGCGTTAGCAAATTTAGATGGTGTGGAAAGTAGTGGGCTCCCAAAAGAGGGAGTAATTGAACCGATGGGTAATATTCGAGTTTGAGAAGATCTGATTAACATTCAGGAGGAGTGTGGTAATGGAATTCAACACATAGTTATTGACATCGGAACGCATGAAGTAGTGTGTGGCTTTTTTAACCCAGCAACCCAAGTGATTAAAGATGGAGAGTTAGTGGGCCCGACACCGAAACACAAGGATAAGGTTGGAAAAAGGGGGGGAGGTAGAAACAAGAATAAGGAGAATTCATTGGAAGTCTGTAACGGTGTCTCAACACATTTGAAGGATGTTGTTGGATGTAACCGTGGAAAAAAATGTAGAACAGGGGATGGTCATAGTGGGTCCGCTTGGAAAGGATCAATCAGAGGATATTTCTAGAGCGGATGAGGTGATTGCTGTGGGGAATAGGGATGGCAATGGTTATGGTTTAAAACCGAAACCGATGAAATATCCTAACCGATTAAAAATCGACTATGCAACCATGGATAAAACCGTTAGGTTATGGTTTTAAAAAGTGTAACCGATGGTTAAATCTGTTGGATTATGGTTTTAGATAAAAATAAAACCGAATAACCGGAAATTCGTTTATTATTATCTATTTTTGTATATTTGTATAATAATATAAATAAAAAATTATTTTCATATCTCAAAAATAAAATCTAAATATTAAATTTAACAAAAATGTTATTTAATTAAAGATCAACATATATTTTGAAGTTTTTTATGTATTTGTGATCTTATTTTACGTATTTTCAATATATTTATAAAGTTATGGTTAAAATCAGAAAATCCGCTTAAAAAACCGAATCCGAATTATTCGGTTATAGTTTTGAAAAGTAAATCCGATGGTTAAATCCGTTAGGATTTGGTTTTTGATAATAAATGGTTATGGACATGGTTTTGGATTTTTTTTGCAATAATCCGATCCGTTGCCATCCCTATTTATAACTAGTGTTTATTTTTTATTTATTTATTTATAAAATTAGTAACCTAACATAATTAGATTTCTAATAATTTTCTCCTGTGAAATCTTGTTTACAAATATTATTAAGAAAAAAAATTGGTTATGATTATCTAGTACATAATAAGTTGAACTTTAATATAATAAAGAACATCGCATTCTAGATTTCAGTTAAAGTACATCAAGTAGAGCATGTATTCAACTTGACGTTGTCAATGGGCAACTTATCAGTAGGGTAAAAACAATCAAAACTTTTGCCTGGTTTATTACCAGACAACAGACTACACGGTTGAGGAGTAACACGGTCTGAAACTCCTTGAATATCAGTACAATTCCACAAAACCTTCTTCGCCGGTTTACCATCCTTCATAAACAAGTCCATTGTAATATTTGACATGCAAATACCAGTGAAAGGATCCCCTTGAATCCCAGCTAGATTTCCAGGCATGCTGACATTTTTAGCAACCATGTCTCGATAATTTATGTTGTTAATGATTGGAAGTGCTTTGGGATCAAATTTATCATCAGGGTGCTGTTGGTAATTTCCATTCATCCAGAAAGCATATTGCATTGTATCCATTTTCATCCCTTTGACAAAGATGTCTTTCACGTAAGCTCCTCGCCCAATCGCTGTTTTGATTCTAACAGCTGCTTGTGTATTGATGGCAGTGTTATCTTCAGCTCTAACATCTTGAATTCCACCAGACATTTCACTTCCAAGAGCAATCATAGCACTATCTGGAGATATGCAAGTCAGTCTTCTGATTATTAATTGTTTTGTCGGCATTCCAAATGCAATTCCATACTCGTCCCAACCACTTTTCACTGCAATACAATCATCTCCAGAGACTATGAAACAATCTTCTATTTTCACATTTGAGCTTGAATCTGGATTGATTCCATCTGTGTTAGGTGAATCGATAGGTGCAAGAATCGTCAAGAATTGGATTAACACATCACTGCAAATAAATCAAGATTTGATTAAATGTTCAGATTTACTTAAAAATTCAACAAGAATAAGAAAAATGATTAAACCTGCTATAAACAGGATGAACATTCCATGATGGAGAATTGATCAAGGTTAAGTTAGATATTTGGATCTGATTTGAGAACATGAGCTCAATCAAATAGGGTCGGGTTAGCGTGAGTTCTTTTGCTTTAAACTTTGTCCACCAATATGCACCTTGACCATCAATTGTACCGTTTCCACCTGTATATGATGAACAATCCAACAATAAATTCTCGCATTATAGAATCTAGAAATCCATATTGGTGAAAGAAATATTATATACCTGTAATAACAACATCTGTTAAATTTGTTCCGAAAATGAGACTGCTGTATCTTCCACCAACAGTATCTCTTCCCCTTCCATAGGATGGAAGTGGGTTTAAAACGGGCCATTCTGATTCAACCTGCAAATGAAATCATCTAAATTAATTTCACTAAATGAATAGTGCATTTATTTACGTATCCTTTTAAGGTAACCAAAAGGGTGTTGTCACACCTGTGATGCGAGCAAAACAGCCCCTTCATCTAAATAAAGTGTGAAATGGCTGGTGAGGTTAAAAGATCCGGTAAGCCATTTTCCAGGAGGTACAATTAATTGTGCACCACCATCTGATGCGAACTTGCTCAGGTTATCAATAGCAGATTTGAAGGCTGCAGTATTGGATGTCTTTCCATCGCCTTTACCTCCAAAATCGGTCAAAAGAGCGCTATGTTTTCTACAATTAATTGCTGAATATTCAGACGATTCTGCTCCTCTCAAATTCAACACTCCCAACAGTAAAAATATCGATACAGTCTCTATAACCTGTAAGAAAATCAAAAGCAAAAAGTAATCAGGAAATCGATTAAATCAAGCCTTATTCGATTCACTAATGAATCATTCGGGAAATAATAACATTTTTTTTATACCAATAATTAGACATTGTCATGAATACTACTACAGACGTTACATAAAAAAAAATCTTACTGAAAATGAAGCCATCTCAATTTCTGGTAATGATTGTGTGATGTTTGATGTGTAATGTGTGGGGATTATATAGGTCCTTTAAGTCATCATAGAAACAATTTTCCTTTATTAGATTCACGGAATTGGTGAATTGTAATAATATTACTATTCAACGTTTAATCACAAATATTTAACTACTTTCTTACTTTTAAACATTTATTTATGGTATATAATCGTGAATTCTTTGTAATGAGGAAAATTTAATTAATCCACATTACATGGCAAAGTATATGAATTTTTTCCAGAGTACTTGATTAATGTAACCTTATAATTTGAGTGATAATAGTCGACTCAAAATAAATAAATAATTGTACATTTAATGTTTATATATATATATGTTAAAAAATAAAAATAATTAATCTAAAAGTTCTAACACCATATTAACATTCTTTAAAAAAAAATTCACCTTATTTTTTACCTTTAAAAAGATCCTAAAACGTTATCTCATTTAGTTGATCTTTCCATCTTACTCCCACTAATTTTTACAAATTAATGATTGATTATCAAATTTTAAATAAATATAACAAAATCTGCTCATAACAAATTATTCTATATATAATTCATTCTATATCATAATTATTCCATATCTACTTCATTCCATAATAGGTTTATTTTAAATCTGATTTACTCAAAACTCTTTCTTTTTTCTCACACATTTTCTTCTTTTCCGATAACATCACAATACAGCAACACCACCACCATACCCAATTATGTCATCGCCACTACCACTGCCACCATAATGCTACCACCACACAACAACCCCCATCGAACACCACCCGGTCACCATTGACGAAATTTTGAACCAACAAGTTTTTTAGGGCATTAAAAATTAGAGTAATGATATATGTCACCCCTTTTTATGTCACCCTTTTATCATCTTTCTATATATATGTTTTGATTTCCTTGAATAGAAGATAGAGAAAAATTAAATATGATAGAGAAATCAATTCATTGGTACATGTAGGCATACACGTAGGAGGTGATAAAAGGGTGATAAAAAAGGGTGACAAATATCATTACTCTAAAAATTAACTCCATTACCAATATCATTATGACCACAACCATTGAAGTTATTTTTGTACATTGAAATCTATTTAAAAAAAAACAAGTTTAGTTTGAAAAATTATTAATGATGAAACATACGACTCAGTCATTTCCACTGACAGTTTAATGATACATACACAACCCAATAATTTTTCATTGGCAACCCATTAAAACATGCACACAATCCAGTATTTTTCAGTGATATCTCATTCATACGTACACACAACCTTATAATTGTTCACTAACACCCTATTAAAATGTGCACACAACCCAATCTTTTTCAAAGACAACCCATGCAAAAGTGCACATGACCCCAATCATTTTTAGTGAAATCCCATCTAAAAATTATACACAACCTACTTATTTTCACACATTAGTTCACACTCCAAAACATTGTATAATCACCATAAAAGCCATTAAATTATTCGCTCAACCCATAATTAGTATCCTAGTTTTTTTTTTATTATTTTTTGTCATTTTTAGAGTTTTATTTTTCTCATATTATCCGTTATTTTATATTTTTGTAGTTGATAATTTCTTTATTACCCTTCTATTTTTATATTTCAAAGCTATTAATCATTTTTCTAGAAGAAGATTTAGAAAGTAGTGCAAATTATTGGAGAGTGAAATGGCATTTTAAAGTGTAAATACTTTTATTAATAATCGTGCATGAACTAAAAACGACACATAATTTGAGAAGAAGGGAGTATATACATATATAAAATAAGGAGCTAAGGTAGGTATAAAGAGCACAAAAATCTAATTGTAGCTAAATATGTGCCACTGTAAACAAACCTAATTTATCCAAACAAAGTCAAACTGAAAAATGCCTATTAAATCTCTCCTATAAATAAAAAAGTCACACACAACCATAATAGCTCTCGTCACCAATTTCATATCATAAATTTACTTGTAAGTTAGTAACGAACTTCATCAACCAAAGCTCCACCAATCTCCACCACTCACGGTGGTTGATTTATCCTTCTCAGCCATAATATATCTTTTTACCAATTTCATTTCATCAAATCCTAAACTTATCAGTAAGCCAGTAATAATCTTTCTCGTCCAAAGCTCCACCCCATCTTCACTACTCATGGCGGTTAATTTAAGCTCCTCATAACAAATTTTAACATCACCACAATCGTATACCATACCATCTTCACCACAGTCCACACACTCCTTGTTCGGTTATCATCACCTCCTAAACTAGAACCTCTCACACCATTTATCATAGGAAAATGGATAGGATCATCTACATGCATATACATCGTAAGAAACATAAACATCAACAAAATATCATCTCCTAATAGATGAATGATGTCTCGTTTTTTGTGATAAAATAATCGAATCATGAGACATATTTTTGGTGGAATAGTGGACTTAAGAGAGAGATTATTCCCTAGTATTTGACGTTTCTTTCTTTCTTATCTCATTATGGGCTTATTACACTTTTTAGAGTCTTTTGTGCTTTAATCGTGTGATAATTGTGTAGCTTTTTATATACATGGTTTAAATGATACTTGCAACCCCAATATGACCCCAAGAAGTCAAGAAGTCAAATGCAAACCCAAGTCATGGTGTAAAAAGAGCAAAAAGTCACTTTGGAAGAACTAAGCTTTTACCAACAAAGTCTTGACGTAACTTGTTTCAGTCACCACGGAGAATTGGTTAGATATTTTGACATAAATCCTTTTGATATGGATAGATCTTGAAGTCAGTGACACGTGACAAGTGACGGAAGTTGATTCAGAGTTGAGACGAAGAAGGTATGCTTATTCTTCTACGGTGACTCAAAGTTGGACATCATTGAGTAAAAACGGGGACTTTTGGACCTAAAACGTTTTTAGACTCATATAAATACACTTTAGAAGCTTAAAAAAAGAACAAAATCTATAATTTAAAAAGAAAAAACACACTTGAATCTAGAAGAGAAGAAAGGAGAAGGACTTTCAACGACTACCATTCTTCATCATCCAGAAATGGAATCTGACTCATCATTTCTTTTAGAGTAATTTTATTACATTTTTAGTTTTAATAATGATGTTCATACTTTTAATTATTAATTTCAAGTATATAAATATGAGCTAAACATTTTTGTACTTGATAATTTCTTAAAATATGCACCTTTGTTAGTTAATTAGATGTTTTTTATATTTGGGATAAATCTATCATAATGAATTGAACCCATTTTCGTTGAATATATTATTGTGTTTATGGGATATTCTTACATTGATCAAGTATAGGGTAGTAATAGTAGTTGGACTATCATCCGGAAGGGGGAGGTCTAATCACGAACTTAAGATATAAGGCGTTCGGTGTGTGTTAGTGAGTTGGAAGGTCTTGACTAGCAGTCAATAGGGTGTGTACCAATAAGAGTCCGGAAGTATTGTAAGGTCATCCGAGAGAAGTATCTAGTACTGTAGGGTAGCTTCCTATTTACTCAGGAGGGATTGGGAAGAGAAGTGAATCCCGGCTAACGTAAAATAACCAATTTACCCCTGCGTTAGAAACATTGAATTGATTAACTCAGGGAATTACTAGCAATTATCAAGCACACCTCTATCATATTACACACTTTTTCTTAGTTAAATTGGAAATACATTTTAGTTTATTACTTAGTTATGTCTCAATTGTTAGAATTCATCTTTTAAACTATTGCACTTAGTTTTATCTCAAGAATATACAACAATTATTCACCATTTAATTATTGTCTTTGCAACTAAACCACGGTATTTATAAGAATGTTTACAATAACTTTGTTAATCCTTGAGAAAGAAATCCCTTTTTACTTACCCTTTTATTGCTTGTGAATGGACCTCGTACACTTGCGCGTGATGTAGTCCTCTAGTGTGTCGATTATTTATCACACTCACGGGACCGACAAGTTTTTGGCGCCACTGTCGGAGATTATAAATTTGTATTTTGTGTATTAGTATACTGGTGTTTAGTTGTTCTATTTTATTTTATTTGTGATTTTGTTTTTGTCTCTCTACATCTACTAGGTTTGGTACATGATCTCGAATCTTGAGAAATTTATTCAAGCCCAAAGCAAAGATATAAAGAAAGAAGAGTATAAGAAGAGATTGCCACAGTGAATGTTAATTCTCAGTTAAACTTGGATGAGAATAGGGACCCAAGGGGTCCACCATAAGGGGTTCTTCGATCGAGGATGGAGCTAATAATCAAATTTTAGATCATTATAGAGATCAACCACCTCTGAACGATAATCTGGGTGCTGAACTCCCACCTGGGGTTGTGCCTTGGTTCATGCAACCTCATGAGAAACAAACATTCCGCTTGCTGCCACTTGGGATTCGTCCACCAGCTATCGAAGCCATGAGACTCAAGCCCGGCGCGGGTATGATCAACCAGTTTTCAAATTATGGTCATTATATTGGGGTCGCTCGTGAAGATCATGTTCAAGCTATGCATAAGTTCATGCAAATTTGCTATGCGTGCATCAGTGAAGGAGTTACTTAAAAGAACATATCTATTTCATCATGTTCTAATTTTTCCTCACCGAATGAGCAAACGAGTGGTATGATCAGCAACCAAACAAATTAATCAATACTTGGGACCAGTTCCAAACTGCGTTCTTCGATAGGTAATATTTTTAGACTGTAAGATCGAGTGGGCAACTTAATTTAGCGGGATTTTGTCAAGAACAAGGAGAGACATTAGGAGCCTCTTATACTCGTTTCCAATAATTGTTGAAGAAATGGGCACTACATGGGTATATACCGGAGTTGCAATTAGGATGTTTTTTAGAAGCTTAGATGTAACCTCCAAGGAGATGGTTGGCACCTTATGTGGAGGAGTTTTCATGATTGTAAGTGTTAATCACGTTTTTGGAATAATGCATATGCTTGTAAAAAATGATATGAGTTGGAAATTATCAAGAGCATCGGTTCGAGATTCCTAAATAGGAACTTTAAACTTAAACTCCAAAACCGCTTCAAATGCTAAAAATTTCGCTCTCGCGAACAAGATCAAACATCCATGGCTAACAATCAATCAAATTTTAATATAGTACAAGAGCTCGAAGGATGTCCCTATTGTGGGGTAATCGATCATGTGTGGGAAGAGGGTCCCAATAATCCAAAATCGGTATTCTTTATAAATAATCAAGGGAGCCACCATTCGGATGGTCAAGGCTATGGTCATCAAAATATAAATCATCCGGGACTTCAATGGTCCAATCCTCACGGGGCGGTCAATCAAGGAAATTATCAACCAAGACCCCAAGGAAACATCTTTCAACAAAGACCTGAAAATAACTATTAAGGAGATCAGAGCCATGAAGCCCAAGCTCCCCAAAATCCAGGATATGATGCTTATGCGGATAGTCTTGCTCAAAAGGCACTCCATTCCCATCCACAAGAATGTATGGTCAATATGAATGAATTGGCTGCTACTTTCAATAAACTTATGTTGTCATCAGTTGAGAAGTCGCTTAAGACCAAAGAGGCATTGAATTCTCACTCGGCCTCATTGAAAAATCTTGAAAATCAAGTATCCCAAATCGCAAACGTGTTGAATGTTATAGGTCAAGGTCAGCTCCTAAGCAATACCAAAAATCCAGGGACTAATGAACGTGAAACAAATACCCCATCCTTTAGTGATTAAGAAGGAAAAGAAGGTTAATAAAGAGAAGGATCCGAAAAATCCAAATGTAGAAGAGGTCATTGCTGAAGACTCAGTTGAAGATATAAGGAAAGAAGCAGTCGAGGGGCCTACTAAGGCAGCAAAGGAACAAAAGAAGAAAGGATTAGTCGTTAATGAGAATCACCCTCCTCCTCCATTTCCATCACATGTGCAAAATAAGGGTCATAAGAAATATTATGAGAAGTTTTTTAACATGGTGAGAAAGCTAGAAATCAACTTGTTGTTTTTTGGAAGAAATCAGAAGGATGCCCAAATACTTGAAGTTCATGAAATACGTGCTATCCAAAAAACAAAAGTACTCAGAGGGGGTGATGGTTGGTTTGTAGCGTTATATGTCAAAGCAAGTTTCCTCTTAAACTGAAGGATCCGAAAGTTTTAAAATCACAATCTCCAATGGTGAAGAATGGATCGGGAAAGCTTTATGTGATCTAGGCGAGAGTATCAATCTCATGCCGAAATCATTGTTTGAGAAGTTGAACATTGGGAGAGCAAGGTCTACTATTGTGACCTTGCAAATGGTAGACATGTCTATCTCCCAACCCAAGGAAAAATTGAAGATGTACTCGTCAAGACAGGAAACTTTATATTTCCGTTTGATTTCATTATTCTTGACTACGACGCGGATAAGAATGTGCGCATCATCTTTTGGCTAGCCACGGGGCGTACTTTAATTGATGCAGAGGATGGTGAGCTAATCATACGAGTTCAAGACAAGAAGGTAAAATTCAATGTGTTCAAAGAAATAAAGTTCCCCGATACTCAGGATGATTTTTTCCACATGGATATCCTCGACCACTTCATGTGAGAGGTATATAACGAAACATGTTATGATGATATTTTACAGGCCGTTTTAACACTTGATTTGCCCGGGTTACCCGAGGAGCTAGCCAAATTAGTGGTGGCTCTAGATTCTAGAAATACGCGACCTAAGATGAAAGGTTACGAATACAAGTCCAAGGTCTGGGGGTATTGAGCCAATAAAAAACCATCCCTTGAATCTTCCCTAGAACTTGAAGAGAATCCACTTCCATATCACTTGAGGTATGCTTATGTGAGTGCTAGTAATACATTACTTGTTATTGTTTCCGCTAACTTGATAAGCCCTCAAGAAGATAAGTTATTGTGAGTGCTCCGAGCTAACAAGATCATCTTTGAAGACGAAAATGTGAGGTTTATTGAGGGTCAACTGAGACTTATGTCGGTTATAAAAGAAGTTGTAAGAAAAGAGGTGATCAAATTGTTAGATACGGGGATCCTCTTATTGATTTCGAATAGTGAATGGGTGAGTCGCGTTCAATGTGTGTCAAAGAAAGGAGGACTCACCATCGTCCCCAACTCAAATAACGAAGCTATACTGTCTAAAGTAGTTATGGAATGGAGAGTTGCATGGGTTACCGTAAGTTTAATCAAAATTAGATGGAAGTGATCCCCATCAGTTCATAACTTAATTATTTAAACAATTAATCACCTACAACTAATAAAATTTACAACTCCCCCGTTTATATTGAAATCATGGGTCTGGTCCCATCAAGTAACTACAACTTAATGTGACTAATCAAGTAACTACAACTTAATAGGACTAATCCCATCAGTCTTAAAATAGAGACCTATATTGAAATCATGGAAACATCATTGCACGATGTTAAAATCAAAGCCACATGTTTATATATTATTTTGGAATAAAAATATATTTTCACAAAAACTTATACTAAGTTTTTCCGTTGAAAGAAAACTAAATATTGATTTAGGATTGGGTTATTACTTATTAGATTTGAGATTGAGGTTTATTGAGTTCTATTCGTCGTAGGACGGAAAGAGACAAGACTCGTAGGAGCAAATGTTGATTTAGGTTATGTACTTATGTATAAACTTATACACATCGACCATATATATGTGGGTGTGTGTGGGTATATATATATAAGTAATAATCAAAAATGATATTTGAAATTTAAAATAGAAAAAGAAAAAGAATCAAAAACAGAAATCTGAAAAAAAAAAACCAGATCGCAAATTTCAGAAATTTATGTGTAGTTCTAATTATAATCCGGTTTTTTCAGTAGAAAACAGTAATTAGGACTTTCAGAAATCATAACAATAAAACCTTGTTTCGAAATCGTAATTTTCTGATTAGAAAAATAGAAAATTAAGGTTCAGATTTCCACCCTTATTCATGATTGATATTTAAAAATAAAAATCTATTCAAAAAATTTAAAAATTAGGTTAAAAAATCATAACTAATTCCATACATATATAAAGAAAACAAAAAAATATTTAAAATTTCATAATAATTCACATGAATGATTAAAAAAAAATTATTATAAAAAATTTAATTAAAAATCATGATTAATAATTAAAAACTCAAATAAATATTTAAAAAACAAAAAGTGTTTAAAAATCATAATTTATTCGCAAAAATATTTTATAAAAACATTATAATATTTAAAGATTCATAATCAATTCAAAATTATTTAAAAAATAAACATCATTTATAAAAAAAATAAAAAAAAATAAAAAATTCTTAATTAATATTTAAAAATTCATACAATTATTTAATAATCAAAATTAAACATATATGTCATTTTAGTCTCTTACATGTGTAAAGATAACATATTACTCCCTTATCTTTGTAAAAATAAATGTAACATTTTAGTCCCTTTTTTTTATAAACATAACATTTTAGTACCTTCTTTTTGTAAACGTAACATATTAGTCCCTTTCTTTGTAAAATAATATTTTAGTCCCTTATCTTTGTAAACATAACATTTTAGTCCCCTATCTTCGTAAACCAGAGCCGATCCTATAGATTTTGAGGCCCTGTGCGAAATTTTAAATAGACCCCGAAATGTTTAATCTGGAAAAAAAAAATTACGGTGCAATTTTTTCAATAAAATTGACGTTTTTAATTTCTTTACTACATAAATTTCTTAATGGAAATTAGATATAAGCGAAATAAGTAACGTTAATTTTTTTAGTTATTTGTTGAATATTTAAAATTAAAATATATAATTTGTAATAAATTTGATTTCAATAAGATTCAATTCTATGACGGATTATTGCCCAAGAAACACCTCAAATTAGAATTAATGCCTCCTCACCCCTGCCGCTTTCTTCTTGCCCATAAAAGGCACTCCTTTTTTTTTTTTCCTATTTTACCCACCCCAACAGCCGTCTCCAAATTTTCCCTCCTTCAAAGACTATAAGGGGCAAAGAGCTGGCTTGATTAAAGCGTTAACCACTGGTGAAAATTATATATTATAATAATCAACATATATATCATATAATTATTATTTAATATAATTTAAAATTAATTATTATTTTACGTTTTTGGTAATTTATTTGAAATTGGATTTTAAATGTTCAAATACTAACAATCATATTTTTTGGTAATTATTTCTTAATTTATTTTTGCAGATGTTGAAAAATTCTTTTCGCTGCGACCCAAGTAAATTAGCGAATTTATAATCTCTTTAATTTTTTCATAATTACTGTAGATATAGATACACTTTTTTTTTGAATTATAAAATAAAAAAGCGCGTAATTAAGCATGTTACTGAGTTGGATGCTAGAGAGCACATAGTGCCATACATTGATTGATTTATGCAAACAAAACATATTAAAAAATAAAAAAGCAAATGATGAAGCGGCAAAAGTGTACTTGCACGAGTTGTGGGAAACATTCCCATAACTCAACATTAGCCCACAAGTACAAAAGTGTACTTGCACGAGTGCTGGGAAACATTCCCACTACTCAACATTAGCCCACAAGTACAAAAGTGTACTTGCACGAGTGCTGGGAAACATTCCCACTACTCAACATTAGCCCACAAGTACAAAAGTGTACTTGCACGAGTTGTGGGAAACATTCCCATAACTCAACATTAGCCCACAAGTACAAAAGTGTACTTGCACGAGTGCTGGGAAACATTCCCACTACTCAACATTAGCCCACAAGTACAAAAGTGTACTTGCACGAGTTGTGGGAATCTATCCCAGAACTCAACATTTAGTCCACAAGTACAAAAATGTACTTGCACGAGTTGTGGGAAACACTCCCATTACTCAACATTAGTCCATACAGTACAAAAGTGTACTTGCACGAGTTGTGGGAAACACTCCCATTACTCAACATTAGCCCATACAGTACAAAAGTGTATTTGCACGAGTTGTGGGAAACACTCCCATTACTCGCCCTTGACAAAAATTGTACTTGCACAAGTCCACTACTCGCCCTTGGCAGCAGCAGTCGACAGCAGTAAGCATTAAGGTATATTTACCTTAAGTGCCTTTTATGGGCAAGTGGCTAAGGTGGCAGGTGGTTATTGGGCTAAGGGCATTAAGGTATATTTACCTTAAGTGCCTTTTATGGGCAAGTGACTAAGGTGGCAGGTGGTTAATGGGCATTCACCCTTCTATGACCTCTTGATCTATGCGAAGTAGTCTAAACACTAGACCAACTATCGATCTTTATATATTTGAACTTATATCAATAAATAGTGAAAATATAAATTTGATTTTAATATATTCAAATATAAATACAAATTTTGACTGATGCTACATATTTTGACAGATTTAAATTGATTTTATTATAATGTAACTTATACCAAAATAAATTTTATAGTAAAAAAGAACAAATTTAATATTTTTTTTAGTAATAATTTATAATTTATTAATTTTTTGGTTCATAAGTACATTTTAATTGAAAATTTTATTTTTTAATAACTATATGAAATATAAAAAAAAATATGTGAAGCAAAATCTTATATTCAATCTTTATAAAAAATAACTATTAATTTTTTCTTTATCATTTATTAAATTAATTATAATGTTTTAGTTAATTAAATATCTTAATAGGTATCCAAGTTAATTTAATTTAGAAATGATATAAAATTAACTAGAATTATGATCCTATTTCTCATATTAAAAGTTAAACAATACAAAAGCAGGCCAAGCCGTCTAGGTGAGAAAAGAAAAAGGAAAAAGCATGCAAGGGGACTCGAACTCACGTCAATTAGTCAAGATATGAATGCCTCTACCAATCACACGAGGTACTTAATTTGTTAAAGCTAAATAACTGTTTCTAATTATCGTAAATATTTGTATATAAATATACATAAAAATTTCGGGCCCCCGATCAGCTCGGGGCCCTGTGCGGTCGCCCTTCTTGCCCCTGCCCAGGTCCGGCCCTGTCGTAAACATAACATTTTAGTCCCTTATCTTTGTAAACTATAAACGTAACATTTTAGTCCTCGTCTAGTAAATGTAACATTTTAGTCCCTCATCTTTGAGCATATCATTTTAGATCCTCATCTTTGTAAACATAACATTTTAGTCCTTTATCTTTGAGAATTTAATATTTAAGTCATTCTGGTCTCTCCATTATCTCTGTAAACATAAAATTTTAGCCAATTCATTCATTTATCTTTGTAAACATAAGATTCTAGTCCTTTATCTTTGTAAATATAACATTTTAGTCCTTGATCTTTACAGCTTGATGATTTCCAGAGCTGGAAAACTGTACATTCAAGATCAGAAAAAATTCAAACACTATCAATAATGTAGGGTCTATTCGTGTACTTCCAAATTTTGTTGAGGGCAGACCAAACGATATTCAAGGAAATATATACGTGTTTGGTTTACTTTTATTGTAAATTGTTACGGGAAGGCCTCCTTATTCTAAAGAACAAAGGAGTTTGGTTAAATTGGTAAGAACTTCTTACTATCGGGTCCCCTAGTGGATAAGGTATACAAGCTACTGGTCGAAGATCACATAAAATGATCGAAGCAGTTATGGAATTTGCTTCAAAAGAAAAGGTTCGTATTTCATTTGCATTTTTTAAAATTTTATTTTTTAAGGAAAAATTCAAATATTGGGGTTCAAAAGGGTACCTTTCGAACATTAGGGGTGATTGGATACGAAGACTTTTCGTTCTTGATAGTCGAGGAATGTCGTATCATTACCGCAAACAAAATAGTAAACTATGTGTGAGTAACAAGTCATCAATTTAACTAAACATACTTACTTTTGCTCGTAAATGATTAGTATTTTTTTTTTTGTCAGAGGTCAAATGAATAGTTCTGAACTAGGTTTGGGATTACTGAGTCGATGTCTTTCTTCACATTATCATGATAGAATACATGACAAAAATATGTAGCACATCACATAGTAAATCTATGAACTTCAAATATAAAAGTGGATACTGATCAATCAGATATACGATTTTGCTTCAGAATTGTTTCACCCACAAAAAATTACACTTTACAAGCGAATAGTGCACTAGATCGAATGAATTGGATAAAAAAAAAAGTAGCCGATGTTTATCGTATCATTACTCAGTTCACAAACTCCCAAAAGGGTAGTTTCGTCATATTATATCGCTCTAGTCTTTGCTTATTCTTTTCGATAACAGTTTTTTACAATTTCTTCCTGCTAGTCCAATGAGAAGTTGTCAACTTATATAAATTATTTTGCATAATATGGAAAACTATAATGCGTTTAGTTCAATCATATAACATATTTTTCATAATATATGGAGTTATAGTGCATTTCTGCAAAATATAGGTCCATTTAGTGCAATTAACTCAAAAAGTCAAGTTCTTTTTTAATAAAAAATAGCCCTGGTTTATGTATTTTAAGTCTAAATATTTATTTTATATGAACTATTTTGCATAATATATGGGCCTATAGTGCAATCACTTCGAATACATAACTTATTTTGCAAAGTATAGGGACCTATAGTGCAATTATTACTCTATATTGTTTCATAATCCTTTTAATTATCTTTATTCTTGCAAGTTTATTTTGTGTCTCTTTGATAATTCGTATATGGATAACATCGTAAGTGTAGAATTTTTTGTTATAGGACCTATAACACAGTTAACTCGAAAAAACAATTAGCAACATATATTGCAATTAACTAAAAATATAGATCCCTGTAGTGCAATTTATGTTTTATAGTACTGCTTTATAATCCTTCTAATTATCTTAATTCTTGCAATTCTTTTCGTTTTCCTTTGAAATTTTGGATATGGATTTAACGAGTAAATTTGATTGTTTTTTTTCTGCTGTTACAGGGCCCATGAAAAAGAGGTCATGCAGAATTCGGGAGTTTAGTCCCTTATCTTGCAAAATTTGACAATTTAGTCCCTTATCTTGTAGAATCTGTCAGTTTAGTCCCTTATCTTGCAAAACTTGACAGGTTAGTCCCTTTTTAATGCTCAACTTGACAATTTAGTCCCTTATTGTACTCAATTTGACAGTTTATTTATGCACATTTTGACAGTTTAATTCTATATATAGGGTCAAAAATGAATTGTTGAAAAAAAGGAACAAAGACCAAATCAGCAATATATTCTCCTTGATAGGCCACTATTCTAAAAGAAATACGAGAAACGAAGTGTCAATAGTCGACTCTTTTCAAGGAGAGACGGGAATAAGTGTTAATAGCTAACTCTTTTTTTTAGGCTGTAGTTGGGAAATATAAGTGTAAGTGTCGATAGCCTACTGCGTTGCGTTATGGATGTGCATAACATTCACAACACTAAGTATATGAGTATAGGCTAATACTATAAATGGTGCAGCTAAAGATATGCCAGTGTTTTAAAGGGTTGTCTTAGATCAAAATGAAGTTGATAAAAACTTTTTGTTTTTTGTGACTAGTGGATTTGAAGTTTAAAACCAATAGAATATATAAATGAAATTCTTTTCAATCAATTATTGAATGGTCCAATAATTTTATTATATGATGATAGATACCTATATTTTAAATTTACATCAACTAATATAATTATCTAACTAATTTAATATTATGTCTTGTAATCGTGATTGATAGCTATAATTTATCAACAAATATTAGATATATCTATAATGGTGTTCAATTATCAAAGACAGAGTTTCCTAGAAAATGGGAAATCTAGAGTTTCCAACCATTATGAAGTTCAAAATTCAAATGAAATTATAACTTTGGTGGTATGCATTTTTTGTGGTAAATATCATTACTCAAAAGAAATAATATTAATTAGCTTTTCTAGTAATTTTCCATTGTGAAAACTTGTTTACAGTTATTGAGAAAACAAATCTCGTTACGGTTTTAAGTATACAATAAGTTAAAACTGTAAGTCTAAGAATATTGCATTCTAGATTTCCACTCAAAGTATATTAAGTAGAGCAAGTTTTTAACATGATGCTATCAATGGGCAACTTATCAGTAGGGTAAAAACAATCAAAACTTTTGCCTGGTTTATTACCAGACAACAGACTACACGGTTGAGGAGTAACGCGGTCTGAAACTCCTTGAATATCAGTACAATTCCACAAAACCTTCTTCGCCGGTTTACCATCCTTCATAAACAAGTCCATTGTAATATTTGACATGCAAATACCAGTGAAAGGATCCCCTTGAATCCCAGCTAGATTTCCAGGCATGCTGACATTTTTAGCAACCATGTCTCGATAATTTATGTTGTTAATGATTGGAAGTGCTTTGGGATCAAATTTATCATCAGGGTGCTGTTGGTAATTTCCATTCATCCAGAAAGCATATTGCATCGTATCCATTTTCATCCCTTTGACAAAGATGTCTTTCACGTAAGCTCCTCGCCCAATTGCTGTTTTAATTCTCACTGCTGATTGTGTATTGATGGCCGTGTTATCTTCAGCTCTAACATCTTGAATCCCACCAGACATTTCACTTCCAAGAGCAATCATAGCACTGTCTGGAGATATGCAAGTCAGTCTTCTGATTATTAGATGTTTTGTCGGCATTCCAAATTTAATTCCATACTCGTCCCAACCACTTTTCACTGCAATACAATCATCTCCAGACACTATGAAACAATCTTCTATCTTCACATTTGAGCATGAATCTGGATCAATTCCATCAGTGCCAGGTGAATCAATAGGTGCAAGAATTGTCAGGAATTGGATTAACACATCACTGCAAGAAAATAAAGATTTGATTAAACGTTCAAATTTACGTAAAAATTCAACAAGAATGAGAAAAATGATTAAACCTGCTATAAACAGGATGAACATTCCATGATGGAGAATTGATCAAGGTTAAATTAGATATTTGGATCTGATTTGAGAACATGAGCTCAATCAAATAAGGTCGGGTTAGCGTGAGTTCTTTTGCTTTATACTTTGTCCACCAATATGCACCTTGACCATCAATTGTACCATTTCCACCTGTATATGATGAACAATCCAACAATGAATTCTCACATTATAGAATCTAGAAATCCATTGGTAAATGAAATATTATATACCTGTAATAACAACATCTGTTAAATTCGTCCCAAAAATGAAACTACTGTATCTTCCACTACCATCACTATCAGCCTCTCTTCCTCTACCATAAGATGGAAGTGGCTCTAAAACAGGCCATTCTGATTCAACCTGTAAAAGATATCATCAATTTTAATTTCAATATAATATCAAATAAATTTCACTAAGGAACAATTACATTGATTACATGTCCTTTTATGCAGATCCGGCCCTACTCCTAGGCCTACTAGGCAGTACCGAATTGACCTAGGGGTGCAAGGGCCCAAATTTTTTAATAGTAAAATAAATTATACAAGGTAACTAATGATTACATGTTTACTAAAACTATGAATCTACATGAACAATTGGTTTGCAGCATAATCCATTTTAAATGGAAGTTTTGGGTTTGATTCTAAGCAACATTTAAGATAAAAAAAATAAAATCAAATGTACAATCATTTAAACCAACTTTTTTTTTTTCATTTACAAAAATTAGAAAACCACATACTGTTAATATATACAATTGGTTAACTGTATAGTTAATCATATTTTTTTATTAAATAGATAAATAATATAGGAACAATTCTTTCAAATATATTCTAAATCTTAACACTTCTTTTAGAAATAAGAAAAGAGTCATAAATTTTTCTTAAACGAGATCAAACATATACTTTCAAATATATGAATGGACCAAAGATTAAGAAAAATTAAAACTAAAATGATATTCCCTAAAATCATGGAGACCATGAACCTCATAGTCATAAAACTGATAATATTTTGTTCAATATATTTGTAAAATAATAATACCTTATTAATAAATGTAGCATGTTATATTTATAAGAAAATGGAGAAAATAAAAAAATTTAATTATAAATGAGGTAAAATTTTGATCTCGTCTAGGACCCCTAACCTGGTGTTGTGTTGAAGAATCATACCTGCGATGCGAGCAAAATGGCCCCTTCATCTAAATAAAGTGTAAAATGGCTGGTGAGATTAAAAGGTCCAGTAAGCCATTTTCCAGGAGGTATAATTAGTTGTGCACCACCATCTGATGCTAACTTGCTCAGGTTATCAATAGCAGATTTGAAGACTGCAGTGTTGGAGGTCTTTCCATCACCTTTACCTCCAAAATCCGTCAAAAGAGCGCTATGTTTCCTACAATTAATTGCTGAATATTCTGATGATTCTGCTCCTCTCAAATTCAACACTCCCAACAGTAAAAATATCGATACAATCTCTATTACCTGTAAGAAAATCAAAAAGTCATATCAAATATACTAAATCGATCAAATCAAGTCTTATTTGATCTACTAAATGAATCATACGGGAAACGGTAACATTTGTTGCTTAAGAAAAATAATTACACATTGTCATGTATAGGAGCAAGGCTACTACAGACTTTACATTAAAAGAAATCTTACAGTTAACGAAGCCATCTCGATTTCTGGTAATGATTGTGTGATGTTTGATATGATGTAATGTGTGGGCATTATATAGGTCTTTTTAATTCATTATAGAGACAATTTTCCTTTTTACATTCAAGGAATCGGTACATTATAGTCAATGTTTAATTACAAATATAAAACTACTTTCCTACTTTAAACGTTATTCATGATATGCAATCGTAAATTCTTTTTGGTGAGTTGAATTTAAGCAATCCACACATATATAGAATAATATATATATATATATATAGGCATAGACTACTATTTTACTTCTAATTATAATCCAAATAAATATATTTTTTAAACCTTTTGCTCCAAATTATACCCTTCTATATAAAAATTCCTAACATAGAAGCTATATTGTGATTCTTGTTAGTATTTGTTGTTTTTATTGAGAGGTTAAAAATGACAGGTAAAGTGGAAACAAGAAGAAAGTATAAAGGCAGAATTATTTGTCCAGGCGAGCTTATAAAAGAAGCAAAGAGAACAAATAGAAATTTCGACCAAATCAAAGACAGAGATGATGAATTTTAAATTGGGTGACGTTGGCAAGACTCGAACCTGCAACTTCTTATAAATCTAGGCTCTAATACCATATTAGATAACCGATTCTCCCGAAAGCTTAGACTGTCAAGAGGAATAATCTTATACATTATATTTGAGTTTTACATGCTCATTAGGTAACAGAAACATGAGGTCTCCTCCATTTTATTCGTTTGCTTGTATAGGATAAATCAAAAAGCTAAAAATATAATGAGGAATCTACAAAGTAATGCCTAAATTCCAATTTTTTTAGGATTTAAAGCCTAGTTGCAAATTACTTCTTTTTAAGGCCTAACTCAAAAATCTGGTTTGGGATTTTACTTTTCTACCCTTTTTAATTTTTTTTATTCCTTTTTCGTTTTTTTTATTAATTTTTTTTTCTGAACTTTTACTACTTGATATATTTTTCCGATATATTCAAGGAGGTATGTACCAACATTGTCCAGACCATTTCGTACAGACCCGTCCTTATTAAACGTTTTTTAGGTGTTTTAGGTCCAATTTATTTTTCTTTATATATCCAATTAGTCGGTATTCTCCAAGTTTTTGTCCAAGGGGGTGTACACAATCCCGGTTTGTCCTTGTTTTTGATTTATTTTCTAGTCATTAATCATGTCACAACCCCAAATGTCTAGACCAAGCTGTCTGGACCAACCAATATAGCTGGACTAGTTTTTTTAGTAGAAAATAGAATGAACAAAACAAAAAAAACAAGGAAAAAAAATGAAGAGTTAGTTTTTAGATTCAAAAAATAAAAATAAACAAAGACAAATGGACCATTTTGTTTGTGCACACACGTTTTTAAAAAAAAATACACTCCAGCCCATAATGGGCTGGACACAAAGACAAATTGGACACAAAGGAGGCTTCAGATTGCTGGACCAACATATCCAATCCAACTGGGACAAAACATGTTAAAAAAAATTTAAAAAAAAAAAAACAAACGAGATCTGGTATTGAGATGCTGGCCCAAGTGGGCTGGACCAACAAACAAGCTGGACACCCAAAACGTTAAATGAACTGCTGGACACCAAAAAAAAATCAAGGGTCATGGTCAGATCTGGTATGGTGGTTGGTGGGAGGCGAGAGGCTGCGCCTTGCAGCAGGGGTGGGTTTTGCTGGTGGTGGAGGAGTACGGGGTGAATATAGGTGGTCAGATCTCGCAATGGTGGGAAGCTGCGTTTTTAGGTGTTGCAGAATCTGGCTTCAATGGTGCTGCTGGAGCGTGGATCGATGGTGGTGCTGGAGCGCGGATCTGGTGGTGATGGTGCTGACGTGGTTCATGGTGGTGGTGTTAATGGAAGACGACAGCAGCCGTGGTAGCAACAGTATGGGAGAGGAGATGAAGTGGGGGGGGGGGGGTGCTGCGACGGTTTAGCGGCGGGGTGCTGCGACGGGAGATGCAGCAATGGCTGAGCGTGGATCTGGTGCTGCGCTGAAGGGAGGCGGCAATGGTTCACGATGGTGGTGTTGTGCAGCGCAGAGAAGAAGCTGCGAAGGCTCTCGATCTCGATCTGTAGCAGAGGTGGCTTGATCTCGATCTCGATCTGCAACAGAGGTGGCTTCTCGCAGCAGTGGTGGCTTCTCGCAGCAGTGGTGGTGTCCCGTGCAGTGGTGGAGCTTCCGGCGTCAGCGAATGGCTGAGGTTTTCTTGCAGATCTGGTTTTAGTTAGGGATGGTTGGTAGAAGGTGGGATGGTTGGTGGAAGGTGGGATGGTGGAAGGTGGGCATCGAGAGGGCGGAGAGGGTGGCTTTCGGTGGAAGGTGGGGGTGGCTCACGGTGGGGAGGTGAGAGAGAAGGAGGGGGTATAGAGAGGGGAGGTGAGAGAGAAGGAGGGGGTATAGAGAGAGGAGGGTTTTCAGAAACAAAAAATCCCTATTAGCATTTTGTTTTTGATTTTTGTTGGTTTACAATGGGTATATAGAGGAGAAGGGTTTTTAGGTCTTTTAATGGGTTTTAGTTAGGGTCCAACTAGTAGTTAAAGAAGGAATTGGGTTAGGCTTTTGTTTGTAAAAAAGAAGGTCGTGGGGCTGTATAATATAATTCCCCCTGAAACTTTAATGATATTTCATTAAAATTATAATAGCAAAGATAATTGCTGCCTTAAAGTTTCGAACTTAGCTAGATTATTATTTTTGTATAGAGTTTCTCCTATATTTTTAATATAATCGCTTACCCAATCCAAAATAAAAAATAAAAAATACGTCCCTGTATAAAATTCCCATACAATTCAACCCATTAATTATATTTGGGGGAATTATATTATCTTTGCTATTATAATTTTAATAAAATATCATTAAAGTTTCACCATCATTCATATAGGTATATAGGTATAGATGATCAGAATACAAATCGAATAAAATAATAAAAAAGCACATTTTAGTTTCTTTGATAATTTTTTCCTTAAAAGAGAATTTCACCTCTAATAAAAAATTATTTTTCATCCACCGAAAATAGTATTTATCTTCTTTTCAATACTTAACCATCTTTTCATATTTTTCCGAATACTTAGTAAACACACACTTAAAGAATAGGCGTTTATTCGACTTAAAATTTTCACTATAATTCACGAAATGGATTCAATTTCATATAAATCATCATATTACTAGTACAAAACTAGTATTGTATTGTCATTTATTCAATGATTACATGTTTAGAAATAACATAAGGATCCCAAACAATATAAAATTAAAAAAATTAAAAAATCTAAATAGATTTAAAACAAAATTGTAAAATCTATAAAGTTTAAAACTCTAATAAAATATTTTAAAATTTTAAATTAAATAAACCTTTCGAATCTCTAAAAAGAATTTAAGACAATTCATTTTTCACGTTTACTCGAATAACAATTAATTTCTTACTAGAAATTTCAATAGTCCTTAGATGTATAAAAATTTTGAGATGCTTTATAAATTTTGGATTATGATTTTTTTTTTTGTTAATTTGGATACTTAGATATTATAGAATATAGATTTGGGACCACCCGTTCGCTTGAAAATCGAAAAACCAAAACCGATTGATTTAAGGTCATATGATTTTCATCTTTTTTCCAAACTATGTTTAGTTAGGATGAGTTTTTTGGGCTACGGGTTGGTTAAGTGACCGGTGCTCAACTCTAACTAAAAAAGTAAAGTCTAAGTCAAATGAGAGTCAACACTAAAAAATTCTCTCTCTAGCTATTCAACCCACCTAACTTTATTCCACAAAAAAATTCCTTTTCTTTCGCCTCTTTGAACCGAAAAACACAACTTTTTGCTTTTCTCTGTCCTAGATTTGGTGTTTATCCCTATTTCTGGGATCTAACATCAAGTCAAAAAATATTATCCATTCATTAAAAGCCTGACAACCGACCACCACCATCAAATTTCCCCACCATCACCCTTAACCCTTTATGTTCGTCTCTCAAAATGGCCAAAACGATTAATTCGAACAAGGTAAATCAAAGTAGAAACACGAATCCGAGACCTAAGACTATGTACAGTGATATCATAAGACAAATCTTCTCACCCACGCCGGTAGAGTTAGAAGAGAAAGAAGTAGCTAATAATGGGTATACAGCGGGTTCATCTTCGGGCAAAAACGAAGAGCTAATCACTCCGGTTAACTCTCCAATTCAAGTAGCTGAAAGAGAGGAGGCTCAAGAGCTTCCCTTAAATGTTGAAATTAGTAAGCCTAAAGTATGGTCTAATTTGTTTAAGCAAGGTGTAGATAAGAATTTCAAATTGGAGTTTCAATCACCGAGCATTAAGAATGGTCAGAAAATAGTAAAGCCACCGGAAGATGTATTTACGGAAGGCGATGAGATGTGGTTAAACTGTTTGGTAGGTCAATTTCTTGACAGTTCTCCTCCTTTTTATGCTATAACGAATTTTGTCCGGTTTCAATGGAAACATTTGGGTAGAGTTGAAGTTAAGTCTAGTACTAAAGGATTTTATATCTTTAGATTTGAGAATCAGCAGATGTATAATAAAGCGTTGGATCAATTGTGGCATGTTAATGGGAAACCTCTGTTATTGAGGCCATGGTCAGCTGATATACAGTTTGAGAAGGTGGATTTGACAAAAATTCCAATATGGGTTAAGCTAGTTAATGTCCCTATGAACTTATGGACACAGAGAGGTTTGGGATATGTAGCGAGTGGAGTTGGAATCCTTTTACAAATGGACTCTGTAACTGAATCTAAATCAAGACTAGGATATGCTAGGGTCTGTGTGGAAGTGGACACAAAGGATGAACTACCTGAGAATGTTCTAGTGGATGTTGGGAAAGAAGAGCTTCACATTGTGAGACTAGAGTATGATTGGAAGCCCATCGTGTGTCAGAAGTGTAACAAATTTGGGCATGTGGAAGGGAATTGTAGAAACATACAGAAAGTTTGGGTTCAGAAAGAGAAAGAGGATACTAATCACAATTTAGTAAAAAGTAACTCAGATAAAGGTAAGGGTAAGGTTGATGAGTGGAGAATAGTGAACAACAAAACTCAGAAATCAAAGGAAGCTAGGTCTAATTCTATTCAGACATCTAATTCATTTGGTAGCTTGCAAAAACTAGGAGATATTAACAAGGATGTCATGGTGTTTATAAACCATGAAGGTGGTAATGAGATAACAAGACCCCCTAACATATGAATATAGCTGCTTGGAATGTTAGGGGTCTTAATAATTTCCTTAGACAGTTGGATGTCAAGGAGTTCCTTATTAGTAATAAAGTTAGGCTTATGGGGTTGCTTGAAACTAAGGTTAAGCAGGCTAAAGCTGAGTTAATAATAAAGAATCACTTCAATAGCTATGAAGTGGCTCATAATTACAATAAAGAAGAATCAGGCAGAATCTGGATCCTTTGGGATCAAAACTATGTTAAAGTGGATGTGGTCCATGAAACTTTCCAAGCTTTATTCATTAAATTGGAGGTACTGGAAGACAAATCAGTTAGTTACATTGGATTTATATATGGGAGTAATGATGTAGATGACAGAAAATTACTTTGGGAAGACATTATGGAACTCAGTCAAAAATATAAGGATCAGAAGGTGGGTTTTATTGGTGATTTCAATGAAATCCTTAATGTAAAAGATAGATTAAACTGTGAAGGTTTGGATAAAAGCGCATATGACTTCATCGACTGTATAGATGGTGCTAATCTATATGAACACCAGTATGGAGGGCATTACTATACCTGGACAAACAAGAATAGTACAGGCCAATTAAGAGCTAGCAAGATTGATAGGTTTTTTATCAATGATAATTGGTTGGATAAAAGTAATTCTAGTGTTATAGTTACTCCTCCCTATACTTCAGATCATAGTGCCCTACTAGTAACACTTGGAAATAAGAAGAGTTTTCATAAGAGTTCTTTCAAGTTCTATAACATATGGACTACTCACTGTAAGTTCTTAGAGGTGGTTCAGAATGAATGGAAGCAGGAAATCAATGGTAATCATATGTTTAGATTTTGTATGAAACAAAGAAGGGTAAAGTTTGCTTTGAAGAGGTTTAATAACATTTATTTTAAGAGAAACAGTGATGATATTGATAGTATAAGATCACAACTGAGTATTATACAAAATAGTATTATGAGTGGTGCAATTGATGCGGCTACTTTAAGTGAAGAAAAAAATTTAGTTGGGGAACTAGAAAGAGCTGTAATGGTGCAACATAACATCCTCAAACAAAAAGCTAAACTAGCTTTTACAAATGAAATGGATTGCAACACCAAATACTTTTACAAATTGATTAAGGGGAGAATAGCTAGGAACAAAGTAAGTTCCTTGATTACTGACTCAGGTGACATAATTACTGAGCCAAATTCAATTAAACAAGAGTTTGTTAGCTACTATACAAAGCTACTAGGTACTGCTGAAGCAAATGAGGAGGTTTGTGAAGTTAGTACTATAAAGCAGATCATAAATAAAAGTTTAACTGAGGAGCAGAAGAATGAATTAACTAGTCCTTTTACTGAAAAAGAGATTAAGGAAGCTTTATTCTCAATTAATGAGCATAAAAGCCCTGGTCCTGATGGGTTTAATTCTTCATTTTATAAAGCTGTTTGGGATATTATTAAGGAGGATTTTTTAGCTGCTATTCAACAATGCTTCCAAACTAGTGAGTTATTAAACCAAATTAATGCTACTAATATAGTGCTAATCCCTAAGGAGACGAATGCTTCTAAGGTAACTAAATTTAGGCCTATTTCATGTGTGAATACAATATATAAGGCCATCTCTAGGGCTATTTCTAAAAGGCTCAAGAAGGTCTTAAATAGTATTATATCAGTAAATCAAGTAGCTTTTGTTGGTGGGAGATTTATTAGTGAGAATATCCTAGTGGCTCAGGAGATTGTCTTAGATTATGATAAGAAGAAATCCCACCCAAACTGTACTATAAATTTGGACCTTCAAAAAGCTTATGACTCAGTTAATTGGAGCTTTTTGATAAATACTTTATATGTGCTTGAATTCCCAGAAATGTTCATCAAGTGGATCAAAATGTGTGTGTGTGTACAACATCTTATTCTGTTTGTGTGAATGGTGAATCTTGTGGTTATTTTAGAGGGAATAGAGGACTCAGACAAGGAGATCCTCTCTCCCCATATCTATTTACTATTTGTATGGAAGTATTCACTGGACTATTTAATCACTTAGCAAGGAATTCTAGTTTCAGATTTCATCACCGATGCAGTAGTTTATTACTAAATCATATGTGCTTTGCAGATGATGTTTTGATATTTCTTAAATCAGATGTGAAGTCAGCTGGTTTAGTAAAAGAGGCTCTAAATCTCTTTTCAAGAATCTCAGGTCTTAATATTAATTATCAAAAGAGTGAGTTGTACTTTGGAGGGACAAAAGAGGGGTGTATGAAGAGTATATCTGACATTCTTAATATTAAAGTTGGTATGTTTCCTGTTAGGTATTTGGGAGTACCACTTAATTCTAAGAAGTTGAGTGTTACTGAAGGAAACAAACTTGTTAATAAAATATGCGATAGTATTGAAGTGTGGTCTTCCAAGATGTTATATTACTCAGGGAGGATTGAACTTATCAGGTGTGTTTTAGTTAGTAAAGTCTTGTTTTGGTGTAGAATATTTTTACTGCCAAAACAAGTTATTTACAAGATTAATCAAAAAATGTCTAGTTTTTTGTGAAGGGGAAATATAGATGATGCTCAAGGGGCCAAAATAGCGTGGAATACTATATGCTCTAAGAAAGAAAATGGGGGCCTCGATATTCCTAACCTTGAAGAACTAAATAAGGTGTGTATCTTATCCATTTTTTGGAGAATGTACGCGCAAAAGGATAATATGTGGAGCTTATGGACTCGAATTAATATAATTAATGGTAGATGTATTTGGGGTATTGAATCTAATCAATTTCACTCATGGGTTTGGAAACAAATGCTGAAGATTAGGGAAATTGCCTATTAGTTTATTCATCATAGAGTGGAGGATGGAAGGGACACCTTTATGATATGGGATAAGTGGATTCAAGGTAAAAGTATACAAGAGGTCTTAAATATTGAGTTAAGTAGGCAGAATATTAATAGCAATAGAACAATCAGTAAGTTTTATGGGAGAGAGAGGTGGAGACTTCCTCCTTGCATTGGAAAAGCTCTACAAGTTATTCAGAATGTTATACTTACTGATAAGTCTGATGAGATTATATGGACTCAAAGTATAAAGCAGAGGTTTTCATTTAAAAAGACTTTAGCTTGTATTAGTGAAGGGAAAGAGTTAGTAACTTGGAGTGAAGTGGTTTGGAACAGGTTTGGTGTGCCAAGATGCGCTTTTATAGCTTGGGTTGCTGCTCAATAGACTCCCCACCAAAAAAAAAAAGGATAGGGTGGGGTCTACAGGTCAATCCTCTTTGTGGTTTCTGTTTCAGCTGTGTTGAAGATAGGGATCATCTCTTTTTATCTTGTTCTTTTTCACAGAGAATTCTTGCTAAGGTTATGAGGGTGAGTGGAGTTCAGGTGTCCACGACTAATTTCCTGAGTCTAATGAATGCTTTGTTGCAACTCCCAAGTACAAAGCAGATGAGTATTGCTAGCTTATCTTTCACTTCATTTGTATATTGTATTTGGAGTGAAAGGAATGGTAGAGAACATGGAAGCTTAATGAGAATAGAGGAGCAGATATTGGATGAAGTGTTGGTGTTAATTAGTTCGAGATTACAAGGTGTTAAGCGGAAGGAAAAAGGCTCAAAAGAATTTTTAGAAAAGATAGTTAATGGGCCTATTTAGGAAAGTTTGAAAATTTGTAATAGCTATTGGGCCTACTTGTAATGATTTATTAGCTATGTTGTCTTTTATTTAAATATGTAGAAAGGCCCAAATAGTAATGGGCTTGGAAAGTTGTAAAGAACATGGAGTGCTAAATTTTAATGAAAAAGTTTGATTTGCCGATAAAAAAAAAAAAAAAAGTGACCGGTGCTCACCCCTATCCGTTTTTCACATTGGATTGCCAAGCGGAAGGAAGACAAGTAGTTGATGAGGTAGCTTTAGACTCATCGGCTTTTGTAGCTCACTTACTCGCCGAGCTAAGGTAGGGGAGAGGTTGACAAGGTTCATTTTTAGTGCATTCAAATTTTTCATCTTCATTTCTTCCGATCTTCTTGAGGGGCATTTTGGGAATCTTTCGCGTACGCTGAGCATTTGTATCTATGTCTTGCTAGTTGCTACTATTTGTATTAAATTCTCATTTCACGTCTATCTACAATTAAATCAAAAAAAAACATACATACATACATACATACGACACTTAAAGTACATAAATACACTAAAATCATATCATATACGGACACTTCTGTTTACACAAGATTCTTGAAATAGGTGACTCTCTCCTGGTCTCCCCAGGAATACGGAAGATATCTTAATTGAGGTCTCAACTCTTAATAAATCACAATTTTTTTTTGTTACATAGGAGAGCCATTTTGAACTCGAAGTCATTGACTCGGTTCGAACCTGCACCACTTGATTGGATGACCAAGGCCCAGTGAGCTAATCCCAATCCCAACTGGTTAATAAGTCACAATTTTTGTCTTAGCAAATCGAGCAGTTTGTGGCCCACCATAGTTACATCACCTAATAAAAAACACAAAAGAATATTAAGTGTTGAACAACAGATTTCATACTTTGTGATGTAAATAATCTTCACCTGCTCCTACAGTCAAGACAACAATTTCACGATCAGGATTCTTCAATATCTCTTGCACCAACTTCTTCACAACGTCTTCCTGGATATTATAAATGATGTCAATATTTTTCTTTTTTTCTTTTCTTTCGACAACTTAAACTAGATCATACCAGAGAAGGAATAAAATCTGACGTTGGGCCAATTATTGACATGGCCAGTTCCTCTCCACTGATATTCGTCGTGTTAGTTTCTCTAGCAGCATAAATCTGTTATGTAATTCATTACTTATTAACAGTAAAATATAATTAGTTGATAGTTATACCTATACCTCTGTAACCACAACTCGATCTGCATCTTTAAATGCAGTGGCGAATTCACTCTTTAGAGCTGCTACACGACTGCATATATATGAACAAAAAATGCATTGGCATTAAAGTATAAAAACTGTATCTCCATATAAACACACACCTGTAAGTATGAGGCTGGAAAATCACCAATAATTCTTTTAATGGAAATCTCTGTCGTGCTGCTTGAAGAACAGCACGAACTTCAGTTGGATGGTGAGCATAGTCATCATATATATAGCAACCACCTATTTTCCCAATTATCTCAAAACGTCTTGAGACACCTTTGAAATTGTTCAAATGTAATTGCAGAAGATTAATCACTTTTGAAAATTGTCTTTGGTCCTCGGTAAGTGCATTCATTATAGCAATTACCTAGGGGTGAAACTGTTCCGTTGGTTAAACTAATCTTATTAACATTATGGTTAAAAATTACTCACTGCTAAGGAATTGAGAACGTTATGAATTCCTGGTAATTGTAGCTTGAAATCTGCAATAGGGCAACCCTTGTGGCACTGGGAAAAAATTGACAATTCCGAATTTAGAACTAGGAAGATTAAGAAAAAATTAAAATATAGGACCAAAAATTTACCAGAGTATAGTTACTTCCGCCTTCAGGATTTGAACAAACTGATGAAGCATGCCATTCATTAGAACTTGAAATCCCATAGGTTGTTGCTTTGTAGCTATTGTTTGCCATGGTAACTTGATTTTCGTCACTAAGTAAAGAGGAAGCACCTACACTGAACTAGCTATTATGTTCCATTAAGTATGTAACATATGTATGTATGTATGTATGTATACCTGTCCCCACATAATATTAAATGTCCACCCGTCCTTATCTGCTTTAAAAACCTCCTGAAGACAGTTTTAACAGCTTCCTGATAATAAATGAGAATTGAGTGTGAGACCCAGGCTAGCAAAATGGTAGATTGTAAATATTATGTGAAACAAGAAGTTAACCTCATCCTCAAATATATCAACATGTTCCCAATTTACATTTGTTACCACAGCTATACGCGGTGATAATTGTAAGAAGCAACTATCATATTCATCTGCCTCCATTTAAAATAGACACAGTGTTAGTTGCACTTAGTGATACTCAAGAGATTAGCATATGGATATCAATAGTAGCCATCTTTAGCTATACTTGCTAGAAAAGGTTTAACTGAATATTCTATTTGTGGGAAGGAGTTGACAACTACCTCTAATACAAAGTTATTACTTGTACCATATATGATGTTTCGTCCACCAAACTGTACAAAGACAATATAATAGCCTAAGCAAAACAAGAGCATTAAAATGTTGATGATAATTAAAGCTCCACCTGTGGCACTGAAGCACCAATTAAAGCTGTAACATCATGCCCCATTTGCTTCATTACATAAGCACACATACTTGCTGTGGTACTTTTCCCTACGCAAATTAACAATGCAATAAATCAGAACCGTCATATATTGGCAAATTATGACTTTCCAAATGCTTGGTTGTAATATGATTTACCATGGCTTCCACTGACTGCAATAACATCGTAAGTCTTTGTTATCTTTCCCAACCACTCACCTCGCTTGTATCTACAACAATAAATACCATAAATTTCTCACCTTTATTTTGCATCAACAAGCAAAAAGCTGAGATTTTTTATCTAGGATTTTTGAGAATATAGATTTCTTACACAGGCACTCCAATAGATTCGGCATGTAAAATCTCAATATTATCTTTTGGAATAGCACTTGACACTACAATAGCATCAGGAAAAACCATTCCGACCCCATTGAATCTTTGCAAATTCGAGGGTGAATGGCCCACAAATAAATGCACATTGGCTTCTTTCAGTGCATTCATATAGCTGCTCCACATTACATCTGAACCGCTAACCTCATACCCCTATTCATCAGTATATCAGATTCAACTCATTATCTAAATAATTAAATTAAAGTAATTAAGGATAAAGGAAATGATGTTACTTACTTGTTGATGTGCGAGCATTGCGAGACCAGACAAACCACAACCTCCTACGCCTACGAAGTGAATCCAACCTTTAAATTTATCTTCACTCAAGTTAATGATTTGGTCATTTTTGCTGTTTGTGTGTTGTGCACTTACATTTACTGTGATTTTAATGTTGCTCTTCTGTTTCTTCGTTGTCAAAGAGGTACGGTTAATGTTGGGTTTGCATGCTAGGGATTCAATTATGTTACGGTGAGGTGCGGTATTGGCAGATCTCGGGCTCCGGCAATAGCTCGCAGGTGAATTAAACGCCAATTTCATTGTCGGCAAATATATGTTCTTTTTGTTATCTCTGTTTTTGTTCCTGAAGTTTGACTGAGAAATTCTTTTATGAACTTCGACCACGATTCTGATTTGACTGGGAAATTCTTCTATACACTTCAACCAGGATTCCGGTTGTGCGTTACTGCGTTTCGTATTATTTTAATATTAGGTTGCTATGGAGTTTCTTAAACCCAAAGTTACCAACACTTCTTTTTAGATTTTGAAAAAAAAAAAAACACTTTTTAGACAAATAATTGATTTTTTTTTTCACTATGTGAAACAAAAACACCAAGGGTCGGATTTGGCTCAGTTAGCCAATTTCGAGCCTGGTAAACTAGTGGGTGAAATCAAGATGTTGTCCTTCCGGTAGGTTCCGCTACCTAGCTTTACGCGTAGTTCAGTCTGCCATCTCGTTAAGTCGTCTCGGCAAGTGTGCTTAAAAAACATGTTACTATGTTCGCCCGCATATTGTAAGATCTGCTTGACATACTGCTTGACTTTCCACCACGCCGCTGGACAAATAATTGATTAGTAGCTCCTTAAACATTAACATAAAAATATAGCACTCTAATCGTGATTCCGCGACTGATCCTTGGGGAGCACAAAGAGGTCATGGCCTTGGGCCTCCCAATTCTTATAACTTTTAGGACCCTTTTAACTTTTATTTAATATAGATTGATTTTTTTTTACTTAAAAAGACCCAATTTTGATCCGTCTCAAAACAAAAATGCTAGTCCACCTTTTTTGTTTTTAAAAAACAAATTGTTTACTTATGTTAAGTGAAAAAAAATCATTTGTAATACACATGGGATTTTCTGAGGGGTACATTTTTTAAAGTTTGCTTTGGACCCCCAAAATGTCAGGACCGTCCCTTCGTGATTCAGTCATCATCTTTAGTTAAAAATAGATTAGACAAAAGACGGTCATTACCTTTGTCCATAGTAGCCTTCTAAGCTACCCTGAATAAAGTTAAGAGGAAATTAGAATCACGATTAATATAACTTCTCGATTTGTCCTTATAACTTAGATCATCGATTCATTAGATAGGGGATTACTAGCAAATTTGATATATACATCTCATACTTATCTTTCTTCATTAATTATTTGCTTTATCTTTGGTTTAATTAATCCAGTTTTATTTATTTGCATCTTAGTTCTTAATATTGAAAACCAAACAAATATATCTTTTAATTTATGTCTTTTAGTAATAACAACTAAATCCATCTACATTTCCTAAAAATACGATATCAGTTAACCTCATAGTCCTTGCGGAGAACGGTCTGTTATACTTACTTATTACTTGCGAACGACTTGTGCACCTGCAGAAATTGATCTCTCAAGGTGTCGATTAGTTAGATTATGTTATCACACCTTGGGAGACGGCGTAGTGTAGATGGATTCATGTGAACTATGTATTGAGGGTTGGAATATGTAGATAATTGTAATTTGAATATTCATGGTAGAATTTTGCTTGTTTGGGATCCGAACAAGGTAAAGTAGAGGTGTTATATATCATTCTTCAAGCAATTCATTGCAAGTTTGTATGTAATGTCACATCTTTAAGCGTCTATACATCCTTTATATACAGGTTGAATAATGAAATAAAGAGACGAGATTTGTGGAGTAACTTATTTGATTATGCCGCTATAATTGATAAGGCATGGATTTTATTGGGGGGCCATAATAATATTTTGACACATAACGAGAGGAAAAATGGGAGGCAAATCACGATGAGTGACTATAATGAGTTCGTTGATGGATTCAACACGCTTGGGTTAGAAGGTCTTTAGTACTCTGGTCAATTCTTTACTTCGAACAAATTCACATCATGAGTAGGATTGATAGATTCGAGTGGAGTCGGAAATTAGAAGTTTCATACCATTATGTACATGCAAAGTTCTTACCTAAGTCGAGTGTGTCAGATCATTCTCGGTGTATTGTGACAATGCTTCTACAAAGTGTAACGAGAGTAACACATTTCAGATTCTTTAATATGTGGTCGGAACATGATGAGTATGGAGAGGTGGTAATAATGGGTGGAATAAGGAGCAAATAGGTAGAACAAAGCAATATGGGATATGCAAGAAGCGTAGAGATTTAAAATTTGAGTTGAGAAGTCTTAACAAAAAGCATATCTCTCATATACTTGAGAAAGCTAAAACGGGCTAATGAAGTATTGGAATAGGAAATTATTTGACTCCAACAATATACACGTAATAATATAATTTTGGAGTTTCGAGAAATAGATACTAGACTTAAAAAGGCAAAAAATAGTTTCCTTCAACAAAAGGCTAAGAAGGGGTATGCTCTGAATAGTGGTCGGTGTTCAAAATTATTCCACGGTATTATGAAGATTAAAGAATGAGGGAGGTTTATTGCAAAAAATCAACTACGAAATGGGGTCGATATGAATTTGAGTGAACAAGTATATGGTGCATTTGTAGATTATTATAAGCAGTTGTTGGGTAATAACTGATATAGGAATTTAGTAATTATCTAGGTATTCTAGGACACTAAGTTGTTAATTAAATGTTCTCGAAAAGATATGTAGGTTTCAATCTATAATGGTATCTGTCAATATAACTAAGTTACCCTAGTTCCTAACATAATTTCACAAGACGTGATTATACCCAATAGAAAACTTTATTAATGATTATTGATTACCTTAGAACAAAAAACATAGAAGGTATTATTCTTATTCTATCGTTATTAGCTCATCCCAAGACTAAGAAGAGGCATAACTCTTCAGTTGATTTGATTAAAAAAAAGTAAACGTTAAAGTAAGAAATACTTAAGAATTGTTCTGTAAAAAACATAAGTGAAAAATGAATTGTGTGATAATAGTTAAACAATCTAAACCTCTATACATGAAAGATGAGTTGTAGAGATCTTAACAAACATAAAATTGTCCTAATTTCACTTGAAATTGGATGAAAGTGAGATTATATAGTGAATCCCATAAATTATGCAATTTCTCTATTTTGCACTTTTCCTACCTATCACCTAGGGTAAGGTTAACGACCTGTTGGCGGCAAGCAATATGTTTCTTCCATGATTGAACCACCGAGTGAGCGCCTACCATAGAATTAGGTGATGGGTTGGCAGTAACCCTTCTGTTGGTTTTCTTGTTCAACAAGTTACCTACCTCCCACTCGCTAAGTGAGAAGGTAAGAAACGGGTTGAGGACGACGTTCTAATAACAACATTGAAATAAATCTGACCGTAAACATTATAACTTCAAATAGTTTGAAAAATTTGATAATGGTGTTTTTGCTTAAACACGACTATCAACTTGTAATTATATGTGCAATGTTTCTTGAATTTTGAATGTGTTTTGGAAACGATCAATAAGTGAGCAATTATCAAAATAAATCTATCAAAATCAAATTTCACGATTATTTTGCTTTTTATAAGATATTTTATAAACTGTCATTTTTCTTCAATATCTATATTATATAATAAAACATACCTGAATTTCCCTATTTTCCCTCTTCCCCCATTAAGCTCATAATTACCCCCAAATAACTCCTTAACCTTCTCATAATTTTAATATTGACCAATCATATAGTCTAAATCTTTTTCTTTTGATTTTTAGTCTAAATTTTAAAACTTAATCTTTACCTTCTCATCTATATTCATTCAAACGAAGAAAACAAAAAGAATTTTCTTTTACAATCACGTTCCCACCACCAAGCCGCTCTCCTGCCCTCTCTTCGCTCACCCACCCACCAAGTGGTTCTTCTGAACAAGTAAACGTACTATTCTCCACCATCATCAACCCGGCTCGGTGAAAACCCAAATTAAGGTAAAAAATTAATTTGTGGAAATAAATAAATTGTTACTATTAAAACTCTAAAAAGTGATTCAATTTCCCCTAATCTCATTACTTTTACAATTTCAGATAATGAATTTTTCAGAATCCTACAGTGGCCACTTTATGAACGCGGGAAGCCTTTCATACGAGAAGTGATGCTCTAGCGTATATGGTAGGTGAGCAATTTGGTTTACTGCATTTTTTGAATTGTTTTGCTGTAAGTATCCATTTGACACATGATGCAGTTTGGTCTTATACGCATTTTTTGAATTGTTTTTATTTTTCGTGTATATAAATTTTAAAATATAATTATTTTTGAATTTTCTCATATTTCACTGAACCATATTTGTATCGGTATTCTTTCCACTCCCATGCCATTACAACATAGTTTCTAATTGGGTATTTGCTAATCTGGATCTGAATTTCTGATAATGATTACTTTTCCTAGGATTTCTCTTAATCTCTTCTTTTGTCATAATGTCTGAAAATTAGACTTTCCTCCATGGTTTTGTACAGTGAACAATGTTTATTCTTTTGGGGTTGGATATAATGTAATATTTGTTTTCTTCTTATGAAGCCATGGTACAAAGAGAAATCGAGGAAGAAACTGATAGGGTTATTGGAAGGACTAAGCAAAATTCTTCCCTTCCTATAAATCTCAATATCTACTCTCCAAATGGTGCGCTTTGCCTATTTTTAGTTTTTAGTCTAATAAATCTTTTTGTTTTGTATTTACATTCTCAAACAAGTTTGACTTTGCAGGTGTCAATTTGACTTTGGTTGACTTACCTAGCATAACGAAAGTTGTTGATGGTACTTCAGTGGCTCCATTAACTACTTTCACAAAACTCTGGAAATTGAGAAACAATGGCACCATTATTGTCTGGCCTCAAGGTTGCCAACTCGGTTCTTGACTCCATACAAAAAGGGAGAGAGACGAGGTTTAAAAACTTGATCTGAAGTTATTTTCGGAAAAATATATCAAATTGCTATAAAAGGCTTGGCGTGAAGATTTTGTCAACAATGTAGCAGGTATAATTTGAGTTAGTTGCATTATAGGTCCCTATACTATGTTATAATTTATCTTTTCATCTTTTGTGAAATTTAAGGTTCCATAATTTGTTGGAATCTGATGAAAAGAAGAGAAGTTGTAGGAGTCGTTCTGATCATAATGTAAGGCGTATAAAGCCTCAGTAGCAAATTATTTAGCTTCCTACTTCGAGAATTCCTTCATCATTTTATGGTAAAGTTTAATGTTTGCATATTGGTCCTTTATCTTTGTATGTTTTGACAGTTTAATCCATTTGCAGAATTAAAGTTTTAAAAAGTTTGAAATTTAAGTTTTGATCTTAAGTTTTTAAGATCCATATCAGTCTCATATGATTGAATTTTCTGGGGTTTGAATGATGATTGAAATAAGATTAATATTGATTCGTGTGATATGATAATTTAAATTGATTGCATTATAGGTCCCTACTATAAAATACTTGAAATTGAAATTAAATGTAATTCTTTTTTGGTGATTTGTAAATTACACTTGAGCGTGTTCTGATTTGACTAACATGTCCAGGTAATTGAGATTGTGAATAGCATGAAGGTTTTAATGGATTTTGTTAAAGAAGCAAAAGATGTCCCTATCCAAAATTGTTTGTAGATGATGTTAAAAGTAAAAATATTGATTTACAGATGGTTTGATTCTTTTGAGCATTATGTTTTGAGAGACATTTTGTACAATAGTACTTCAAGCCGAAGTTATAAAAGAATAAAAATCAATGCTTGGATAGGTAATCACATAAATGGTGTTAATTTCTGTTGTATGTAGCTTATAGATTTGTTAATTTTGACGCTCTGTAGTGTAGATTTCCATGCTATATGTTGCTTCCAATTGGAGACCTTGAAGCCATCGAAATGGCGAAGAATCTCAGTTTGAAAGAAGAGTTGCTGTTATATTTCATTTCATTTTATAGCTGTATAGGAACATTGGCAACAAACTCTTTACTACTAGCCTGGAACATAGTAATACAGTATTCAGTGGCATAGTAAATATTGAATATGAGAAAAAGAATCCCATAGAATTTGGCGTAGAAGAAGATAAACGTTTTATTTATTTTAGCTAACATGTGTTTTATGATCAAGTGTTTTTACGTATTTGTCCATTTGGAAAAAGATGCATTTGTTTTTTTTTTCAATTTTGCTCGATGGTGTTTACGGGACATTTTAAAAATTAATTTTGAAAATATATATTAAGATTTTCAATAGAATCATTGATGGTTCCTTGAGTTTTAATATTGGATTTGTGCAGGCATAAAACAAATCCTCAAGTTTGGATACCATTTTGCTCTCATTTAACAACAATTGGTTCTCATCTCTCAAGTTTTAGGCCACTTTCGCTTTCGTGTTGCATGGCAGGTGTCATTTTTTTGTTTAGGCTAAATGTGTGTCTCTTGATTTAGGAAAGTATTAGATACCAAGATAATGCTTTATACGCTGAAAAAAGTGTGTAAAGATACCACAGTATCAAGAGAGTCATATTTTGCTGTACTTGGAGCTGATTTGGCATATCATTTTTTTTGGACTTAGGCATATCAGTTGGATAACATAGATTTTATTTATCAAATCGGTAGCTTTTGAGGAAATAATGTTACAGTATACTGTACCTTCTTAAGACCATAAACATTTTTACATCCTTCACATCGGTATCCATCAGACAGTCAGCATTAGCCTAAACAAAAAAAAACATTTAAAGAATTAGTAGATAGATACAATTAATAGATGGATACGCAAATAATAAATGTTAAATTATATTAAATATTAACTCATTACATTAAAAATTCTCAAGGATTGATTAAAATCACAAACAAAAAGTGAGGAAATGGTTATTCTGCAATATATTACTATATACATGAGAATTTATTTAGTAAAAAAAATTAAATGAAAAGTTATAAAATGACTATTTTGTAAAATTTAAACGTGTTTTTTTTCCGTAGGTTGGTCTATTGATTTTTTTATATAATATTACCTTCAACTCAAGGTTTTTATAAAAAAAACCAAGGGTTTGCGTTATGTAATTTGTAAGGTTGAATCAAATAATCTCTCAATTTATCAAAAAAGTTTAATTTAGAATTTTTTCAAGAGCCGGGGTAAATAAATAACAATATATTACAAAGAGTTTATCTGATTCTGAATCTATTGCGAATTCTGCCCGAGTAAAATTTTGGGTAACATGATACATTTTTGGTAATTACGGAAGTTTGTGAGACATGCCATTGTATATACGATCTCGGTGCATATTTATTATATCTTAACTTCTCAACGTGTCAGCTTATAGTAAGTAAAATTGACGATTCATTGATTTTTGCGAAGTGCCTTTAGGCACGGGCAATATCTAGTCTATATAATAAAGCAGAATCAAACCTAACTCTCCCTATTTATCCTCAAACTTCCCCATTCCTCTCATAATTCCCCCATTCGTCTCATAATTCCCCCGTTCTTCTCATTCTTTCATTTATTATATACACATATGCATGAAAATATTAAATAATATAAAATCCATTTAACTTTTAAGAATTTTTTTAAAATTTATTATATGAAAAGTTCAACTAGGTATAATATAAAATTTAAAAAA
The DNA here is from genome assembly GCA_029959085.1 of Nemophila menziesii. NCBI lineage: Eukaryota > Viridiplantae > Streptophyta > Magnoliopsida > Boraginales > Hydrophyllaceae > Nemophila > Nemophila menziesii. Next base: position 25,365,645 of record JARWIR010000001.1, on the reverse strand, counting down.
AAAATCACTTTACATTATAATATTTAAATAATTTTTTATTTCTTTTATTTTTTTTTTTAGTCGAAAGAAGCATATATAAAGAAACTTCAAAAAATACATCACCCTATTCCTACAGAGTTAAAGTCTCTAGCTAAGAGAGAAGCAAGATTGGGGGGAGGAAAATAATTCCAAAGGCTAAACAAGGAGCCTTTAATCTCCTGTTTAGCCACCCAATCTGCGCAAGAGTTGTTTGATCTCCTAACAAAGGAGATTTTTAAGTTACAACAATGTTTAAGGTTACATATACTACTAACAAGCCCTCTAATATTACAAAAAACTTTCTCTCTACTAGAAACTTGTTGAATAAGGGTTAAACAGTCATTTTCCACTTCAACTTTGCCTATTGGAAGTCTTGAAGCCATAGAGCATGCTTGAAAGAGTCCTCTAGCCTCTGCTTCAAGTGGAGAATGAGCAAAAAAATTCTTAGAGCATCCATCTACCAGATTCCCTTTACTGTCCCTGGTAAGACAAGCATAGGAGGCTTGATTAGTTAAATAATTAAAGCAAGCATCACTATTAATTTTAAAACATCCTGTTTCAGGTGGTTCCCATAGCCCTGATCTGCCTTCTCTAAGGTTTTGAACCCGAGTTGCATTAATATACGAGTTGCTTGGTTGTAGAGGATCAGAAACCCCCATGATTACATTTGTGTTTTGAATATTTTGATTCTCTTGATTAGCCTCAGTCTTAATCCTCAAGGATTTTTCATAGTCATCATTGGCTATTAAAGCTTCTGAGAGAATTTCCAAAGGGTCAGGAGTTTTGCCTCTAAAGATAGCCTCATTTCTCCCTTTTCAAATGAACCAGACAATGAAAAAAGCCAATTCACCAAGACCTTTATCACTTAATTTGGTCTCATTAATGCTCATTCTAATAAAATGAATCCATTTCTTAAAGTTGAAAGAAGGCTCAGAGAATGAGATAAAGTTTAGTGGGCTAGCTAGCCACACAGCCCTAGCCCAAGAACAGTGAAAAATAAGGTGCTCCACATTTTCAGTAGCTACCCCACAAATAGAGCATAAATCAGTAGAACAAGCCTTTCTTTTTTTCCTGTTCTCATTCGTAGGTAGAGCATTCTCACAACATTTCCACACAAAATTTTTCACTTTTGGATTTACATTCATATTCCAGACAGTTTTCCAATCTTCTGAGACTAACATAAAAGATTGTTCACCTCTACTTTTATTTATAAAACCCTCCTTTTGTTGCTGAGCCTTCCATATCCTCTTGTACATAACCTTTACTACAACTCTACCAGTTGAAGAGTGAGGCCAAAAAGGCACATCTTCAAGGTACAGCTGAGATAGGTGAGTAGAAGAGATGGTTGCTACAGTCTTAGAGGGGAAGTATTGATTAAGAATCTCCAGATTCCAAGAGAGAGAATCTGAATTTATAAGTTCTAAAACTTTGCTCAAATTACAACCAAGTGGTTTAGTAAGTTTCTTATCATAAGGTAGCCATAAATCTTCCCAGATATTTAAACTCTCTCCATTTCCAACATTCCATTTCACTTCTTTTAAGAAACAGTTTCTCCCCTCAATGAGGCTCTTCCAGCCCCAAGAGAAATTACCATTCAATTGGGCTTTGAAAAAGTCAGTTTTAGGAAAATACTTTCCTTTAAATAATTTGTAAAGTAATGAGCTTTTATTAATGTTAAACTTCCAGGCATTAGAAGCAAGAAGAGCAAGATTTTGACAATGAAAATCCTTAAAGCCCAAACCTCCATCCTCTTTACAGTTCATAAGAGTTTGCCATTTAATCCAATGGCATCTACTTTCTCCTTGATTGTCCCAATAGAAATTTGAGATCAAGGAGGTTAAATGAGAAGTAACTTTTTTTGGAATCAGGAAAACTGACATTATATAGTTAGGAATTGCTCCAACCACAGCTTTTATTAGAACTTCTTTCCCACTTTTAGACAACATCTTTGTATCCCATCTGTTCATATTTTTAAGAACCATATCAATTAGCCATTCCAAAGATTTCACTTTTGACTTTCCCCAAGAGGAAGGGATGCCAAGATATTTACCCAAGTGATCAATTTTGTTCATTCTCAAAGAATGGGAAAAGCTATTTCTCAATGTCTGAGGTGTATTTTTACTAAAGAATACACCACTTTTATTAAGATTCATTTTCTGACCTGATGCATAAGTGTACCAGTTCAGTATATTGTTAAAGATATCAATATTATTATCACTTGCTTCAAGAAAGAACAAGCTATCATCTGCAAATAGTACATGTGTAATCTTAGGGGCATGTCTTGCTATTGCAATCCCTTTAAACAATCCAATATCCACAAAATGCTCAATCAAGTGTGAGAGAGCTTGAGTTACAATACAGAACAGGTAAGGGGAGAGAGGATCCCCTTGCCTCAGTCCCTTCTGAGGTTTTTCCAAATCAAACAAAACCCCATTAACTTGAACTTTATAAGAAACAGTTGAGACACAATTTTTAATCCATCCTACCCAAGTAGAATTAAATCCCATTTGGGATAGTACATCAATCAAAAAATCCCATTCTATATTTTCATAGGCTTTACTCATATCTGCCTTTATTGCCAAGTAATACTTCATAGTGTCTCTTTTGTTATTAAGAAAGTGAGAGACTTCCTGAGCTATCAAAATATTCTCAAAAATTGACCTTCCAGGAATGAAGGCAGTTTGAGTCTCAGAGACTAAACTACCAATCCATTCTTGTAGCCTAAGAGTAAGAATTTTAGAGATAACCTTATAGATGAAGTTAGCACAACTTATAGGCCTAAATGATGCAACCATATCCGGGTTTTCACACTTAGGTATAAGTGCTATAATAGTACAATTTATTTCCTCCAGAGAAGAATTATTCAATATAAAGTCAGATACTAATGCCACAAGATCATTTTTCAAAACATCCCAAAACTTTTTAAAAAAGAAACCACCATATCCATCTGGTCCTGGGGATTTATCACTCCCTAAGGACCAAATAGCTTTTTTAATTTCTTCACAATCTACATTCTTAGTCAATGCACAGTTCATTTCATCTGTCACAACTTTTTTTACTTTACACAAAATAGGATGATAATTTCTTTCTCCCACTGATTTGAATATACTATTGTAATATCCCACAATTTCATTAGATATATCTTTAGAATCTGAGATCCAGTTGCCCTCATTATTCTTCAGTTTAGAGATTCTATTTCTAGACCTCTTAATTTTAGTTGAGGCATGAAAATACTTAGAATTCTTATCTCCTAGCCTTAACCAATTATTTTTTGATCTTAAAGACCAATATAGTTCCTCTTTTTTCCAAAATTCTTCAAGTTCCATACTCAGAGAGTTAAAAAGTTCAAAATTCTCATCACTGTAAGGTTCATTAAAGATAACTTCCAACTGGGACAAGTTTTTTTTGATTAGAGTCCTATTATTCAAGATTCTTTTCCGAGCCCACCAGGTAATATGTTTTTGGATATGAGATAATTTATATTTCATAAGAGAAATACCTCGCAAATCCATAACATGCCCTTTTTTCCATTTCTCAATAATAACTTGACAAAGTGTTTTGTCATAAATCCATCCTTTTTCAAGGATAAAACGTTTCTTATGCATTTTTGAATAAGTTCCAAAGTTCAGAATAATTGGAGAGTGATCTGAGCCAAGAGGAGGTAACACTTCATTCCAAGAGTTTGGATAAAGAGTCATCCAATCCTGATTAACTAAAATTCTATCAAGCCTTTGTTTAATCAGCTGGTTGCCATTCCTCTTATTAGACCAAGAGAAACTACATCCTAAAGCTGGTATATCACAAAGAGCATTTGAATTAATGAAAGCATTGAAGATATCCATGTTTTTCTTATGAGAAGAGTTCATGTTTCCTCCCAATTTTTCAGAAGAAAATCTGATCAAGTTAAAATCCCCCAGAATATACCAATGTTTCTCAACATGTTTCAAATCATTAAGTTTCCTCAAAAAGAAACCTTTTTCCTCATCTGCAGTAGGGCCATATATAAAGTTAATTTCGCATAATTCAATATTTGTACTATGATAAGTGCACTGAATCAAGTTCTTATCAGAGCTAATTTGAGTGTAGTTACCAGGTTCTTTCACAAGAACAGCTAATCCCCCAGATAAACCAACAGGGTCCACTTGTGAAACAAGTGACATTTTCAGTTTATGACTTAAGGAAATTATAAAATCAAATTTATGTTTAGTTTCAGATAAAAAAATTACCTCCAAATGATGAGTCTTGATCATTTCCACCAAGCTCATTTCTGTCAAGGCTGTGCCAATGCCTTGACAGTTCCATGCTTGTATCATTGAAGGTTTTGGGGTTGATTTGGGTCAACCCCGCAAACCTCATCAGCTTCCATCTCTTCTTGTATTCCTTCTTCATACCAAATCTCTATATTTTCATCAGTGTCTATTTTTTCATCCTCATGAAACACAGCCATCTCATTATCACCACCAAAGACTGGGGTAATAAGAGTTGCTAGTGCTTGAGGATTTAAATCATCATCATTTGGAAGACCTAGGTCCTCTCTGACTTTCTTTGTTCTATTCTTATTTCTTTCAAGGGACCCAAAACAAATAGTATGATCAGAATTTTCAGTAATTGAAGAGTCAATTTTAACTTTCTCTTCAATCTCAATCATGGCTCCCACCTTAACATTAGATTCATTTGTCCCACAGAGTTTGAGTATTTCATCATTATCCAATGGCCTTAAATCAGTCTTAAAAGCAACACCTTGAATCATATTATGATCAAGATTGACAGAAGGAGCAAGTAAGGAGTTTTGAACAGTGTTCATACCTCCTTCTTTAATCATTTCTATTCCAACATTTGTGCCTATTTCACCTTCCTCTAGCTTTTCAACTTTCTTTTTGAGTTTGCTTTTCAAAGGTTTCTTAACTCTTTGATTTATATTATTATTCTTCACTGCTCTAAACACAAATTCCTTCTCTCTTGTAACATTCTCAGAGAATTTGATCCAGTTTCCCAGCCTATTAGTGAGATGATTAGGATTGTCACAGTTTTTTTCTTCATGAGAGACAATACCACACTTAAAACAAAAATCAAATAGCTTTTCATACTTGAAAGATACCCAAACATTTTGTCCTTTCGAAATTTTGAAGTTAAATCCCTCCAGTAATGGAGTTAATACTGACCTTTGAACCCTAACTCTGATGCTAGGGTCTTTTTTATACGTAATCGGGTCAGGCAAGCAAACATCTATAACTTTCCCAATCTTAGAAGCAATTTTACTAGCATTAGATTCTTTAATAAACAATGGAGGGACACCATAGATTCTAATCCAAAACACAGTCTCATCAAGAAGTGTAGGATTGATAATAGTTTCTTCTTGTTTCTGAACCAGTATATGAAATCCAAAAATATGATAAGGTCTATTATTCCAGACAGTTTCAAAATCTTTTTCTTTATCAAACTGAACTGTGAATAGATTAAACCCTTTCTTTTCAAGAGTTATTCTTCCAGTGATACCCCAGTACTGGATTATAATTTTCTTTAGATAACTATGGTTGATCATACCTGTAGCAATCACACGGAGAATAAGTTTGGGTTCATCAAACTTTGAGTAAATCGCATCTTTGTCCGGCGAGAGACAAAGTTCATCATCTTCCTCTTCTCGCTTGCCCTCTTTAGGGTTCAAAGATGAATCCATTAAGAGGGAAGTTAGAAGATAATAGTGAAAGAGAACTCAACAAAGCACTTGAATGTGACTTTTAAGAATCTGAAGCTTGCAACCGAGAAATAGAAAAAGCTTAGTTTCATAGATCTACAGGTAGATCTTAAATTGAAACTAAGTTAAGGAGTTCTAATCGGACCGAAAGAGAGAGAGAGAGAAGGAAGATTAAGGGTAAAAAAGGTGTTAATACGGTAGTATAAGGTGGATTGAGGTGTAGGATCGGGATTGAGGTGAGAGGGAAGGTGTTTTATGTGGTGGTTTACGGTGGCTCTAGGAGTTAGATCGGGATTCAGGTGAGGGGGAAGGGTTTCTCGGGAAGTGTGTCTGAGAGCATTCCATACGATTTATTTCTTTTATTTTCTTTATCAAAACATGTATAATTTTGAAAGATCTCATTTCAACTATATAAAAACATACTTTTCAACACAAAAAATATATTGATTCATCCAATAAAAATTATAGAATATTAGAAAGTCAAGATGGAATTCATATTATAATAAATATATATATGTCTATCATATAAAAATTTAAAATTAATAAACACTTAAAGGATAATTAATAATTAAAATAATATAATAATTGACCATTAACATTCATTATTCATTATATCTCTATATCGATATAATAAAGTACTTTTTTAAACGGGTTGGAGCCTCTACAAAAAAGACAAGCATGATCGTCTTTGGTCCCTAAATTAATTTCTTCACATTAATTTATTTCTAATAAAAACTTAATTGTCCCTTATCCCACTCCATTAGACATCTAAAAGTTCCGTATTTGATCCATGCTGACCGTAAACCTCTAACCTTAACCTAAATTCTGAACGGTAACCTAAACCTTAACTTTAACCTTAGCCTCAAAGTCAACCTCAACCTTTGAATTAAACTTAACATCAACCTCTAACTTAAATTTAACCTTAACCTTAACCTCAAACTCAACCTCACTTAACATCAACCTCTAGCTTAAATTTAACCTTAACATTAACCTTAAACTTGACCTTAACCTTCTCCTTAACCCTAGCCCTCGACCCAGCCTTAGCCTTAGCGTTAGCCTTAGTCTTAGTCTTAGCCTTAGCCTTGGCCTTACCCTTAGCCTTAGCCTTAGCCTTAGTCTTAGTCGTAGCCTTAGCCTTAGCCTTAGCCTTAGTCGTAGCCTTAGCCTTAGCCTTAGCCTTAGCCTTAGCCTTAGTCTTATCTGTAGCCTTAGCCTTAGCCTTATACTTAGCCTTAGCTTTATCCTTAAACTTTGCCTTATCCTTATCCTTAGCATTAAACTTTTCCCTAGCCTCAGTCGTAGCCTTAGTCTTAGCCTTAGCCTTAACCATAACCATAAACTTAACATTAACCTTAAACTTAACCCTAAACCCCTGAACCCCTTAACCCCTTAACCCCTTAACCTTAACCTTAACCTTAACCTCAACCTCAACTTTTTAACTAATAACCTTAACCATATCCTTAAACCTAACCTAAAATTAACCTTAACCTTAAACTTAAACTTAAACTTAAACTTAAACATAAACTTAAACTTAACCTTATAGTTAACGTTAACCTTACCCTCACCCTTACCCTCACCCTTACCCTTAACCTTAACAATAATATTAACCTCAACTTTAACCTTAAACTTAACCATAACCTTAGATATTACACCTTAAACCTAAAACTTAAACTTTAAACCATAAACCTAATCTTCATCTTCACCTTAACCTCAACCTTAACTTTAAACTTAAAGCTTAAAAATTTACCTTAAAATTAACCTTAACCTTAAACCTTAAACCTTGAACCTCAAACCTTAACCTTTACCTTAGCCTTAAACATTAAACCTTAAATTTAACTTTCACCTTCACCTTCATCTTTACTTTTTTAACCTCTATCTTAACCTTAAAGTTAAAACTTAACTTTAACCTTAATTATAAAATTAATCTTAACTTGAACCACGAACCTTAAAGCTTAAACCTTAAACCTTAACCTTAACATTAATACTTAAAAACCCCTTATTCTTCTCATAATTTCCATATTCTTCTCATAATTAACTAATATAAAATAAAAACATATATATAGTTACGTTTTACCTCATATTTTACTCAAGTAAGTAACAAATTTGTTTCCTTCCATCTCAGATTTTATAGTAACCAAAAAATAGTGTCGTTTTAATAATAAATATATCTAAATTTTAACTCATATATGTAGCAAACATACAGATAAATCAAATTGAAAGATGATTACTCATGAAAGACACGTTTAAACATTCTATTTTTAATAAAATATGTGTCATTCTATACTCAACGTAGCTATATATGTTATATAATATATATCATGTATAAATTAGAAAAACAATTTTTGCTATAAAAAGACCAAGTTTTGCATTTTATATTTGAATCATAAGAAAAAAATTAATACTTTAATTTTCAAATTTACCTTAACCAAAATACGATATCTATATAAAATAGGATACACCTAACTTTTAAATTTTTATCAATATTAAAACATGACCAAATGAGTCACAACTTAATTGCATATTTTCTTATTTATTTTTATTGCAAGATCGTTTATATAATATGAACTAATCAAACATTTTTTTTAAACTAATATTATATATCGGAATACTAACGTTTACCTTAAATTTATAATATAAATCCATTCCTTACAAAACTTCCCAAATGTCTCAACCTTAAAATTAACCTTAACCTTAACCTTACCTTACCCTTGACCAAAAGCTTGACATTAACCCTTAACCCATAAACTTAAACCTTAACCTTAATATTAACATTAACTCTTACCTTAACCTCAACCTCAACCTCAACCTTAAACTTAACCTTAACCTTAACCTTAACTTGATATTTAACCATAGCCTTAGCCTTCACTGTATCCTTAGTCGTAGCCTTAGCCAAAGCCTTAAACTTAACCTTAACCTTAACATTAACCTTTTCCTTAACCTTAAAATTAAAATAACCTTTACCTTAACTTTAACCTTAACATTAGCATTAACCTTAATTCTAACCTTACCCCTTAACTTAACCTCAACCCCTTAACTATTAACCTTAACCATATCCTTAACCTTAACCTAACACTAAACTTAACCTTAACCTTAACTTTAATCTTGACCTTAATCTTAACCTTAACCTTGACCTTAACCTTAACTTTAACTTAACCTTAAACTTAACCTTAAACTTAATCTTAAACCTAACCTTAACCTTAATTTGTCTCAATTTTTATGTTTTGAAGTGCCTTAAGGCACGGGCTATACCTAGTATATATATATATTAAAATAAGATTACGAGATTACATGGATTGACCAACCGATCCTAAAAATTAGGATACAAACAAGACAAACAAGACAAACAAGAAAAGAAAACCAAACTAAAGTGAAGCAACACAAATTTATATCGGAACAACACCCTTACATAACATGACAAATGATGCTGCGACCATGACACAAGACCACTCTAAGGAGTCAAAACCAAATGATATTTGGGGAAGACGATTTTAAGTCTCCCAAAAATGAGAAAAAGATCGACTAGACGACTACCATATTAGAGTCCACGAGAAGGAAGACAACGGAAAATAATATGATTCTTGATGAACAAAGAATTCTAGCGATTGTTGCAAAAGTAACATGGAGTTTGGTGATCCGGATCATCAAAAAATTCAATAGCAAAGGTGATACAAACGAAACCAAAACCACGAGGGACTGAAACCGGTACAAATACCAACCATCCAAAAGGTCAACAAAGCCACCAAATAAACGAACTATCAAAATCAGAGAAAAAAAACTAGTAAGTAAACGAGAAACATCCACAGATTTTTATGCCAAACTTAGATTCCACCAAAAAGTATCACCAGAGCTTAAGAACCGCTTGCACACATCCTGACCAGATGCAAGACTCATAACAATAACACCTCAACAACTTTGATCTCCTCGGAAGCCAATGTCCACCGTTCACGAGTAAGTTGTAACTATTTTTCCAAGACATAACGAGATCGAGATAAATAATTGAACGACCTTCAAAATCTCTATGTTGCCGTAAAAGATCATACTACCAGCCACTTATAGAAGGACAAGAGATCCTAAGAACATGTAACAAAATATAGTGACGAACAAACCCGACGTCAAATAGTCATTTGAATATAGTGAAAATCGATAGTTGGTCTAACTACTCCACAGAGATCAAGAGATCGAATCTTATTGAAAATTCTAAGTCCAAAGCGGCTCTCATATGTATTAAAAAAAATAGTCATTTGAATCCATAAGTCATGGGCATCATTGGTCATTCAAGCAAAAACTGGAATTGACAATATCTTTTATGGACAACAGATGGGTAAACAGCAGAGCATAACACAGTAAAATAAAACTACTTTTGGTTAATAATTCTTTATTTATGGAATTGAAATGATATTTAAAAATATTAAATTTTTTTATGATATTTTATTAGAATAGAGTAATGATATATATCATCCAAAATCATACCACTCAATGACGTGGTGTGAATTGATTGGTTACAAATCTTTAATCGAATTATTTCTTAATCTAATTAAAGATTTGTAACCAACCAATTCACGACACGTCATTGGGTGGTATATATAATTACTCATTAGAATACAATGCATTTGAGATTGAGTTTAAAAAAACCTCTATATTTATCATTAATCACATTCTTTAACTAAGGCAAAAAGTAAATTCAAAATCATTAAATTTCCATCTAGTTTCTCTGACTTCTACTTTAAGCTATCTCTAACAAAATATAATGCTATCAGTTATCATGATGCCTTGGACAATTTAATTCTTCGATTAATCTCCTTTTCCAACTCATCAAGCCCTCCTACTTCCTCAAGTTCCTGTACAAATAACACTCACTCATAAACTATGCATTTAACAACCAGAGTTTACCAACTAGTGTCGTGGACTTAAAATTATTGGAGCCTATAAATACAATTTACTCACCAACTAGTGTCGTGAACTTAACAATATACAGACCTATAGTACAATTAACCCAGGAATAAAATCCTAAAAAGATGACCTAAATTGGTTACCTTAGGTCCTAGAAACAGCCCATATGGAACTCCATTGAATTTCTCTGAGTGATGGAGCTGAAAAGCATTAAAAATCAAATCAAATAATTGGCTGTAAGAAATTATTCAAGTTAATAATGGCAAATTATGTTATCTGCACATTATACAACCATAAATTACCTGATGAGCTGCAGCTACTTTACGAAGATAAGGTACATTTGCTATTGGTCCGACCGGGAATCTTTTATGAACCAGACCATCGTGAACAAACATGTAAGCCATTCCAAACACAGTAATACCAAGGCCCTATATACAAAAACGATAACTAAATGAGAAAAATCTTTAATATTTCTGCTAAGTATAACTAGTGCACATCTTAATTTACAGTCTCTCAAAAGAAATTCCAGGATCTTCAGATTTGAGACTTACAGCACCGAAACAGAGGCCTGGAATCAAGCCTTTGTGGAAAAAACCATAGGAAAGAAGAGCTATGGCTGGGACAGCATTTATTATGGCAAAGACATCATTAAGCTCAAATGGACCTTCTCTTGGTTTATGGTGTGACTGCACTCAAAACAAAATAGCTGAACAACACCTCATGGCTAATTAACCAGAACAAAGATAGGTTAGAAACACAAACCTCGTGCATGTGCCACAATGAAGCGTGCCACAGCGCCTCGTGTGCCCATCTTGCCCAAAATTCCATCCCTACCTGAGAATTTCCAATTTAATGAGTTCACAAGATTATAGTAAAATTTTCAAATATGAATTGTGAAACTTACGGCAGCTCCAACTGATAGAGCAAATGTCCCAAACATCTCTGACATAGACACCTCCCCACCCTAAAAATTAACAATCCCAATTAAAATATATTTTTATGTCAATGAAATTCTCATCAGTACCTCCATTTGCCACGAAAATCGATAATAAACAGACATAACAGCTAACGAGGTAACCCCGAAGGTAGACATGACCGCCGCAACTAGATAAGTAAACCTCTCCGACTTTTTCCTCTCCAATTTCTCCTCCAAACGTGTCGCTTTAATCTCCTTCTCGATATCTTTAACATCTGCTAGCTCAACCCCATAGTCAATTTGGGTCTTTACTTTTTCATCCTCAAGAACAAAGCAAATTTTAAAGCAAGGCCTTCTCTTAGACCTCAATATTGTACTGTATCGTTGACCAAATGGTATAAGTTTGGATTTAGTGTAGAGAAATGGGTTACTTCCAAAATGTAAAACTGTTCGGGAGCTAGCAACGAAGGAAATTCCGGCCGCCATGTATGGTGGCAGTTGGTGTTTCTTGTGACCTACAAGGGATGGCTCTGGGCTATGTGGTGGAGAGATTGGAGGAGTTTTGTATGAGAGTAGGAAAGATCGCTAACGAATTCCGATACTCTTTGGTGCTGGTGGTGCTGGTGCTGATTAAGTAGACGTAGACCACATGTTTCTGTTTGGTTTTATAGAGTAATGTTGAATGTAATCGAATTCTTTATTTCTTAAACTAGAAAGTGACGCGCTTTTTTTTTGGCTAATATAATTTCAGAGGGTAATTTCAAAATGATTTTTTCGAAAAAAAAAATCAAAATAGTTAGGTTATAGACTTTTATCAAATTAAAGTGCGAGTGTTATGGTTTTAGGGTTATAAATGAATTAAACCGCTCGCGGGCCGTTCGAACTCAGTTAAGAAAAAAGTTCTTTCAAACTTGACTCGTTTATAAACAAGCTCAATTTCGAACTCCGATTTGAACTCGTTAAGGAAATAAAACTCGTTCGTGAACAACCCGTTTATTCTATGAATTGTAAATTAATATATTATTTACTTGTAATATATTATTAATCATTTAATATCAATTTGAACATTTTTTATTTTTTTAGAATTTAATATTTTTTTATTAACATTACGTTTCATACTTTCATACCACGTACTTCATCCAATACCAATTATTTTTGGAAGTTTTTCTTCAACAATAATAAATAATTTGTTCGTGAGCAACTCGAGTTCGACTTGAAAAAACATATTTGATAAGTTAAACAAACAATTTTTAACATATGTAGCTCGCCTTGTTTAAATTTGAGTTCGGACCGGTCCAAGAAGTTAAACAAACAAACATACGCATCTAGTATATCGCTCGGCTTGACTCATTACCCCTTAGTTAGGTTGGAATTTAATTAAAGACTAAATAAATCAAATAAAAGGGAGTAAATTGTCTTTGATTTAAATGGAGTAATGAAGTAATATGGCGGTGATCTAATTTGTTGATTTGTGACTATTGTTGTAGCTTCGAACAACAGTCTTTCATAGCTTCGAGAAATTGAAGACGACGGAGATCGAATCCACCATGGAGGTGCAAGGATGCCGGAGTTTCGCTTCTCACGGCGGTTCACAGCTTCCGCCTTGGTTCTCCAGATCTAGCGACAAACCGTTCGAAGCTCCGGTGTAGAATCCGGGGATAACCTGGTTGAGCTCCGTGCGAGGTGGTGGTACGAGTTCACGAGCTGTTCACAGCTTCTTCATGACTTCTTCTCAAGCCATATGTTCCAAGCTCCCGCAGAGATCTGAGCACAAAGTTCCAACGTTGAAGCTCCATCGTCAAGTGAAGGTTTGAGCTCCGTCCAAAAAGGTGAAGTTTCTTGCTGGTTCAATCAAGCTTTTTCGGCGACGGCGTGAAGCTGGCTTCGCCGGTGATCTTGGTGTTGTGCTCATAAGTTGGTGCGTGAAGGTGTGATATAGATTCTCCGAAGTAGGTGCGTGAAGTTGTGATGCATAAGGGTTTTTTTCGCCACCAGCTGATTTATTCATGTAAATTCTTTTTTTTCCCTTTTGTCTTGTAATAACTTATATATCTTCATTTTTTATTTTTTTAGCATACTTATAATTATTTGATTTATTTTTTTATATAAATAAATTTTAATTAAGAAAATAATGAAACTCATCAACTTTTCTTTGAATGTTTAGTAAAAATCCCAAAAACTCAATGAATTTTTGCCGATACTCAGCAAAGTTACTGAACATACTCAATAATTTCACCCAATACTTGGCAAAATGCATGATACTCAATAAAATTTTCTGAATACTCAGTAACTTTTCCGATAATCAGCACTTTTTCCGATACTCAAAACTTTTTCCATCGACTCAGTAACTTTTTCCGATTCTCAGTATTTTTTTCAACGACGCTGGCGGTGATCGGTGGTGATCGGAGTTGGAAAGTATTGATACTTAATGAAGGGGGAGAGAGAAAAATGGTAATAGAGGAAAAAATGATAAGGGAGGAGAAAAAATAATAATAGACTAGAGAGAAGAATATTATTTATGTGGAGTGGACGATGATGGTGGTGCGTATGTATGGAATATTATATATTTTCCATGTAATAATTAGTTTTGAAAGTTACATTGATAATATGATATAGATTAAATAATATATACTCTCTCCGTCTACTTTTATTAGTCCATATTTTTTATGCACAAAGATTAAAAAGAGTATTTAATATTCTTTATCTTTACACGATTGCCCTTAATTAATGCATGTGAGGTTATTTAATGCCATACTCTTTATACTATTTAATTAAGGGTAAAATTAGAAAAGGTATAGAAAAAGTATCTTGATATTGAAAAAAGACAAACAATATTGGACATTTCTTTTTAGAAAGATGGACAAATAAAAGTGAACGGTGGAAGTCATTCTCCCGCTGCTGGGATTTACCAATGTCAACGTGACTTTCAACCTTCCCAAGCTAATCTCCCATGTGCACCATTAATGACTTAAAAGCCTTGGCCATAACTTAATTGGTAAAAATTATAATGATTGTCTTGGACGCCTTGTATAAAGATTTAAATTTACTGAGAAAATTTGTTTGTAAATGAGATTAGTTATAATAATTTTTGGATCTTAACTAATTAAGACTTGTACTTTACCTTCTTTACAATTCATAAGGTAGTGTTTTGTCTACAAATAAGCCATTTTAGACAATGGAAGAGATGTCAGCCAGATTTAGAAAGTGAATTGTTCAAGATGTTGCGCGAGATTGACATATATTCTGGAGGAGTCTTTTTATATAAAACTGGGATTTTGAGTTAGGATTGTGTGGCTGTTGACGGTTTGTGATTTAGATTTGGGTAATGCTAGGTATCACCCAAAAAGGTATCACCTAAACATCACCCATGATGTGGCGGTTAAGTGGTCCAATCATGGTTTTTCTCTTTCCAGATTTACTTTATTCTCTCTCTCTTCCATGATTGGACTACTTAACCGCCACATCATGGGTGATGTTTAGGTGATACCTTTTTGGGTGATACATAGCATTACTATTTAGATCCGAAACTAAGAATTTATTAATGTTGTAGCTGACGTGACTCGGAGCAGTCCACTCTTAGAAGAAAACGTGATTGGTTAAACCTAGCCAATGACCTATAAAACGTCCATGAACCTATAAATATCCAAATTTAACATTAGAATCATTTATTTTATTAGATTTATTCAGAATTTTTTACCAGAGAGATCAAATCGAGAGAGGAGGAAGCAACAAAAGATGGAGCATCACAACAACAATAATCATTCCACCGCTACCAGTAGGGTAAAATGTCTTAGTTTCTTGGTTTAACCATGTTTCTAGGCCATTTACTCTTTAGTTTTATTCTTGTAATCATGAACTAAATTTCCCATTGATTGGTTTGCACTATGTATGACCCTTGATTACTATTTTGTTATTCAATTGTTATTTGGGAAATCTCTTAATTGATTGAGCTTGGCTTTAAAGTTATATTATGAATTATTTTAACTTATGATTGCTAGAGCCTGTACACCTCTAGTCTGACCTTAGTTCCTATAATAGCACCTTATGGAGGCTTTTGGGACGGAAATGGTTGTGTGGTAGTGATCTTGACAGATTTGCCTAACTAGATAGTCATTAGGGTTACAACTAATCAATGACCATTGCATATGACCCCCTTACCTAAGTCCCTTGATAGTGTTGAGCTCACCTTCTAAGCTACCGTGGTGGGATTTAGAGGGATTTTAGAAACCCGACTAGTTATATTAGCTCAATTCTTCCTTATAATTAGAATAGAGACTTAGTAGATAGGTGCATACTAGCAGACCTAAGCTATATATCATCTTATTCTTATCAATCTTATTTAATTGCATTCATTATCTTAAAATTTATTTCTTGTATTTAGTCCTTCTTCATAAAACCAAACAAATATTCATTTTATTACTGTTTTAGTTCAAACAAGTAAATCCACGTACGCTTATATTGAACATGAGCTTAGGCTAACCATCTAAATCCATGAGAGCAAACTTTTACTTTACTTACTATTACTTGCAAATGATTCAGTGCACTTGTGGAGAATTCTCATAGTTCTTTCAAGGTGTGTGTGCTTTTACATCCTTATTTTATCACACCTTGGGAGCTAGCAAGTTTTTGGACACTCGTCTTTAGATCATGAGTTTGGGGTAGTGGGTACCATTATGGGAAACACTTGGGTTGGGTTTGAGGTTATATATGTAATTGTGTCATGTTATGATGCACTTGTACTATTGTAACCCTTTGTCAGGGTCTATTGAGGAAAAAATATATTGAAAAGAAAAAAAATGATAAAAGAAGTAGCATGATATCTCACGCCAAAAAGACAGTCATAGCTAACTTGCAAAAGAAAGAAAAAAATGAATATGAAACGAAATTGAAAGGAAAAGGACCGAGAAAGTAGAATTTTTATGTGATCATCATGAATTGTAATTGGGTTATTGGGGAGTCTTGTCAAATGCATCAAATGGGTTAAGTGAAAACATTTTTTAGAGTAACTCAAACTCTAGGGCAATTTGTTGATGGCTAGTGAGTAGAGAGCCAAAAGCTCACTCTACATTATCTAAATAGTCTTTAAGCCTAACATTACAACCTTAAAGACCGTATGATTCTTAACTATTTGATTTAGGAGAGATTGAACCAATAGAGAGTAGTTAGGTGGACCATTAAAGACTATGTTAGGATCTATGAACACCCTATAGCCACCATATCGAACTAAGAGAAAAACCTATCCTTCGTGTATTGCGAAGCTAATCTAATCTTGTAATTAAACCGTGTTGGTTTTTTGTATGATAACTGTATTTATATGATTTGGTTTGTAAATATTATTACATGAAACTTGCTAAGTAGTTTCTTTAGTATTATTCTTCACATTTTTCTTCTCCCATGCTTACTGGACTTAACTGATATTTTACAGACTTCTCTGTTGTTCTTGTTGCTTATTTTGTCGTGATGACAAAATTTTGAGTTGGGGGTCTTGATGTATCCATATTTGTGATAGAATAACCTAGTCACGAGGCGTCATTTTATGTTCATTATGTGCTTAGTTGAGGGATTTTCCCTGTTATTTGATACATTCAAGTTTCTTGCCTAGTTTTGAAGAATTGTTACTTTTAGAACTTTTTAGGTATAATTTGTGTGTTATAATGATGATATTAGATGAAAAATAATGGATAAATATAAAAGGAGGTCAAATTGGAAAGAATGAGTTAAAGGACAAAGAAGTTATTTTTGGAAAGTGCAAGAGTTGTCAATCAGATTTTGAAAGTAAATGTTCGAGGTATTGCGCGTTATTGACAAATATTATGGAGGAGGCCATTTATATCTAGATAGTATTTTGAGTTAGGAAAACGTGTCCGCTGACGGTTTGTGATTTTTTTTTGTTACATGGGTTCCGGGCTTGCTTGCGCGCACCCGACTAATCCCACAGAGATATACATGCCTCCCCATATATATTCTCATGGTAAATCAAAAATAGGTGACCCATGTTCAGGGAGGGGTTCAATCCTTGTACCTCTCACTTTAAACCCGTTAGGGAGGGGATTCAAACCATGAACCTCCCCTTTAAGTGCTGAAGAAATAGCAAGGCTCTGGCCAGTTGATGACGGTTTGTGATTTGGAGATGTAACAAGAAAGTTATTAATATTGCAGCTGGTGTGACTTGAACCTGTCCACCCTAGGAGGAAAATGTGTTTGGGTCAGACTAGGTCACTAAAACCTAGGTCATGATCCATGAAACGTCTATGAACTTATAAATATCAGAATTTAACATTAGAAAAGGTCATTGCTTAGTTTTATTCAAAATTTTCAACTAGGGAGAGAGAGAGAGAGAGAGAGAGAGAGAGAGAGAGAGAGAGAGAGAGAGAGAGAGAGAGAGAGAGAGAAGCTGGAGCATCACAACAACACTTTTATATCATCCACCGCTACCATTAGGGTAACTGTCTAGGCTATTTACTCTTTAGTTTTATTCTTGTAATCGTGAACTAAATTTCCTATAGCTTGGGTTTGCACTATGTATAACCCCTGATTACTATTATGTTATTATTTTGTTATTTGGGAAATCTTTTACTTGACTAAGCTTGGATTTATAACTGTATTATGAAATATTTTTATCTTATGCTTGCTAGAGCCTGTACACCTCTAATTTGACATAAGTTCCTATATTGTCACCCTGACAGGGTTTAGGACAAATCGGTTCGTCTAGTGTGCGATAGTGATCCTGGTGGGCTTGCCTAACTAGATAGTCATTAAGGTTATATTAAACCACCAATCATTGTGTAGGGGTTCCCCTTACCCAAGTCTCCTAGTAGTGTTGAGGTTGTCTTCTAAGCTACCCTGATGGGAGTTGGAGGGATTTTAGAATCTCGATTACTTGTATTAGCTCAATTCGCCCTTATAATTAGAATAGCGATTTAGTAAGATAGGTGCATATAGCAGAGTTAAGTTATATCTCATCTTATTCTTATTAATCTTAGTTAATTGTATTCATTAGTTTAATATTTATTCATAAAACCAAATAGATTTTCCTTTTATTTATGTTTTAGTTTAAATACGTAAAATCCATTTATGGTATATTGAACACGAGTTTGAGCTAACCATCTAAATCTCTGAGAATGAACTTTTACATTACTTACTATTACTTGCAAATCATTGTGTACTTATGGAGAGTTATCGTAATACTTCAAGATATGTGTACTTTTATATTTTTATTTTATGACACCTTAGAGCTATTAATTTACGATATATTAATTACAATAATCAAATCAAAATCAGTAATATTACTAAATATAACAATCACATATGTATGATGGGCGGAGAACCTATAATGGAGTTTCTAATAGTTTTTTATTTTAATAACTTAAAAAATCAATATAAAAATAATAATATGCCAATTGAAAAGGAATATAAAAGGACACGTTTCAAAGTGATACAAAGAGGGATTTGTGGTGTATGGCCCTCCGGTAGGATAGCGGGGGGAGGGGTACAGCGAATGAGAAGTGACGTTAGGGGTGCGAAAAAAGGTGCAATTTTTGGGTAAGGATTGTAGCACTAATTTTTACATGCATTTGCTGTAGGACACGTCTCTTATTTTAAACTTAGTGTTGTTGGGTTACTTCAAATGGGATGGGCCCATTCTTGGCACACCACTTGTCTAATGGCATTTTTTGTTTTACTTTTCCCGATATTTAGCCCTTATTAACAACGTCAATTATTGAGTCCACTCTAGCGTGTCATTTTTCATTAGTTTCTAAAAAAGAAAACTTCAAAATAGAACTCAAATCCATCCCCAATTTCATTTTAAAGCCTAGTTAAAAATTTGTTCTAAATAAAGTCTAATTTCAAATTTTGGTTGATTTTTTCTTAATTCTAGTATTTTCCTTTTTCTTCCAGCACTTTGTTTTTTTATTATTTCTATCTACGGATAGATCCGTACACATAGGTACGGACTTTTTATTGATTTTTTGTTTTTTTAAAGGGTTTTAAATCTTTTTTACATAGTCCAAATACACTTAGGGTTGTACATAATTTTTGTTTTTTGTACATATCCATATCTATCATGTCAAATGTTGCACACTAGGGCTGTACAGAAACCCATTTTTGTCAAAGGCTGACCAAGTATGTGTCCATAGGGCTGTACCTAGGCCCGTTTTCTCTAAAATCCATATACAATAAAGGCAAGGATTATCCATGTCTGTACCACTAGGGCTGTACCCAAAGCCCAATTTATTCTACTCTCACACACTCAATGTTATAAGGCTGTACCCAAGCCCAAAAATCTTTTACATAGTTATGTTTTAAAAAAAACAAAAGAAGCCAGCCCATTATGGGCTGGACCAAAGACAGGCTGGACAGGTATTGGCCCAACTAGAAATCAACCCATTATGTGCTGGACCACCTTCAACCCATTATGTCTGGACACTCATACACGGCTTAAAAAAAAAACACATCTGGGCTCGCAAACGGGGAAGAGATCGGGGTGGAGGTTGTGGGAAGCAGAGAACTGGTGCGTGGTGGTGGGAAGACGAAGGAGATTGGAATCTGCTGTCGCTGGTGGTGGGTGGGAAGAGGGAGGACTGGTGCGTGGTGGTGGGAAGACGAAGACGAGATCTGGATGACTGGTTCGTGGTGGATCCGGCGTCTTGACTCTGCCGGAGGTGGTGGTGGTGAGATTGGAATCTGCAGCAGCGGTTTTCCGGTGCAGGAGCGAAGGTTATTGATGGTGGTGGGGTGCTGCGTTAGTGGGAGAACGATGGTGGTGCGCTGTTATGGCTTCGAGGATCTGTAGGAGGCGCGACGGCGGCGAGCGAATGGTGGTTCTGGTGGCTTCGTCGAGGAGGGGGGAGGCTGGATCCGGTGGCTTCGTCGAGGAGGGAGGAGGCTGGATCTGGTGGCTTCGTCGAGGAGGGAAGAGGGCGGATCTGTTGAGGTATTGTACAGCAGCAGCAGCACCGATGGCTTCGATGGTGGAGGTGGGGCTGGGATTAGGGATGGGAAGGGGGAGGAGGGCATCTTCTGCTTCTTCGTATGGTGGCGGATCTGTTGAGGTATTGTACAGCAGCAGCACCACCAATGGATTCGATGGTGGAGGTGGGGCTGGGAAGAGGGAGGAGAAGGGGGAGGAGAGCATCGAGTAGTAGGGGTGAGGTTTGGATCAGCAAACCCTATATGGGTCTTTTGTTTTGGATAAAATGTTCTCACTGTATAAGATGTTTGGGGAAGGGGTTTTTGGTCTTTTTCTCCTCTTTAGTTAGCTTCTAATGGTAGAATAAGGAAATAGTTAGGTTAGGCTTTAAAGTGGAACTTTGTAGGTCTATGGGCTTTATATAATTATTTCCCCATTCTAAAATTACCAAATTTAACTGAAAAAATTTAATTAGAAAAATAAATCACACAAGACATTTTCTGTGTGTATTTCTTGAGCAGCAAAAAAAAAATAAGAATTAAATAGTTTTGATTCTGTATGTTTTTCTGAAGAGCAGAGAAAGAATAGAAGTAGATGAAACGTTGGAAAAAGATGTAATTAGACTCTATCCTTTTAGAGCATATAATGGGTTAGTTTTTTTTCTTATCAGATAATGAACAAAATAACCCACGTAACAAATAAATAACTCCCAAATGAATTTAAACTTTTAAATTCAAAATAAAAGTTGGTAACTGAAATTTTGGCGGATAAAAAAAAACAAATTGAATAAATATAATATATATTTCTTTCATTCTCCCACTCGCCATAATGAAGTTACACTTTATGCATAGAATTCATATCTCATTATATCATATCTCTTCTATACACACTTGAATCAAAATATCATCATACTTGGCAAATAGGTCGTGAGACCAGCAAGCATACGAGCATACGTTACTAATAATCTGTTGGGGTACATAGTTGCTCAAAAATAGTTCTCATCCATTACGTATCCTGCAGTACGCCAGACTAACAATATGGTGTATCATAATAGAGTAATTATGACCCCTTCAAATTTATATCACAACTTTTATTGTGAAAAAGAGTTCACTGTCATTTCGTGTATGTGTCTCACTATCATGTTATAGTCTGTATTGACTTACATGGACGGTTAACCTGCAATCACTAGTCTTCCATTCACACTTATAATCTTTTATATTTATTAGGTTGCTTTCCAAAACATACCCCATTAGACCGAATCATCCATGATCATTGGTAATGTGTTCAAAGTAGCATACACCTAATTAAGATATCAAGATATAGTCAAAAGTAATAAAGGCACAAATTAAAGGTATCACACAGTGAAGAAACAGGGATCAATTATTCACTTCTTTTTGGTCGAAAGCACACGTGGTATGACACACGTGTTATGGTATTATTCGTATATCTCAAATTGTATGTCACAATTTTACAAATACCACACAGATTTATAAATAGACAAGCCTCATTGCCTAAGGTGAATTCTTCGATCGATCAACCCTTCTATGAAATCAATTAAGCAATTCATATCTGGCTATTATAAACAAAGTAGACAGTGGGATTCTACTTCGATCATAATATAAGCTTAACATGGTTTATCCATGTTTATGATCTCATCTTAACACTTAGTTAAGGTGACTATCTTACCTCAATTTATCTTAAGGGTTCTTCACTACTATGAGTTAGTCTCATCTTTGCGCACTGCTTATGCCACAGGCAATTGCCCGTGTGATAGGGTCAATATCTGTCTATAGGACATACATACTTACAAAGTCACACGCAATATAATACATATCAAACATGATATTATTAAAATAAACAGTTAAATAAACATACTAATGGAAATATATACATAAAATGCACATAAACTAGCAATAATTCGTACATTATATCTTGCTTAATCCTATAGATCTAACATGATCCATGAATACATCTCTTGGGATGGCCTTTGTGAATGGATCAAAAAGAATATTGCGTGTGAGTATATATTGCAAAGTAACATCCTTTTGTGCAATTATATCTCTATCAAAGTTATACTTTATATCAATGTGTTTGGTCTTACTATGATATTTTGGATCTTTCACATAAGCAATTGCAACTTGACTATCACAGTATATAGTAATTGGACTCCCACTATCACCAGAGAATCTCAAATGTTCAAAGAACCTTTTTAATCAAACAGCCTCCTGAACCGCAGCTGAGCAAGCTACAAACTCAGCTTCCATCGTTGACAAAGCTACACAGGTTTGTTACTTATTTAGCAAGAATACATAACCTGAAGTCGATTTACGCCCATCTCTATCACCAGCCCAATCTGCATCTGCATATCCTTCTAGGCGTAATCTATCTACTCGAAAGCATAAGGCATGATCTTTTGTGCCTTTTAGATATCTCAATATCCTTTTCAATTCTTTCCAATGCTATCATCCAGGGTTTGATTGAAAACGACTAACTAAACCCACTGTATAACATATATCTGTTCTCGTACACATCATAACGTACATAAGACTACCAATGACACTAGAATATGGTACTGTTGACATTTTCTGTTTCTCTTTGTAGTACTAGGACACATGTCGAGAGTTAAGTTTATTCCCTTTTCCACATGAGTGTCAATGGAATTGCATGTAATCATACCAAAACGCTCAAGTACATTCATGATGTAAGGTTGTTGAGATAAAGATAATAGTCTTCTAGACCTATCTCTGTGAATCTTAACACCAAGAATATAATTTTCTTCTCACACATTTTCCATATCGAATTGAGAAGCTAGCCACTCCTTATTAGCTTGAATAAACTCTTTATCATTCCCAGCTAATAGGTCCATTTGACGAGATGACTTCATGAAATCTCAAATTCCACTGTCTCGAGGCTTGCTTAAGACCATAGATTGATTTCAACAATCTACATACTTTATTCTCTTGATCTTTACAACGAAGCCCGAGGGTTGTTCCATGAAAATTACCTCTTCTAAATCTCCATTTAGAAATGCAGTTTTAACATCCATTTGGTGCAACTCCAGATCAAAATGCGCCACAATAGCTAAAATAAGACGTATTGAGGTAAATATAACAACAAGAGAAAAAGTTTCCTCAAAATCTATTCCTTCCTGTTTAGTACAACCTTTCGCTACCAAGCGAGCTTTATACCTGTCAACGGAATTGTCAGGTTTCCTCTTTATTTTGAGAACCCATTTGTTCCCAATTGCCTTACGTCCTTTCGGGAGATCAACCAGTTCTCATACCTGGTTTTTTCTTCATCGACTCCATTTCTTCTTCCATTGCTTTTCTCCATTCATTCTTAGCAAGACATGAAAGTGCTTCATTAACTGTTTTAGGTTCTTATTCGTCTTGTGGAGTTATCATAAAGACTTGTACTTCGATTTCAAATCGGCGAGGAGGAACTAAACCTCCAGCACTTCTGGTGGTCCTTTGTGTGTTCTAAAATAAATGCAAAAAGTAATTGAACCACAACCGCAAGTGTACGGTTGTCCCAAGTAGTAATAATGATTATAGGATCGTTCGCAGGGACGGTTGGTTAACTACAATGCTTATCAAGTAATGATTGGTTGCACTTATGAAAGCAAGTAAAAGATATAATGATTGATTGGTTGTTTGTATTAATTCTAAGTAATGGAAGATTAAAGTAAAATGCAAATAAATTGTAAAACGCAAGTAAAGGAATGTAAGACGCAAATATGAGAGGGCAGTACTTGAGAAACGCAAGGGATCCTCCCAATTCTATTTCATAACATATGCTGTTTAAGGGTTAAATTGGTCAATTAACAATGGTCGGGATTCTATAATCCTTGTACCCCCGTCAGGGTGGACTACAAGGCTATTCTAGAGTGTCACTAGTCCCGTCAGGGTAAATATGATCCACTTTCGAATGATTAAGTAATTTTACCACATTGGCACTAAAATTAACTAAGCTCGTCAGAGTCAAATAGTTTCTATTTTAGATTGAGTAATTAAGTCCGTACCTAAACCCTCCGTCAGGATGATCCACACGCCACATATGTGGAATAGCCTAGATACTAACACCTGTTCTTAGTTCATGACTCCAAAAAACAGTAAATAATCTCAAATTACCGAAAAATGTAAAAGACCCAATTTAATTTAATTTATTGAAAACCCAAATTCAGACATATGAAATTTAACAGAAAAGGGATTCACCCATTAAGCATTCTCAAGTACTATGAAGAAATTAGCTCATACTAATTAAAAAGAAAACTAAATTAAAAGAAATGGAATTCATATTGTTTTACAGAATTAAAAATAAGAAATACCTAATTTCCGAAATTGGATTTGGCTGAGAATGGAGATATAGACTCTCTCCAACTCTCCAGCTCTACAGCTTCTTCTTCTTCCTTCTGCTTCTTCTCTCTTGATTTTTTATTTTGTAAAAAGTGAATTGTGTGAAAAATAGAAGTCAAGAGCTCCTTTTATAAGTTCAAATTCGTACTTGGACCTAATCTTTTAATTAAATGAAATATAGAAGGCCCAAGTTCATTAACTTAGCCCAAAATCCCGTAACTGCTGCACCACCTCCACTAAAACAGCTCTAGCCGATTCGTTATAACTCCGATTGACCTTAAATCACTTGCTAAATTTCCGTAACTCGATAAGGAACATATTCTCTTCAAAGGTAAGCGGCTAAATCAATTCTTAAGTGCCTCGAAATCAGCAATCTTTGGCCTGTTTTCCAGATTTGCAGCTCCAAAATATAATTCTTTCGGGATTTATCTTCAAGCTTTGACTCTAAATCACGATCTTTGACTCTCTTCTCGGATTCCTTTCCTAGCTAATATTCAAAACCTACAAACTTTTCACTAAAATACACAAGATTACGCACAAAAGTTTAATAAATCAAAAATACTAGAAATAAAATAGGAATTCTGGATTATTGCGTTTTTAACTCAAAAGTCTTTCAAAATATTCAATTAAACATAAAAAATGATGTCTCCCAAGGGTCGAAAATAAGAACAATTAGGGAGACATCAACTTCTCTTAAGTTGAGAATCTTTAGAAATAGGATTACTAGATGATGCAATGGTTTCTTCCGTCTCAAGATGTAGAGGATTGTCCATCTCTATATCTTGAGTGTGTGTTACCTCATCAGGTGTCACATTTGTTTGCATATCATCTTCCTGAATCTCATTTAATTCACATAAAATGGAATTTCTGTCAACCTCACCTCTGGTAGGGAAATCATTCTCTAAGAATGTAACATCTCGTGACTCAATTTTTGTAAGTCCCCCATTATTATGTTCACCAATAAACACATATCCTTTAGAGTGATCTAGGTATCTAATAAAGATACATTTCTTACCTCTTGGACCTAACTTCCCATACTTATGAGATAGATCATGAACATAGCCTGTCGATCCCCAAGGTCACAAGTATGACAGATTAGGTTTCCTACCTGTCCATAGTTCATAAGGAGTTGATGGAATAGTCTTTGTGGGTACTCGATTAAGTATATAACAGGCGGTAAGCAAGGCATCTCCCTAATAAGATATTGGAAGATTTGCTTGTGCCATCACAGACCTAACCATTTCTAGGAGTGTTCAGTTCCTCCTTTCAGCCACACCATTCTGTTGTGGTGTTCTAGGAATTGTAAGTTGCCTTACTATCCCTTTTTCATCACACAGTTCTTTAAACTGATTAGATAGATATTCACGTTCTTGGTCGGTTCTTAAGGTTTTCACCTTCCTCTCTAATCGATTTTTTACTTCATTTGATAAATGTCATAAAACATTTCAATGCTTCAGATTTGTGAGAAATCAGGTAGACATAACCAAACCTAGTGAAATCATCAATAAAAATGATGAAATAACGTTCCCCACGTCTAGTTTGAACACTCATTGGGCCACAAATGTCTGAATGAATTACTTGTAATGGGTACTCGACTCGTTTAGCCTTTCTAAATGGATTTCGTTTTGCTTTACCTGCTAGACAATTTTCACAAGTTGGCAAGTTGACTTTAGTCAACGAACCCAAAAAGGTTCGCCTTAGCCAACAAATTCATACGGTCTTGTCCAATATGACCTAATCTAGCATTCCATACGTTTTATTCTACATTAGAATTACTAGAAGAAGTAGTATTAGTAGAAAAGCAACTACTTACATAATAACTATTAGACGAGTTATCATCATCTAGTATAATCAAACCATGTAAAATAAAACCAGAACCATAATACTTAGTATCATAATAGATATCTACTTGTTTGTTATGAAAATGCAAATTAAAACCTAATCCTAGAAGAAAAGTGACCGAGACTAAGTTCTGTCGAATGTCAGGTGCGTAAAATACATCATGCAAGTACAAGGTTTGACCACCTCGCAAGTTCAACTTGCAAGTGCCAACTTCTTTGACTTCAAATTTATTCTTGTCCCTCTACATATATCCACCTTGATTCCTCTGGAATCCGATGGTACTCTACATATGCCTCTCGGTCTTTGGCTACATGGCCTGTCGCTCCTGAATCCACAATCCATAAAGGATTAGAATCAGCTAGAAATACAGTTTTGGTAACATAAGTAAAATTACAAGAAGTAAATGACATTGCTACCTTTCTGGGGTCGCTGCACTCGCGAGCGAAGTGACCCAATTTGTCACAGTTAAAGCATTTCATATTACTCTTGTCTTTCTTCTTACGGAAGCGTTTTCCCTTATTGTTACCACCCTTCTTGTTCTTCTTGGAAACATGCTCGTTTCCGTTCTTCTTCCCATTGTTCTTGCGCTTATTTCTAGAAACTTTGTGGGAACTTGACTCAGCAACATAAGCCTGGCCCTGAGGCTTAATTGCATCTAGATGTTCATCTTCCAATGTCACATGACGGGCAGCATCATCAAAGGTTTTGATGTTGTCATTGTGAGTCAAATTTATCTTCAAATGCTCCCAGTTATTTGGAAGAGATCGGATCACAACTTGAACTTGTTGTTCATCAGTAAGGTTATGACCTGCAGTCTTAAGTTCCCTAATCATGTTAGACATCTCTCGGAGATGTTGTTGCATGGTTTGATTAGGCTTATTCTTGTAAGTGTCAAACTTAATGGTCAATTGACGCAACTTAGTCACAGTCGTACCCCCATACTTCTCATTAAGAGCATTCCACATCTCGTGAGCAGTGAGGTATCGTTGACATTCATAAACAAGATTGTCATTCATGGAGCCTATCAAGATGCCTCTTGCAGTGGAATCTTTCTTTTTCCACTTCTCATAAGACTCCATGTCCCTTCTGTTTTGAGCTGTGTTGCCTTCCTCAGGTTTAGCCATGATATTGTTAACATCCTCAAGAACATCTTGCTCTTCTAGAACATAGTGTATTTTGAGCTTCCAAAGGTTATAGTTCTCACCATTCATCTTTTCTCCTTTGTTGAGATCAACAATGATGGTTTTTGATGCCATTTTATCTATAAAGTAAGATATTTCCATTAATAACATACATTTATTTAACAACTCTATGTTATTGATGCAAATGGAATGAATAAGAAAGATAACAGAATAAGTGATAAAGAAAGTTCACTATGTTCCCAATCATGAATCACCATATTTTGTTTGTATTAATCATTCAATCAATTTCATTAACTTCAAAATTAAGTTCTTCAAGAACTCCCACTTACTCTAACATAAATAGAGCAAAAAATGTATGAAAAACAAAACAACTAAAGCATATAATCAAAGAAATTAGATGAAGTCATACATAATTGAAATACATGTTCAACAAAGAAATAACTGAATCAAAGAAATAAAAGCAACTAATGTAATTCCTAATGAACATGGAATGAAAAACATCAAAGAAAAACATCGAAGAAAAACAACCTACTAAGCAAACAACCTACTACAAGTTCAACTAGCAAACACCTTTCATATCTAAAAGACTAAAACCTTAATTTTGGAATTGACTCCTTAAATCTCACTTCTTCATATTTTCCAATCGGAAAATATCTATTAATATCATTAGTTCCATAATGCATTCCACAGTTGCATTGTGCAACTATTAAAATGCCTCCATAAGTGAGATTCAGTCAAAGCATACACAATCCACTCATATGTATCATCTCTTCCATGAACATAATTCTCTGGAAACTCATACTCCCATAAGATATCGAGATCCATTCGCAACTCTCTTGGCAAAGTTCTACGAAGGACATCTACCTTGCAATCATCACAACATAAGATATCATCACCCTAATTAATGACATTTTGAATTAATCTATTGAAAATTGCCACATGTTGCACTAGAGTGTGATGAGGTTTCTTCCTATAACAGAGTGCTCAGATACTATTCCTAAAGCTTGTCTTTGTTCCGGTGTCCTTACTCGACTTGGTGTATGAACCCTTAATGGTCTATTAGGATTTCTTACGTTCCTATGAAGCACTCGGTAATCTCTTAATAGGCGGAGCCTTGATTTTCTGTGATCCCCTGGATCGTGTTACCACCATTTTCTACATATAGAAAAATAAGAACGATAAAAACTACACCAAAATCGATTAGTAAACAAGGGAAAAAAGATTTACAATATCTTTCTAGGAACTCTAATCAATAACAATAACATAATGTAGTAAATTTGGTAAGGCTACTAGTTACTACAACGAACTGCCTAGGTTCGAACCACCCCAAAAGTAAAACCTACGGTGCAGTGTACATTTAATTTACTTTCAATATGTTTACCTCAGCAGCGGAAAAAAAAGAATAAGAATTGGATAGCTTCGATCACGGATCTTCTCACAGTGAAGAAGAACCTTTGTTCATCTAAAACCTACGGTGCAGTGTACATCTAATTTACTTTCAACATTTTGCTTCATAATAAAAAACCTTTAGACAGAATTTTTTCCTTGACAAAAACAAAAATAAATTGTTTTCTTTTCTAACTTTACAAAATAATTACACTAAATTATTAAATCCAATCAAATCTATCATGCTCTGATACCAATTGAAAGAATTTAATTGGAAAAATAAATCATACAAGACAAGAGGATTTCTATGTTTACCTCTTGAGCAGCGAAAAAAAATGAATAAGAATTGGATAGCTTCGATCACGGATCTTCTCACAGTGAAGAAGAACCTTTGTTCACAACCTAAGAGCCTCAGATATTTGATTCTGTGTGTTTTTCTTAAAAGCAGAGAAAGAATAAAAGTAGGGGAAGCGTTGGAAAAAGTTGTAATTAGACTCTATCCTTTAGAATATATAGTGGGTTAGTTTTGTTTCTTATCAGATAATGAACAAAATAACCCACATAACAAATAAATAACTCCCAAATGAATTTAAACTTGTAAATTCAAAACAAAAGTTGGTAACTGAAATTTTGGCGGACAAAAAAAAAATTAAATAAATATAATATATATTTATTTTATTTATTTCTTTCATACCAATTGAGTAAGTTTAACTGGTTGTAACCTTGCTATTTCTGTAACACTTAAAGGCGTGTACATGGTTTGAATTTCTTCCCTAACGAGTGTAAAGTAAAAAGGTACAGGGTTTGAACTTCTCCATAGACATGGGTAACCTAGTTCTGATTTACCTGAGATATGCATAAAGAGACTCATATATTCCATTGGGATAATTCATGGTACGCACAAACTAGCCAGGACCACCTATATTGCAAAAAAAATTACCAAATTTCTTGCATTAGTTTTTATATATCTATATTTTGATGAGTAATGCTGGATATCACCCCAAATCACATCACCCTTTCATCGCCTCCTATGTGTACCAATCATAATAGAGAGAGAAAATGATAAATCTAGAAAGAGAAATTATATGATTGGTCTATTTAAAATCCACATAAGAGGCGATGAAAGGGTGATGTGATTTGGGGTGATATCCAACATTACTCTATTTTGATATACTCCAAACACTTTTTTTTTTACAAAAGAAACCTAACTTTACACACAATCAAATCTTATCCTACACCTAATCTATTGAAATCCTCGAAGAATCTTTCTCCTACCGATCTGTGTGTCGTTATCCTGTACTTAGACTTTTTTGCTAGCTTGTCAGCCCAGGAGTTGAGGTGTCTTTCGATATGTCTGAAGTAATCTACTAAAAGTCTTAAAATATTTTGTGTCCATGTTGCCTCGGTAAAATTTGTAGTTTCTCTAGGGTTTGAGAAGTGATCGTGATATCTTATGATCAAATCTCACTGGACAGAAAATGACTTTCCAATGTAATAAAAAAATAACCTCATGAGTAATCCAAGTAAGGATCAGTCGCATATCATTAAGAGGCGGAAAAACTTGTAAAAAATAATAAAATCAAATATAACGACAAATAAATGCTATTATAGGTACAATCTTAATAAAATGCGGGTGTTTCACGTGGTATGTCTGAACCAATGGTTGATTAAAAGTTGAGTGTAAGTCGGTGGTTGATAACAATCAATGACGCAAGTGATGCGCGTGGTTTCATATGAGATATCCATGACTAATCATATGTGAATTTAAGAAGCACATTCAAATAACTACATGTGCTTATGCAGAAGTCATTGCGCTTTATGTGGATTTCTTGTATGGCCGATAAATTTTAATAAGATAATGACTCGTGGAGACGATAGACAAATAAGTTCACCGAACTTGATTATGATGAAACCTTAAACTAAGAATCAAAGTGATTTTGGCGAGTAAAGTATTACATATATACCATATCTTGTACACTTTTGAATAAAATGTGTCAAATCTTCAAGATGTGCCTTTTTTAGTCACTACATTTAAATTTAGTACTGTGGTTAGATCAAAAGGCCAAATCCGTTAGAAATTTGACAAAAAATAAGATAAAAAATGGCTTAAGAAGGTGGAAAAAGTAAAAAATATGACCTAAAAAAGTTTCATTCCATACATAAGTTCAGTCTATTATCTACTAGCTTTTTATTTTGACCTAAGATGACACCAAGTTCATACATAATAACCAAAACGACATTTTTTAAAGATCTAACTCATTTTGGTAAAAAAGTGTACAAGATATGATACCTATGTGATATTTTATTTGAGTTGGCACATTGAACATATCATCAAATTCAACATATAGATAGAAAAATCAATAAATATACATACCTAGTTGGTACAATATTTCACCTATTGGATTATATTCAGCTTGATCAACCATTAGGAAAACTAAACGAGAATTTGAGATAAATGAGAATTGTAGAACAATGTATAAAATGGTTAGATATTAACCTTATGATCGACATGTTTTATATTATTATTATAATATATTTGCATATGACCTCGTAGGTATATAAGATGTGAAGTCCTCAACCAGTTGTGATAGCTCAACTGAACATGTACTTGTTTCTTCTTTTGCACGTTGGGGGTATGAATGATAGGTACATTGTTCGAATACCTCCCTTTACATTGGCAACATAGTTCAAATTTACCTCGAGGGTATGCATTAAAAGGAATGCATATTCTCAGTGGGACTAGTCAAGGTGCGCGCAAACTAGCCCAGATCGCCCACATTATACAAAAAAGAAGAAGATGTGAAGTCTTATACAATGAGAGTTGACATTAAGAGTTACGAGTGCACATGTGGTCGGTGGCAATTTGAAGGATTTCCGTGTGAACATGTTGTTGCTGCATTAGCTCATGCCAAGCCTTTGAACTTGTATGATTACATCGAACCGTACTTCTTCAAAACAACGGTATACGATGTTTATGTCCCTAAGTTACCTCCAATTCCCTCTTTTGGCCGACCTCATGAGAAAGATAAAGTATTAACTGTACTGCCTCCTGTTGGTAAGGTACAACCTGGTCGCCCTCAACGCGAACGGTTCATTCTCGCATGGCAAAGGGTTCGGGCAATGCGCATGTGCCGTAAATGCAACGTTATGGGATATCACAACAAAAGAACTTGCACTGTCGTTCTATGACCAGCTACGTGGTATGCGAAGAGCACGTTTTCTTTTGTGAACATCTGTTTCTTTTTGTCAATAACATGTACTTGTATAACATCTACGTAGCAAATGTGCGCACCCACCGTAGTATTCTTCTTACTTTGTATGAATACTGCATTGGGTACAAACTTATTATGCAGTCCATATGTATTAATATTAACTAATCTAAACTTTTTCGCGTTTTATCTACTCACTTAATGGACGTATTCTGAACACCTTGAATGGAATTGCACAGTACAGACCTATACTGAGTAACCCCCATACACAATATCATATAATGGTACGGCCCCATGCCCCTCAGATCAACATAATGATGTCTACATACAGACCAACATGAAACTAGTCAACGGTTAAGGTACGACCCCATAACAATCAAACACTGGATTTGTTTATATTAAATGACTGAGCACATCAGCAACATGTACGGTACAGACCCATATCACGTACACACTCTTACAGCCATGTAATGCTCACACAGTAAGTTGCTTACTATATTAAACATCCAACCCATATGATTAATTAGAAATACAATGCAGACATTTAGTTCAATTTACCGCGCGAGTCATTACAAGCAACAAAGATACTACCATGCATAAAAACATACTACCATGCATAAAAATCTACAATAGCATTACATAAATTGGGTTTGTTTTCACAGATGTCATTTCAACCATTCCTATTTCGGGTCGAAGTTAGACGAGCCAAATCGGCGTTCAATAGATTGTTCTCATTAATCATGTACATAATTGCTGCCCTCAAATCCGCATTCCGGTCCTCCTCAACAGCTAATCGTGACTTAAGGACCGATATTGTTGCTTCGTACCCAGCACGCAACAACTGTGGATCTGTTGTGGTTGCATCTTCTTCACATAGCGTCTCTGCGAACACCTTGTGCTCTTCTGGTGTCATATCGAGCGCACCTTGTCTAACCTGCATATACGTATACGAACACCGGCTTACACGTAATATTAACACAATGTGTGGACTACATGGCATACCATTGATGGTTCTAGATTCTGCAGAACAATCCCAAAATCATCTGGTGTGCCGGAATTGATCCAACGGAACAATCTATGCACTGCAGTTGCATCAGCCGGTTCCATCCCCGGATGGGATACATGCTCGCAAAACCAAGCCTGCAAACCACACATACATTAGTTTAATGCACATATCAGATATTACTGCTTACGCTATTTGATTTACCACGAGCATTACACAACAACATTCTCTTAATCCATCACCGACATTCATAATTTGGTCCGCTATGTGTTGAGCCCAGTTATACATCTTCAACTCGTCTAGATTTTCCGAGATCGTCACATGCCACTGGGTTAGTCTTGCTTACGAGGACGGGTAGAATATCGTCGACATTGCAAGCACGTTCATGCATCTTGCAAACGTTTTACGGCTTTCTACCGTCCTACTCTTTAGCGACATAGCTATTACGTCCTTCATGTCCTTCATAGGCAATCATCCAGTTGTCCTACCTGGGAAATGATGCTGGAACCACGTTGCCGGAATGTTTGCACCAGATCCTGTCGACTAGGTACTTTTGTGCGGCCACCTTCCCCTCCCATAATAAGCTTTACATCATTCGCGGTTACCCGTTTCGGTACCCCTCCAATGAGAAAATCCTTACTCGCCACCCGATATGTCCCAATAATATTAGATATAAGACGTTCGTGTTTTGGAAACCGGCTTTCGATACTTAATCGTCGCATTGCCACGAATAACGTATGGAATGGGGAACACTGAAGCGCGTCCATGTAACCCCTTGTTACCCTGTTTTCCTTGAACACTGCGTAAATTGTATGCAACTTACCTCAATACGCTGATTGCATCATGCTATATGTGACACATTACAACCAACTGCAATTAGTAACTACAACACTTACATATCTAGTTGGGTCCAGACCCGGGGGGACAGTGTATGTTTCTATTATTCACTATTTGTTCTTCATGGGTCTGCACCCGTTATATTAATATTGTCTACCTACTACAGGCTGAACCCATAATGTGATTTTGATTCCTAGGCAAACACATTATACACGACACCCATACTCAATACCAGAAGCTACCCCGTACACCCGTTCAACTCACAGATAAAAAACAAATAAAAAACTAAAATAAAAAACAAAACCTCATCAACTACACTACACTGGTCTGTACCCATGTTCAGCATGAAACTCAAATAAAAAACAAAACCACATCAACTACATACATTTATTACCTACTGTACGCAGATTTGAGCTACCATACCTGGATGTTTGGTGTTTTGAGCCTTTTGTATGCTGCACCTCCCGGTTAATTGTTGTGTTTCTGATATTGATGCGTTAGTTTATGGATTTGTGTTGTGTTTTTGGAGTTGTGTTGTGTTACCTGCAACTCACCACACATCTGCTGTATATTGAATACAATTCAACACGTGTGTTGCTACACTCCAAGTGGGTTTTTTTATTTGTTCATTGGACTATATTATGCATAAAGCTGTTGATGTGACAGGACATACTTATTTTAATCTTTTTTCTCAAGCACTGTTTTCCACATAATATATACTTCACATAGGTCTGTACCCATACTCATCACATAATTGTTACATACTGCATATGGGTTTGGACCCATCATTTACCTTTTACATGTACAAGGGCTTTACCCAACACGAACAAAGACATATGCATTTGTGTGTACAGTTGCATATATGGTTTTTAACATTTCATTATGGCGGTTTAACTGAATTACACAGAAACAAAATCAATACCCCAAACAAAATTAGTTTCTAATACATAACATAAGTAGTGTTTGCACGTACAATACCGCGATTCAAATCGTCGGGTAACATAGTTGTTCATTACACAAAATAGACATTGGGTTACTTAAATGCATACAAAAAACACCATATTGGGCATCAACTATCTCCCGATCTAACCAATCACGGGTATGGCTTTGTCAAATCGCTTGCGTCACGCATCACCTTCATCATGTGCTCCTTCTTCATAAGCTTCTCCACCATAGTCCGTCTCATCCCTTTGTACTCAGCTGGTGTGTAGCTCCCCCGAACGTCGTCCCCTTTATATATATCTTGAACGCAAAGCATGATGTACACACCAGAGTCCATAATGATCGCCTTACCTTTGCCCCCTTATGGATGTTTTATAGATTTCAACCTTCTCTACCTTATCAGCAGGGATGCTCACGTCGTCACGGCATATTTCACAAAAAACCTTCCCCCACAACATATTATATAACTTCTGAGCGTTTATCTCCGCCGTGTCCGCGCACACATTCCCGACCCCCCTTTTTATTGAACTAAAATGTTCAAACTCACCCTCAACTGATCAGTAAACCAGTGTGCTCCAAAAAGTAATCCTACCTACCTTGGTCATGATAGGTATAACCACGGTTCTGTAGTTCATGCTCAACTTCTTGAATGAATCGACTACGAGCTTTTTCTCCAGCTCCGGAAAGCCTCTATTGTAGTAGTACTGCACATCATTCATTAATTGGTTAGTTTTAAGGGAATCTCGTGCATGTTACCTAATTAAACTTACCATTGTCCTTGCGTGTAATTGCGTGCAAAGTCCCAGAAAATCGTCCTTACCACGGTTCTTTTTCTTATACGAATCTGTTCTCCACCCATGCATCACCGCGTCCATTACCTGTCACGTGTTCGCTTTTATCATTATTAGAGTATATAGCAATCAATATACATGAAATGCACTACATGGGTCTGGACATCCACATAATACATACTACAAGGTCACTTCTGTATGGGGCTGTACCAGCTAATCTGTCCAACACAGTTTTAAACATTGTTTTCCTATTCCACTAATGCATGCAATACACTACATGGGTCTGCACCTTCACATTTTACATAATACACATTTCACTTGTATATGGGGCTGTACCCATCCAATTTATATAGATCCTATACTAATGCATGCAATAAAGTACATGGGTCTGTACCTCCACATAATACCTACTACATGTTCATTGCTATATTGGGATGTACCCATAAAATTTTCCAAATCAACTACATGGGTCTGTACCTCCACATAATACCTACCACATGTTCACTTCTATAAGGGGATGCACCTACACATAATAACTACTACATGTTCACTTCTGTATGGGGCTATATCCATCTACCTTTCCAAACCAATTTTTAAAAATGGTTTAGCTACTCTACTACATGCAATAATTTACATGGGTCTGTACCTCTATATAAAAATAAATTCAGTTTCACTTATAGATGGGGCTGCACCCATACAATTTGTCAAACTATCACTGGAAAAAAATTAGTGCATGATGGGGCTGGACCATAATTCAGTAAATCACACATAATCATAGTGTTGGCCGTATTTGTTGCAATAGGACATTATTACTAACCTGCTATTTGATTTCCCGCTGTCGGTTAACGTCCATCAGATGTTTTATAGTAACCTGCAGATTGTTTAGCTTCCAAACCACGGTCGATTCTGGATTGTTCATATGTGCGGTTAGGTAAGGTGTTATCGGCTAATCTGCTCACGTATGTCTTTGACAGTTCCCGAAGACCTGGTTTCTTAATTGGTTTCCGAACGACTACAAGAGCGCGAAGACCACCCACTCCAACTGATGTTTGTGCAAGCTTCTCTGGCATCCCAACACTGCTTCGTAAAGTCGGTCCTACTGACTTCCTTTTTAATGTGTCTTTTGATACAGTCTGACCCACCTTTAAACCTCTACCCACTAATCTTGTAGCTAATTCGGACAAAGGGACATTGTCGTCATCTAATTCTGTTGTCTTATTCACATTTTCCGCAACTCCTAATAGGCTGTTCGGCACACTATTCGTGTCTTCTGATGCTCGTTCTGTCATTCGCACTCCCTCTGGTGTTTTTACCCCCAAGTCGAATGTAGGAATCACACCAATACTTTGGGAAAGTTCTTTGTATCCACAGGCAGGTTTCACCGGTTTTGCAGGTGTGTTGTGTATCTCTGACCGCGCTACCTCATCCGTATGGTTACATACCACTTCCGTCCTGCCTCGCACCTTATCTGCGTTGCTGAAGCACTTTAACAGATTGGTTGGGGTGTAATACACATCATGTTCTATTTTCTCGACTTTCACACCTTTCGCACCTGATACTTGCACGTGCGGTATGTCCACTGGTGGGGGCAAAGGTGTGATAAAATAATAGATAAATAAAGATAATAATAAAGAGTCACACACCCTTGATAACCACGGAACTCACTGCAAGTATCACAGATCGTATGCAAGTTTTAATGATAAGTCAAGTTCGTTCGCATGGATTGTATCCGTTAGATCTAATTATGTTTAACAAGCGTAGATGAATTTATATAAAAAGATAAGATAATACGAATAACTATCAGACGAGAAATAATAAATAAAACAAATAACAAAACAAATAACTAAATATGAATGTAAGTCAATAAATTAGGATTACTAGGTCTATTACTAAATTGTTATTCTAACCTGTCACATTAAGCATTATATATTAACCAGGATTCTAAATTCTACCTAGCCTTTTCCAGACTTAGGAGCAACCTCTCCACTACTAGGGATTCCTAAGTAATGATTGGTGATTAAATCAAACCTTAATGGCTATCTAGTTACACTAGACGATTATGTGGTGTTGTCAATAACTAAGATTAATCCTAAGATTGATCAGATCTAGGGAAATAAGTCAAAACACATAATAACAATATACGCCAAGCTTAATCAATTAAAATAATCAAATAGTATTTAAAGACAAAATAATAATCCAACAATTAAAAGTAAACTTACAGAATAACAGCTTAGAAATATGGTTGAGAATAGATCTATAGCTAATTACTCTAAATATAGAGAAGGTGAGATGTAGAAGAGGAGTTGTCAGTCTCCAATCTTCGTCTTCTTGTCTTCCTCTACAGGTCAGCTTGCTTCTTGGATGAATAGCTTGATTCTAAGGATGAATATTAATGTAAAGGACTAAGCTATTGTTTAAAACTAAGAAAATATAAGTAAAGACTAAG
This sequence comes from Nemophila menziesii, assembly GCA_029959085.1. Taxonomy (NCBI): domain Eukaryota; kingdom Viridiplantae; phylum Streptophyta; class Magnoliopsida; order Boraginales; family Hydrophyllaceae; genus Nemophila; species Nemophila menziesii. The sequence continues at coordinate 25,327,262 of JARWIR010000001.1, read as the reverse complement.
CCTATACTTTACAACTGAGCAAGGACATGTTTACAATGATAAGAGGGTGTATTTATAGGTATCTTGGAAGCCCTAATTCGTTTTCTTGAAGGAGAAGTAAGTGGTGGACTCCAAGCCCAACTCTAATTCGTATGGAAATAAAGATAAACACTGCTGGACCGTTTTGAGCATATCTTCTTCGTTATTGGTCGGTTTGAGCTCCATAAGATACCAAAAGAATCGCAACAGAATTATCTTGACCCTTTGGAAGGAAATCACCAGATTTGGCCTATTTCTTAGGTAAAAACGCATATCTTTGGACGTGTATGCAGAATCCCAGATTTAGGCAGCTTTCCCTTTTCCATCTTTATAGCTTTTATTTCCTTATCTCCAATTACCATGCTAATCTCTTTCCATAAGTTGTTGTCTTTGACTTGGACTCTAATTAAGCTCCATAATTATCTCTAAAGCTTCACACTAAATAAATAATTAAACCCAATATGCTCTAAAAATATTATTTTACTAAATCAAGACTCAAAATAGGAAAGTGTAGCATTTCTCAAGAAAATCGACTATAATGACTTCTAAATCACTAAAAATGATGTCTCATCCTAATATAAATCTATCACAAATGAGGAGACATCATCCACCAAGTCTGTTCTTTCGAAACATTTAAACACAACTTTCGGAGTGTTATACATATCACCAGGGCCCAATATCATCCGAGTATCATTCCCAATACAGCCAACACCACCATCCAATTCGGACACCACAGGGGCTTCAACATTTAATGCTGGCCCTACTACAGATGCAACTGTCACCAATTTTGAAACGGACAAACTGCCGCTCTCCTTAGCCACATCATCTACTGTGATATCGGTAACACATCCTTCAACCGTATCCCCAGCTATCCCCTTTGTATCACCATAAACCAAGGGACGCGGACTGAATACTGTTTCTCGATCCACAAACACCGGCCCGGCACCAGGTTGTTGTTTTTTTTATCTTGTCAAACTCCATTTCTAGGAAACAGTTACAGTCATGCAAGTTGTTAACCTGAGCACATAGTTTAATAGTTGTCGCCATTTCCTTTGCCATCTCATCTCGTAGTCCTTGGATCTCACTTCGAACAGCCAAACGTATCATATCCCGGTTATACCGACTACCACCCACGTCAGGGGATTCCGGAACTATCACATTCGTCTCGTCCTCTGTATGGGTACGGACCCATATCGCACACTGTGTATATAATATTAACTTATTGTGGCTGTACTCGAATCAAACTTCAGAATATCTTCATATAGACTCAACACATATACAATTATGACAGACCCTAATAGTATCCCACACACATGTATACCAGAGCTTTACCCCTTACGGGCCTGCACCACATATTGAAAGACAGATATCACCAAAATATGATGGGTGGTGGCCAAAAGAAGTTTTAAAACTTGTAATAGACATTTCAAAAGACATCACCAAAATATTCCCATGAAAATCATAGAATTTTTTGCAGGACACCCTATTATATAACAACTCTTTCTTTAACATTTATACATACTTAGCCTAACATGCAACCAGTTTTCATGAACATGAAATATGACCATAGCAACTATATATATGTATAATACCTTCATTACTATGTGTTTGATCTTCTTTTGCCTTGTTGATTCTGGAATCCCCTCTTTGTAATCTTCTATCTTTGTTAGTAGTTTTTTTAGTTTAGGAGTTGTGGGTTTAAATGAGTTGTGCATGTTATATACATCTAAAACAGAAATAAACCCCTCTCTCCACTTATTTGCTGACATGGGGTGTACTGATGTGACACATATGGGGACTGTTACTTAAGTCTTTTCGTGTATGTACTTTTTATTTTATTTTTAAATATGTTGGCATGTACTTTAATCTACTTCATATTGGGTGCGTCCCCATGTAGGTTATTTTTTGCTCTTATTGGGTCTGGACCCATTCATGGCTAGTTATATACAATAAATCACTTATTGGGTACATACCTATTTAACATTTTGATTTTCAACTTCTACACATGCATGGGCTGTACCACCATAGAACATGTTGCAGCAGGTACACAATACACATTATATGCAAACATAATCAAACTTTTAAGTTCATTAAATGGTTCAAAACACAAAATAACAAAGCAACACAAAACAACACACAATCTTGTCCAAAGTTTTTACATAATAAGAATAAATAGTTTTCAAATGTGAACAACACCATGAGTGCAGTTTAGACTACACCACCCGATCTTGCGTTAACTGCCACCTCGGTTGTACCAGCATCGTTCAGCAGAGTATGGACGATGGATTTCCGCATCTTTTTGTAGTCAACCACCTTGTACTTCCCCGATATGCGTTTCCCCTTGAAAAGCTCCTGCATGCACAACAGTATGTAGATACCTGTATCTTCACACATCCTCGTGGATTTATGAAGCGCGAACTGTTTTTTCACGTACAATGGTTTCCCACAATTCCCAACCTCACCCAACCATGCGTTGTTCATTAGTCGGTTCATACATTTCCTCGTTATACGCTCTGCCTCTGTGTAGATTAGGTTTTTTTTCGCTGGGTTGTTTGAGTTGTAGTGATGTAGGGTATGTTTTTCCTTGTTGTACACCACTAACGACCACACGGTGTGGATTCCAATCTTCGTCTTCATTGGAATCAGAAGATGCATGTGACTCCGAGATAGATTTACACACTTCTCGTATACTCCTGCCATCGCCTTCTTCCCATCGTCCTCTCGCTTGTACTGCAGAAGAACGTTTTATAACATTATTAGAATGTATAAACCTACATTCTTAATCCCAAAAAAAACTTACAAAGGAACGACAAGGCATATAAGTACACCACCGGTCGCCCGATCGCTTCACTGATTCTTGATGCCATAACCACATAATAGCTTCTATGACCTGTGTAAGACAAACATGGTCACATAAGTTGTGTATATGCACGTATACAATGGAAAACAGTAATTTTACCTTCCCCTTAACACGACGATGTGATGCCACCATCATGCAGCTGTCAAGACTTATGGCCAAGCTGTCGTTTCTCCATACCGGTGTCTTCCCAGGTAGCCCGTCTGTTAAATTCGTCAACACGAGCAAATCTTCCTCACTAGCAACATTCTTTTTTTCCGTTTCTGTATCATCCCCCTCTTCCCCCTCGACTTCAGTGTGCGTAACTACTTCTAAAGGCGCCCCTTCTCCTGAAAGTTGTTCAGAACTCACCTTACTAGATGTCCCTACGTCACCTATGTTCTCTGTACCCACACCAATTTGCGCATCCGCAACAATAACTTGAACCACTCCCTTGTCCTTACTCAATACCCCGTCAGTCTCAAACACTGGTTCAACCACTTCTTTACCCGACTTCGCAACATTATCGGGCCCTACAACCTTGTCCCTTCTCACCAGCTGGTCAACCTCTATTTCAGTTTCTTCGACTACTTTACCCGTGTCTGCATTTACATCGGTACCCACACACCTTTCAAGACGGACCATCTCAGCAGCATCAGACAATGTTTCATCAACATCCACCCGGTTATCCGCACCGACATCTGGGTTATCTAATATCTCGTCATTGCCAGGCTTACATACTGTCAATGATACGTCATCGGGTGTCTTCTCATACTCGCGCATTGCCACCAGGTTCCCTAACTCATCCACACTATATACGGCTGCAAGCTCTGGTCCAAAACCCGACCCTCTCGGTTCAAGAGTTTTTCTGCAAACACTGGGGCCAGACCCATGTACAACAATCTCCATTCCCGTATTCCTCACTGGACTGTTCTCTAGTAGTTCTGTAGCAACCTTCCGTTTTTTTGGCGTCTGCCCTGTTATGAAGTCCGCACCCAACTCCTTTTGTCTATTCCCTCTATCAGAAATTTTAACCCTCTCAATCAAAGAACTCCTGCCCTGACTCACCTCTTCCAAACCAGCAGAGTTTGCTATTTTCAAAACCAGCTGTGACAGTGGAATTTCTTCATCTTCGCTGTCAATCGTTTTATCAGGTTCATTCCTATCTTCCCGGGCACATACCACAATACTGTTGTTGCCATGAAGCTCAGGTTCAGTCCAATTATACTCAATGTCTTGCACAAACCTCATGTCCATTACGCGGCTACTGTCAAACACGCTTGGTAAGCTGTCGGCCCTCCGTATAGGGCTTTGTAACACAGTTGTATCAAAGTTGTATTGAAGGCCAAAATCTGTGGTCGCGTCCACACTCGATTGTCCTGATTGGAGGTGTATGCTCCCTGTGGATGTGCTAACTACTAGATCTGCTTCATTTATTCCTCCGAACACATGTCGCTGATCATTATCCTGAACTATTCTATTTAGCCGGTCCACCTCCTCCCGGAGTCTCTTGTTTTCCAACTCAAGCGCTTCACTCTTCTTCCTTTCCCGTTCCACCTCTGATGTACTTTCTACAACATTGCCTACACCCTCTATTTCCAAAACATTATTACCCAATTCTTCATTTACCTCTGCCACATCAACTACTACATTCTGACCCGATACAAGTTCGGCGCGCTCAGCCTCCGTCCATACAAGCTCATTAACGTTTACCTGCACATCAACATCAATAATTACATACTACAACATGATTGCAAACCTTAACAAACACATGTTCAGGACATATGATCGACATTATTGGTTGTAGAACTCATATTTTAAATAGTTACAACACCAACAACTACTGTCACACTAATATGGGTACAGCCCATCAATCACCATAGCCGTGTGTTTAATGTACTCCATGTCGTCCGTGCCCATATCAATCAACATAATTTTTTCGTTCACAAAACCATATTTTTTTATGGATACAGCCTTACAGGAGTAGATTCAACACTGGTATAGACCCATATAGGGGTTTACATAATTTGCCCTAATGTATTGACACTATCTAACAGAAATAGTTACAAATCTACTAGGGAATCGGCTTGCCATTTCAGGCGTTAGCGGGCTAACACATCTCCAAATTAAGATGTTTAAACTTAACATATTTATCTAAAAAATAAAATTATATCTACACCAGCTTAAAACATCTTTTAGATTTTCAATTTTATCCTTAGTATATAACCAAGTTACATATTACCCCTATAAGTTATTATTTTATCTTGATTTTTATCCTTATCTAGGAAATGTAATTGTGGGATAAATATATAGATTCAAAAAACAAACAAAATTATATAAATACCTAAGTTTTGTGATTAAAGTAAAATTTCTATGCAAAATTAGCCATAAATGAAATATATTTATCTTCTAAGTTAAAATTTGCAAGTTTCTTGACAAGAACCAAACGAAAGGGTCTAATAACAATAATAATAATTCGGAATATACATGGAGAGGGGTGTATATCCCCGTGGGATTAGTCGTAGTGCACGCAAGCAATCCCATATCACCCATGTACCAAAAAAAAAACAATAATAGTAATAATAGTAATATATGATAATGTATTAACACAAAGAAAAGAATAAATATTCGTGCTTAAATATATTTGATATATAACTATCAAACTAGATCTATCAATTTTTACTTTCTTACTAATTAAAATCAAATACTTACCATTTTGTAAACAATCTTTCTTGGAAACTTCAGATCTACTATAAAAAATATATTATATTTGTTGATAAAGTAAAAAAAGGAATTATTGTAGTTATAGATGCTAAACCGAGATCAAATAAAAATGTTGAATCAACATATAGAGAATCAGAAATTAAGAAAGAGATATGTATAGAGAGGAATATGGATAGGATGCGGAATCTACATATGGAGAAAGAAAAATTAAGAAAGAGATATAGGTAAAGAGGAACAGGACTGCAGCGGGGAATAGGGTTTTGGTTAACCAAAAACTTATGTTGATATATATAGATGTTTTTTGGGCCGGCACTTTGGGCTAGCCATCCAAGCCTTGTTGTATTAAGCCTAATTATTTTCTTTTCAATAAAGGTACCCAATTTTATCTAAAAAAATTATAGTTTGAAATATAGTCTAAATCATAGGTTATTGTATTTTTAGAGGTCTCAACTCCCAAAATAATAATGATAAATCTCTTACTAAATTGTTTTTAAAAAATATGGTTATCTGAGTCTGGTTCAAAATGAATTCAAAATATTTTGTAATTTTACTTCACTATATTTCTCTCCATATTGGTGGGCATACGTTCATTTCGATAATAGGTCTATACCCACTGTCTAGAATTCTTTTAGTTGCATTATAGGTCCCTTTAGTTATACTCATGGCGACGCTTTCATATCAGCCTGGAAACAGTTTCTTAAACCATGGCGACGCTTTCATATCAGTCGTTTTGTATTTGGGCACCTTTATTCTGCCGCCTTCAACCCCCATAATGATACGCACATCCTACTCCGTTACCCGTAGTGGGACACCACCCATGATGAAGCATTCTCTTTCATTGTCATAGCAATCTAGCAGGTCCTTAATTACATTTTCGTGTTTCGACAGCCTGTTACCATCTACTCGTAGGCTGTGTAGTCTGAGGAACAGTCCGTAGAACGGTGAGATGGATAGTGTATCGATGAATTTCTGCGGTACCATGTTCTTGGCAAAAATTGCGTATATGGCACGTAAGGTTCCTCGGTTCACCTTCATTTTCCTGCATACACATGTCACACTATTTTAAACCAATCATCTAGAATAGTAACTCTCTGTAACTACCCACAAAAACCAGTCTACACACGGCACACAAACGTACTGAGGCCGGCCCCATGTAACCTTATATTGTCTGTACCCATATTATGTAATTTGATTTTCAATGTTAAGGCTAGGCGGGTCAACCTACATCTTTCCATCTCTACCCATATTACACTAGTGGTCTGGACCCAGTACACATATCGATTTCACAATATGGGTCTGGACCCATTCAGTATGTCACTTCATTTACACGCCCAAACCTTATTACCCTTCCCTACCGAGCCCTTAAAACCTTCTAACCCACAAATATGCATCTATTCCAACCAAATTTTAAGTTATGATGTTTCATAAACACAAAAACAACATCCTACACGTACCCTCATACTCATAACAAACAACTACACATAGCACTGCAACTATTAATACAAATAATGAAATAACCCTACACACGAAAAAGTAGATCATCGTCAAGAGAACTAACCTTTTCTACAACGTTTTGATTTTCTTCACTGCTGGACAAAAGCACGCCTTCCAATCACAGTTCGTGTTGCGTAGTTGTTTTTGTGGTCGGGGGTTCTACAGTGATGAGTAGAGCGGGTTCTGTATTTCTTCAGCAAGGAAACGGTTTTTTTAATATTGATGAGAGAGGGATGTTGTGCCGTTTCAGAAGCAAGCGTCTTTTGTTTAATGGTGATGAAAGAGAGGAAGGTCAAACGAATACAAAAGTGCTATTATGGCGTATTATTTTTGTTTTTGTTTTTAGTATGTATTGCCTTTGTTTAATGAAGTGGATGAACCCATTTACTGCCACCTAGACCACGCTCTACTCACCTCATTAAGGGTATTGATGTCTTTACACAACATCTTGTTACACAGTAACCAGTCCTCTAACTAAGGACTCTTATTTTAGAAAGTACCATATCATTTGGCCTTATAAAATAAAGACCCCTAGTATTTTTTTTAATGACATTTGACTAAAAAAAAGAAAAAAAAAAAAACAATTCTACCCAAAAAACCCCTACATCTCCGATCTGATTTTGTAACCAGTTCACAAAAGAGCATCTCAAGTCGTCCTCTTTTTTTTTTGTTCAAATCTCAAGTCGTCCTCTTCACCTAACATCACAATCATTATACATTTTTAGCAACAGCCATTTCCTTCTCACGTCAACATTAACATCATGAAGCTTTGTGGTTCTTCTTTGTTCTGCTTTAGATCTTCTCTTTCGTTCAGTAACACAATCGGTAACCCTTTTTCCCTCTTCTTTTATTCTTCAATTACATCTTTTGATGATATCAATAGTGTCGAAGATGCTCGTTTTACTGTGAATCAAATGATCCGAACGCGACCTAAGCTTACTGTTAAAGATTACAATAAGCTATTGGGTACTGTTGTGAAGATAAAAAATTACCCTTATGCTCTTTCTCTATTCAATGAAATGCGTATTTTGGGGGCTCCGGTAGATAATTACACAATGAATATAGCTATAAATTGTTACTGCTCGTTAAGAAAAAGTAATATGAGTTTTGCGGTATTAGGCTGTCTCTTTAAAAGCGGTCATGTTCCTGATGTGGTTACGTATACCACCCTGATTAAGGGCCTCTTTGGTGAAGATAGAGTAGCTGAGGCTGTAGAGTTATTTGAAAGGTTAACCACAGAAAAACTTTGTGAGCCGTGTGATGAAGTTACTTTTGGGGTGGTGCTAAATGGGCTGTGTAAACTTGGACATACACTCAAGGCTCTCGAATTGCTACGTGTATTTGAAAAAAGGGAGATTTCTAAACTTGACATCCAATCTTATAACACCATTGTTGATTGTCTATGCAAGGATCGCATGGTAGATGATGCCTTTAAACTATTTTATGAGATGAAAGATAAGGGCATATATCCAACTATTATTACTTATAATTCGTTGATCCATGGATTGTGTAAGTTTGAGAAGAAGGAAGAGGCTAAGATGTTGTTGATTGAGATGTTGGATTATAAAATTCTTCCAGATGTATATACATTTAACATATTGGTGTATTCACATGGTAAGGAAGGCTTAGTTGAAGAAGCACAAGAATTTGTAGAAATTATGATTGAAAGAGGCCTAAAACCGGATATAATTACTTATAATGCATTGATAGATGCATATTGTTTAAGGGGAGAAATGGAGGAAGTTGTGGGGTTATTAGCTATCATGATAACTAGAGGATTAAAGCCTAATATTCAAACCTATAGTATTTTAATTAATGGTTTAGTCAAGAAAGGGTGGGTTGATAAGGCTTTTCAACTTTTTCAATATATTCCTTCAAAGGGACTACAACCTAATACTGTTACATACAACAGTATGATACAAGGGTTGTTTCAGAAGGGTAGATGTGTCATTGCACAGGAATTATTCAAGAAGATGAAATCTGAGATAGTAATTAGTCCTGACTTTGTTACATATAATATAATGTTAAACGGATTGTGCAATAATGGACGTGTTCCCGAGGCTATATCTTTATTAGACTCCATGGAAAGTAGTCATATAACTCCTACCATTGTGATATATAATACAATGTTAAACGGATTGTGCAATAATAGACGTTTTACCGAGGCTATGTCTTTATTAGTCTCCATGGAAAGTAGTAATATAACTCCTGACATTGTGACATATAATACTATTATTCATGGATTATGTAAATATGGCCAACTTGATGCTGCATTAGATGTTTTTTACAAGCTATCAAACAAAGGTTTGAAGCCTGATTTATATACTCATAATACTATTATAGGTGGACTTTGTCACAGAGGAATGTTGGAAGGTGCAAAAGAGTGGGTTTCAAGTATGAAGGAAGAGGGTTTCTCTCCCGATAGTGTGACGTACAACATTATTATTCGAGGGTTTATGAAGAATAAAAAGTATGAAGAGGCAATTGAATCAATTAAGGAAATGAGAAAACATGGTTTCTCAGTAGATGCAATTACTTATGAAATCATATTTAAACATCCTAAGCTACTTAATATGATTCAACAGATCTAAGCTCTTAACAAGTCATAGAGATGGTCATTAATCAGCCTAGGCTGCTTCATTAATCCTTAATTACTCATGATCTTAAATGCCTAAATTGTTCATTTGTTTAGGCTCCAATTAGTATACTATAAAGTAAGTATATTCTTCAGATAAAGTATCTCCTCCCAGGTAAATTCTGTTTTAAGGCGTTAATAATTTACTGAAGTTTGTCTTAAAGTTTTGAAATTTTAAGGTTGAAAGAAGAAAAACCAAGAAAGGAGAAATTGAGTATGAAGAAAAAGGGTATTGGATCTGAAGCAAAAGCTGAACGTATAATTAAATAGTTGTTAAGTGAAGCTGATCGTGAAAGACATTTACAAAAACAAAAGAAAAGGAGACGTCATGGAATTGAAGATGAAGTATGATTCTATAATTTTTTTAAATTTAAATATTTATTAGTTATTTTAATTGCTGCTATTATTAGGTGCTTGCGAGGCTTGAAAAGTTTAAAGGAATTATGGGTGGGAAATCGAAAGCTGAAAAGGTGGAAGTTAAGAATGAAGATTTATCTGATTGGGCGAGTGTTAAACTAGAATATAATAAGGTATTTTGATTATATTGGTTTAATTATTGAATGTGTATTTTTCTTATTATTATATATGTTGGGCAGGATAAAATGTCGAGAAGAAATGATCCGAATGATTATGTGGTTCATGATCCTCTATTGGAGAAAGGGAAAGACAAGTTTAATAAAATGCAAGCTAAGCAAAAACGAAGAGAAAGAGAATGGGTTGGTCAATCTCTTACTTAACAGATATGTATCAAGTTATGTTTATGAAAATGTGTATGATTGATATATTTCTGTTATTTTGATGTACTAATGGATATGTCAAAAGGACATTGAGATGTACAAATGTAGTAAGTATTTTGTGCTTTACAGAATTTTTACAAGATTCATCTTTTTTGCTTTGGTTGTATCATTAATGCAATTCTTTCATGCGATGGTTTGGATGGTTAATAAGTCACTAGTCAACGAATTTTACTTGGGTGGTTAAAAGTTCGACTCATTGGAATGAACTTGTGTATTGTCATTATTAGATGAGTAATGATATATACCACCCAAAATCATACCATCCAATGACGTGGCGTGAATTGGTTGGTTACAAATTTTTAATTTATTTAATTTCTTGATCTAATTAAAGCTTTGTAACCAACCAATTCACGTCATTGAATGGTATTTGGGTGGTATATATAATTACTCTTATTAGATAGTTAAATGAGAGTTGTATAATACTTCTTCCGTTCATCAATGTTTGTCATACCTTTTTATTCACATATATTAAGGAAATCAATTAATTATCTTTATTTTTACTAAACTACTTTCAACCAATTAAGTAAATGCATTTAATGATGATAAGCTTATGATATTAAACAAGGATAAAATTGGTAGAAAGTGTAAAAAAGTTCATTAGTATCTTAAATTGACAACCTTTTATACACATCTACTTTTAAAAATTATGACAAACATTGATGGACGGAAGAAATAGTAAATTTAGTAAATTAGTAAGTAATCATAAAATAAGTGTTTTATTGGTGTTAATCTATGTAAATATGACCCACTGTACGACACCAACTTTTCTTAAAAAGGTACCAGAATAAACAAAAAATATATTTAAAGTATATATAATATTCGTATTAAACAAGGACCATCCCTGAAGCATGGTCGGTTCCATGAACTTTAAAAATACTGAACGAAATTTTAAATTACACATTTTATAGTTAGATAAATAATTTCTATTAAAAATTAACAAAATTTTACTATTAATTATTTTTAGATGATGTTTGAAAAATTTATTTAATAATAAAAAAATAGATTTAAAAGGATTTAAGAGGATTACGCTATAATATTAACCTTATCTCATGAATACTTACTATTTATATAATAAATGAAATATTTTTAATTTGTTTTTTAATATGACATCTCGTTTTAATTTAATAATAAAAATTTAAAATGTCTCAGATTCATAATTAATAAGATATTGTATAAACTTAATATTAATTATTTGTTTTCATGATATATTTTAACTATATATTAAGAAAAAAATTATAAATATAATTTATATATACGATAAATAAGTATTGTTGTCAATATATAGATGTGCTTAATCATTAATAATTATAATTTATATAAGAATATATATAATTCATAATTTTATTATTCAACTAGGTGTTGCCCGTGTCTGAAGACACTTTGTAAAAAAATAATCGTCAATTTTAGTTACTTTGAGCTGGCACGTTGAGAAGTTAAGAAATAATAAATATGCACCAAGATCGTATATTTTATAGTATGTGTTACAAACTCCCGTAATTGTAAAAAAATGTATCACGTAGCCTAAAATTTTACTTGGGCAAAATTTGCAATAGATTAGGAATTAAATAAACATTTTGTAATTTCTTATTAATTATTTACCTCGCTTTTGAAAAAAAACTCTCAATTCAAACTTTTTTGCTAAACTAAAAGATTATTTGATTCAACCTATACATGTTCCGTAGCTCAAACCTTTGATTTTCTTTTAGGCTAAAAAACCTTGAGTTGAAGGTATAAAATATAGAAAGAAAGACAATAGGCCAACCCATGAAAAAAACGTTCACCTTTAATTTTCTTTTAGGCTAAAAAACCTTGAGTTGAAGGTATAAAATATACAAAGAAAGACAATAGGCCAACTCATGAAAAAAACGTTCAAACACTATAGAATAGTCAATTTATCACTTTTCATTTGATTTTCTTTGACAAAATAAATTCCCACCAAGTAAAGTATTGCAGAATAACCATTTTCACACTTTTAATTTGATTTTAATCTATCCTTAGAATTTTCAATATAATTTGTTTGATATAATTTATTAGTTATCAAATGCGTATCGATCTACTCATTCTTTGAATGTTTTTCTGTTTAGGCGAATGTTTTTTGTCTTAATACTTAATTGTTGGTAGACTTTGCCCCAGCACTAAGCCATTCATATTCGTAAACAATTTGGGTGCGTTTATTCAACCATTTTTAATGCTTCTAAATGAAAATCTTTTGCTAAGAAAACATTTTCCATGACTTACACACACATCTGCATCTTAGTACATTTAGTACTTCCAACCGACTCAAAACATCAACAACTACTTCATCGGGAATCATCATCATCATTTTAGATCCATCAGCCTCCATATTTGACATATGTTAATCAAATAATATAAAAAACAAATATTTATTATACACTATTAGAGTAAATTGATAGTTCAATAAATTGTAAGGATTGTAGTGTAATGTTAAAGTTCAATTCAAGCCAACATATAGTATTATACTATTTGATGTATTCAATATTTACAATGCCACTATTGTATTACTATGTTCTAAGCTAGTACTACAAAGTTCTTATATCTTTTCTTGAGCTGCCAAGATTCCTATACATCTATGAAATAAAATTAACCGTACCAGCAACCCTTCTTTCAATGTGAGAGATTATTTGCCATTTGGATGGTTTCTTCACTTGATATTTGAAGGTCTCCAATTGGAAATTTACAATTAATTTAAAATCATCACGTTGAACACCATGAATTTCAGCCTGAAGTAGAACATGTAGTATTAATCTTGAAAGTCAGACTCAAAATTGCGAAATAAACAAACTTGTATTATCAGTTTATGACAAAATTACACTAAAGAATTAATGAAATATACTTTTGAGTTATCAGCTGAAAAATTCTCTTTTAACTCTCCCGTAACCTATAAAAATAGGTTGGTTTATTCAAGAAATTATACTTTTTAATAAATTAGAAAAACTTACAGTGGAGATGATGTGCATCACATAGGGTTTGAATATTGTTTTAACATTCATTAACTTCTCAACCTTCACCGAACCAGCGTTACAATTGGTTCTCAAAAAGTCTCCTTAATAACTTTACTGCTGCTTTACAATTGGTCCAATTGTTTTAGCAAAAGATTTATTCTCAAGCTTTACAGATTTCCTTTTTGTTAGAATCATACAATTGTGAAACGAGGTTTCACTTTACATACCATATCGTGAAGAAGCTTAAATAGTAGTCACTTCTAATATGGTGAAAGGCCTCCACCAACGGTCATAATATGGCCATTGTAGGATTTGTATAAAAATATAATTAGATAATTCTAGAAAATTGTAAAAGGGGTGAGATTAGGTTAAAAGTAATTCAATTACATATGAAATTGTCTAACACAAAACAATAAATGGAATTTCTAATTTAGTAATCATATGAGATGGCATTCTTGTCTATGCGTGCATATCTCTCCTTCCCATTATAATACATAATTATTCGGTTTGTGCAAGCATGAGACCAACTATCACCTTATTATATTATCTATAAAAGTCTTAAAATAAACAAATTATACAAAATATGTATTTTTTTTAATTTTAATTAATCCTCCTTTCAACTGCAGCATAAACCCATAATTATAGTGAGATGGAAAAAGACACGCACAAACACAAATTTACCGTGTGTCATCTCGAATCACACATTTACCAAAGAAAAATAGGAGACGAAGCCTTCTGCGGCAGCGACGACCGCCATCTCGGCGTCGGAGAATCAATGTCGTCACCACGCAAAGTCCGTGAAGGCCACTGCGAGGAAAAGATCCTGATGCTGAAGGTGTCTCAGAGGATCCTTCATCTGGGTCCACACAGAGATCTGATTCTCCCTCGAAAGTGGTCAAGAACATCGATAATTTATTACCTATAGAAGTTGTAGTGAGATTTTGACGTTCGTCTCTCATGAATTTACACGAATGTCGTATAGGGTTCGATGAAGATGAGCTATCATTAATGGCGACTTCTTTATCGATTTAAAATGTTAAGAGGTTCAAAATTAGTTCTAAATCTTAAAAGCCCAAAAGCGAAGCCCTGTTCTCTACTCCGATGAGCCGACACCACTATCGCGTTTCTTTTTCTCGATATACGAACTGGCCATGGACATCGCCATGAACATGCCATCAAACACCTCCACCAACACCGCCATCTGAGAGAATGAAGAATGAAGGTGAGTGCGTACCATTCAAGAGTGGTGTGATATGGAAGCTATTCTTCGATTCAGTTTTGATAATTCTTAAGAGTAAATACAGCTGTTACCTATTTTCCCCCTATTTTCGTGATATGGACCGACTGACTATTTACCCCTATTTTCGAAAAATGAGACTAATTTACCCCTATACTAAGTTTTCGTGACTCGTTACCCCTACTTAACTGAATCCATGTACGTTTTCGTGACTATTTACCCCCTATACTAAGTTTCCATATATTTCCGTATAGGCGGTAAATAGCCACTAAAATATGCATGGATTCCATTAAGTGGGGGAAACGTGGAGTAACGAGTCACGAAAACTTAGTATAGGGGGTAAACAGTCGTATTTTGGGAAACAAGGGGTAAGTAGTCAATCAGGCCATAGTACATGAGGTAAAATGGTATTTACTCAATTTTAAATTACATTTCTCCAATCATATAAAAAGGTTAGTAATTAAAAAGTCAACTTTATTGAAGAAGAAGCAGAAGCGTGTGATATATTTGATGGAAATTGGGTTTGGGATAAAAGTTATCCAATTTATGAATCAAATGACTGTGAATTTGTGGATGAAGTATTCAGGTATTCTCAGAATAGTAGGCCTGACCATTTCTATACTAAATGGCATTGGCAGCCTAAAGCTTGCAATTTATTTCTTCTTATCTAATATTTTTTCTCTTTGAATTTTGCAATACACAATCGTTAGCTTCAGCTTTTACATAATTATTGCTTCAAAATGTTGACTATTTGTCAATCGTTCTAGCTTAAGCTTTTCACCACTGTTTTCGAGTTTTGCTTATATGGATGTTCATGGTGAAATTTGGAAGTTTCGGCATATCTATAGAGGGACACCAAGGAGACATTTGTTAACTACTGGATGGAGTACTTTCGTGAACCAGAAGAAGTTAGTTGTTGGTGATTCAATCGTGTTTTGCTTCATGATGCAACTAATAGTGTATAAGACAAAGTTAGTTAGTGAGTCATGTAGTGAGTCATAGATAAGACAAAATAGTACAATTATTGTTAGTCATGCAATACCACACAATGCTCTACATTGTGTACTATATATATTCCTATCTTGTAAACAGTTTAACAATCAATCAATATACACATTTCTATTATCTTTATTCTCTTGTTAATATGGTATCATAGAGCCAGCAAGAATTTTTTTTTAAGCTTCGTCTGCCATTAATGGCGATTTCAAGCTTCTTTTATTTTCTCTAAATTTCTTCCGCTGTACTCTTTCTATGGCTTCATCATCTACTCCTTCCTCGTCTTCTTCTCCGATGATTACATCTAGTGCATCTATTCCTCCAGGATTGCTTCTTCTTCGACAAAACTGGAGTGGTTTAGTGCAAGTCAAACTAGATGCCTCTAACTACGTTTTATGGCGAGCTCAGATTGAAGCTGTTCTTGAAGCCCATGGTTACTTAACTCGTGTTACTAACCGAGCTGTTATTCCAGCTGTTACAGATCCATTGTATTCTACATGGATTCTCGAAGATCAGCAACTAAAGGTCTCTTTACTATCATCTATGATTCCCTCTGTTTTAACTCAAGTGGTTAAGTTAGCTAGTGCAAATGATGTTTGGGTTAAGCTTGAGGAGATTTTTGTCTCTCAATGTAGAACACACATACATCAACTCAAGATGAAGCTGTGTAACATCAAGAAGGGTGATAAGCGTATGTCTGAGTATTTATCAGAAATTCAAGATCTATGTGATGGTCTTGAAACAGCTTCATCTGCGCTTCCACTTGAAGACATCATCATGTACACTTTTAAAGGTCTTCCTCATGAATATAATCAATTTAAGTCGAGTATTCGGATAACTAATGCTCATACTTCGATATTAAGCTTTCATTCGTTAAGTAGCTTATTAATCTCTGAAGAACTCCATATTTCTATGGCTGATTCGACTGAGAATTTACAGAGCTCTCACACAGCTCTATTTACTTCATCCTCACCACAATCTATGCCTTCAAACAGAGGTGGACGTGCGTATTCGCCTCGTGGTCGAGGTCGTGGACGTGCTAGAGGACCAGTTGGGAATAATTCATCTCCAAATTCCTCATATTCAGGTTACAATTCTTCGAATTCCTCTAATTCAAATGTACCTACCTGTCAAATTTGTGTTCGTTTTGTTCACTCTGCGATAGATTGTTATTCTCGTGCTGATTTTGTCACTTTCCCTTCACCAAAAGCTTTACAAAGACAAAATTACTCAGCTCACAACACTACAGTTGCTAATTACAATTCGTCTAATTTCAACTCGGCTCCATCATCTTCATCTACATCTTATAATACTCCACAGTCATCTAACTATAATTCATCTTCATCCAACTATAATCCGGAGTTATGGTATTTAGATTCTGGGGCTAATAGTCATGTCACACCAGATCAAGGTATGCTTCAAAACTCTTCAACTTATTCTGGTGCTAACTCTGTAGCTGTTGGTAATGGTCATGCTTTGGATATAGCCAACATTGGGACTCGTAAGCTTTCATTAAACAACTCACCCTTATACCTTAAATCTATCTTACATGTTCCTAAAATTGCCTCTAATTTACTCTCTATCTCTCAATTTACTCGAGATAACAATTGTTGTGTTGTGTTTAATGCAAATTCTGTGTCTATTCATGATATAGCCTCTCACAAACTCTTGTTTCAGGGCCCTTGTGAAGGTGGTCTATATCCTCTTCGAATTGATTCAACCATAATTACTCCCTCATCCATACCTTACAAGATTCAGTGTCTTTTTTCTTCAACAGTCTCTTCACAAGCTCAATTGTGGCATCTTAGACTTGGACACCCCTCTTCAAATGTGTCATCTACATTGTCTCATATTTTAGATACAAAGCTTAAATTCAATGGTGTTTTATGTAATTCTTGTGCTACTTCTAAATCTCACAAGCTATCTTTTCCTTTGTCTACATCTAGAAGTAAATTTCCCTTTAGTTTAATACACTCTGATGTATGGGGTCCATCTCCCATTGCATCTTGTTCTTCCTTTAAGTATTACATTGTGTTTATTGATGATTTCAGTCGATTTTCTTGGATTTATCCTCTTGTTAATAAATTAGATGTTACTAAAGTATTTCAAATATTCTATGAAATGATTCTTACTCAATTCAAACTAAAAATTCAAACTCTAAGGTCAGATAATGGTGGTGAATATACTAGCTCCATTTTGCAAAATTTTCTTCAATCAAAAGGCATCATTCATCAAACTAGTTGTCCTCACACACCAGAACAAAATGGCATTTCTGAAAGAAAACATAGACACTTGATAGAAACCACTAGAACCTTGCTAACTCATAGTTCACTACCTTACAAATTTTGGCTTGAAGCCTTATCTGCTAGTGTCTACTTAATAAATATATTGCCCACACCTTTACTTCAAAATAAATCTCCTTATGAAATGCTTTATAAAGTTACACCTTCTTACTCTCCTCTTAAAGTCTTTGGGTGTCTTTGTTACCCATGGCTCAAGCCATATAGCTCTTATAAACTTGCACCTAAATCTGAAATGTGTGCTTTTCTCGGTTATTGCTCACATTCAAAGGGTTACAAGTGTTATTCTTTGTCCTCTAAAAAGGTTTTTATCTCAAGACATGTTGTTTTCAATGAGCATCAATTCCCTTTTGAAAATTCATTCTCTATTGATGCTTCTCAACATGATCAAACCTCTACATCCTATATTGATTTGTTTGAGTCTCATATTAATCCTAATTCTATTTCTCACCCTTTTTCATCTTCCATAAACTCTACACCTCAGGCACATATGTCTCAGCCTGATTTACCAAATGACCAACCATCTTCTTCACCTATACATAATCCTTCACCTACACCTCCTCCTATACACACTAGACACCCTATGGTCACCAGAAAACAAACAGGTTCATTAAGGCCTTCTTATAAGTGTCAAAATATCTCTCTTACACCTCCCCTTGTTGAACCTACTACCTTTAAGGAAGCTATCAATTCTCAATGTTGGTTAATGGCAATGAATGATGAATATACAGCCTTAAAGAAACAAAATACTTGGGAACTAGTTCCACCTCCTCATGGCCGAGTTCCTATCACTTGCAAATGGATATATAAGTTAAAAAGAAATGCAAATGGTTCAGTTGCAAGATATAAAGCCAGACTTGTGGCTCGTGGTTTCTTACAAGAGTATGGGTTAGACTACACTGAAACCTTCTCTCCTGTGGTCAAACATCAAACTCTGAGAGTTGTATTATCACTTGCCATTTCTTATAACTGGAAATTACATCAATTAGATGTATCAAACGCTTTTTTACATGGCAATTTAGAGGAAGAGGTGTATATGACTCAACCTCAAGGTTTTATTAACAAAGAACATCCACATTATGTGTGTAAGTTAAAAAGATCTTTATATGGTCTTAAACAAGCTCCAAGAGCTTGGAATTTGCTTTTAACTTCATTTCTTGAGTCTCTTCAGTTTGTTGTATGTCCTGCTGATACATCAATGTTCACAAAAGGCTCAGGTGATAACTTATCTATAGTATTGATTTATGTGGATGACTTAGTTGTTACAGGCTCAGCTTCAACTGAGATTTTATCACTAATATCAGCCTTGAAAAACCGTTTTGAGATGAAAGAACTTGGCAATTTGTCTTATTTTCTTGGCCTTCAAATTCAATCTTCATCAGAATGTATCACTGTATCTCAGAGTAGTTATGCTACTTCTATATTAACTAGAGCTGGTATGAGTAATTGTAAGGCTTCTTCAACACCAACCTTGAATAAATACTCTATCAAATCTGATTTTTCACTTCAGCCATTTGAGGATCCCTTCTTATTTAGGAGTTTGACTGGAGCACTTCAATATTTAACCATTACAAGGCCTGATATAGCATTTGCTGTTAACCAAATTTTGTCAAGCCATGCACCATCCTACAAATGGTGATTTTGACTGTCTCAAGAAGCTGCTACGTTATATTAAAGGTACAATTGACTATGGTTTAAAATTTGTACCTTCTACTTCTACCTTACGTGCTTATTCGGACTCCGATTGGTCAAGTAACACTATTGATAGAAGATCAACTACGGGGTATTGTATATTTCTTGGATCAAACTTAATCTCATGGGGCTCAAAGAAACAAACTACTGTTTCACGATCATCAACTGAGGCTGAGTATAGGGCTATGGCGTATGTTGCAGCTGAATTAATGTGGATAACTTATTTATTAAAAAGTTTGAAGATTATGAGTTCCACTTCTACAATTGCCTGTGACAACCAATCTGCCATTGCTCTTGCTACAAATCCTGTCTTTCACACTAGAACACGACATATTGATGTCGATTTTCATTTTATTCGAGAACAAGTGAAGATGAAGAAACTTATACTACACCATGTACCTTCATCATCTCAGATTGCAGATATACTTACCAAAGGTTTACAACCTACACCCTTCATCTCTCTTGTAGGCAAACTTCCACTCTTACGAGTTATCAGTTTGAGGGGGGATAATAGTGTATAAGACAAAGTTAGTTAGTGAGTCATGTAGTGAGTCATAGATAAGACAAAATAGTCCAATTATTGTTAGTCATGCAATACCACACAATGCTCTACATTGTGTACTATATATATTCCTATCTTGTAAACAGTTTTACAATCAATCAATATACACATTTCTATTATCTTTATTCTCTTGTTAATAGCAACAGCTCCTAAGCACATTGGTGATGAACCATTCATAAATTGAAGATTTTTTGAAGAGTGAAGGGTTGCAAAGCCGCGAATATGCATTAACAGTGCGTCTTTTAATAGATCTGAATCTCTCTGGGGGATTACAACTGAATGATTAAAGTGCTAGAACTCGAGGCACTAGCTCAGATGGTTCTGAATCTTCTCAGATTGAATCAATTAAATGGAAGGAACCATTTTTCTTCAAAGTTGATCAACTGGTCAATCCATATTATCTTTGTTATCAACACTTCATGTGATATATAAAAGCTCTTATGTAATAATCAATAAATTTTCTATGCAGGGACACTACATATTAGAGTTAACTATAATAGACATAGGCAGAGGTACCTATTTACTTTTGCCTTTATATTCTGCTTATATGCTATACTACTTTTTATTAGCAAAAACTGAAAAATTATTATTTATCATTGCAGATGAAACCGTTGGTTGTTTCTCAGCTCCTTTAGACCAAATACCCAGATCAGAGGGTCACTCCTCTAGCAATAACTCGTATCAGCTAACTTGGCTCGAATTAACCTCACCAGAATCCGAGGTAAAATCCATTTATTTTCAGTTTTTACTGGACACATGTGTTTAATTCTTCATATTTACAATATTGATCCAGATAATTACTGAAGAGAATAAAACATCCGGGGGAGAGTAAGATGTGCGGTGTGTGATGTCATCAACATCCGGACCACAAAACCTGCGTACATGAGATAAAAAATCGGTGGAAAAGAAATGCTTTAAGAAGATGAACAAACTAATTACAAGGGAATCAACTTGGCTGCGTCCTTACAATGACAATTTTTTCTCCTTAGGAAGTCGATAGATATATTATATTCTTTAGTAAATACGATTTTTTAAGCATCTATGTGTTTGTAATTCTTGCATATTTTCGTTAGCATTTGAGTATCACAATATACTAATCGAATATATGTATGTATGTGTGTTTGTTCGTGTTTTATATTTTTTGAGTTGATCTTACAATTATCCTTGACCAAGTGTTTTTGGTGGTCTTTGGATGGTTTCTATTTTGTTGAGGCTGAATGATGAATTATAAATTTTTTTATAATATAATACACAAAATTATATCTAATTTTATTTGGTGGGAAATTAAAAGTATTTTTAGTGGGATTTGCTCTACCAAACAACAATATATAACTTTCATATATAGTTTGATGGGATTCGATTCACCAAACAATATAATCCTAATGTATAAACCTTTGTAATTAGGTGGACAAAAAAAACTAAATTATAGTTCGGTGAGATTTTTTTACTAAACAACATAAACCCCCAAATATAATTTGGTGGGATTTTCCCACCAAACAAAAAACATAAACTTTCAAATATAGTTTGGTGGGATTCGATTTACTAAACGACATAATAAACCCTAATGTATAAACCCAAAAATATTGGTGAAAATAACAAAATAAACCAAAATATAGTTCGGTGAGATTTTTGTCTACCAAACAACATAAACCCCCAAATACGATTTGGTGGGATTTTTTCCACTAAATAGTAACATAAAAATTTGGTAGAAAATTTGTTTGGTGGAAAAATTTGGGCGGACAAATGGGATTCTACCCAAGTGTTGACCATGTTTATGATGATAGTCGGTGACTCAATTTAAAGAAATGATTCAGATATTGATACGTTTATTACAGCTGTAAAGATTAACATAATATATTTGAAACAACGCGCCTTCAAATTAAACATCACATGATATCAATTATTTTTGAAAAAAAAACAAGGTAACGTGTTTCAAAGATGAAACACACACCCAACCATTTTCAATGGCAACCGCCAACAGAATAATATTTACACATAACCCAATCATGTTTCATTGACGGTTCATTAAAACGTGCACACAACCTAATAATTTTCAATTGTATTCCATTCATACATACACACAACCCAGTCATTTCTCACTGGTAACCCGTTAAAACATGTACACAACCCACTTTAAGGCAATCCATGCAAAAGTGCACAGGACTTAAACAATTTTCAATGCCAAGCAATTTAAAAATTGCACACAACATATTTATTTTCATACACTAGTTTATACTCTAAAATATTTTATAATCACCAGACAATCAATAATAAACATTTGTTCAACCTATAATTAGTGCCCTATTTTTTCTTATTATCTTTTACAATCTATAAAATATTTTTCTATCTAATGATTATTTATTTCTGCGTTTGAATGCACAACTCATGGTACGCAATGTGATTTATAACATCGAAATATTGTTATTAGAAAAAAAAATGATGGTATATAATTTAAGGCACGTAGAGAAAAAAATTGTTTTTATTCAACCAGTAATTAAAGCACATTATAACAATCCTCATATAAAATAGTATGATTTGGGTTGAACTTGATATGGAAAATTTCATAAAACATTGTCTCTTTAAGTCGAACACCCTTATTTAAATTCCCACAAAATATCAGATTTAAAAAAGGCCTTAACTTTTTTCTTCATTTTAAGTTGTTTCTTTGCTCCTTTTCCACTCTTTACTCTCGGACCATCACCTTTTTCAAGATTCTCATTTTCATCATTGATACTATTTGACCATCTATGTAAGCCGGGGGGGTGGGGGGGGAGGGGGGGTTGGTGTTAAATAAGTCACTTAAAAAAATAATGTCTAATTATGATTTTAATTAAGATAATTTATTAGATGAAATCAAATCAAGTCTATTTAACAAATTTAGGGGAATCATACAATAGATCAAGATAAGTTTGTTTAAAAGAAAGATGCAAGCAATTAGAAATTTGAAAATTAGTTTAGACAACGTATCAAACTTATCAAATGTCAAGGGATCATGCAATAAGGATAATTATGAATCTATAAATAAACTAAGCAAGTATATGGAAATGATACGTAAATAGATAGGGACAGAAGAGACACATTCATTTTCGAGTGGTTCAAACTCCCAAAAGTCTAATCCACCATCTAAGTAATCACCCTTACAGTTTTAAATTTCTCCACTAAACTTTTTTTATTTCCTGAAAACGAAATACAAAACCCTTACTATGCGGCATGCATGGAACACGCTAGCTTTCGAGAAAGCGATTCTTGTTCATAAAACCATTTTTAAGGAAGTTCAAACCAGTACATACGGTTCTATTTTTGCCATGTATACATTTATCTATTTGTAGGATCTAGGAGACAACATAACTACCTTTAGCATTTCACAGGGTAGCAATTTTGGCCCGGGAATACCACATACATTTTATTTTATCTTTATATAAATCATTTACCCAATTAAAAAAACAAATCCATGATATCTATATACAAACATCTTGGTGCTAAATATGCATATTGTGAGTGAAAATATCACCGTTTAAAGCAAAATAGAAGAAACGATTTTAAAAGAGATGAAATGTAAAATCAATTTAAATGTAAACTAACTATTACAAGAATTGAAATTACAAATGAAAATCAACTTACACGGAAACGAAACACTAATACACGGTAAAACAATAATCCTAGCGTTAAAAAAGATTTTCCGGCGTACCGGTATCTTCTAACGGAAAGACTACTACAACAGCTGTTTTTATCTCGGAGGAAAAGGGAGAAGTGTTTGTTTGCTTTGTTGATTTTTCGGTGAAAATTACAAGTGGGGAGTGAGCACTATATATAAGGGAGGGGAAGTTCTGAAAAGCCTTGTCAATTGTAACGGACCAATCACGTCCGTGATTTCCTCCAGTAAATGATTGACTGTTTTGGATTTGATATGATTCCACACGTTTCTGCTGACTTTTAATTTCCCCACGTTTTGACTGCAAGTGTAACCGCTGGTTGACTTGTCTTTTAATCCACACGTTTTGATTGACGAGTTGACCAGCTAATGGAATAATCATCTTGATGGGAGCGTGATTGGTGGAGCCTTGTCTTCCGCTACACTTGTTTCATTTTTTGACTCCCCACGACAACGCCTCACGCCGCCGGTGCCGGTGCCGGGCGGGTAGGTGGTGGTGGTGGTGCGCGTGTGGGTTTGTCCAATGCCTTTTCACTTGCATGGGGTTGAGCTCTTTGGAAGCTAAGTGCCATCACAATGGCAAAAAGAAGCTCAAAAATCTTTTCCCCCACCGATGTGGGAGACAACTCTTGTTTTCTTTAAAATGTTCCAACAATTACTACCATAAACGAGCCTTGATTCATTAAGCAAAGATCCAGGAGGTTTTAAACCAGCAGCCTTCATTTCATAAAGAAGTTAAATAGCTTCAATACAATATCCATGTTGTAAATAGCAACTAAGCAATGCATTCCAACAAGCTTCATTTCTCTTCTCTCCAATCATATCAAACATTAGTTTTGCCTCGTTAACTAACCCATGTTTACCATACATGTCAATCAAACCACATTGTACATAACCATCCATATCAAGTCTTGATTTAATCGCATTACCATGAACTTGACGACCACAAAATCCATTATCATTAATCTTCCCAAAGCTTTAAGAACACTCGAATATGTAAAACTATTTTTCTTCACTCCTTCTTTACCCATATCTTTAAACACATGAACTGCACTATTGAATTTCTCTTTATTACAATAATTCACTATCTTAGCTGTCCAAACAACTGTATTTTGACAAGAAACGTGGTTAAAAACAAGATCACCTCCTTTAAAGCACCCGAATTTCCCATAAAAGCTAATTAAGAAACTACTTAAAACCAAGTTTTTCGAATAACCTAATTTTATTATCCAACCATGTAACTGTTCCCCAAGTTCAAAACGCATTGTTTCGACACAAGCCTTAAGAACAGATATCACTATCCCAAAAATCATAAAATCAACTGATTTATTATTAACTTCATTTGTAGATTTATAATCACGTTGCATTTCGATAAACAAATGCATAGCTTCATGATATTTACCATTTTCAACACACCGAGCGATCGTTACAGCCCAAGCGTTAATATTTCTTACACGCATATTATCAAACACGTATCGTGCCTGATCATAACAATCACAGGAAACATTCATTAACAAGAGCCTATTAAGCAAAGGCAAAGATGGACAACGTCTATTTTGTAGAATATGATTGTGTAGTTTAATTGCTTGAAAAGTGTCACGAGTTTCTGTGCATTCTTTGACGAGTGAAATGTATAAGTCAAGTGGTATAACGAGGTTAAGGCTGTCCATTAAGTCTAAGATGTCTGAACATGTTGTGATAATCTCTTCCTTAACGATGGTTTTGTGCACCGGATTTGATACTGGGCTGGTTTGGTTTGGGTTGAGGTTTGAGTAAAGGTAGTTGGATTTGAATGGGTGAATTAGAAGGAAAAGGGAAATTGTTGTTTAGAGGAACAATGTGTTTGGTAGGAAGTGTAATAATATGGTTTAGGGGTGGTTTTGGATAGGTTAATGTGAGTTCCATTACCTTAAACTAATGCCTATCAAGTGTTTGTTGTAAAGAAAAAGTCGGTTATTCATTTCATTCGCATGATTTTTGTGAATTTTGGTGACAAGAGACAGATATAAAGAAAGTTCTATAGTAAACCTTATGAAAGAAATTTGAGAAATATGCTGGGACAAGGTAGAAACAATATACAAATGTAGGAATATTGACATGTAAAGGCCCTCCGATTCGGATCCTTATATTATTTAAACCCTTTTTATTCATAAATTAAATTGTAAGGTGACTTTTGTGATATGATTCTTATAATGCCAAACTTTGGTATATAAACACGAGAGTTTGGGATCGAATTTTACCCGAAACAGAATAATTATCCAATTCCAATGTAATAAAAAGAACTCTTTCGTTAGAAAAGAAATTTTCTTTATACTAATAATTGAAATATGAAATACAAACGGTAAGTTAACATATAAATCCATATAATGAAACTACATAGAGACGGATAACAAACTGAAACAAAATAAAAAATAAAAAACTAATACTGATTAAGGCGTTGTTTGTTTTTTTATGTAATAAATATTAAATGTTGATTAAACAACTTGAATAGAACTTATTTTATTAATAAGTACTATCTAAATGAATTAGACTAGGCATCAGTTTGTCTTTTTAGGTGATAAATATTTAATACTGAATAGAACTTATAATGTTAAAAGACAGTGTTTAAATGAATCAGACTTTGTTTGAAATCTTATTGATATGGTATCTTAATGAACTATATAAAATCTCTTCGCACTTTGTTTAAAATCTTAATAAAACAACCCAATTAAGAGTAATTAGGAAAAACAAAATGTCTTATTGATCTAGTATCTTAAGGAACTAGATAAAATCTCATTTAAGTGCAAACAAACACCTCTTTAAATAGCGTTTGTTTTTTAAAAATAATAAGTATAAAAATAGTGTTTAAATAAATCAGACTTAGTTATAAATTTTAATAAAACAAACTAGTTAAAAGTCATTAAGAGCAAAAAACAAAATGTTTTATTGATTAAGTGTCTTAATATATTAGGTTAAAATCCTATTAAAGGCAAACAACGTGTGTTTTTTCGAATGATAAGTACTAACTGCTAAATAAATATTTGAATTTGACTTATTTTGTTAAGAGTCTGTGTCTGAATGATTCAAACTTAGTTTAAAATTTTAATGAAACATACTAATTATAATTAAAAATCATTTAGATATGAAAATTAGTCTGAAAAACAAAGTATCTTATTATTAATCCAGTGTCGTAATAAACCAGATTAAGATCGCAGTCAGTGTAAACAAACACTCCTAATCTTAATGAAACAAACCAGTTAAAAACGGAAAAATAACTTGTCTTATTGATTCAGTATCTTAATATACCCGATTAAGATCCTATTAAGTGCAAACAAACACCCTACGACCCCAAAAAAAACATGTACTATCGTCATTTCACTCTCCATGAAAAACATGTACTCTCGTCATTTCACTCTCCATGAAACAACACAAATATACCATCATTTCAGATTTAATTCAACACCTATAAGTGCAGAAAAGTTACACAACTGTTCCTCCAAAGTTCCTCATGAATATCCACCAACAATTCTATTACTAATAACACTTTTTTTACATTACAAGGTTCTTAATCATCAAAAACAAATACTCATATTCTTACCTTCTCTCCCTCAACTCTTTGTAGTATCTGAAGACCTTTTCGAAGACTCCAGGTAAGATTCTTTTACATGGCTAATCGCACAAAAAAATTATGAACAGAATTTCTCTCTATTTTCGTCACTAAGGAGCATATTAATTGGACCTCACATGGATTTACACTTGATCACTCTCTAAACATCTTCCTTCAGAAATAATATTACTCACTTCATGTTTCATTAATATCAGTATCATCCTCATCCAGTAAAATACTACATGTGTCTGATCTTGATATTTCCATTGAAGAATTATTTGGTGACAGGTAACTAATAGATTGCAAGAAGTTAAAGTAGGCGTACTTAATATCAAATTTCATATCATACCCTGAGGAAAAAAAATACGCTCGAGTTAAAACAAGCTTTTAGATTCAAATGATAAAAAATTTAAGGGAATTAAAACGATTATTACAGTAGTTTATTGCAATAGTTAGTCCTCTATCATCTGGACTCTGCTTCACATGATGAAACCACATACTTGGCCTGCATATACAACATTGTTTGTCAAAATGCCTCAGTCAATAACAAAAGGAAAAAGGTTTCAACTTACAAGTAAAGCATTTGTCCAGCCTTGACTGTAACTTGAAATGGTTTTGGTCCATTAAAATACACAGGAAACTCTGCCATTACTTTGTCTTTCTTGTGAGCTGAAGGATATGCATTTACACTGCACCATGGAACATACTTTACAGGATCTTCTACTTCCAAACTAAAATTACCACTATCCTATACATAAGAAGTACAATTAATCAAACATAAAGTAAGCAAAATAAGAGTAAGTAACCTCACCTCGGAATAGTTGTATTGTGCAGCTGGATAATCCTTAACGTACATCCTATGAACATCAGTAGGTGGAAGAAGTAAGAAATAATTTTCGCCACTAATAACTGCATAAAGATTTTCGTAATGGTCTTTATGAAATAAAGTCTCGGATAAATGGTTCCCAATCCAAAGATTAACAGCTTCTGGAAGACACCCTAGTGCCTCAGATGCCCAAGGAATATTAGACTCGCAATCATTAGTTAAAGCTCCGTATTCTGATCGGAAACAATCTTTTTGTTGCTGTAAATACGCTACACAATTGTTGGGTTTTGAGTTGAGTATTTTGGGTAAAGCTTGGTTGAATGGGAGAGGTTGAATATGAGCTGAGGCGAAGCAGAGGGGGGAGGGGGAGGTGAGGTGGTGATGGGGGTAGGGAGTGAGAGAGTCGGCGTGGCCGGTGGGGGTGAGGTGGAGGGAGACGGTGGAGGAAGAGAGGGAGTTGAGGAGGTAAGGAATGGAAGTCCAACGAGTGGTGGCGGGCCAGTGGGTAATGGAGTTGGAAATGAGACATGGTTTGTTAGGGGAGACGTAGTCACGGTGGAATTGGAGTGGTGTGGGTGGTGAATGGAGGTGGTCTATTTGGGTTGAGGTGGCGCCTAGGCTAAGTTCTCTGACTTCTTCCCATAGGTTTTCTATTGGGGTTTTCATGTGCATCTTCTTCTTCAACCTAGCGGCTTTATTGATGGAATTTCATATATACAGCCCCACGACTTACACTTTAATAAAATAAGGCTTCTTAGTTATCGAACTAGTTAGAGCGAAAAAGAGGAGAGTGGAAAAACCAAATACCTTTTCTGAGAGACGTTCTCTCTCCCGTCACGTTGGAGAGTCAGAGGGGTTGCCTTTTGCTATACAGTGTGTACTGAAAAGCATTTTGGCAAAACAAAAAAACAATATAGGATTTATTTTTTTTGTCAGAGAAAATCATTCACAATGAAATCCACCGACCCTCCCCCTCTCTACCTTCACTCTCTCTCTCTCTCTCTCTCTCTCTCTCTATATATATATATATATATATATATATATATATATATATATATATCCACCATAGCCGCCCCCTGCTCTACCTTCATTCTCTCTCCACCATGGCCGCCCCTCTCCTCCCCATATTTCTCTCTGGTCCGTATGTATCTCACCCCACACCCCACACCCCACGCCCCTCACCTCCCCCCTCCCTCTTCACCCTGACTTCGTCACAGTCCCAAGATCAGAAAACCACCACCGCCGCAGCAGATCAGAAGACCACCACCGCGATGTCAACCGCTGCTGCTCCGGTCAACCGTGAGCACCCACCACCTCTTTTGCGCAAAATCGACGAGGACCTGCGAAAACCACCGCCCACTGCATCAAAAACCGCCGCTCACGCTCACCACCATATCACCACTACACTAGCGATGCCTCACGCTCAGATCTGCGAACCACTACACCAGTGACGTCTCACTACCATATCACCATCGAAGCCCTACACCAGCGACACCCCTCCAGATCCGCGCTCCACCATCACGTGAACGTCGACGTGAGCAGCCTCCGGCACCAGAAAAACCGACCTCCATCTTCTCCAGGCCCCATCATGTGAGTGTTTGGGTCCAGCCCATTTTGGTAATGGGTCCAGCTTGTGTGTGTGTTAATGGGTCCAGCCCAATTCGGGTCTTGATCAACCTTGGGTTGGGCACAACTTTTGTTTGGGTACAACTTTTGTTTGTGTACAGTTTTGTTTGGGTACAATTTTGGTAAACGTGTTCTGGCCCTTAGGGTCCAGCCCTTAGGGTCTGGCCTGTTGGGTCCATGGCTATGGAGGTCTGTCAAACTTTAATTGCATGGCTATGGAGGTTTGTTAAACTTTAATTGCATCATTGGCCCTTGTGTTATGAAAAATAACCATATATACCCTAGCAGTGTTTTAAAAAATAGCGTTTACAGTCCCTGTAGAGGGGTATACCTGCTATATTTTGGAATAACGCTAGGTATATTTGCTATATTTTGAAAGACACAGTATATTTGGCAATTTCACATAAAACAGAGATCAACTATGCAATTAACGAAACTTCATCTCATTATCAATTTTGACTATTTGCTAACATTTTCATTTTGCCAACAGACTCTTCCTATATTTTTGGACAAGCTTGTTCCTCCATGGGCAGCAATTTTGATATCTGTTATTCTCATCCTCATGGTCCAGCCCTTAGGGTGTGGCATGTTGGGTCCATCAAGGATAAGGATGTTATCCAAATTTTGTTTTAGTTTTTTAACAATAAATCCAAATCTGATTTGAGAAATCCTAACCTTCTGTGAAGATGTTAAAAATTTGATTACTATATAAAAAGATTAATTTCCAAAAAAATATGCAAACACTTTACCATGGTACAATCTTTAAGGTACACCCCCTAGGGTATAATATTGGACAATTTCGACACCTTGGGCATGGACATATACAAAAAATGAGGCTCGGGTACAGCCCTTCGGCTATTTGGACAATCACATGGACAAAAAACTATTAGGATAATAGACAACTTAAATGAAATTATATAAAAAAACCATTTCACATAGCTTAAAAAACATAAAACCTAGTATAGGTTTGTACCTGTGGGTACGGATCTTTCGGCTCAATGGAAAGAACAAAACGAATAAAAAACTAATTACTAAAAAGAAAAGAAAAAGAAAAGGGTAAGATTGTTAAAGAATATATTTGACAAATGGAAGAGAGAGGGGAAGACTGTGTCAGCAAAAGTATGAGAGAGATAGGTAATGTGTTATAAGGTGAATTGAGGGTATAAGAGTAATAGCTCATGAAAATCTGGTTTGGTTAGGCTCTTTAAAGTATTTTATTCTGGTTGGGCTTTAAAAAATCTCTAAGTTGAGATTTGGGCGAGTATTTGTAGATTCCTCTTTATTGATGGGGTACTTTACTCTGGTAGATACTAAGGTTTTCTTTTTTTTAACTACGTAGAAAGAAAAATCAAATAGAGTCATTTTATAATTGATAAATATTATTTTTAGATATTTTTATTAATTTTGTGAGATATTTTATAAATGAGTAATGTTGGGTATCACATAAAAATCAATCACCCAAAAATCACTTATGATGTGAATCCTGAGTGGTCTAATTATGTAGTTTCTCTTTCTTGCCTACTTTTTTTCTCTCTCTGGCATGATTGGACCACCTAAGATCCACATCATAAGTGATTTTCGGGTGATCACTTTTTGGGTGATATCCAGCATTCTCTTTATAAATTTACACTCTACGTAGAGTTTCTAGTTTGTGATGAGTCTGAATAAACATGTAATCTATTTAAAATGTTCAAATTGCACAAATCTATGAAATATCTCATAAAATTCACGAATTAACCTAAAAATGGTACTTTTGAATATATGTGGTCTAAATATGATACTTTTGAAACATATGTTCTAAAAATATTTTTCGACTATAAATAATAGCCTAAAAATAATTTTTACTCTAAAATTATCGATTCTCTTTCTTTCTTTTTTTATTATTTTTCTTTCTTACATTGGACAAACACATTCTACAAAATTTTCTTTTTCTTTCTCTATTTTGTTCATTTCTTATACAACAAAATCCCACTTTATCAAAACAAAACAAAAACAAAAAAGATATGGTAAAAAAACTCATCAAAGAAAGAGAGAGTCCATTTTTACAGTCCAAAAACCATTTTTTACGATGAAACTCGTTAAATCTACCATTTTTGTTTTTCATTACTAGAATTTTTTGGTGTATTTAGTTAGTATGAGTCAATATGTGTATAGATATGTATGGGTGTGTGTATGTATGAGTACGAATCTGTATGGGTGTGTATCCAACCGTATGTACCCAACTATTTGTATATGTATGAGTATGTACCCAACTGTCTGAATGGGTATATACCCAACCGTCTGTATGGGTATTACTATGGGTATGGATCTGTATGAGTTTGTATCAATTGTTTGTAATGGTATTTATAGATTAGTATGGGTATGTACCAATGATGTCTCCTCATTTGTGATAATATAATATACTTCAGAGACATCATTTTAGGCTTATTTATTAGTTTATAGGTTGATTTTAGCTTAATTTAGTGCACTTTCCTATTTTGAGTCTTGATTTGTAGAATTATTATTTTTAGAGCATATTGAGTTTAATTGTTTATTTAGTGTGAAGCTTTAAAGATAATTATGGAGATTAATTAGAGTCCAAGTCAAAGACTACAAGATATGGAAAGAGATATGCATGGAAATTGGAGATAGAAGGAAACTGAGTTCAAATAGGAAAAGGAAAAGCTGCCTAAATCTGGAATTCTGCAGTACACGTCCAAAGATTGGTGTTTTTACCTAAGAAATAGGCCGAATTTGGTAATTTCCTTCAACAGGGCCTAGATAATTCTGTTGCGATTCTTTTGGTATCTTGTGGAGCAAAATCCGACCAATAACGAAGAAGATACACTTAAAACAACGCGGCAGTGTTTTCCTTACGAATTTGAGTTGGGCCAGGAGTCCATTACTTAAGTTTATCTCCAAGAAACGAATTAGGTCAACCTCTACACTATAAATACAGCCTCTTAACACTCTTAAATCATCCTTGGCCAGACCCTAAGGCCAAGAGGAAGCTGCAACACAAGAGAAGAAGTCTGGAAGGAGCTGTGCATCAATCATGTCTCCTTCAACCTCTTATTTTGTAATTCTTTCTTCTTCTTTTCTTTGTATGAACTAATTCTCTTAGCTTAGGTTTTGCATAATGTATAATCTATGAATTCTAATTCTTCTATCTAATTTCTTTGGGAATCATATGTTTTAATCTGATATTAGCTACTTACCTTTATATTTGATTATGTGTTTTGATTAAATGATTGTTTTCCTTGCGAATGCATGCGTATAGGATTACCTTAATAGTAGTTAGATGGTCACCGTAACTGGGTGTTTAACTATTGAACCACCACATAACGTCTAGTGTCGATAGCAGTTCTGACAAAACATACTTCTAACTAGATAGTCATTAAGGTTTGTTTTAACCACCATATCACCAATTGATTGTAGTGTGCTGGATAGGGCCTTAGTGGCGTTTGATAACCCTATTTGAGTCCTCGTCTTGGTTGTGCCGTAGCCCCCTTAGTCGCTCTCAAGGTCTAAGGTAGTGGAATTTAGAATCCTGACTAAGTATACCAAGAGCTAATATTCTCCCTTATAAATTAGATCTAATAGATAGAATTAGAAGGATTAGTGCATACTAGTAAAACCTAAGCTATATCGTTCATACTATCTTCTTTTCTTTTCTGTTATTTATTTTCTGTCTTTAATTTAGTAGTTTAGTTTTCTTATTAAAAACCAAATAAATATCTATCTTTCTCTTCTTTCTACTTGCGTATTATTATCTATCTTTAATATCTGCACTTGATAATTTGCATAAGTTCTCTCTAACTTTCGTCAGTCCCTGAGGAACGAATCTTCTTATCATTAAAACTTGCATACGTCCTGTAATACTTGCAGTACAGTGTTAGTTTAGGGTGTGTATTTGCACTTATTTATATCATTATTTTATCACACCTTAGGCCACACCAACCAATTACATTTTGTTGGTTCTAATGAATGGTTTTACTCTTATGCAGGAAACTAGTCCAGTTGGGTATATACACATCACTGTATGACTTGTTATATTGGACACCACACGGACCTTGACAAGAAAAAAATTACCTTGAACAAAAAATCTATTGGACAATGTGTATAAATCACATACTTGTAGGTACCTATAATGCAATTATAAGAGATGAATTTTATAGCAATTATAAAATATAAGTGTGGGTGTAAACCTAGCACTGAATTATATCCATTAGAAATAGACTTATACCCATCAAATGGAGAGAGGGGTGGCGAAATAAAATCACATAGCATTCAAAACCGGAATATGATATTTAAATCTTCACAAGAAAAAAAAATCTAGATGAACTTTTCAAAATATTGTTTCGACCTTTTAGGCCTATATAAGTATTTCCATGTTATTAAGATCAGTTACTTTTGTCCAAAAAAAGATGTCTACCTTTTTCTTTAAAAATGTATTATTATTATTTTATTTATTTTTTACTTTAAGATGTTGGTTACCTACCTACATATGAATTCTAAGGAGTACACACAGGGTGAAAAGGCTAGGCATTAGGTGGACGTTCGGGTTTCTCTAATAAATTGAAGTAACCATTCGGTTTTGTATAAATTTTCAATATATTACCAAATTATGAAACCCCTACCTTACGGCTTTCCTATAGGGGTGGATTAAACAAAACCGAGAAATTTGCTCGGTTTGGTATAAACTTTTCAAAAAACCGTGAAAAATTGATTTGCTTCGGTTTTCCATACTAAACCGAACTGAAAATATGAAACAAACTTTTTGGAGTCTTCAAATATGTGTCTTATGGTGTTTCCTACTATAGTTGGTGCATCCTTGTACTGCATCTTATTGAAATTATTTGTCAACCCACTCATATTTTCTTTATGGCTTGACAACTTATCATTCTTCCATAACCATGTGTTAGTTCGATCATTTTACTTTAAAGAAAAATATCAAGTTGTCTTGTTTTTTTTTGTGTTCATGTGGAAAAGAGACCAACATTGCCTCATTTTCTTGTAATCAGGTGGAGAGTTTTTTGGTGAATATTAATATTGCTACACAATGATTTTTTTTGTGTGTATGAATACGGAAGTGATAATTTGTCTAATGGATTTATTTAAGTTTGTAATTGTTACTTTATTATATTACACCATAAATATTTCTTTAATTGGTCACTTGATAGTTTACACAATACTGTAAGACACATATAAAATAAATTCAAAGCTCATTAGACATGAATTTCAAGAATTGAGCAAAAACAAACAAAACAGAGACTAATAAAAAGACAAGCACCCAGAATCGAACACATATCAAATCAAACACATACCAAAACTGAACAATATACCAAGCCGAATATATACAGAATCGAACATACATTGAATTGAAGACCGGGAAACCAAACTGACGTAAACCGTCTGGTTCTGTAGCAACACCCTAAAAAACGGAAACATTCGAATATGGTTTTGGTTTTAGCCTAAAACTGAGTTGAACCAGACCGTGCTCACCCTTACTTCCCTTCACTCTTGCCCTTGGAAATATAGAAAAGATAAATCATAAGATGTATCTAAATCATTAATGGTCTAAGAGTGATGGAAAAAAAGACAATTTATATTACACAAGAGCTAATATGCCTAGAGCAAGAGGAGAAGAAAGGAGAAGGGCTTTCAACAGCCAATTCACCATTCTTCATCATCCATGACCCTTTTCAGCTATTCCACTAGAGTAATTGTACTGTGTTTTTAGTTTAAAGAATGATTATCATAGGTTTCATTAGTAGTATTTTTGCTTATTAAATTATTAACTAAATCATTTGTAGCTTGAGATACGCTTAATGTATGAACCCTAACTTTTGAATTATGATTTTTATGCATTTTTGGATATTGTTATTATTAAAATGAATTGAGTAAATTGCATTTATTATATATTCGTATTGTATTTTTCATCCCTTACGAAGGTCAAGTAGTGGGTTGGGTTTAGTAAGCTTTACTATCACCCGAGTTGGGGGTTTATTTATGGAAACTAATATAATTGTTCGGTATGCGCTATTGAGCCGGGAGGTCTTGACTAACCGGATAGTCAATTGAATTAGGATTAACCACTTTTGAAAGTGTTGTAGGGTCACTCAGGAGAGATACCTAGCATTGTAGGATAACTCCTTATCTATCCGAGAGGGATATAGGGAGATTTTAGGATCCCGACTATTGCTAAAATTCCAATTTGCCCTTGTACCAATCAACATGTGAATAATATCTAGTGGCGATTACTAGCGAATCTCAAGATATCATCTCATCTTATTCTTTCATTTGCTTCATTCCTTTAGTTTAATTATACTTAGTTTAATTTATTTCGACTTTAGTCCTTCGTAATTGAAAAACCTAAAATTATATCTTTTACTTTTTGTATTCACAACTAAACCTCGGTTATCATAAACATAATTACATTAATTTTGATAATACCATGAGAACGAAATTCTTTTAATTATCAATTTCATTACTTGTCAACAAACCCCGTACACTTGCGGGTGGTTAAAATCATCTAATTTAGGTGATTAATGATCACACTCATAGGATCGACGCTTGCCATTACTAATCTCACCATACAAGGATCTGTTCTCGGAAGATTGGGTACCCCCACAGTGCAGTCCGTCAGTAAAGCAGTCACAACATAAAACTAATTATTACCTACTATCATCAAAATATAATTCTTAAGATATATTTATCAAATGATAAAGAAATTATAAAATATGGCAAGTCGATTTCATTTGTATATATCGCTCAGTTCAAGTTGCCTTGGTAAACCGACTCCCTTCACTAAGAAATGCCTATGATAATAGTCTCATTATTGAAATATACCATAATGGACGATACTTGTTTCATCCTTAAGCCTTATGCGAATTGGGAGTTTGAGGAATATGATAACTATGAGTTTGGATTTCGAGGTATGTTTTATACAGTGATATACCAAGAATAATCTCGTCCTAGAAAATGTTCCCACAAAAGATCTTACAAGCTTTGACAGAGAATCCAAGTGACTATTGTACCATTCGGTCAATAAAGTCCTCAAATCACATTCATTACTATCTGATGTCTCTTACAAGGCCATGATTGTAATTCTCTTCGGTGGCACTACCACGTATGGAAAACCATATTGACGTGTGTTAAATTATTGATAGAGAAAAGGTTTTTGAGAAAGACACACCGGATAGATTTATATGGCCTTATACGAACGAAGGAGAATATACAACGAAAACAGGGTACAAAATCTTGACAGAAGCAACTATGGGAGGAACTACGGGACAATCTAGTACTTCACCACGAGATGGCAGACTCTGGAGAACCATATGGCACTCTAACTTACCTACGAAAGTCAGAATTTTTAGTTGGAAAGCATGTAACAATGCGATACCTACGGGAAGGAATCTGGTTAATAGGCATTGTGACGTGGAAATCGAGTGTCAATGGTGCAAGTGTGGGCAGGAAACGGTGGAACACTTACTACTCACATGTGGTATTGCCAAGATAGTTTGGGCGGGTTTGGCATTACAGATAAACATTGGACATGAGGTTGAGGACTTGGGAGAATGGGTGTTGGCAATTATAGAGACGTTTGTAAAAGGAGGGTGGATAATAGAGATAGTCATATCATATGTGCTACTGACTATTTGGAATATTTGGAAGGCAAAAATGAGAAGTAGGCACGGGAATCAGGAAATTAATACAGATGATATCATTAGATTGACGAATAAAAGCATGGGAGAAAGATTCGGAAGAGAATGGGCGCAGAGTCACCCAAGACCAACTCTCACAAGGGAGGCGGATATTTCGGAACCAGTTGACCTTACTTTTCAGACAAAGATAGCATACACTTGTGATACATCTTTTGAGCAGCCCCACACACCGGCTGGACTAGGAGTGGTACAAATTTGTAAAGATACAGGGCAAAGGATGGAACACTCGGCAGTTACTATGTGCAAGTCAAGTACGGAAGGGGAAGCTCAGGCGATTATATTAGCGTTACAGCAGGCAAAACATGTAGACAGTGAGGGGGTTACGATCTTCTCAGACAACCTCGAGTTAGTTCGGGGTATTCAGCAAGTGTCGGCAGCAAGCTGGCGGCTACGATCATGGGTTAGACATATTCACAGACTGGCCTCAGAAGTTAGGCCAGTGGTGTTCAAACACATCCCAAGACGTTTCAATGGTCGAGCTGACGCCCTAGCAAAAAAAGCCAGGCACAGGGCACAGAACGACATCGTGTCATCCGAGTCTTTGAGGATACTATTTTCTCGATTAGGCATTGGCTAATTGTACATTATACTAGTAGAATTTTCTTCGTCGTCCAAAAAAAAAAATTATTGATAGAGTATAAAAATCATGCTACCATCAGCCTCAGGATCATGCTTGGCCCAAAGATATAAACATACTCAAAACACAACGACATACAACCATAAGTGTAGGCAGAAGAAAAGGAAGGACCAGAGTATCAAATCATATGCGAATGATTATGGAAGAACTTAGTCCCTTGCTCTTAATGACCGAGAGATGAGTTTCTTCGTATTCTCTTGTATGGATCTCGATGAATGTGCGAGGATCTATAAGCTTTGCACAACCTTCTCACTAGGTCAAGACCAAAAGGGGTTGCGCTCTCAATGACATATGGACACTCAACATTATCATTTTTGTTATCGGGGATTACGTAACCCGATGAGTCATAGAACCTTAAGCCGGTTGTATATTAACCACAACCATTTTAGAGAAAGAGGAACCAACTAACAGTCTAGTTTAACAGTCTGCCGGTCATGTCTTCAGCGGTTGAGCAGAACATACATAAATATACACAAACTTCCCAACCGTGTCTAGTTTAACCACTTCCATATAAATGTCACGTTAGCAATAGCTTCTAATGGTCGACCGACCAAGTAACTAACGACTAAGCGTGATTAAAAATAGTTGTTGAATTTAGTCTATAAATATCAAACACATAACCAACTCATTCATAGTCTCTTTCTATTTACTTTTCTCACCATATTGAATGAATACATTCGAAAGTGATCATAAATAATTAGAACTCAGAACCTCATTTATCAATCCTTCTAAAGCTATATAGACTTAATTATAATATTTTAATATTAAGGAGTTTTGGTTTACTAGGTTTGTAACTCTATTATCTTTCATGGTGATGTTCTTGTTATAGGGAGAGTATTAGGGCTAATCCCAAATTAAGAAAGAGGTTGTAATTACTTTAAGTATTTGTTATTTGGAACTTTTCTGGACCAGTTATATACAGGTTGCTACTTTAAACAAAAAAAAAAAAGAGAAGAAGAAAGAAACAGAAATCGTAGTTTAAGTTGTTTTATGACAACGTTATTAATCTGAAGAGGGTGTTTGGTAGGCATGTTCTTCTAACAGAAAATAGTTGCTTATGACTATGTATATCTATATTATATTTCAGAGTTTTTTCTACGGTCCAGATTTAGCCGCATAAGTGGTGGCTAGGATTAAATCTGGCCAAACATAAGTGGTGGCCAGGATTTAATCTGGCTAAACATAAGTGGTGGCCAGGATTGATTATGGCCCCACTTATCATTAATACCATTAACTAATCTTTATTTTCTTAGTAAAAAAATTATATTTTAAAACAGAAAACCTTAAATCACTCCCTTATTTCTCTCATTATTATTTTATTTTTTCAATAAATTTCTCAAAAATTTTAATTTTTTTAATTTTCTCATTTATTGTATCTAAATAAAAACCACATTGATCTTTTAAAAGATATTTTTTCAAATTGAGAATATGTGAGCAGTGTATTACCCTAGACGATTTTTCGACCCCTTATCCATAACCTTAGACCCTTAACTATCAACCTTAACGTTAACCTTAACTTTACCCTTAACTTTAACCTTAACCTTAACCCAAACCCAAACCTTAACCTTAATCTTAACCTAAACCCAAACCTTAACCTTAACCTTAACCTTTAACTTTATTTTTAACTTTACCTTTACCTTTACCTTAACCTTAACTTGAACCTTAACCTTGACCTTAACCTTAGCCTTAACCTTAACCTTAACTTTAACTTTAACCTTATCCTTAACCTTAACCTTAACCTTAACCTTAACCTTAACATTAACCTTAACCTTGACCTTGACCTTGACCTTGACCTTGACCTTAACCTTAACCTTACCCTTAAGCTTAAATTATACCTTAACCTTAACCCTCAACCTATTATCCATAACCTTAACCCTTTAGCTATTAACCTTATTTTTAACCTTATCCTTAGCCTTAGCCTTAACCTAACCTTGACCTTAAACTTAACCTTAATCTAAACCTTAATCTTAACCTTAACATTAACCTTAATCCTTAACTTAACATTAAACTTAACCTTAAACTTAAACCTTAAACCTTACATCTTAAACCTTAAACCCTAATCTTCATCATAGCCTTAACCTTAACTTTAATCTTAACCCTTAACCTTTAATCTTAAACCTTACCTTGACCTTGAACCTTAAACCTTACAACCTTATCTTCATCTTCACTTTAACCTTAACCCTTAAACCTTAAACCTTA
The DNA here is from genome assembly GCA_029959085.1 of Nemophila menziesii. Lineage (NCBI taxonomy): Eukaryota > Viridiplantae > Streptophyta > Magnoliopsida > Boraginales > Hydrophyllaceae > Nemophila > Nemophila menziesii. The sequence goes on along the minus strand of JARWIR010000001.1, from coordinate 25,286,776 downwards.
ACCCTTGAATCTCAAGCCTTAACCTTTACATTCACCTTTATCTTAAGTTTAACCTAAACCTTAACCTTGAAGTTAAAACTTAACCTTAATCTTGAACCTTGAACCTTGAACCTTAAACATTAAACCTTAAACCTTAACCTTAACTTTCATCTTAAATGTAACCTTAACCTTAAACAGGTAAAGAATCATCGCGCTAATATTCGACCTTAAACCTGGAATTTTGTTAAACCTTAACTCTAACCTTAATCTTAAAGTTAAATTTAACCTTAATTTTGACTTAAAATTTAACATTTACCCTTAACTTTAACCTTAACTTTAACCTTAAAATTAACCTCATCCTTAACTTTGACCTAAACCTTAACCCTAACCTTACCCTTAAACTCAACCTTAAACTCAACCTTAACCTAACCTTCTTCTTGATGAGTAACAAAAAAAAACCTTCACCCTAACTTTAACCTTGACCTTCACCCTTGGAACCTGTGTTCAATTTCCGTTAACAAAACAATTTTTTTCTTTAGTGTCTTCAAACACGGGTTTTACCTAGTATATATATATATACATCTTTCCTTTGGGAAAAAATTGAAGTCGAAGACCAGCTCATCGCCTCCTTTTCAACTTCAGTCTCTTTTCTACATGTTCATTTTTGAGTAATGATATATACCACCCAATGACGTGGCGTGAATTCGTTGAATATAAATCGTTAATTTTTTTTTCTTGATCTAATTAACGATTTATAACTAACCAATTCACGCCACGTCATTGGGTGGTACAGTTTTGGGTCGTATATATCATTACTCTTCATTTTTTAACTAATGGAATGGGGCTTAAGGACTTGGGAACTATGAAGACTGCTTGCTATAGTGGTGTGTTCGGAGAGGAGATAAAGGGTGAGAATTGCTTGGAAAGAAAAAGAAATATGAGAAAATAAATTTTTGTTTCTAGTCATTCCGGTTTTGGAAAAATCTCTATTGTTAGCTCATTTTGTATTCTTTAGATTCAGTTAATAGTCTTGTTGTAAAATTTGTTGTTGATAGGAACGAGTCTTTTACCGAAAAATAAGATCGTGTGGAATAGATCTAAATTGCAGACTCTGAGTCCATATGCAGTTCGTCTAGTCTTTACCGCTATTAAAAGTAGAAAAAATGTCAAAACTGGGAGAGGAGATTCTGTTATGGAGACAAAACTAGGTGAATATGTTATCACCAAAGCCGTGAATTTACTTATTCGTAAGGTGTAGTAGATTTGACAAAAAAAAGGTGTTAGGAGTAATAAATAGTATTCATATGGGTAAAAGGTACTACATGGAAAGGGAGATTTCACGATATGCACAATTACCAAGAGCATTCGGATAGGAAAATGGAGCATGGTTAACATGGTTAGCAAATGCAGATCTTCTTCACAAAGATTTTATTAAAGACAAGATTTGGAAAATGATAAATTACAAGAAAGCTGCTGCTACATTGTTGATATTCACGAGTTTTTGAAGTGTTGTATAATTGATGTTTTTAAGAAACAACTTGGTGATACTTTGACCTCCATGATTTCGGATAATACAATTATTAAAGTATCCAATTGTCCCACATCGAAAGCATGAGGAAATAGTGTTAGAAGAATTGAGCATATAAATTAGTGAAATATTGAAGTCTGGAAGTATCTTTGCGCTTGGGGCAATGCCGCAGCTAGTGAGGTTCTAACCGAAGCGCGGCAATTGCTGGTTGAAAACTATTTCCAAACCCCTGCTTTAGTCTTGCTTTTGTGAGGCTATTGAGAATTTCTGGAAGGGCTCCCTTATTGGGTAAAGCTCTACAATTTTTAGTTCAATTTTTTTTTTTTACAACAAAGGAATACTTATGATTTGTTTTTTCTTTTCGGTTGTGTAATACATATGATTTGGGTAGAAACATCATGACCGGAAACACTTCAAATATGCTTTGAGCTTCAGAAAATGGAACTTACTTTCCAAAAACGGGACACCTGGGAATAGTGGATTCACGCCATTAACCTCTCTTTAACGGGAGGAACTAGTCCACTTAGTAGATATGCACGATATGGATTTAAAGTCCTTTGGATGATATGACTGGTATTATATTCAGATTACAAAACATGTGGGTCCAAGTTATCTCACAAAACAAAGCAAGAGCAAGTGGAGTTCAAGACTGTACACATTTAGCTAATGCTAATACCAAGCATAAATCCTATAGATTTGTTCACCATCCCCTGAGCTTCACCCTCTGCAATTAATTGAAATTTATGACTATTTTTAAATATAAAGTTTTATATAAAAACCACCATGACTAATAAATGTGCATACATATGAGGTTTCTCATACCATTCCAATATTTACAATTTACAACACAATAGGTAAAAAGAGTTACCTCAGCGAAATTCTTCTGAGCAGCAAAGCCGGCATAAAAAGAACTCGTAGTTGATACCTGTCCTTTCTGACCTAGAAAAGAAATGAAGAGATTTAAAGAAAAGTAAAAACATCTAATTTAATAATTTGAAAACAGGGATGTTCCTTTATTAATAATATTTTCCCTTGACCAAAAAAAAAAGAAAAGAAAAATAGCGATGAGAAAAGAATAAGGCTGCTACAAGGAAATTAGCGTAAGCATTAGAAAGTGTGAGAAAGAGATAAATAGCTACTACAAGAGAACTAGCACAAGTATCAAAAAGACACTAATGTTACATTTAAATTGTAAAGCAATGGACTAAGGCAGTACTCTATCACAATATGGGGAATTAGGATAATTGATACTTAACCCAATGCTTCTTTTCTTTTCAAGAATAGCATAAGACAGATAAATGCTACACTTTTTAAATGGTTACAAACCTTATTCCCACATCGCTAAAAAGCTTTAATTTTGAAGTGAAACATGAGTATATCAATAAGAAAAAACAGAATAAAACATACCTTTCTCGGCCTTTTGGCTAAGATCAAGTGTAGTATCCGTTCTTATCAGTTTAATATCTGATATGTGAGCCATCGGCTCACACGATAAGGTATCTTGCTACCTGGGCTTTTGCGTGTCGCCTAAGTGTTGCACTATTACCTTGGCCCAGCACACCCCACCCAAATCTTTAGTTCAATTTTGTTGAAAATGCTTGATTTTGTTACTCAATGCTTAAAAATAAAAATCTCAACAGACATATTACCTAAAGCTTCAACCAAATTATGTTTCTTCAATGGTATAGAAATGTAATTGCTCAATGGTATAGAAATGTAATTGCTGATTGTGATTATTATTTTAATGTTTGTATTTTAGCTGAAACTGTAATTAATCTAATCATTGTCTTATCAAATCTTTCGTAACCCAGGCTTTAGTATATATTTTATGTAGAAGACATGCCCAGGCCTCCTTTTCAACTTCAGGAGGTTTTACCATGTTCATTTTTTCCGGATAATATGAAGTAATGGAAGTCCCACATAGAAAAGCATGAGGAAATAGTGTTAGAAGAATTGAGTATAAGTAAGTGAAATATTGAAGGCTCAAAGTATCTTTGCACTTAGGGCAACGCCGCAGCTAGTGAGGTTCTAACTGAAGCGCGGCAATTGCTAGTTGAAAACTATTTCCAGACCCCTCTTTAGTCTTGCTTTTGTGAGGTTATTCGAGAATTTCTGGAAGGGCTCCCTTGATTGGATAAAGCTTTTACAATTCTTAGTTTGAACTTTTTATACTAACATGTTCTTTGTGCTGAACAATTTTTTTAAATGAAAGCTACTAGTAAACCCCTCATCAAAAATAATTATAAGACAAGTAAGTACCTTTCAAATAATTAAACAATACGCATAATATGAACTTCAAAATGATTGTGGTAAAATGATATTTTTATACTAATTCTCAACTCTTGGAATTCCCAACTTGAAATATTTTCAATACAAAATGATATTAATTATGTCTTCTTTCGTATAACCTACTTGCACTTTTCATATAATTCCCGGACTCTACAATTGTGAACTGTACCGCATGCTCTAATTCACGCATTTTTCTCCAACCAGTACAAAGAATTCACATGAAACATCGAATTTAACATATCTGGAGTCGACAACACGTTCTTTCATTACCACCTGATTTTCAACCCAACATTCAATACACTGAGTTACAGATCGAAATATCTTTACACAATATTCTCTTTCATGCTCAATTAAAATGTAACCTCCAATCTTGTAAAGTCTAAACAACACAATTGTATCCTCTCTGTTTTCACAACTTCGGAAAGCTTGGAACCGAATTGTAACCGTCACTCAATATGAAAAGCCGCATCTTTCGTGTCGTCTGATAGTACTCCCTTTGGTGCCTTTAAAAAATAGTAAATAAAAAGAAAAACAATAAACAAAAGAAAAAACGAAAAATAGTTACTTCATTCGTAGGCTTCAAAACCAGAAATGGAACAGCTAAGAAAATCAGTTCAACAAAATTAACCTCTTTAACCGGAGGAACAATTCCACTAAGACGATTTTCACTGAAAACCAAACTTGCACGATACGGATTTCAAGCTTAGAGTGACAGATACAAGTTGAGATTAAAAAACATGTGAATCCAAGTTATAATACTAAACGAAGCGAGAGCAAGAGGAGTTGAAGACTGTATACACAGTTCGTTAGCGCTATCCCAAGCATAATCCCGATAGATATGCTCACCGTCCCTTGGGCGTTCACCCTTTGCAATTACCTCAGCATAAAATAGCTCCAAGTTCATGCATGTCGTATATAAAGTAAGCTAAAGAAAAGGCGAAAAGGAAGGTCTCGAGTGGACCTGGGTAAGAGAAGAAGCTGCACCAATTGAAACAAAGAGATGACGAAATACAGGTGTGATTTATCTTCATTCACTTGGAGTTAGAGCTCTCTTATGAAAAGAAAAAGGCTACAAAGAAATTAGCATAAGCATTTGAAAGTGTGAGATAGAGAAAAATAGCTACAAAAGAACTATCACAAGTATTACAAAACACTAATGCTAATACTTGAATTTGAATTGTAAGTCAGTGTATTGAGGGAGTAGTATATCACAAGATAAAATAAAATATACTAAATTAAATGTTATTTTTCCTTCAAGAATAGTAAAGACATGGATGAATGCCAACATAAGTAATTAAATCTTTATTCCCACATTGTTAAGAAACTGAAGTTCTGAAGACAAACATCAGTACAAGTTAAATACGAAAAAACAAATCAAACCATACTTTTCTCTGGCTTTTGGCTAAGATCAAGTGTAGTATCTGTTTTTATCCGTTTAATATCTGCTATGTGAGCCATCTTGTATAATCTAATCACATTCTTATCAAATTGATTTAGAAAAAAATAATGTGAAAGATGATTTGAAGCCTCCACAGTTAGTATCTTTACTTATCTCGGACCATATTTCATGTTGCATTGGTTAATTTTGTATAATCCACGGACTTTAGTATGTGTTTAGCAGTTTTTTGTCTTTAATGTAAGTATTACCTTAGGGGATTTTTTTTGAGTGAAGCTAAAACATATGCATATGAGAAGAGTATTGCAAAGATAATAGATTACAAACAAATTTGTTGTTTATTTTCAAAGTATATGTGCATGAATATTCACTACAAGTACCAGATCCAGAAAGTTGTGAGAAATATCTAGTTTAATATACATAGACAAATGATAATGTCATTTACTATGTTAAACTATTGTCAATCAAAAAACTATTAAGTGATCAACCTGTAGGAACAGGAGATTATGTTTCATACCCGAGACGGATTTTAGTACGTAAAGGCCCTGCAATTAGACCATTTGTGCCCCAACCAGATACTCAAGCAACATTTGAAGCTTTCCTGTATATTTCTCCAGTCAGGAGCTGCAACGCTTTCTTTGATTCCTGTATATTTCTCTGAACCAGTACCAAGGATGAATTAAAGGATTTAAGAGAAATTGGTTTAGCTTGAGGTTGTTGCTTGGAATTTATGAAAGAGAAAAGTTTCTTGATGAATCTTGGAAGAATTCTTGAAAGATTGATGTTCTTGATGGTGTTTAATGGTGTAGTGCAATGAATTTGATGAAGAATTTGTGTTTATGGAGGAAGGAGGAGAGAATTATTGAAGTTGTTGTGTTAATTGTGAAGGTTTGTACAAGCTTCAAGGTCTATATATAGTGTTTGGATCTGAAAATTTCGTGTGGGAGGGGTTAGGGTTAAGTTTGATAAGGTAAGAATTTGAATAGGAATAAAACTCTTCAAAACCGCCATAGTGCGGTGCACCGGACTCCTGGCGCGGTGTACCGGAACTTCTGTTGTTCCAATTTTTCTCTCCTCGTCAAAAAACCCGAGTCTCCCTACCTATGTCACGGGTTTTTGCTGCTGCGGTATACCGCACCTATTCAGCGGTATACCAGACCTGATATGCTCCAACTTTTCGAACTCTCGGCATAAAACCCGAGTTAATGTACCCGTGTTACGGGGTTTTCCAGGCGCGGTGCACCGGACTGGCCTGCGAATTTTTCCAAAAATTTTCCTTTGACCCCAAACTCAATTCCCGCATAATAACACACTACCTTTCTCTCCTATTAGTTTGTAAACACAATTAAAAATATACACTAACTTAAAATTATACACTACAAAGCAATAAACTAATCTAAAAAGCAATTAAAACAAGGGGTGTCTCCCAAGAGCACTTTTGTTTAACATCTTTGAGTTAGACGTGTACCTCAGGCTAAGCTCTTTCTACGAGATGGATTGTCTCCTCTCCCCCGAAGTCCTCACTGTCATGGTATCTCTTCAAACGCTGGCCATTCACCATGAATGTCCTTTGCTCAGTTGGATGTTCAATTTCAATTGCTCCATGAGGTGTGACTTTTGTAACAATGTAAGGTCCTCCCCAACGGGATTTAAGCTTTCCTGGGTAGTTCGAAAATCGAGAGTTGTATAATAGAACCTTTTATCCTCTCTCGAAATGCTTTGGACGGAGTCGCCTATCATGCCATCTCTTTGTTTTCTCCTTGTAGAGACGTGAATTTTTATAGGCAAGATAGCAAAACTCCTCCAACTCATTCAATTGCATCAACCTTTGTTTCCCGGCCAATTCTGGATCTAGATTCAGAGTTTTAGTAGCCCAGAAGGCTCGAGCTTCAAGTTCAATAGGTAGATGACATGCTTTGCCGTAGACCATGCGATATGGAGATGCCCCAACTGGTGTTTTAAATGTTGTTATGTAAGCCCAGAGAGCATCATCTAGCTTTAAAGACCAATCTTTCCTCGTTTTGTTCACGGTCTTCTCAAGAATAGATTTGATTTCTCTGTTGGAAACTTCAGCTTGACCGTTAGTTTGTGGGTGATAACCCGTTGAAATTCGGTGTCTCACTCCAAACTTACGAAGAAGGTGTCTCAGTTGAGCATTAATAAAATGGGTACCTTTATCACTGATGAGAACACGTGGCGTACCATGTCTTGAAAAGATGTTTGTCTTTAAGATTTTAATCACTGTTTGAGCATCGCTCTTTGTTGTTGCCACTGCTTCTACCCATTTTGATACATAATCTACCGCAAGCAAATTATAAAGATTTCCATGGGAGGTGATAAAAGGTCCCATGAAATCTATTCCCCATACATCAAAGATTTCAACTTCTAGAATATTGTTAAGCGGCATCGCGTCCCTTTTTGATATATTACCAGTGAACTGGCATCTTTGACATGACTGGACAAAACGATGACAATCTTTGTGTAGGGTAGGCCAATAGAACCCGGATTGAAGAATTTTAGCTGCAGTTCTATCGCCTTTAAAGTGACCTCCATGAGGTGAATTATGACAACTTGCGATGATCTTGTCAATTTCGCCTTCATGAACACATCTTCTAACAACTTGGTCACTACAAATCTTCCAGTGGTATGGTTCATCCCAATAGTATTGTTTGGCCTGGTGAGATAATCTTTGTCTTTGTTGTAGGTGGATATCCTTGGGGAATACACCATTCACAATGAGGTTGACTAAATCTGCATACCATGGCACAAACGCATTTTTAATAGCAAAAAGTTGTTCATCAGGGAATACCTCTTTAACCAACAATGGTTCGTTGTTCGCATCAGATCCTTCGAGCCTTGATAAATGATCAGCAACTTGATTCTCGCATCCCTTTCGGTCTCGAATGTCTATGTTGAATTCTTGAAGCAATAGTACCCATCTAATAAGACGCGACTTAGCGTCCTTTTTCTCCATAAGGTACCTGATAGCTGAATGGTCCATGTATACAACAGTTTTCTTTCCAATCAGATAGGAACGAAATTTATCAAAAGCATATACCACGGCCAACATCTCTTTCTCCGTCACTGTATAATTCATCTGGGCAGCGTTGAAAGTCTTACTTGCGTAATAAATCGTGTGGAAGATCTTATATTTCCTCTGCCCCAACACAACACCCATAGCGTGATCACTAGCATCGCACATAAGTTCAAACGGAGCTTTCCAATCAGGAGGTATAACAATAGGTGTGGAGATCAGTTTCTCCTTAATCGTCAAAAAAGCTTGAAGACATTCGTCAGTAAAATTAAAAGGAGTGTCATTTTCAAGTAAAGAACAAAGCGGTTTGGCGATCTTGGAGAAATCTTTAATAAATCTTCGATAAAATCCTGCGTGACCCAAGAAACTTCTCTCTCCTTTTACAGAAACTGGAGGTGGTAATGTTTTGATTACTTCAATTTTAGCACGATCAACCTCCATCCCTGCCTTCGAAACTTTATGTCCCAACACAATTCCCTCTTGAACCATGAAGTGGCATTTTTCCCAATTAAGCACAAGATCTTTTTCTTTACATCTCACAAGGACTTTCTCAAGATTACTCAAACAATCATCAAAACTATCTCCAAACACCGAAAAATAATCCATAAAAACCTCCAAGTATTTATCAATCATGTCCCAAAATATAGCCATCATGCACCTCTGGAACGTGGCAGGTGCATTACATAAACCAAACGACATCCATCTATAAGCAAAGGTGCCAAACGGACAAGTAAAAGTTGTTTTGTGTTGATCGAGCGGATCCACACAAATCTGATTATAACCCAAATATCCGTCAAGGAAACAATAATATTCTCTCCCTGCGAGTTTGTCTAGCATCTGATCAATGAATGGTAGCGGGAAGTGATCTTTCTTTGTAGCTTTGTTGAGTCTTCAGTAATCCATACGTACTCGCCACCCCACAACTGTTCTTGATGGTATGGCTTCAACTTGATCATTAAGGATGGTAGTGATACCTCCTTTCTTTGGAACACATTTCACTGGACTAACCCAATCACTGCTAGCAATCGGATAGATAATTCCTGCGTCTAACAACTTGATAACTTCCTTCCTCACCACTTCTTTCATAGCTGGCATAAGTCTTCTCTGTCCTTCTATAGATCGCCCCCTTCGTTCTCAAGAATGATTTTGTGTTTTCAAACGGAAGGACTAATTCCTTTGATGTCGGCAATAGTCCATCCGATTGCTTCTTTGTTTGCGCGAAGTACATGAAGTAGGTTCTCCTCTTGAGGACCTGAAAGGTTAGCAGATATAATAACAGACAAAGTTTTGTTCGTACCTAGGTATGCATAGCGTAGATGATATGGAAGGGGTTTTTCTTCGAGAACAGGTGGACATATTATGGATGGTTGTTTCATTGGTTCAATGTCACCTGATTCTAGAAGTATTTCTCGTATATTTGATCCTAATGTAGCAACTTCTTCAGGGGGAATCTCGAGTTCCTCTTGTGATTCAAGTGTCAAGGCTTCGTCAAGATTATCATCTAGGCTTGCTTCATTGAAGACTTCTTGTGTAATTTTTCCAATGACATCTATTTTAAAACATTCATCCTTCGAATTCGGTAACTTCATAGCCTTAAACACATTGAATCGTATCTGTTCGTCTTGTACCCTCATGATCAACTCACCATTCTCAACATTAATTCGTGTACGCCCCATGGCTAAGAATGGTCTACCCAAGATGATGGGGACATTCTTATCCGCGTCGTAGTCAAGAATAATAAAATCACAAGGAAAAATAAAAGAACCAGCTTTAACTAAAACATCTTCAATTTTACCTATTGGTTGTGAGAGGGAGCGATCCGCCATTTGTAATACCACAGATGTGGGTACTACCTCCCCTATGTTAAGCTTCTCGAACAGGGATCTTGGCATAAGATTGATACTCGCGCCTAAATCACATAATGCTTTCCCGGTCTAATTATCTCCAATGCCGATGGGAATTGTAAAACTTCCGGGATCTTCTAGCTTCGGTGGTAACTTATTTTGACATATAGCACTACACTCCACATGCAATCCAATTGTTTCCCCAGTTTCTATACTACGTTTGTTGGAAAGAATGTCCTTCATGAATTTCAGATATTTTGGCATTCTCTTGAGAGCTTCAACAAACGGTATATTAATCACTAACTTGCTCAACATGTCAACGAACTTCTTGAATTCCAGGTCATTGTCCTTCTTTCTGACACGTGAAGGGTATGGTGGTGGAGGGCATGTATTAGGTTCCACTGGTTTTCTCGTTTTTTCTGGTGTCTCGGTTTGGACATTCTTTGGTTTAACTACCTCCTCTACTGTATCTTTGGTGGTTTCTTCTCCCCTTTTTCTGGAATAGGTATTGGTTCTGGTTCTGATCTTGGTGGAGGTAGTTGTTTTCCACTTCGCAATTCAACTGCATGACAAGAATCATCTCTAGGAGCAATAGTATCACTTGGAAGCTGCCCTTTCGGCCTATTTTGTAATGTACTTGCCATATGTGATAAAGTATGCTCTAGTTTCTTGATTACCTTCTGCTTGGCTTGAATTTTCTGTTGGCTACGACTCATATTGTTTTCAATTGCTTGCATCAATTTATCCATACTCGAATTCAAGCTCGGGGTTTGTTCTTTCTTTGCCAGTTGCATTGATTGTTTTGGAGGATCTTTCTTCGTTTCTTGACAAGCTTTTTCAACAATGGGCACCTTTTTCTGAATAGGTTGTGGTGGATAATAGGATTGAGGTTGGGGTTGATAATAAGTCTCTTGATCTCTGACCCAACTTCTTTGTTGTGGAGGTTGTTGATAATTAGCGTAGCTTTCTTGATGAAGAGTATAACCATTAGAATAATAGTTATCTTGAGGATATGCAACGGAAGCTAATGCTGGATTATTCATACACCCTTCCCACACGTGATTTCTTGATCCACAACCAGGACACGAAGGAATTGCACGTACTACATTTACTTGAGCAATTGTTCGATCTTGTTCTTGTAGTTCTTCGAGTTGTTGGGCCAATTCTTTAAGCTTTAGAGATTCTGAAGTGTCTTCTTTTTCTGGTTTCTTGGGCCAACTTCTCTCGTTCTCAAGAATTCTCTCCATCCCCAACTCAGCTTCTTCAGGATCTAGTAACACAAAACCTGCGTTTCCTAACGAATCTGATTTTTCTCTTGACTTGTCATTAAGTCCTCCATAAAACAAGGTTAAATAATATTCCGGCGATGATTTATGATATGGACATCTCGCCTTCTTTTCAGTAAATCGTAACCATGCTTCACCCAAACTTTCTCCGTCTTCCTGTATAAACTGTTCAAGCTCCAACATATCTTTTAAACGTCTACTAACCGGATAGAAGCGGTCTAGGAATCTTGCTTGAAGCTTATCCCAATCTGGAATGACATGAGGGTATTGGGTATCGTACCAATTGCTTGCACCTCCGGTCAAGAAGAACTGGAACATCACGTAATACACTTGTTCCCTAGTAACTCCTCTTACGATATAAGCATCACAGATTTGCATGAATTTCTGAATATATCGGATCGGATCTTGATGTGCAGAACCGATGAATAGTCCATGAGTTGCAAACTGTGTTAACATCCCTGGATCAGGCTTAAATTTAGTGGCTTGGATTTCTGGAGCGCGAATTCCTCGTGGTTGCACTCTGAATTCGATGAGTAGCTCAAGTCTCCTTGGGTTCTCCATCTGTAACTATCTATAAAACAAAAACTAAAAAAACAAAAGCGTAAAATAGAACTAACTGAAATAAAAGCACAAGATATATGCACAAGGACTAACGATGTAGTCCCCGACAGCGGCGCCAAAAACTTGGTACGGCCTAGGGTGTGATAAAATATGATTTTAAATAAAGTACAAATAAACACCCTAGACTGAGCACGGTTCTGCAAGTATACAGATCGTATGCAAGTTTTAGAAAATAAGTAAGATTCGTTCCGCAGAGCCTACGAAGGTTAGGGGAATCTTATGCAATAATCAAGTGCAGATAATTAAAGCTAGAACAAATAAAACGCGGGAAAAGTAAAGACAATAGATATTTATTTGGTTTTCAATTAAACTAAATTAAACTAATAAATTAAAGACATAAATTAAAGACATAAATTTAAATGCAAGAGAAGAAGTAGTATGAGAATATAGCTTGAGTCAATAGCATGTAATCCCCACTAGTTTTGCCGTTCTAAACATGTAAGGGTGAATTATGTAGTATTTCAATCATCGGTTCCAATTGCGCTAGGTAGTTTTAAATAGGATTTACCTGTGTCAATAAGGAGTCCTAAGCTAACTGTTCCTGCAATTGGTAAATAGCAATATATACTAAACCATAGTGATTATCTAGTTAGGTTGATTTGTCAGATCTAAACCGAATACTAGACGTTATGTGCTAAACATGTAATTAAACACCGTTGTCAATGGTGACCTAACTACTAGATGGTAATTCTATATGGCCGCGGTTCCACAAGAACACAGAATATAAATCTAAACACATAAACAGAGAATAAAAACAATAATTCAATTTAAAACATAAAATTCCCAAATTAGATAGATGTCAACCAAAACTAGGGTTCATACATATATGCTAAAACTCAATGTAATGAAAAATTAGTTCATACTAATGCAAAAAAAGAAAGAAATTACAAATTCAAAGGTAGAATAAGACATTGTTGATGCACAGCTCCTTCTAGACTTCTTTTCTTGTGTTGTAAGCTTCCTCTTGGTTTAAGGTTTCACCAAGGATGATTTTGCGATCTTGATATCGTTGATCAATTAATGAAGAAAGATAAAGACGAGTGGGATGCTGAGATTTTGGATTCAAATTTTCCCAAGAAAATTAAAATCAAGATAGATAAGATGTCAATTTTACTATGTATGTGCAAGTTATGTTCGTTTGATCGTATGCTAGAACTGGAGAATACACAACAAAATCATGATATCTCATACCGACAAAGAATAAAGTTGCAGAGACTATGCAGACTTTTGCTTAGGGGGAGTAAAGAACAGGAGAGTGTGGGAAGTTATATGGAAATCAAGTGTACTGGTTAAGGTCCGGATTTTCTCATGGAAGGGATGTAGAGATATTTTTCCTACCAGAAAAAATTAAAAAAAAGGCGGCGCACCACTGATGATTCATGTTACTGGTGTGATGAACAATCAATGATGATTAACCACCTTTTGTTATCTTATCACGTTTGTAGGTAGATCTAAACAAGCTCCACACTGCAGGTTGGGATCGAAAAAATGTTTCCAGAATATTGGGCGACTGGATCCTCAAAGTTTCTCAAGATTTTGGGGCCAGCGGATATGACCCAAGGATAGGTACTTCATATTTTTATTAATGAAAGATCAAAATGAGGGTATGCCATAATAATGATTCAGGCAACCATTAGCCAGATGGCAGGCCTCTTTGAAAACGAGTGGAGTAGTAGGACATGTTTTCTTTCAACTCGTCAAAATGTATCAGACACTACGAAATAGAGTGACGTAGAGTTACAGAACACACAAGTTATTATCACATGCGACGCGTCTTTTATGTCAGCAAAAGAACCAGTTGGCATCAAAATAGTGAAATTGGACAAGCATGATAGAAGATGGTGTTGTACTTCTAAATCTTTTGAGTTGGAATCGGACGCGAAGGGAGAAGCTCGGGCGGCATTAGAGGGTGCCATTTTGGGGAGATCCTGTCCGGATGTGAATATTGTCATATGTTTGGATAACCTTGAAATTGTTCAAGGTATTAGGTCACCGTTAGGAGGGCGGTGGTCAGTCCAACTGTATTGTGCTAAATCGGTATGATCACAAAAAATGGCAACAAGTTTTTCTGTCATCTTCCAAGACGACACATTGGGCTGGCTAATAGAACGGCATGATCTGCTAGACGGAGGGCAAGGGTGACTGTGGGGCTCTTCCAGATCGAGGCCCAGTTCTTTAGACTTGGCATAGTGTGATAGTGTAGATTTGTTTTTATCTTTACTAGTCTAAAATAAAACTGTTAGAAAAAAAATTACAAAGAAGAATAATAAAGAAAAAGTTTCTGCATTTTTAGTTAGTAAAAAGTAAACAAAAGCATAAAAAGATAAGCGAGGGACATGAAAAAAGATTAATGTATTGTTTGGATTCAAATTTTTAAAGGAAATGATAAGAAGAAATTTTCACTACCTTTATTTGAATTTGATTATTTATTAAAGGAAATTAATTCAATGGATTGCACAATCTTTTATTTTTCTTTAAAAATGTCAATTATTTAATCCTCCCATCTTGGAGTCATTTCAAAGGAAAAGAAATGATTACTTTTTAATATATCACAAATAACCTTATAATTTCAAAATATAATATTTTACGTAACATAAAAAGGGTATAAAAGTATTTCTACGTAAAATAATCATTTACTTTCCTTTAATAATGTGAATCCAAACAAGTGGTTCTTTAATCAATTACATTCTTTTTCTTTATTAATATTTCAGTAATCCAAATACAATTATCATTTTCTTTTCCATTCCTTTGATAAAGGTTACCGTATAGATAGAAGTGTTTCAACAAAACAAAAAAAAAAGGATTATAGTACAATTTGTGGCCAAACTGTTGCCACGTACACACTCCTAGGGATTTCAGAAGATCCTCACTGGTCATTTATACCATGAAGGGGTGGAAATAAATGGATACGGATCGTAAAAAAATTAATCGAGATTTTTCAGTTTTTTCAAAAATGAAAATATCCATTCAGTTCTTATTTTAAACTTTTCAGAATACAAAATTTAGTTATGAATTCAAAATACTAAGAACTTTCAGAATTTTGGAATTTTCGAAAATTATTCAGTTTCAGAATTCTTGTTCGGAACTTTTGAATTTTCTTTTATTCAAAAATTACAAAATACATTTAAATATATGTTCGTTATCACATTCATAATTTGCGATTGACAAATTTGATTATAATTACTCATAAGTTTACCTTTATCCATTTGTTTTTTAATAACATGTTTATATGATTTTCTGAATTTTCATCACAGAGAAAGTTTTTATTACTTCAACTTATCAGTGTACAAAAGTTTACGATTTCTTGCAATTGCAGAGATTTTGTCTGGTATTTCTTGCAATTTATAATTTAAGGGTTGGGTGGCTATATTAGGTTATTATTAAAACTAATATGTATATAATAATTAATAAACATATACAATTATTCCCAAATGAAATTTTAAATATAAATTTAGAAATATAATTTGAAAGAGGAAATAGGAAATAGGAAATAGGAAATAAAATTTGGACAAGCATGGCGGGTGGAGCAACAACCCCACATACACCTATGGATGTTGACGAACCAAGATTGGTTCTGAACCTAGAAAACAATTCAGATATTACATGGCAATGTGATGCATCTTTCGAACACAATAATATACCGACAGACATAAGCTTCGTACAAAATCACAAGCGGAAATGAGTGATTATAGATACGTCCAAAACTTTACAAGCCAACTCTGCGCTGGATGGGGAGGCACATGCAGTATTAGAAGCTACAAAGCGATGTAAGGACTTTCCAAATGAGACGAAGACTATTTTTTCAAACAACCTTGAACTGATTCAAGGTATTAAGCAATTGTTAACGGCAAGCTGGACAATCCACGCAACAATCTTGGAAATCTGTAGACATGCCAGTATTGGAGAGCTAGTTAGGTTTCAACATACTCTAAGAAGGTTTAACGAGAGGGCAGACAGACGTGCAAAGACGCTAGACAGAGGGCGAACATGTCTCTTCTATGGGACTTACCAAAAATTTGTGACGCGTTTGGACGACTAGGTATCAGATAGGTTAATCTAGATAGTTAACTTGTTTTTATCCAAAAAAAATTATAAATAAAAATCGAATCGAAAAACAAAAACCCAAATACTAATACGTGTTTGGGTGGTGAAAAAAATAGGAATAATTAATAAAAATGAAAACAGAAAATATCCATTTTGTTATGAACTTGAATATAAAGTATAAAGAGATAGACAAGAGAGAAAGAGTATAATCTTATTCAGAGTAGAGAGTGTAAGGATTACAAAGTAGAGACTCCTATTTATAGAGAATAGGTAACCCTAAACCCTAGTCTTCATGGGCTGGGCTGGGCTGCAAGTCAATGGACTGGGCTAAATATCCACATATGAGTTTATAACACTCCCCCTTGGATATTCAGTCCCTAAGAACATGCCTCATTAAAACCTTCCTGGAAAAACCCTTTGGGACAAAATCTAGTGAAGGAAAAAGAGTACGATATCCTTACGCTTCAAATCTACCTCGTTAAAAACCTTCTCAGAAAAACCTTATGGAAAAAATCATGATGAAGGGAAAAAGAGTGCAGCACGTATTTTATATATCCCTCATGTGAGTATAGCAATGATGATCTTCAAGTTGTCATCAACTCTCGATCTTCAAGATCTCAAACAGTATCATAAGTGTAACCATAATTTGGATTAAGCAATATACTAGTACACAACACTGAAATTATGCAAAACACAAATATACATGTATATAAAATGTAAGAAACACTTACATTCAGTTATAATAACAAGTATTCATGCATATGCATATATGAACACATTGCCTATTTACGAAAGACTAAACAAATATATATGGTACATTACATGGCAACATCTAAGACAATTAACTACAGATAATGAAACTCTAATTTATATATCCAGGGATTTATATTTAAGCGCTTTTAGTCCTTTAAGGACTTTCATATGAACTTTATATATCATAAGAAATATCGATAAATTTGTTTACATTAGACGCACACGGAAGTCGTTTATAAAATTTCAGGCTATAAAAGATCATACGTTCATATTTACCATATGGGTATGAATCTGCCTGAAGCGTCTTTCTATATTTGGCCAAAATTTTCTTATTTCTCGTCGACATTTTGAATTGACTTCAATTCAAGATCCTCGCTTTTCATATTTATATAATCATTTGCGCTTATAATTTGATCATGATCAATCTATTTTTTGATTCCATATATTTATGAAGTAGTATAACTGAACGAGATATGTAAATTTTAATTTCTCAATTAGGTACCTGATACTCTAAAAAGGAGTATTATATTTTCTTTTCAGTTATATTATCTACTTTATTTCATCATAAATGATGTTAAACTTGTAGAAGTGCCAACTTGCTCGTACTGCTCAACTTTATAAATTTGGAATCGAAAGGTCGACCACGTTATATGCGTTGAAATAGATTTTCCATCAATAGGAGCAGGAGCCTTTAAAGCTGAAATGTGACTTAGTCACTTTAATTGAATGCATTTCTTTCTGAAATTTGAGCTCATAGTTCATTAGCAAGGATTATAATGCATTTTATAGATAACAATCAGCTATCCCTCTTGTCATGAGAACTTTAATTTATAAATATTTCAATTTAATAATTTTCTCCAAATTTGCAAGCCTAAGTTGCATATAAATTACTGGAGATTAATTGTATATTTCATATTTACTCATGATTTAATTTTGTGTATTGTAATAGAACAATTATAGTATATATCACAAAAAATAATACACAAATAAAATATTATTGGTCTTTGACCAATGAGGGTATTCATGTTTAATAGTTGGACTTTATTATAATGTTACAATTATGTAAAACTACAAGTCTATGTCATAAAAAACAAATTCATAATCGATTATCTAGCAATTCTATACATATGAGAAAACATATATTCTGCTAGATCATGCATATCTCTCCCTGAATTTGTCAATTGACTTATGATATTGAATAATATTTTTTCTAAGATGTAACCAAGATATCAAAACTCACTTGATAATTAAAATTTATTATCGATCCATACTCATACATTTTGTATTCTCATTCTCATTGGGTTGTTAATGATTAAAACGTTCAACTCATTAATAAGTGATACTATAATTATGTTTATAATCATGATAATGAATTTACATATATTATTGGGTGATGGATTAAGCTACTTGGTCATGTGATTATTATTCATCGAAAGAAAATTTAACTCGAACCTCTTGGTGAGGGAAAGAATATAGATTAAATTGTGTTCTTGTAATTATATGAACTACACGAAGAAAAAACTTCAACTTTAAGCCAAAATACAAGAAGTATATTTTTTCTTGGCTTTTTAATTTTTAACTTTTTATTTTAAAGGGTAAATCAAGAAAATTAAATCTCTTTCCTAAATTAATAAAAGATTCATATAAAATAGCTATAATTTCACCTTTTTTTTATGAAATTTCATTTGACTGATTATGCCATATCCTGAATATTTGCACAAGATACATATATCGTGTACATGCTCTATAGAATTAATTTTTCAAGATATTATATTATATCGAAGGTTATTCGTGTATATATCTCATATGAATAGTTAACAAAACAGGGTAATGTGATATCGAAAGATATTCACATAATACATATACAATTTATTTATATACCCTGTATAAGATTTGATATATATATACCATTAGTTAAGTATATAACTATTTCTTTTCAATGAAATAATACTTTTCTATCAAAATACATCATTTTTCTTTTTCGCATAGTGAAACTTTTTAATCAAAATACCGACGATTATTAAACAGAAGAGAAAGAAATATCATATCCATTTATAATAGATCAAAGGATCGTTTGTTTCTCTTGTCTTGAATTGATCAAAAATTCATTTTGTTTCGAATAGATCAGCGGATCTAACAATCAACCTTTTTATAAAATGTAAGTAACATACGATTTAATGTATCATACATCTTGTGGATATATCCAGATAATTACATCTTCTGGATATATTTTTTTTCTTCTATTTTGTATAGGTTATCTTATATCAAAGGATATCAACCTAAAATACATATACAATTAATGTATATTTCCTATTTACTCGATATATACTTTCAATTAGGTACAATTTTTTCCATTTATAAAAGTGTAGTAAGGAAAGATTATAATTGATATATTTTTTTCCATCTTGTGTATATTTTTATTTTATTTTGTATAGATTATAATGTAATTTTTTCCGTTTGACGAAGATTTGCGTGTTTTATCTTCCAAGATTATCATTGTGTCAAAGCTTTGTTAATAGTAAATTACTCGTAAGATTTATTAAAAAAGAATATCACACATGTTATCTTTGACTTGAGGAGAAATAAATTTCTCATGATAATCTTTTATTGCCTCGGATTTTATCTCTTTCATAGGAAAGAAAAATCATTTTTTTGTTGACCGATGAGAAAGGAACATCTCATGGTATTTTTCATTAAAAAGTAAATAAGCAATTGTGTTTAAAAAAAGAGGTTATTGTTGATAACATCCTCATTGAACTATCTAACTGTTATTTTATGCCTTCAATAATCTATTTTATAAAAAAAAATGCCTAATGAAGTAAATAATTATAGAAAACATCCCCTTTATATTTTCTATGCTTTTACTACCCTTATTATTAAATATATTATTTTATTTTAATACAATATTAATTTTTAAATATTAAACAAATAATAGGGTACTTCTTTCTCCACCACCACCACCACCACCACAACCACCATGTATGTAACCACCACTACATCCACCACAACCATCACCACCTCCACCACCACAACCACCACCACCACCACCACCACCTACTACTACTAATGCCATCGCACGCGCGCGTCCGTGAATTTTTTTTTAAAATCGTCATAACTAATTCAAAAAAAATCAAAAAATTAAAAAAAATTGTATTTTTGAATAAAGCAAATTAATATTTACGTCTATGAATTTTTTTGATTTTTTTTGAATTTTTTCGATTTTTTTTTTTCGCAGACACGGGATTCCATGTTTTAAACATGAAATTCCATGTTTAAAACATGAAATTTCGTGTCTGCGAAAAAAAAAAATAAAAAAAATAAAAAAAAATCAAAAAATTCAGAAAATTCCGAAAAAAATCATAGACGTAAATATTAATTTGATTTATCCAAATATATTTTTTTTTGATTTTTTTGATTTTTTTGATTTTATTTGAATTAGTTATGACGATTTTAAAAAAATTTCACGGACGCGCGCGTGTGTTTATTAGTTTTTTTCTTATTTTTTAATTGTTAATTATAAGGGTAATTTGGGATGGGGCTGTTTTCAATAAATATTTTATTCTAGGCACCTTTTTCTAAATAAGTTTTTTAATAGACATCAATCAACAATTGGCTCTTAAAAAAAACACATAGAGCATCTTGCATCCTATTTATTTTGTTTGGATGCATCTTGCATCCATAATCGTAGGATTTTTGGAAAAGAATGTATGTTCAAAAAAATCATATTCGAATTAGAAATAATTTTTTTTTTTCATTCACTGAAGTGAAACTATGAATATTTAAAGCAAAACTCATAGATTTTTTTTTTTGTTCACAGCGGTGAAACTTTGATTTTGCTTTTGATTTACTTTTCCTTTTTTTTTGTTAGGTTCACAATAGTGAAACTCATTTGAATTTTGTATTTTCGATCAACATTAATCGAAAAGAAAATATATATAAAAAATTAATAAAAATTATGAATTACCAGGATATTGAGTAGCAGAGACTATCGTGCTAATAACGTGTTATGAACTTGAATATAAAGTAAGAAGAGATAGACAAGAGAGAAAGAGTATAATCTTATTCAGAGTAGAGAGTGTAAAGATTACAAAGTAGAGACTCCTATTTATAGAGAATAGGTAACCCTAAACTCTAGTTTTCATGGGCTGGGCTGCAAGTCAATGGATTGGGCTAAATATCCACATATGAGTTTATAACACATTTTTAATTTAAATATAATTCCTATCTTATTTTTTTCAAAAAATTCAGAATTCAGAAACAGATGTTGGTTCTGTTTTCTTTAAACATATCCCACGAAGGTTTATTGGTCGACGACACTTTAACAAAAGAAGCCAAACAGGGCATTAAGCAAACAAGAAACATTAACAAAAGTATTATGCCAATTCTCCAGACTAGGGATAGTTTAATTCTCGATGTAATTATCTATAATTATTTACGCGTTCAAAAAGAAAAAAAATTAGAATTCGAAATATCCCTAATTTAATATTTCCGGATCAATATTGATTAGAATTGAAATATCAGATTGAGTTTCTACCCATAACCCTACCAACCCTTGACAACAGTGACGTGAGCTTTACCAACCATTGATCTCCCATCTCAACCCAATCAATCAAATTATAAACGGCTCAAAGTCTCCTTGCAAGATTCCCCAATTCATCCTATCCGTCAATCCTAAGTCCAAATGTCAGTGAATCGTTAGTCCTCAGTGACTTTATCAAACT
This sequence comes from Nemophila menziesii, assembly GCA_029959085.1. Lineage (NCBI taxonomy): Eukaryota > Viridiplantae > Streptophyta > Magnoliopsida > Boraginales > Hydrophyllaceae > Nemophila > Nemophila menziesii. Next base: position 25,265,281 of record JARWIR010000001.1, on the reverse strand, counting down.
TGAAACTGCCACGTTTCGGAATACCCCACAGTACCTGACAAATTTACCCTTAGCTTTCCTACTCAACCCGGCAATCTCATGTGATCAGTTGGGCTTGCTATAAATAATCTTTCTTTTATTTTATTCTTTTCGATGATACAGGAAATACAATTATTGACGTTTTGATTCAGATCTATAATAAAAACCATTTAACATTTATTAATATCGAATTCCTCATTACAATTTTGTACTTGGAACATTCATCACGAGGATCTTCGTCGATTTTAGCGGCCTTGTTTCTTTTCATCTCTGTATTAATCAGGTTGGTTAATTTATACTTAATTTTGTTTTTTCTGATTAAATTTGGTGGATTTGTTATTTTTTAGGCTATGGGTATTCAGATCTGATGTTTATTGATGCAAAGAAATGGTTAATTGTACAGTTTTTGGAAGTTAGAATTTGTTATTGAATTACGTGTCGTTATTTAAATGAATCAATCGATTCCGTTTATTAGATTGGATCTTGATTAGTCTTCTTATTGTGAATCGATATCTTGTTATCAAGCTTAATTGTGTATGCTAGATCATAATAATTCAGTTGTGTAACTAGTTTGCGGTGATTTTCTTGATCAATAATATATTTTGTTGCTTTAGAGATTGGGAATTAATGTTTTTCATTTGCAGGAAGGAAGGCCATGTGAGCTGTTTGAACTATATAACAAAAGGGTAATTAGGTTTGGATCAGATTGTTGGTATTGATAGTTTGGGATATGGGTAAACTGGGAAGAATGTCAATGCAAAGTGATGTGAATTCATACCAGTTTTCACTTGGTTTAACTCCTGGTGTATCATTTTGGGAATGTATTATTCGTAAAATGAGGTATTCCATAAGACCCGAGTTTGTGTAGTGGAAAGTTTATATTAAGTTCTTTTTTGTTTTCTTACTCCTTTTACATAGTTATATAGATGATGTATACTTTTTAGAGAAATTCTATTAAAAAAAGAAAAAAAAAAGATAGTTTAAAGATTAAGAGTTATAGAAAAAATGGAGTGTAATAATGTTAGAAAAGTGAAGAAGAAGCAAGTGAAGGATGAGTTAGATCGTATAAAACAAGCTGAGAAAAAGAAGAGAAGATTAGAGAAAGCTTTAGCTACTTCAGCTGCGATTAGATCTGAATTGGAAAAGAAGAAACAAAGAAAGCAAGAAGAACAAAAAAGGTTAGATGAAGAAGGTGCAGCCATAGCTGAAGCTGTAGCTTTACATGTCTTACTTGGTGAAGACTCGGACGATGATTCAGGTGATGTCATGCTGAACAAGGATGAGGGGCTCAACAAGTGGGACCTACCAGAGATGATTCCTCATCACCATCATAATAACGTAATACAAGGTTGGATGGTTTCTTCTTCTGATACTACTACTACTGGGATTTCTGCTGATCTTATTGCAGCACAAGCTGTTTCATCCCTTCAAATTGGGGAAGAGGATACATCTATAGAGAAATATGTCTTCAACTTGAGATGGTAATTAAAATTGTACCAGTCTGTGGTTTGTTTGTTGAGTTATGGGTTGGTTTTACTTACTTTTTCTTACTTGTTTCAATAAGGTTAATGTATGTGTATATATAAAAAACTCATCAAGTGTATGTCTGTCCAGCTTTGGTTCTTACTTGCTACTATTGAGTGTACCAGATTTTCATATGCAGTGGTGTATTTCCTTATATGAGGGTCATGTGTTAAGATTTTCTTTTGTTTTCTTATACCATTGTCTTAATCCCATCCCAGTGAATTTCTTATTCCTTAGATTAGGAACATGATAGGAGTGGAAGAAAGAAGGGAAAGGAATAAGAAAGAACCTTTTAGTTGGTTTAATTTTTTTTTTTGGGGTCTAAATTGTGCTTAGGTGGAGGATTACGACTTAACAAAGAAAATGTGTAAATAGTCAAATTCAATTTAAGGAGAAGGTTATTTGAACAAAAAAAAAAAAATTAAGGAGAAGGTAGGCAGATAAAAGAGCTACGGAAATTGGTCTAACAAATACATTTCGTGTTCAAAGTTGGAAGCTCGTGGATGTTTAAAGGCCAAGCCTAATGTGAGGGTGAAGTTTCTCATTCCACTAGCCCCATTCCAAAGTACAATATCAAAGAATGTCTTTTTAGACTAAATTTTCTTTGATTTTTCTTAAACATTATTTTGGAGGTTGGTTGGTATCCAAATTCCTGAGGGGTTGTGGTGTTAACATGATTCAGGATGAGGTATTTTTTGTAAGATTTTATATTTTAGGGTAAATGTCCCATAAATTCTTGAATCCTACAAGTGCAAAAGATCAACATACATTTCTTACTATATTTCAACTATAAATCAAACAAAATCACAATAGGTTAATAAAAAATTTGATAAGAAATAAAATAGGGGAAAAAGAACATAATATGGATTAGAAAATAAAGATAACAATGAGAGGAAAGTATCTTGTTATCTTTTGAGTATCTCATCAAAAATTCGATCTCGAAAACCAAAGAGTTTTTAAGATCTCATTTGTCAAAATCGTGATCCAGTTTTTAATGGGATACCGAAAACAAGAAAAAAAAATGTCATCCTATTTTCAGCACTCACGACACCGTTTTGAGCCAACGTAGAATATAATTGTGCGAGGATCTTGAGCCATGTGGAAAGGAGTCGTTAGTGAACAAAACGGGAACCCAAAATGCTACAAAATGGGATCCCGACTTTGATGAACATGACCAAAAATTTATATAGATGTTGGATCAAACTTGTCTATAAATATAGGACTACTGAGTATCATACACCTTACCTCTTGAAACCATAATCCATTATCTTATCATCAACCACTTCAAAAAAGAATTCACAAGCTATATACATAATTTTATATTATTATCAAAGCTTGTTGTATTAATTATAAGAGCAAATTCCAGTTTTAGGCCATTACCTATAGCCTAAAAACATATTTAGGCCAAATGTTTTAAAAGTCACATTTTTAGGCCAAACGTATTCAAAACACTCATTTTTAGGCCATTTTACTAATTTCGTGAGATATTTCATTGATTCCAAGAACAATTTAGGCATTTCAAATAATCTATATGTTTGTTTGGCCGCAGCACAAACTAGGAACTCTATCTAAAGTGTTCAAATTGCCTTTAAAATCTTTGAAATATATCACGAAATTTGTGAAAGGGCCTCAAAATGGGTATTTTGAATACGTTTGGCATAAAAATGTGACTTTTGAAACGTTTGGCCTAAAAATGTGACTTTTGAAACGTTTGGCCTAAAAATGGAATTTTCTCTAATTGTAATATCCACTTTTTAGGATTTAATTTATTATACTTGTAATTAAACACTTAACGAACACAAGATAGTAAGCTCTTGTTCTAGAATAAAATTGAAGATTCAAGTCAAGAGAAGAGTGGTTTGTGATCGAAGAAGAAAATAAAGGAGAATGCCTCCTTCGGAAGTGTTTACTCGTGTATGTGGTTACACAAGGAAATTTAGCTCGAGGTGTTCGAGTTTGGTTTGTACCTTAACCGATAAAAGTCTCACATTAGGTTTCGTGATTGAGCCCGTCAACATACTTGGGTTTTGTGATTGGGCTCGTAAAAAATTATTTTAAGGCTTGGTTAAGCCCATCAATAATCATAATTGAGGTTGTGACTACACAAAAATCTCACTATCGGTTGTGATTTTTCTCGGAAAAATTCCACGTGCATTCGGTTTATATCTCATCCTTAAGAGATATCAAGAAGTTAGTGGAAAAACTTGAAATCATGAGGTAGAAACCTTAGGGAGTGAAGTACGTCTAACGAGTGCGAACCACAATAATTATTGCGTAACTTATTTACTTTATCTCTTTACTTACTTGTTGCAGTATTTGTCTTAGCTTATATATATTAAAGCATTAGTTACTGCATGATTCCTCAAATGTTTGAATGATTGTTTAAATGGGTTTTTACTGTTATCTCTAGTGATTTATTTTGATCAGAAAGCAAAAATGGAGGAAAAACAAAAATGCAAATGACAAAAATGAAAATTAACAGAAAACCTGTTACTGATCGAGGATAGGATTGAATCATATGTCTGTAAGGTTTATTAGCCACACACTGGTGTCTTACGTTTTGTAATGGCTTCAACCTCCAGGACACAACGATCAACACTGCAAATATCAGACACTTGAAAATCTGCAGAACTTCGAACTTTAAATGGTGTTTAATCTCTCTCTTTTATGATATTTGTTTGTAAAAAAAATTGAATGAATGAAAACTAGTTTTGGCCATGTATTTATAGGTGTAGAAGCACCTGTTTAAATCTAACTCGCAACGTTTCAGACATGGGAGATGACGTTTGAGGAAGAAGATGTTTCTGGAAAGATTAGAACGTTACAATTCAAAATTAAAATGATAGTCCAAGCCCTTTTAATTTTATAAAAGTATAGTCCAAACCAAGCCAAGCCCAAGCCCAAAAGTGGATGCCCTTAAGGACCCAATTCTTAAGTGCTAAGAACTTTATATATATATTTTTTCTAGTTAAAAAAAAAACTCTTCCTATACCTCAAATTTAACCTCAATTTCTTATTCACCTTTTATTTGTTTTACACAAGTGAATACATCAAATTCATTACCGAAGTAAAACGAAAAACTTTAGTTTTTGTCCTGACTTATAACGAGGTCTGAGACCCACGAAAAAATTGAGTTAAAGTAAGAAATTTTACTTAGATAAATTACCCAAATGATAACATTTACATAATCTTGATGCTCTCAATTTTAGTCTTGGGATTTATATCAAGTTAGTTTCTAGACTATCTTAGTTTATAGTTTAGCCATACCCTTGCCTCTACTATCTACTAGTGCCCTTAAGTGAGAAAACATAAGTCATTTCTAGGGATGTCAATGGGGCGGGTTTGGGGCGGGTTTACCTATCCCCGCACCCCGCCCCACAAAAAAATAGAAGCCCCACGCCCCGCCCCGCCCCCGCGTTGTTCTTCCCCACACCCCGCCCCGCCCCGCTCATTTATTCCCCGCGGGGTGTGGGTTCTACCCGCGGGTTTCAATTTGATCGTTCAAATTTTTTTTATTACTACAAATTTTATTACTTTTAAACTCTCAAATATTCTATTCTTCAGAATTTGCATTTGTATTTTGATTTTTAAACAAATTCTGCCCACTGGGTTTCACTTTGATTTGAATAATTATTGAAATTAATTTATACATTATAAATGAAATATATTAATTATATATTATATACATGCGGGGAGGGTTTGCGGGGTGGGGAATACTTATCCCCACAACCCGCCCCGTCTCGTGCGGGTTTTGAAAATCCATCCCCACAACCCGCCCCAAGCCCCATTTAGTACCTTAAAACCCGCCCCATTTAAAGTGAGGTGGGGCGGGTACCCGCAAACCCGCGCCCCATTGACATCCCTAGTCATTTCCCTTGACCTTTGCATTATAGTTTAAGAATTATGTTTTTCTCCTACTACTATGAGGTACATGCGCTTTAGCTTTTCATCTTTCTTTTTTTTAATTGGACAAACTCTAAAACCATTTCATAGTATCAACCTTCTTTAGTATTTTGTCATATAGTTTTAAGAGTAATTATTGTTTTTTTTTCTAAACTTAGTCTTAAGAGTAATTATTTTTCAATTAGGCAATAATAAAATTAGAGTCTTATTTAACACACATCCTTCCTTTAGTGTTGGGTCGGGTCTTTACATGCTATGTCGGGTTTATTAGTTGTAAGTTGGAGCTACTTTCTCGGCCACTCCTTGGTTTGTATCGGCTGATGTCGGTCTGATGGATTTACTGATGTCGTGTTTTTTATTTGACAAGATTCAAATCATCAAATGTTACATATTTAATAGTTTTCTTGATATATATAATTGGTGGGTAAGTGATTGCAGGTGTTTATCATTCGCTCATCATTTATGTGGCTCAGATTTTGTTTGGGTGAGGATCGATTTCGTTTGTCGTAGAAGGTGGCATCTAATGGGGGTTGGAATATGTGTGCTTATTTTTGTTTTGTTGGTGCTCTGTGCAAGCTATTATTAGTTTTAGTTGATTGGTCATTAATGTTTCTGTTTATGTTAGATGAAGGTGGTTCAAGTAAGAGTTAGGTTTGTGGGATTTTAGTCTACTTGTTATGTTTATTGGCGTGCATGTTGGTGCTCTTTGGTGCTTTTTGTCTTTATCATTAGTTGTTTCTTCTCGGTATCTATTATTTTCTTTTTTACCTCGATGGGTGATAGTAGGTGAAGTATGTGTGAGGTTTTGTCATTGATAACTTCTCATCTATATATCTTATTAGGATGTTGAGTTGATTAATTCGTAACAGACATAGGTTGTCATTCATTATTTCTCCTCTATTCAGAATGTCTGAGATTTGTTAAGTTTCTACCGGGTTTCTTCCTCTTATGTTAAGGATACAGATTGTGAGTCTCGCCTTAGTGTTTTTGTCTTTGTTCTTTCCTCTTTATCATTTTACCTGAGTTTGGTAAATCAACCTGATGTTTGTTGTATAGTACCATAACTTTAATATATTTAATCTTGTTTCAAAAAAATATAATATAAATATGTGTCCAAAGAAGTTAAGCACATGTAATATTGCAATTTGAACTTTCGTGTTTATATTTCTTATTTGACGACAAAATATAATGTAGTTACAATTTCTTCTCTTGATTTTCTCATAAATCAAATGGATACCTAATTTGACCCCAAAAAAAATATGGATCCATAAGATCTCAATTAGTAAAAGATTTTGGAAACCAAAAGGTTCTTTTGCAAAAAAAAAGGAAATCCAAAGCTACACTTAAAATTTCTTTTGTGAAATTCGGGTTCTCAACCAAATGTTGTCACTGGCACAACTATCCTAGATATCATATGTAAAGCGCAGACGAGATTACAATTGGTGCATATATATTATACTCTAATTGGGGGAATTCTAGTCCAGCATTATCAGCTGCCAAAACAAAGAAATAGGAGTATTATACATTTAATATTACATTAAACAAATACTAGACAATTTAAGTTCAAAAACCAGGGGATAAAAATACACAATTTGACAGTTGATATTGGTCACAAATAAAGAGATTGGGAAATATTTTGATTACTGAAATAGTAAAATAAGAAAAGTTCATCCATCATAAATCATTCCTGGGGGTACTGCTTCAATGGTACTTGAACACTTTGTCTATTTTGTTGCTGCACTTCAACTTCATCTTGATTATCTAAATCCGAACTACTTGATGGTTTTGCAGCTGGTGAAACCAAATTCTTGAACCATGGACCTTGTGCTCTTGGACTAGGAGAAGATGACCCTCTTCCTGAACTTCCAGGGGACCCAGGAGAACCACCCCCTGTAGTGTTTGATGTTATTCCCGCAAGAAATCGATATGCTACCTTACTAGCTGATACAATCTCTGTTTTCGCTTGTCTAAACTGCAAGTATAAACAAAGAGAATACGTATAATTAGAACATTCTAGATAGATCCTAAGATAAGGTAAGAACAAAATGCCGACCCGTAAAGCTGTAGTTCCTGCTATTTCTACAGCAGCATCACCAGCATGAGCAAACCTGTTTACCCAACCTGGAACATAATTTGTTCACTTAAACGTTAAAACACACACCACATAGATAAGACTAAGAGATAGAGATACATACCAGGAAGCTTAGGTACACCGAGTCTTTCACATAACTCATCACAGAAATGATTACAATTCTTGGACAACAAATCATAAGAGTGTCCAGGCCATTCTCTACTAAGTTCTCTCAGAATCTGATTAACCTTGAAGATGGAATATTCTGTTCTTCCAAGGACAATATTTTCACGGTATGTATACATTGGATTCTTTCCAGCTGGACAGTTAAAAACCCCGGTACCTTGTTCACAATATCCAAATGACCACTCTTCATCTTTACCCACCTGCATAAATTGCCTACCATTTAGTTACAAAAGAAAAAAAGGACTAGAACACACTTCAAATAGAATATACTGCCAAAGGATTATGTAACAACACAATCACATAAAATGGTCTGAAATATAATAACTCCAGAATATGGAACTTGAGCTTTAATAAACTTCTTTTCCAAGTTCCAACACACAAGCATTCAATCGGATGATGATTCTCATAAACAGTAAACCTTAAGTTAACAACTTCACATAAGTAAATTGTACTTACTCTTACACAACAATTGATGCTAAACTAACAGATTCCCAAAATAGTAGCCTATAAATTCAATACAGCTAAAGCAGCCAAATTGGTGATACCATACCCAAACCTGAACCTACTCCTACTCCTATGTCATTTTATCCCAGGTTAATTGCACCACTGGTACTCACGTGTTCCAAGGAATAGCCAAACAAACCCATGTGTTTCAAAGGTAGTATATAAACGCTCCCTCATACATTAATATTGCAAATCTACCCTCTACAGGAACATATTTGGAATCACACGAGTACAATTGCTACTTGTTGAAGCACATGGATATACTTGGCTATTTACCCTAAATACTTGGAATTGCCAGTTAGAAACTCGAAAGAAGTAATAATATCAGAAATCAAACCCAAAGATTCTCAGCTTAAACCCTAGATCTACAAGATTCAAGTTAACAAGTTGAAAGAAAGACGCTGGAAGAAATTGAAGATGTAGTTGGACCTGAACAGCGCTGTGAAAGATACCACCGAAGCCGATGCCGTCTTTGAAGAATTTGTTGATCTGAACAATGGTGTTGTTGGTTTTATCAGAAGCACTGTTTGTTACATCGTAAATGTGAAGGATCACCTCAGTCATCTTCCAATATCACTTTAATCTCTTCTTGTTTTCTTGTCAAACACAAACCTAAGACCCAGCCCCCACTATTGTACTAACGACGCTTTTTTATTTCTTAAGGTAAATTTGACTACTGCAATGATTGCTAACACTAGAGAAGAATAGAGAGATTTTAATACCACAATTCAAACAACCACCGCCACCGCCACCGCCGATTACTTTTCAGTTACTTATTGCGGCGGAGGAAACGGGTATTGTACGGATGTGGTAGACGTGAGTTCTTTACTTTACTTTGATAATGGAGAAGTAGGGGAGAAATGATGTACGACTTTTGGAGAAAATTGTGACTTCTATATGGGTTAAAGTACATAATTAGACAAAAGAAAAAATTTACTACTTTTGACAGGACATAGTACTGTAACTGCAAATTGTTAAAAAAAAAAAAAAAAACTGCAAATCATTTTTTTTTTCATACAAGAGAGGCATTAAAGCCGTTTAGAAATAACGATTACACGAAGAACAATTGTTCTTATTATTATTCTAGCACAACTCTAGCAGTTGCGTGTTCACAACGGTCCTTCATGATCCAACTCAAAAGAAATTCTGGAGGCTCTGTAAATTCTATCGGATGTGTGTTCATAACCGCACCTTCTTTTGCTAGCTTATCTGCGCAAAGATTTGCTTCCCTGAATATACAATTAATTTCAAAATGTGGTAATTCTCGTAACAGCAAAGTACACTCTTTAAGAATTGAAATATTGCGACTACTTAAGTTCCCACCGCCCTTCACTAGCGCGTGGAACTTCCTCGAGTCCACCTGATAGTGAGTTGAGCTCCCACCGCCCTTCACTAGCGCGTGGAGCTCCTCCGAATCTGTTTCAGTACACATAGATATAAACCCTCTATTGATTGGCCATTTCAAAGCATAATGTAATGCTAATAGTTCTGAAATTAACGGTGAATCGAATATGCAAGGACCCATAAAACCCGCAATACACGAGCCATATTTGTCCCTTATGATTCCACCAATACCTGCTTCCCCTTTCGTTTGGATGAAGCTACCATCTATATTTAACTTGAAGTCATTAACGGGTTTTGTCCACTTAACCATCACATTTCTCGCCACTTTAATTATCCCTCCATCTACACTTTTTCCCCAAGCTAAAACAAAGTTTTTTGCCATTGAAAGAATTTCTCTCATTAGTGCTCGGGAATGAGGTAAATTTTCTTTTTCGTTAAAGAGTAGGAGGTTGCGCTTAGTCCAAATGACCCACAAAATAGCTACGGACACATAAGGCCAGTCAAGACCCGCGATTCGGGCCTTTGAGCTTAGGTGGGCCTCGATCCAGAATTTTACAGTACCACCTGTGTTATCTCGGTTTCGATTTTCTGCAGTGTTTTCTGCAGTATTTTCTGTCCCGTTTTCTGCAGCAACTCGTCCAGTCGAGGTTGCAGACCTTCCATTAGCAGCTGTTCGTCCATGTGCTGCAGCAGGGGTCCGTCCAGGCGTGGCAGCAGTCCCTCCAGGTGCAGCAGCAGCTCCAAGGTCTCTTGTCCGTGCCTGCATCCAAGAAGCATTAAGCTGCAGCATGCGCATTTTGTCCTCCATCTTCAAGTGCTGCTCCGCCGAAAGCAGTAGCTCCCCCTCCAAGTCAATCCCTCCAGTCCAGCATCCAGTAACAGCTCTCACTCCCGCTTCCCTAGCGCGCAAACCAGGCCCTACATATAAACCAAATAAGTTCCACACTCTAATTGCAATAATACAGTTCAAAAATAAATGGTGTAAGTCTTCCCTTTGTGCTCCTCAAACTCCGCATTTTTGTGACTCAGCAATGCCCCTTTTATACAAATTATCGGTTGTAGCGATACGATTAAGCACAATCCGCCATACGAATAATCTAACTTTCTGAGAGCACTTAAGCTTCCAAATCAAATCCTAGCGAAAAGACTTGTCTACTCCATTCTCATTCAAGCTTGAAAACGCGGATTTAACCGTGAAACACCCCGAGTTTTCCAACTTCCATGAGATATTCGCCCCCACATCATGACTCGATTCATTAATACCATCACGAAAAGCCTTGATTCCAATTAGGATGGCTTTACAAATACTTGATTCACTCCCATTTATCTCGCGATTTAGAATACCGTTCTTAAAATATTTTTCCCGAAATATATCAATCCATGCCACAGCTTGACCGTTCTGTAGCACCTTCCATCCGAGTTTGGCTAGTAAGGCCAGGTTATATTTTTCCGCGCCTCTTATTCCCAAGCCCTCATTTTGTTTCGATTTACATATATGCTCCCAAGCCACCCAGTGTGTCTTTCTTTCCAAAGCACTCGAACCCCAGATAAAGTTTCTCAATATACTATCTATTTCTTTACACACATACTTCGGTAACTTCATTACTTGCATTTGATATACATGTATAGCATTCAAGACGGATTGAGCAAGAGTCACTCGACCAGCTAAGGAAAGCGTCTTTGTCTTCCAAGTTGCTAACTTGTTCCTCATCTTCTCAACAACACCCTTGTAAAAGCCTTTAGGTAGCCTCCCCGAGAAGATAGGAATCCCAAGATATGAACCAAAGGATTTGCTATAACAAAACCCACTTGCTTGTGCCAATATCATCCGTGTCTGAATCGGAACATTCTTAGAGAAATAAATTAGAGACTTTTCCGCACTAACGGTTTGTCCCGCTTCCTTGCAAAATCTATCCATTGTTTCATGAACCAACTGTACCTGCAAAAGAGATGCTTCACCAAAAAGGATTAGATCGTCAGCAAAAAATAAATGGGACAGTTTCGGTCAGTTTCGACCAATTTGAATCTCCTTCCACTTCTCGGCGATGCACAACTCTTGGATTAACAGCGAAAGCCTTTCCATACACATTACAAAAATATACGGAGAGAGTGGATCCCCTTGTCGGATACCGCGGTGAGGTGTAAATGGTGAAAGAGGCTATCCGTTCCAAAGAACACGCATTTCATTTTCCTTCATACTAGACATAATAATATTAACCCAACTCTCTGGAAAACCAAAACGATTAATTGTATCTTCAATAAACTCCCATCTGATCTTATCGTATGCTTTAGCAAGGTCAATTTTGATAGCCATTATTCCTTTCAAGCCTTGTTGATGACACATCTTGTGATCCACCTCGCGTACTATCACCACATTATCTATTGTTGAACGACCTGGCAAGAAACTACTTTGGCAAGGGCCAATAATGTTTGATAATATAGGCCTAAGTCTATTGACCATAGCCTTCATAATAAATTTAACTGGTGAGTTTATAAGACTAATAGGACGAAGTAAACGTACCCGGTTCGGGTCTGGTACTTTCGGAATTAAGTGTATAAGTGTACCATTTAAACCCGAGGGAAGCTGACCTGTATCCATCGCTTCTCGAACCATCTTGCAGACCGAGGGGCCCACTGTAGTCCAACATTTTTGATAAAACGCGGCTGACATTCCATCCGGACCAGGGGCTTTGGATTGGAAGACTACAGTTCTAATTTCTTCATCCGTAAAGGGTTGGTTAAGCTCATTAATTTTGTCCCTTTCAATTGGTCCCACATCCGGTAACAAAAACTCCTCAATATGATCAATGGGTTTTTCATACAACTTTTCAAAATAATCTTTAACCATAGTTTTCACCTCCTCCTCTTCTTCAATCCAAACATCGAAATCATTTAACAATCTAGTGCAAAAAGCCTTCTTCTTCTTTATTTTCGTAGCCAGTTGGTAGAATCTCGTATTCCTATCTCCAGATTCAATCCATTTTTCTCTCGAATTTTGGAAATGTATTGCTTCTTCTTGTTCTAAGACGTCCTCATATTCTTTTATTAACCGAAAACCCATTTGCCTAAGCGATGAATTATAAGAGATTTGTAGGGATTTTTGAATTCCTCTGATTCTAGCACATAATTCTCTTTTTCTTCGATTTAGATCTCCAAACACTGTCATCTTCCATTCAATTAGATCACTTTGAATTGCCTTTAGACCTTTACTCACTCCTTTCACATTACCTTCCCACTTATTATTCACAAAGTCCAGAAAACCCTTGTGGAGGCACCATGCCATCTCAAATCTGAAGCAGCGAGGAAACTCCTTCGGTCTTTGGATTGGACAGACTTGAATTAATAGTGGCATACGGTCCGAGTGGACCCTTTCTAAGTGTCTAACTCGCGTATTTGGAAATAAATTCTGCCATTCTACATTACCATACGCTCTATCTAATCGTTCCATAATCCGTTGACCCGAATTCCAAGAATCACACCAAGTATACCGAGGTCCTTTGAAGCCTAGATCAATTAAGTTGCAGCTGTGTCTCCACTCCTCAAAATTTTTCATTCTTCTCGAAACCCCTGGAATACCACCTTTTTTATCAATCTCTAACCCCACCTGATTAAAATCTCCAACCACAATCCACGGAGTTTGTAAATTGTGAAAAGTTTGGTATAGTGCCTCCCAGAAAAATTCTCTTTCCTTATAATCTGGCTTCGCATAGATTGCCGAAAAAGTCCAGGGTATGCACCCCTTCTGAGTTATTTCAACATTTATTACTTGGCGTCCCGCGGATAGAACACTCACATTCACGTTCGAATCATTCCAAAGTAACCATATACCGCCTCTATAACATTCAGAATCTACCCTAATTGAATTATCTTTCTGTAAAGAATTGATAATATTATTCGTCGTTATCCCACTAACCCGCGGCTCTACTACTACAGTTAACCAAACATTGTTAGCCACCATCATGTCTCGTAACACTTGTCGAAACCTTGGTTTAGCTGCACCGTAACAATTCCATACAAGTATATTGATTGGATGCTTAGATTTCTCCCAAGCCATGCCTGAAATAACTGAACAAATCATTAATAATAAAAAATAATTATGGAAGTTACCTATGCGGCGCATCAGGCGCGAGGGGTCCATAACAATATCCGCTTCCCCATTTTCGCGCAAATTCCTTGCTGTTGCTGCAGAATTTCTGGGGATTCATTCACTTGGCTCTCATAACACATCGTTTCCTCTTCATCGCAACCTCTCTCCATGTCCGAAAACGGATCCGGAGGCATAGGCGGCAACCCACAAAATTCCGAGGTTCCAACTAGGCTGGGCAGCGCCTGAATTGCTACTGCCGAGGGGCCTGCTGTGGCTCTTTTTGGAGTTTCAGCTTCTTCAGTTATAATTTATTTATTTATGTTTATTGCAAGGAGGCCCCTGTCTGTTGATGAACTAGACATTACAGCCACATCTAGAAGTCCTTCACTCGCCCCACACATATCTACCTCTTTCCCAGCTTCGCTCAACACAACAACTCCCTGTCCTTGTCCCACTTTGTTCCCATTTTTTCTCCCTACTTTCCTACCTTGTTTCGCACCTTTTTTGTCAGCTTTCTCTTTCTCCACCAGTGCCTCTATTTTCAATTCTAAATTCTCCGCATCAAGTACCTCCACTTCATCTATTAATACTTTCCTTTGTTCAAAATTCGGCGAAATAATCACATTATGTCCTCTCGAATTTCCACCTTTTTTATTATTTTTATTTGCCCAAGTTACGTTCTTACCTTTACCACTACTATTTTTTGACCCCGAACTTTGGCCTCTACTTGGAATACTTTGTACCGAATGTCTTCCTTCTTGAAAGTTCTCTTCCATTCTTAAGGCTTCAAAGCGAGTCCCTAATCCATTATTAAAATGTGATCTAGTTGCATTATTCAAAGCCCCCCTACTTGAACCTCTATTACCCCTTCTTACTGTCATCCATTCCCCGTATTTTTCCTTACATGGTTGAACCTCTACTACCACTTCTTTACCCTTTGCCAAAGCCACATCCTCGTCCATTATTGATGGTGTATTTGGAGGGAAATTTTCCTTTCTGTGACCAAATTTACCACATTCAAAGCATATCAAATGCAAGCCTTCATATTCGACTTTGCATATATCTGAACCAATTCTTACCTCGGGCTCGAGAGGTTTTTTCAAATCCAATTCAATTGCCAACCTCGCGTAATTTCCTCTTAGTCTTGCTTTTGTCATCGGATCAATTCTCACCGTTCTCCCAAGTTTATTTCCTATCTTTCTTAAGATGTGCGCGGTGTAATTTTGCATTCCAACGTTCGTAATCCTGACCCAAGCTATTGTTGTTGTTATTGAATTGGATATAGCGTTAGAACTCGGTGTCCATTCTCTAACCACTAGGTAATGGTCAAGTACCATCCACGGCCCTCCCGAAATCGCGAATTCAAGGTCCTCTCTCTTTTCAAATTTAACCATGTAATATCCGTGACCCACATCAACCAATTCGAAATGCCCCTGGGGAGTCCAAATTTGTCTAAGTTTAGACGATAGATACGTAAATCCGACCTCCCTACCTAGAAGTCTAATAACAGCAGTGTTACGCCACAATCTTATTCCCTCTTGAATCTCGTCCCTGGTTCGGATGACAGTGGGGATTGAATCATTTATTCCATCCACATCGTCATCTTCAATCAATTCTTCCAATTCAAAGAACTCGTCATCACCCATAATTCTACTAGTTTTTTATTCCTCACTATCCTCAATAATTGGAATAACTACGTTGTTTCCGGTTACAGTACCTTTCCAATCATTCAGTTTTGGTCTAATAAAAGTTCCTGACGAATTACCTTGTTTCGTGTTAGTTCCGATTTTGTTCGAAGGGAATTGCAGCGCTGGAGTGTTCCCCTGAGCTGCGACTTCAGCATTCATTTCTCCACTGATGATCGGAGATGCTCTAGGTCTCTTACTTGCACGGCCATTAGCTGCAGCGAGCTAAGGAAATTCCTCTGTTGGAGACGCGCTGGGAGAAGGCTCTGGAACAGTGATGTTGTGATCAGTCATTGTAGTGTCGTGTTTATCTGGTGGTTGCGACACCATCGGAATGGCGTCGCCGGTCTGGTGGAGCGGCGGTGAGGCCATGAATCAAGGAGAAGCAGTTTGCAGTTTCCTGTTTTTCTGGAGCGTACGTTGACTAGTTCTTTTTTTCACTGCGAAAAAATAATTGCAAATCATTTTTTTGTGGTATTAAAATGAGAGGTAACTCTCTAAATTACATTATTTTTTTATCGTATTTTAGATAGATTTTAAATTAAAAAAATACCTATTTAAATCATGAATATAAAAGTCTATTCCAAAAGTTGACAGGTTATTATTTTTTTCTATTAGATTATCTAATTTCCCATTTAAATAAAAATCTATCACTATTTTATTTTCTTATCATTTTTATTATTATTAATTAAAAATAGAGGTATTTTTTTAAAAAACTCTGATAAAATTACATTATTGTTAAATTAAGCCTTTAATAATTTATTTTAAAAAAATACCTAATAAAATAATTATTTATAAAAAATATAAAAATTATATTTTTATACCTTTACTACCTTTAGTATTAAATATATTGTTTTTAATATAATATTTATTTTTAAATATTAAACAAATAATAGGGTACCACCATCATCACAATCACCACCACCACTATGTATTTAACCACCATTACAGCTACCACAATCACAACCACCACAACCACCACCACCACCACCTACTACTAATTCCATTACACACACGTGCGTCCGTGATTTTTTTTTAAAATCGTCATAACTAATTCAAAAAAAAATCAGAAAAATAAAAAATATGTATTTTGGGATGAAACAAATTAATATTTACGTCTATAATTTTTTTATTTAATTTTTTTCCGCAAATACGAAATTTACTGTTTTAAACATGAAAACAGTGAATTTTCTTTTCGCAAAAATGAAATTCACTACGAAAAATTCATAAAACTCAAAAAAAAGAAAATCATAGACGTAAATATTAATTTGTTTTATCCAAAAATGCGAATTTTTTATTTTTCTGCTTTTTTTTTAGAATTAGTTATGACGGTTTTAAAAAAAATTCACGGACGCGTGCGTGTATAATGAAATTAGCAGTAGGTTAAGGTGGTGGTGGTAGGGTGATGGTGGTGTTGGGGGGTCGTGGTGGTGGTGGTGGAAGGTTTTAATCGCAAATGGGATGAATCCATCTTAGTTTTACAATAGAGATGAGATTTCTCATCTCAGTATTAAATGAGTTCTTTTTTGTTTTAGTGTTTAATAATGTTGATGACTCATACAATTTAATTTTGAATGTTATATAATGAGCTAGAAACAGTTATGTTCTTCATTTCAACTAATTATTGCTTCTCAAGTCATCAATTTTCAAAGTAAATAAGTTATTTCTTATATAAACGTAAACTGTAGGGAATGGATCAGAAGAATAAGAAGCTAATAGCCTTAGATTTCGAAGGCTCTGCAAACAAAATCGGAGTAGGAATAGTAAAACTGGACAGAACAATCCTATCAATCCCCCGACATACATACATAACCCCACCAGGTCAAGGCTTTTTATCTCGCGAAACAACACATTATCATCTCCAACACATTATACCTTTTTAATTAGTTTTACAATAGAGATTTGACAAATCTCATCTTAGTTATACAATAGAGATGGGACAAAACTCATCTCAGTATTAGAATGGAGATGAGACAAATTCATCTCAATCTTAAAATTATAGATGGGACAAAATCCCATTTAAAAAAAATCAAAATAAAAAAAATTCAAAAAAAAAAATCATAGACTTAAATATTAATTTGTATCATCTAAAAATACAATTTTTTGATTTTTTTGATTTTTTTAGAATTAGTTATGATGATTATAAAAAAATCTCGGACGTGCGCGTGCGATGAAATTAGTAGTAGGTGGATTTTCACATCTATGATAATATTTGATTTAAATGAGAATAACAACTATAATAAGGGTATTATAGTAATTTTCATCTAAATTAGAAGTTGGTTTGTCATTTTGATTTAAGAGGGCATTAACCCTTTTAAATTAATTAATTATATAATTTTTTTAATCTGATTTATTGATTTCTTTCTTCTTTGTGATTGATCCACTTAAGAGGCGATAAAAGGATGATGTGATTTGGGATGATATTCAGCATTACTTTAAAATAAGTTAAAGATAAATAGTTGATCTAATCGTTAGACTATTGCAAAAACTACGAGAAACATAGGATTTAAATTCTAAATTAATATTTTTAAAATCCTAACTAAATTTTCATTTTTTATAAGATTAGTTATTTAATTTTGGTTCAATATGAATTTAAATTTTTTGTGAATCTATTTACTGATTTTTTCTTTATTTGTGTATGAGTCCAATTCGATAGTAGATTATAGAGATATTAGTTCATATAGTCCTAGGACCCAACTATCCACCCCCATCAAGTCCAGCCCCTTATTTTTTCCTTAGCAGGTCCATCGAAATATATAATCTTCCAACGTTGCCCTTCTTCATAATAGATTAATATCAAGTCATACCATAATTTCAGCAATTAACGATTTCCACTTATGTAGCATATCTATTAATTCCATTTTTATTGCTAATTTATTATAGTAAATTTCTTAAACGTTTTTAACATCACAATTAGCTGAAGACATACCACCATTATCATCTCCAACACTACACATCACAGCATTCATCCACATTCGATATCAAAGGTATGTTCCAAATCTCTTACTTTTTCTTGCATCTTGATTACATTAAGCTTGTTCTATGTTTCATGAAAATAATACATTATAACATTATATAATATACCAGCATTATAGTATAGGATTTTCAATTTTTGCTTTTGATAGATCTAAGTTGTTACAAAATACTAAAACAACTTGTCACAATATAAAATACAGCACAATTTTGTGTTTCACTGAGATTTACATTCTTCTTTGTTGTGTTTAATTAGGCATGGCATCCAACGTTCTCGTCCTTTTCCGTTTCAACGAAAAGAAGACTTTGAAGTTATTCAGATTATTCGATTCTTACGAATCTATCAGAAAGCTCAGTCTGGTAGACCAAAGAAAAAGAGATTCCCATCAGAAGGAGAGCGTGCATATGTTTCACAGCGATGAATGTGTAGCAACTGTCAGACATATCGTTACTCGTGCATTTTTTTTCTTCGTGTTTTTAACTTTCAATAATTGTAATATGGTGCACACTTAGTTATTAGTTTGAACTACTCCATTTATGAATAAAAGAATGTTTTATGTCCCTTATATTACGTTGTTTTGCAATTAGTCAGTTTAAAATTGTGACTGTCATAACCCATTAGTTATAATATACAACCCATCAACATAATATACATAACCCACCACTAAGTTAAATAAGAAAACGTCTAACCCACCCAATTCAACAGTCACACCATCGATATTACGAATCATTGCCCATCGTCTTTATTATTAATATATGTTTAGTTATTTACCACCAATTATCATGAATAACCCATCAGTACAACAAACATAACCCACCATGTTTTAAAGTTAATTAGTATATACCATCTGTTTGTACTATCACACCACCAGAAGTACTCACATCATCCACCAAATAAAACAATTGATACCTGTTTTATTTCACCATCAGTTATACACAAAAATCCATCAAAATTATGATGGCATAGGGTTTGTCCTTTGAAACCTTGAAGACGACGATGGGTAACGGGCTTTGACTTTTTTTTGTCGCTTCAAATTTTTATATTCTAATTTTTTACTGATTCCGTGATAGTAGCAAAATTGGTTTTGGTAACAAAATTATAATTAATGGTTTACGGATTTTTGACTGATTCCATGATATTAGCAAAATTGGTTTTGGTAACAAAATCATAATTAATGGGTTATGGAGGGTAAGCTTGTCTTTTGTGATGGGATGGACCTGATGGACAATGGTCTATTGGTTGTGGACTCTATGGGTTAGTCACCCTAGATTATATCCACTATCTAGATTTTTTTATTGAATTATAGGTCCTTGTAGTTATATTTATTGTTCAGAATTTTTTTGTTCAAACCCTTGTAGTTATACACATTTTGATGTCAATGTTCGTGGCATAATTCATGGGTATATACCTAATGTTCCAAGATAATTTTTTCCTTGTCAAGGTATATGTCATTTCCATGTCAGTGATGGTTAGACACCCACTAGTTTACTTTCCTGCAGAAGAACAAGATCATCAATTAGAACGCCGATTACCCATGAAAATGCATAAGATCGGTATATACTCACCAAAATGAAGATCCATACCCACGAAAATGAAAATCCATACCCACAAACATGCAAAATAATCGGTATATACCACAAAAAATTAGATCCATAACTACAAAAAAATACAGATTCATACCCACAAATATACATATCCATACATATGAAAAACAGATCTATACCCACAGATATATAGATCATACCCACGTAATTAAAACCCTAAAAATTATGAGCATATATTTATACCCATAGAAATATAGATCTATACACAGAAAAGTATAGATCTATACCCACGAAATAATAACCCCAAAAATAATGAGTTTTTACCGTTAACAAAGGACTGCTAAACTAAGGTTAATAAAACCTATAGGCCAAACTCTTAAGATATGAATCTAAGGGTATTAGTAAGGGTTTGTATATGCGCAAGCTAAGTGTTAGAAGATATGATAAACTCAACTAAAGGATGATTAAGACTAGAAAAACAAATTTCTAAGAAAGATAAGGAACTAGCCTAACTAAAGCCAATTTAGTCTAGGTAACTAAAATCCTAAGGTCACACAATTAAGCACCTAAGGGAGAGAGATTCTCTAAGGCTGTCTTAAGACATACTAAGGGATTTAAACAAGATATAGTTAAATAGAAAGTAACAAAAACAATAAAAGCAAACATTAAGAAGGTATATGAGCGTTTATAGTGGTTATGTCTTCCTGCATCCACTGCCTGGGGTCATAGCATATGATTTTCAAATTTCTCCACTAAGCTCATTGATACCTCTTCCGGGTGAAATACAAACCGTTATAAACAAGTTTTTCCGGGCTAAACCACAATCTACAAACTCTCGAGACTATTACCGGTTAAGTCAAAACCCGATGAGACTATATGCGATTAAGTCACAACCCGTAAGATTTTTACAAGGTCCAGTCTTAACCTATGAGTCTCTCTCTTCTTTGACGTAGATAAAGCGTAAAACACTAAGTGGTTGGAAAGTAATATTACAAACCAAATGACTATACACCTTGATGAGAAAATATGAAATAAGCTTGTGATGTATAACTCCTTGATGAGTTTGATAAACTTTGAAGCCTGATGATGATATCCTTGAGAGTAGATAGAATTTAAGCTTGAATATGATTTGCTCCTTGTTGAGTAGATTGGATTGAAACTTGAGATGGATACTCCTCAATGAGTTGATTTGAATGAAGCTTGTAGCAAATACTCTATGATGAGTTGTTTTAAAATGAAACTTGTGGTAAATACTCCTTGATGAGTTGATCATGGATGGTGGCTCTTAGCTTTATTGTGATATGTAATGAATATTAAAGCTAGTGAATACTCTTTTAGATTGAAGAAGAAAGTGTGGTTCAATTTGTGTTTCAAGAGGGAAGTTGGAAGATGCCTAAAAGATTTATATTTATAGGCAAAATGCTTCCAAATTTTATGTATTTATTTCCTTTACACCGCCATATGACGCTTTGATAAAGTGGGATAACGAAATGCTTAGCCATGATGACGGTTTTAAAAACCAGGTTGACTATTTACTCCCCAATGGCTATACTCTACATAACACTCACTAAGCAAACAAATACATTCTTAGGTGGCATTAAAACGTCGTTGTAAGATGATAAATCATATTGACGTTTTGTGATCCGACATGACAGTTTGCACTTAATATTGGGATACCATCTTGGGAATATGCATGGGGAGGCGTGTTTATTTTCCATGGGATCTGTCGTCGTGCGCACAAGCTGGACCAGACTACCTATGTTAAAAAAAGATGAATTTTGAACTCGGGATGATGCTTGTTTAAAACAGTTTTACGGTTTTTGATTCAGATGACAATTTTTTAAAGCGGGTGCCTGGTTTGCCAAGTCCGACATGACTAAATGGCTTCTGCAATTTTCACATGGATTTTTATGTGATGCTTAAATGAACAACTTTTCTTCACTAAAGTTATATAGAATGGTATTTTATGTGATTTTGTAGTTCAACTGAAAGACTAATTCTTAATGTACACAAATATATGATTACAACTATTTGAACAAAGCTAGTATCAAGAGAGTGTTAATAAGTCCATTCTATGATAACTACAATGGAATACTATCAACTAGAAAATTGTTTAAAAAGTGTCTTGGAGAAAGTTTTAAGTTAATCACAAGATATAGTATGCAACATAATAGAAATAATATCATGTAGATGTAGAAGATAAAATTAGAGCAATATAGAATTTAAAAGGGAGGAGACAAAGTAAGGTTTTCACAATAGTATTGGTGAAATCTTATAAAAATATGAAAGATAGTATAAGAAAGGGTAGAGAACTAATATCATAATGATCTATAACAAAAAAACAGCCTAGAATAAGGACTATATTCTAACATTCTCCCTATTTTTTATGATGATAAATCATTCACTAAAACTTTCCTAGGATGATATGAAGTATGAATATTTAAAGGAGGTAAGCTTCCCCTTACAAAGTGAATATAAGATATATAACGTTAAGATTTAACTCCCCCTTTCAACAAGCCTAAGTGTAGGTTTTGAAAAGCAATGTGATTTGTGAGAAAGGTGCAAGTAGTTTAGTACACATAAGAAAACAATTTTATGTATTCTTTCTTCCCCTTTGTCTTCATCAAAAAGACAATAGTACCTACTCAAGTGAATTAGATAGCAAAAAACAATTAATCAAGCAAAATATGCATAAGCATTAACATCTAAACATGGTATACTAAGCATGATGATCACATAACCTCAAGAATTCTCAAACAAGCAATATATGAAGAGTAAGATGATCATAAAGATATATGAGCAAGGAAATGAAGATCTTACCAACCGATGCATGTATTGACCATGAGGTACGATAGCTTCTTACCAAGCGCTTCCATCAATGGTGAGTGTCAATGATATTGAGTTTCTTCTACGTCTTTTGTCTCAACAAGAAAAATTACCCAAAAGCATATACATATGTAGAACATGCAAGATGATATAAGAAAACTAACAATTGAAAAGATAAATATGAGATGAACCAAGAGATAAAAAATATTAACCATCATAACGACGACACACAAATGCCAAGATAAGCATATAAAATTTTAAGCAGAAAATAAGAAGCAGTGCAAATAGGAAACAAAAGCATATAACACAAAAAGCATACATCACATGACATTTTAATGTCTACAGAGTCATGATGATAATAGCAACAAATAACAACTAATCACGACCAACCCACAACACACCATGTATCAACAAATATCTTCTAAGGATAAGCAAATCAAGATCATGGAAAACAACTATAGCATATGAAACAAGTATTGTTATTATAGCATGTAGGCAAATCAATAGGTATCATAATTCTCCTCTTAAGGTAGAAATAAAGAGTGAGTGAATCAATTAGCAACCATATCAAATAAAATCACATATGACATATATGTCATATCATAAAAAGATTTCATGTATGTAAACTCCCCCTATTAGGTATCACTAGGAAAAAGTCATATTATCACAATACCAACGAAAAATAAAGATATGATATATGCAACAAGATTCTAAAAATCTCATCACATAAGCAATTAGACATATCAATGAGTCAAGGCTCTCCCATACTAGATAAAACAATTAAGAATCATAACACACTCTAGCTACAAAGAAGTAAAATAATAGGCATATAGCTAAGGGAAGACAAATTCATCACCCAAATTTCCCTTTTTCATGTGATAATAGCATCCATAATCAAGAAATAAACCATTTAGCTCCTTGATGATATTTTTCTATAATCACAAAGAATAACTAGGTACACATGGTGGTTTGGGTCCTTGGGGTTAGTATCCTTTCACAATCCACTTTGGACTTTAACATGGGGGTACTTAGAGGCCTAATTCAAGTTTTTTTGAAAAACACAATGAGATGCATAATGACCAACTTTTTCGCAATATCTGCAACAATAATTTTTATGATGTGAAAAAGATGCACAATGAGAAGGAGAAGATTTTAAAATACAACTTCTCAATTGCTTATACTTGATCAAGGGATCACAACAAAATCCGATTTCTTCAAGAATAGAATTTTGGTCAAAAGATAAAATCTCTAAGAAGGATTGATCTTTAGAATGATTTAATAAGCTGAAATTAAGATCTTCCACTTCTTTAAGTAATAAATCATTTTCTTTCAAATCTATTTGAATTTCTTCAAGGAGGGGGATGGTTTTAAAACAAGACTTTACATTGATTTCAAAAGAGTAATTCAAGTTGGGACATAAGTTTAGGCATCTCCTTTATTCAATTTTTAACTCTTCTACCAGAAGATTGTTTGATAACCTATAAATCTCAAGAGTTTTAAAAAAGAATGCATAAAGGATGTCATTATGCTCATGATAATAATATAAGAGAGACACATAGATAAGGTAAGGTAATACCTCATGATTGGCTATAGTGGCAACAATAGTATGATTATCTTTTTTTCTTCTTTATTTCCACCACTCATGATTCCATAAGATATCTCCAGGTATGTTTACATATGCCTTTTTTGCTTTTTGGATGCCTAGCTTCTCGAATACTGACTTTGGCATAAGATTCACACTTGAACCCAAGTGACACAGGACTTTCACATCCCACCATTTTGGATTGGGGGTGGAAACCTCCAGGTTCTTGAACCTTAGGTGGTAGCTTCTCTTCAACATTCTTCAAGACTTTCTCAGTATGAGCCGTAATCTCGGTCTCGGCTTCCAAACTCACGTTTTCACTCTCACCCTCTTTAGGAATAGCCCGCGTGAACACTTTTTGCGGTTTAAGCCCTTTCTTGACAATCTCAAGTACATGGGAATTGATTATTTCTTCGATATATGCCTCTACAAATTCCTTGATTTTGATGTTACCCCTTTTGACATGTCATCTTCATAGAAACAGGTGGTGAAATCAATGGAACACTAGGTGGAAAATCCATATTTCTTCTTCTTCTTCTTCTTCTTCTTCTTCTTCTTCTTTCTCGACCTTTTTGTCCGCTAGTGCAAGTATCTCCTCGATCTCTTTCGCAATCTCTTTGACGAGAAGCTCAACATTTGTCTTTTCCAAGCTTGACTTGGTTGGCTCTTCAACTAATTCTGGAATCTCCACAACAATCTCTGTAGGAGGTTGTGATTCTACTACTTTTTCAGCTTGAAGGCTAATAGCCTTACATGATTCGAACCCAACACTACCAGCCATATTCTCGTCATTCTTCATACCTTGGCCCAGTTGTGGAAGAGTTTGTCGAAACATCTCAAAAGCATCGACTATTTGGGTGACTTGTGTCCTTATTATCTTCAACGTAACATAGTGCTCGTTGAATCTCTCATATTTAATCCTCATATTGTCTTGTGTCAAAGTCCAGAAAACTTGCATTATTTTATTAGTATCAGATCCTTCATGTAGAATTGCGACAAAGCTTTTTGTGCTAGATTCTCGGCATACGCATTATAGGTTGGGTGCGGTGGTAGTGCTAGCTTGACATAACCTTGTCCCCCTTGATAAGGACCTTGAGATTTATGATGGAAATTGTTGATTTGTGGTCGTGGTTGGTAAGAATTACCTTGATTCATAGTCCTATTTGGATTAGACCATTGAATGCCCGTATGATTTTGATTCCCTTGCTGAAACCCAATATTACCACGATTTGAAATAAAATACACTTATTCTGGATTTCCTTCACACTCTTCCTACACATGAATGTTGACCCCACAACACAGACAAACTTGTATTTCTTACACTACTTTCATCTCAGTTGGTTTCCTTTAGACACTTTTATTTGTTGTAAGTGCCAACTCCTCCAATTGGTTCTCAATCGCATATAATTTAGAGACTATAGCAGTTTCACAATCTAAGCGCATCGTGTCTTTGGTATTTGTATTGGGAGCTCACGACTATGGCCAACTCTTCTTGGTTTCTACTATTTTTGACATACCAACTGCAGCTTCTATAGGATCAATAGACATAAAAACTCCTCTTCCAAGGTTATCTATGCTTAATCTTGACTCGATATTCATGCCCTAATAGAACATCGTTAATTGAAGTGCTAGGTATAACCATGAAGTGGACATCTGGATAATTTATATTGGAATCTTGTACATGCTTCTCTACACTCTCGCCACTGTCTTGCAAAAACTTGTAAGTGCCATTTGATACTTCATTCTCATACCTGAGGATAATATCGATCAAAGAACTTGACTCGTAACTCGTCTCACGACGTAACCGATTTTGATGATTGACTATCCAACCATTCACTAGCACCTCCAGTCAAGAAAATTGAAACATGAAGTAATACGATGCTCGCGTGTAATGCCTTGAGTAATGTAGGTGTCAAAAATATACATAAGTATGACCTTACTAGATCATGTTGTGTTGCACCACTGTAGTGTCAAAGCTCATGAATTGACTCAATATACCTTGATCTGGCTTGAATTTGGAAACTTGGATCACTGGAGGGCGAATCCCTAATGGTTGTACTCGAAAAGGTGCTCCCTGACCAGTAAGACCTTGTTTGCGCCATTGGATGATTTGTGGATTCCCTCCTTGTGTCACGCCTTATGGTGGTAATACCTGGGGGATTGAAATTTGTTGATTGTTATCCCAAGTGGTACCTCGTCTTCTCGAGCGCTCACATGTTCACCCTCAATTATTATTATTGGATCTACTATTCCAGACATCGCTTCGTTCTTCCTCTGCTCCCTCTTTTGCTTTTACTGAGCTCGTAATAATTTCTCGGGATCCGAGAGCATATACCAATACATAGGAAAACATGAAAGAGACAAAAACAAAAACAAGCGTAAAACTAAAAAAACGGATACACTAAACTGAACACAATAACTACCTAGAAAAATCCCTGCGACGGTGCCAAAAACTTGGTGGTCTTAAAGGTGTGATAAATAAACAATAAGAAAGAACACACCTAAGACCACTACGAGATATTCACTACAAGTGCACAGATTGTTCGCAAGTAATAGTTGATAAATAAAGTTCGTTCTTAGGGATTTATCGGTTAGCTCAAGCTCGTGTTCAGATGTAAGCGCAGAAGAGATTAATTTTTTAAACTAAAAAGATAAATAAAAGGAAATATTTGTTTGGTTTTTGAAATAAGAATTAAAGAAAATAATATTGACTAATAATGCAAATACAATCTCTCTCTCTCTCTCTCTCTCTCTCTCTCTCTCTCTCTCTCTCTCTCTCTCTCTCTGATGAATTTATGTAGGCTTTGAATGCAAAGACATGTTTCTTAAGTCAAAACCGATATATATATATATATATATATATATATATATATATATATATATATATATATATATATATATGTTATGGATGAAATCTAGGACATGGCATCTGTAAGTGGAGTGGTTGACCCATAGCATCTGTAAACCTAATAACTTTTTCGTTATAACTCCAAATCACGATCCGTTAGTGGCCACGCATTCCTAATTCAAAACCCTATTGAATATAAAAGGGTTGCTTCAAATTCTCTGTCGATTTTACGCGGCACCGAAAATACTACACTTTCCAAATCTGACTCTCAGCTTTTGCACATTCTTAAAATGACTTCTTTCTTTGGTCTTTTAACTCTTGATTTCGTCTTTGATCTTCTTTCCTTGACTTCTTATCCATGTCTTGGCATCTAATATCATCATTATACCTCAGAGATTCACATTCAACACACAAGTTACACAAAAAACACTCTAAAAGTAACAAATCTCCAAAATAAGGCAAGAAACGAGAAACTAACAAATAATAGGGAAAAATCCCTCAGTTAAGAATATAATACACCTAATATGATGTCTCATGACTAGATTATTTTATCACAAATATAAGGACATCAGGAACCAAATGTGAAACGCCTGGTTCGATTTTTAAATTATATAAAAGCAAGTCATTCGGTTCAGATCCAATTGTGATAAAAAGTGAGACGAATCGAACATGCTTACCTACCATCTTACGTAATAGTATTAGTATAATATATTGTGAAAAAATGTTTTATTTAACTTTTAATGTTATGTTTCATACAAATTTTCTTTTTTAATTTATGTTATAAATAATTCTTTTTCTTAATTTACTTTTTATAATATTAAATTAAAGGTGAGAGTGCGTATATATCATTAAATTTGTACACATATGTGTTTTGCGATTTTTAATATTTACAATACAAACAAAATTAACATATAGGAGTATATTATAATGAATTAATGATACAAGCCCTTCTATAAATTACAACCTAAATTGGTTTCCTTTCTATCAAGTGAGACAAAAAGGTAAAAGTCGTTGGCATGATTTGAAGTTAGTGGAGGACCATTAAATAACATAGCTGTAAAACACACCAAATGCAAAATTATTGATAAGAAGCTCGACAACTCCACCACTATATTACATGGGTCGGTCCCTAACTCCCTAATGTCAATTCATTTCATTTTATCGTGACCAAAAAAAAAAAAATTCATTTCATTTCACCCGATCAATCTTATCCAGGCCTATAATTATGTTAAGTTGTAAAGACCTTTGTATTACACAAATAACCATATATACCCTAATGGATTATACGTGAAACCTTTTTTTTCAATTTTTTTAAAATATATCTAAGGTCTAATAAAAGACCAATAAGTACATCTAAATTTACCAAACTTTCGAGGAAACGGCCACAATAATACAAGGTGTGGCCCAACTGCACCTACCACTGTCAAGAACCTCCAAAATCCATCTGGTGGATCCATATACAGAACTGCTGCCCTCATCGACGATACTCCCATCTTAGCTAACCAGTGTGCACACGAATTCCCCTCTTTATAAATATGGTTAAACTCGAATTTATCGTGCCCTTCGAGTATACTTCTACATTCCGCGATTACATCATCGAACCAACCCCCTTGTTACCATCGCCCTTCACTAGCGCATGTAACTCAACCGAATCAGTTTCGATGAGACGTCTCATATTTTCGAGTGGCCGCCATATATAGACCGAAGTGTAGCGCAAATAGTGTAGCTTGGAAGGCTGATTTCTCCTTACACGCTCCTGCAAATCCCCTCAAATAGTCACCATTCCTATCTCGGAAAAGCCCTCCAACACCCGCCCTTTCGGAACCATATAGGGAACCATCAATGTCCAGTTTAATACCAATAGTCGGTTTTACCTATGTCACTAGGGTACTTCTCGCGAAACAATTAAACCTCCATCTCATTCCTTCCCGAGCGCGGATATAAGATGTAATTGTGGTTGCATATGCCGTCTTTGACTTGTCGTTAAGAGATCCGACTTACCTTTTTAGGAAAATAAGAGTTTCACGTCCCTATAGAATCTGTGAAGATTCAACATCTTACAAAAATGAATCAAAAGACAAGTAACTAATAAATAAAGCCTGAAAACCACGAAGCAATCCCCAATCACCAGCATGGTTGCTACCCTGAGTATAGACTAGACGATCACCCTCCGGCAATAACAACTTTTTGATAGCCGGGATGAGAGATCCTTAGGGTCTATCTGGGAGCGCGCGTTTTCAAGAAACACGACAGTATGGGGACCCTAAAAGTAAGAAGAACATTTTTTAGTGGAAGGTCCAATGCCGCACTTCAAAATGTTCCTTTGCTTTTCTTCATCTAAGCTTTCTGAAGACGCTGCTTTTCCGCTTCATTGGTAGGAAGAGGCCTGTTGCGCTCTTCCATTGTAGCACCTACGAAAAAAGCATTAGAAGGAGAAAAATTACGGAACCCAAAGTATTACTAAGGAAAATACAATAGAGCACATGAACTAATACTACCTTCCTAACCTGTGTGTGGTAGAATGAAAGAGCAAGTTTGTTACTCTGGCAGAATGGCGTAAAGAATGGTGAGTTTGCTAGAAGTAAACCTGCTTACAATGTATGAGCAAGCTTTGACCCGGCTTGTCAATAAGAACATACCCAAATGTCAAGCAGGCAACATCAAGAAACAAGACAACAAGATCGACTAAACTACTCACTTGTCCTACACCAGGCCAAATATAAATAACTATGTTCATCATACATAGTCCCACTCGATACCCAAAAGTATGATTTTTTAAATTATTCTATTGCTTGGAGTTTGTCACGAGATGATCATTATTATGGTACAAGACTAAAAAATATCGCCTTATATCGCTAGATTCCTTCAAGAGATAGCATTCTTATAAATATTGGAAATCTAATGGATCCCCAATTTTCTCTCCCAAGATCTAAGAATTCATAAGGATACGCCAAGTATTTGGAATCAACTGATCGAGGCAAATTGTATAATATCTAAGTATGTCACATATGTGGGAGGGGAAAACGTATACCCCTTAAACATACACATATATGCTCTAACCCAACCTAAACAATTCATTAATAAATGCTTTCCTAACGCGTCCCTGAGAAACCAAAGAAGGATTGGACCAAGGATAAATCGTGGGTTCCGTGGGATGAAGTGGGATTATCAATAAGGAAATTGCCTACTTGGGGTATTACGTCTCTTGGCGGGTCACTAAAATAATTCCTACTCATACTACCTAATCCCAAATTGTTGTTAAGTGCAGTGTCTCGAAAGGGGGACAAACCGGAGGTATACCATCCGTAGTTACAGTGTTTCACGTTTGGAGAACGGTACAAGGTTGATGAACAGTCGCTAGAATACCACGACTCCATCTCCAGATAATCAGAATCCATTCGAATATAAAGAGTTAAAAGAAATATTTAAAGAAGAAAAGTACCTTAAGGCAGAAGATCGATACTCCAGAGAAGTGGAAAACTTTTTTGACTTTTGGAGACAAAAAGGATTCGATAACAGTTAATATTATGAAGAGAGGGAGGGATACCATCTTATATAAAGGTAAAAGAATTAATTAATTAATTTTGGGTATCTCTCACGTGAATTAAAGTGAGGATTGGGGAAATAGAATATCAGGACTGAGTAGACCATTCGAACTGCCTTGTAAGTATTCATTAGTTACTTTGCATTACGTTGTTACTTTACATCAAATAGACAATTCAGACGGTGAAACAGGAACTGCAAATTTTTGAATTTTAATTAAATTGTAGCATACGGCTGAGCAAAAAGGAAGTAAGCTAGAATATTAAAAGTAAAACTATTGATGTAATTGATTTCTAATGGCAATAAAAGCCTGCATTCTCCATTTCAACCAATGTAATTTTTCTAGCTACAAAGTCAATCAAGTTTTGTGGGCCATGAAATGGAAATTATTGAATTAATGTACAACATAATTAAGAACCAAAACTCATCTCTTCCCACTCACGCCTAGCCACACGGAGATCATTTTCTAGCTACATGCAACTAGGAATCCATCATTACTTTTGGTAAAAAAAATATGTTTTAAATATGAAACCAAAGTCAAGTAATTTTTTATTAATTATTTTTCATGAATGTCATTATGGTTGTGTCACTTAATTACTTTAATTTTGATGAACAGATTCTATAAATTATATACTGGGATTAGATAATACGTTGTCCAAAAAAAATTAATTAATTATTTGTGGGAATATCTCACGTAAATTAAAGTGAGAAATGGGAAAATAGAAAAGCATGACTGTGTAGACAAATCGATCTGCCATGCATGTATTTATTAGTTACTTTACATTGCATTGTTAGTTTGCATTGAGTAGGCATTTCAGACGGCATGAATCGAAACTTTTTAGGATATCAAAAGAAAAGGAATAAGTGAATCCGGATCACTTGAATGACAATTGAGAATACTTACTACTATACTACAACGACTTACGACTTTGACAATTGTGTCAATTCATAATACTTACCAAAAGACGTTGTTGTAGAGGATTGAACCGGGGTCTCCCGCATAATAGGGATTAATACTTCTCATATACTACAACAACTTTAAGGGTCTTTTTCAAGCCCGGGTCACCCATGTGACAGGCGGGAATACTTACCACTATACTACAATAACTTTGATGGGTGCATTATTCATTCGTTCATTATGACAATGTATTTTGAATTTTTTGATGGTGAAATATCTACCTATCAGATGACTAGATATTTCATATTAGCATTGTAGTTCTTTTAAAAGATTCATTTACCTTTGTTGCTTAGGTTCATAAGAAAAACCAAGAAAAACAAAGTTGACTGAGATCAAAACTTGGTCACCTTTATAACGAGTGAGAATACTGAACATTATAATACACAAATTTTAAGGGTTAAATTTATCTATTCTTCCTTTGTGGAAAATTGTTATGAATATTTCATTGGTGAAAAATATTACTATCATATATCGTATGGTATTTCTTTTAATTTTTGTTGTTCTTCCATTGTGGAAACTTAATTGCAAACACTCCTACCCCTTCCCTTACACTTTTACCTTTCTTCCCTACCAAATCCTAGGAAGGGCTTCGTCAAAACTCTTCTAAACCTAACAATTTTTTTTTTTAAAATGTAAAAGAAAACTTCATTTTCAGGCCTTTTGATTTTATGATTTGATGATTTATTATATCAACATTCTAGTTACTTAAATATTCTTGTTGATTTTGAAGATCTCTTTTATAGAATATCTAACCATTGGATGGAAATTTATTCCATATTGGTTTTTTTTGTTCTTCCATTGTGAAATCTTGAATGTAAACACTCCATCCATCCCCTTCCACTCCCATGTTCCTTCCCCACTAGATCCAAGCTTCACTAAAATTTTCCAATCACAAGGTTGTTTTGATAAAAATATCGAATTCAATTTCAAGCATGTCTATTTAAGATTTTGATAATTTATTATATCGACATTCTGTTTTTTTATTATCTTCATCACCAGCAAATCGAATTTTCCCGAGCTTGGTAAGTTTATGTGAGGCTAGAATTGTCTCATTGGTTGTTATATACCACTATGCATCTTTGAAGATTATTGATAAATGGAGACCCAACCTAGTGAAAATATGAAAATTATTGATTTGTCGGTCTTTGCGTAATGCCTTACACCTTTTTGAAGTGTCGGAGTCGTTGACTCCATACACCGCGTTTGTGAATCATTTCATGAAAAATCAAAGGGTTTATCTTTCTCTTTACTTGCTCGTTTTGCGTTCCTATTTGAAAACCGACCATTAATTTACCAAGTTGATCGGGATTCATTAGCTAACCAGCAAAGACATTTTCTAGGCCTAACTTGGAATCGATTTATGCTAGAGAAATTCATCTTTATTATGAATACATGTTTTGATAAATTCTTTTATGGGTATTTTACTATTAGATGGTAGGATATTTCATATTAGTGTTGTTATTTTAAAGCATCTGAGAACTACGAAATGGTTCTAGAGGAGGGTGAATATGACTTTGACAAACTATAAACAAACTAAGCTATTTTTATGTAAAGAAACCATCTTTTATTTTAAAATGCAAGCTTAGCTATCAATAAATCTTAGGGACAATATATCAAACACTATGCGTGCAATATCAACTCTTTAGACTAGGAAATTATAAATATAATATAAACACATATACAATGCAAGCATGTAAATAGTTGAGGGAAGAAAACAAACACGAGATTTGTATTGGTTCAACTTATCTTTCCTACCTATATTACCTAAGGTATGGCCACCCTTAGGATTTTCAAACTCCTCAATTAAATCTATTTGTATATCTTGAAGGTGATACTACAAACCTTTACACCCGGTTCAAAACAGCCCTTATAAGGAACACTAGTGTTATCTCCAATACTATGAAAACTAAGTGGACAATCTCCACTCAAGATCACTCCTTTTCTCTACCACTAGGACACGCCTATTTTCCTCTAGATACAATGAATTACATATTCATTGAGGTTTTTTAGATACAATCTTACCTACTAAATATATACCCCTAGTTGAGTAGATATATGAAATGTATGGCCTAGTAAAAAAGAAACCTTTGGTTCTTAGTGAACTCTCTCTCTCTCTCTCTCTCTCTCTCTCTCTCTCTCTCTCTCTCTCTCTCTCTCTCTCTCTCTCTCTCTCTCTCTCTCTCTCTCTCTCTCTCTCTTGTGTGTGTATGTATATATATATATATATATATATATATATATATATATATATATATATATATACTTGCAAAACCCCTTTTGAAAATGATATTGTGAGAGATTAATTTTTTCAAGTGTGAGAGGTCCTGTATTTATAGGATATTATGGCTCAAGACTCTCAATCCAAGGTTTTTATTTTGAATCCAAAATTATCGCTCGGGTGAAAAATTCATTAACTCTTTCATTTTAGCTCCAAATCACAAACCGTCAGTTCCTACACGCTTACAACTTCAAGTGCTACCATGAAATCCAATGTCCCATCCATTATCCTAACAGATTATGCGTGCTGACTCTAACAAGTCAATTTCTAAATCTGGCAGACACATACTCTCACTTTCTAAAAGTGGTCGAATCATCCGTTTACGCTATGACTAAGGGTGAACTTATTTTCTTGACTTCTTATCATCATCAAAAGGTCTCGTATAATCCAAGTACCTAATACTTGCACACATAACACACATTTAACGCTAAAAAACTCTAAAAGTAACCAAATGTCTGAAACTAGACAAGAAATCGTAAAACGTCAAATACTGGGGAATGATCCTTTAAATAAGTCTTAAAACCCCCCAAAATGATGTATCATGATACGATTATTCTATCACAAAAGACGAGATATCAACTAATTCCAAGTAATTCTCAACTTTTATGAAGAAGAAAAGAAAGTATTGAAATTTAGCTATTTTACCGACTTGAATGACCGGGTGCAAATGGAATTGTTATCGTGGTAGACTTATTTGTGAATTCGAACCTCGAAAGAATTCAAAAGCTCTTGAATTCGAAACTTGGGGTTTTGAAGTTTTTCAGAGTAATTATTGCCTTTTGATGTTTTGAGTTTGGAATTGATGTTGTAATGGTGATATATGAAGTGGATATGGTGTATCTTGATATGTTATTGATGATTGTGGCTAAATGTATGAGAATTGTTCTTGAGAAATTCGGAAAAAGTTAGGAATAAGTTAAAAAAATTGTGGTGTTTAAGTGATTCTTGGAGTTGGAGTTGTGTTTCAGTTTGCGGTGATGATTTGGAGAAACTTTAATAGAATTTTGGGTGTTGGAGAAAAAGGAGGCTTAAGTTTTTGTTTCTAGAGTAAACCCATATCTTCTCTCGTTATTGTTCCAGTTTCATGTTAACGGTGTCCCACAAGCCTTGGCGCGGTGTACCAGGGCCAATTTCTCACGATATTGTGGCACACTATTTTGCTCGCGCGATACATAGTCACCGATACGGTCCCTCAGTGTAACGCATATCCATGACTTGCTATCGTAAAATAAATTGTATTATCAATTAAAATCGTACCATGGTGACGCTTTGCTCGTGTGGTGCAGGTTGCGGTGTACTGCAAAACCTCTCGCATTTCTCCCATTAAATTAAATTAAATACTCACCCGTCACCAGGGTGTGGCTTGTCGTGCACCGTGGGTATGGTACGGTGTACTGCAGCCAACAACTGCATAATTCCCTTTCTCCTATAATTCACCCTAAACTCAGTTCTTGACTACCTACGTACTAAAAACAACTACTACCTTTTTTATTAATCGCAATATACAATAATACATATAAGATTAATTACTCCACGCTACTAAAGTAAAGATGTAATTAAACTTTATTAAAACGTGAGTTGTTAGTAGGGGCAAATGTGTGATAAAATAACGAAATAAATAAAATAAGCACACACACCCAAGACGACTACGATAAACTCTCTACAAGTGAACAAATCGTTTGCAAGTAATGTGTAAGTAAAACGGATACCGATATCAGGGACTACGAAAATGAGTTATAAGATAGTGTTATTACTAAGTGATCTATGAAAAGCTGAATAATATAATACACAAGACACTAAGATGTTTGTTTGGTTTTTAAGACTCTGAGACAATTAATTATAATTAAACCAGGACTTAAAATAAAAGACATGAAAATAAATTACGAAAGCGAAGACTTAAGAGATTTTAGCTTGAGAATTAGCAAGTACCCACTAGCATTGTCCTACACTTATTGCCTAAGGGGGAATTATGTGATATATAAGCAATAGCTGAGATTCTAAATTCATCCTAACTCCCGTCAGGGTAGCTTAGGAAGCAACCTCAACATTACCAGGGGACTTGGGTAAGGGGACCCTGCGTAATGATTATTGGTAAAGTTAAACCCTATTGACTATCTAGTTAGGCAAGGCCGTCAAGATCACTACCGCATACTAGACGATTATGTGGTGTTGTCTATAATTGAATCCCCAGTCAGGGTGAAATCCAACTACTGATTGGGGTAACCATATATGATGCGCATCGCAAGGACTACAAACATTAAATCAAACACAAATACAGAGTTATCACGAACAATTCATTTATATAGAAATCCCAAATTCAATAAAGTATAAAAACAAGTTTAGGATTCATACACATATGCTATTCTCAAGTTAAAAAGAATTAGTTCATACTAAATATAAAAACAAGCAATTGATAATATCATATTCATGTTCAAAAGACAAAACAAAATAAGAATACTATACTAGTTACTAAAACTGATAACTGGATAGCTTGGACTGACATGAACAATTTCCAACTCCTTATCTTTTTCTCACTTGCTCCTGATGATTTCTAGGTGTAATTATAATTAGGATTTGAGGAAGGATGATTTCCTTAAGGTACAAGTGGATATATATATATATATATATATAGAAGGTTGGACGAAATTAGGTATAATGACTAAGTATTAGAGCCAAATCCAACTAAAATTCGTTTTCCTAAAGTAGTGGAGTGGTTGCCTCATTGACTTTGTAAACTTCATAATTTTTTTGTTATAGCCCCATTACAACTAGAATTTTGAATTTAGAAGGACCTGAATGGGAAAAAGTTGGAGAAAGAACCATCATCATTGTTGGATCCTGACACAACGCCTAATATGCCAAATAAACCTTAGGGTATGTTTGGATTAAAGAGGGATAGTATAGTAAAGGATAGGAAGGGAAGTTTAGTAAAAGATTGGAAAGGAGAGTATTAAATCTTGTTCGGATTAGATAAAAATAAAAGAAAGAATTTTATTAAAGAATTGCATATATTTGGTGTTTGGTTTAGAAGAATAATGAAAGGAATAGATTTTTTTTATAGCTTAAAAACTTTTATATATATATATATATATATATATATATATATATATATATATATATATATATATACTAGCTATGAACCCGTGCCTGAAGGCACTCTGAAAATTTTAATTTAATATAAAATAAATACATATTTCTTGAAATAAATGAATTTGTATAATCGTGTTTTTTATGTTTGTTTTTACAAAACAAACAGACCAATAATGTAAATAAAAAAAAATTCAATTTATAAATAATTAGCAATAAAAGAATTGAAACAAAAGTATTGTCCAGTACTAATATGCATAACGCATTCCTTTAGGGTATACTCAACATGCTATTTCCTAAGGTTGAAACATATGTACCGTGTAGTCAAATTAGTTAATCGATAAAAAATTCTCGTATCTAAGAACACTTCAAATTGAACAGCATCAATCAATTTACTCTGTGTTATTATTCATTTAGATCGATAGTCTGTAAATGATAGTCTCAAATTTATAATTGCTTTGACATATATAAAAGAAAAAAACTGAATGTTACTTGACATTTATAAAAGAAAAAAAAAACTATAGTTGATTGATGATTCGTAAAACCAATCCCTCCATCTCACTTTGACAACCCTATGGAAAAGTTGATCCGCAGACCCCTCTGTATAAAACAATCTTGCTTTCTTGTCTTACACAGCCTATAAATGAAGAGCATTAAACGATCTGCTTATTGTGTAGAGAAAGGTTAACAACACGTGTTATATATTTTTTTAAAAACCAATATGATGTAGGCTTATTACGGGGTTCAAAATCCAGAGCTAATGTAACATAGAGAGGGATACAGGAATTGAAAAGAAAAAGGAAGTTAATTACTCACGAAATATTTTCAATATAATATGTGAGAGCAAGAGGCTTGTTGCAGATTTCATCAAAAGTAAAATATGTACCTTTATTAACACTTAATCGCACTTGAGAATTCATCAGTTGACGTCCAATCAATACAGTGAATCATAGTGCAATAACCAAAAACCAATAATAAGCTAATACAGTGACTTGTGACTTATAGTGCAATTAAATCATAAACATACATTCAGTGACTTATAGTGAAATTAAGTCATATAAATATATTCAATGAATAATAGTGCAATTAACTCAAAATTGTATAGGACTCTAAGTAATAATTGCATATTATAGGGGACCTATAGTGCAACTAACTCAAAATCTCTTTCCTGCGTAGTTTCCTTGACCAAGTCCGAGATTATTGTTAGCTTTCCAACTTCACGAAGATAAACACCCGCTAGACTTTTTGACTTATAATCATCTTCACGTGCAAACCAACAATAGAAAATTGATCCAGTGGGATCCTTAGAGATTAAAATAAGAGAAAAAATGACTAAAAAACAAAATTTAAAACACTGTTAACACCAATTATACACATAACTAACCCTGATGCTTCATGGCAAAAAATCCAAGGATATATATATGAGCATGTGCCTGCAAATATAGAGAGAAATAGTGCAATTAATACAAAAAATATCAATATAGGAAGTAATCCAAAAAATGGTAATTTAGTTTAAAATCATAATAAACAACACGACTGTAATCAACTTAGATCAGATAATTCTGAAAACCACAATCCACAATCATCGGCTAATTCCTCATTCTCTGACTTGATAATCTTTCATTTCTTTCCTGAAACTTCTTTTGATTTATTAAAAGATTCTTTCTTTCTTTTGATATGATTTAATTCAACATGAGAGTTACCTTGTTCTAAGTTATGCTCAACTTCACCTTCATCATCAACCTCTTTACTTTTCTCAGTCTAATTAACATTGTTGAGTCTTTTTGCATCTTTTGCTTTCAAGACTAATGATTTTTTGGTTGCTTTCTGAGATTGCTATCAAATTAAACATGAAAAAACAGTATTAAGGCAAAAGATTGTTCAAAAGTAATTTGATTAACTTGAAAATTCATATACAGTACCTGGTGTTGTACCCATGAGTCACACTTCTTTTTTATAATCCGTTAAACTTGGCTGAGGACAAATCCAGATTGATGTAAGGCAAATGAAACTTTTTTTTTGAATAACTAAAATTAATAATGAATAATATACATACACCTTACCCATATATAAGACTGCAATCCAAAAGTATCTATAGAAGTACTCTTTACTCACTTAAGACGCGCCAAATAGATCTTTACTGAAAATCAAATCAAAAAATGCAGTATAAGAATAAATTTCCCATTCTAACAGTCACGGCAAATCATGGGACTCACCTTGTCCTGTGAAGAGGATTCTTTTTCTTTTTTGTTCCTATAGTATAACCAAATTATTAGCTCCAATAGTCAAGATAAATCATGGGACTCATAAACTTACAGCGCTATCACTTCTTATTTGACAAAAAAAAAAAGCTCATCACTTCATCAGTTCTCATACGGTAGAAGAGCTTTAAACTACCATAATCCTACATTTGGAAAATAAGAGATTGGGGTATAAATTAAATTTTTCTAATGTTGATAAACAATTTAAAAAATGAAGTATTAGACCAAATTACTCACTGACTCCAAAACTCATATAGTAAAAGGCTTCCATCGGTCATAAATGGCCATATTATTAATGATTGTCGACCTGGACCACTCCAATCTACTCTACAGGAGTATTAGA
Source organism: Nemophila menziesii (assembly GCA_029959085.1). Lineage (NCBI taxonomy): Eukaryota > Viridiplantae > Streptophyta > Magnoliopsida > Boraginales > Hydrophyllaceae > Nemophila > Nemophila menziesii. The sequence continues at coordinate 25,225,715 of JARWIR010000001.1, read as the reverse complement.
AGTTCGGTAGCCATGACAAAGGAAATATAAGATCATTTATTGTTTTTATTGTGACCCATAAACTTTCTCATAGTAGTCCTTTACAGTAATCTGTGTTCCATTTTCTCTGAAAATATCAATCAATAGATAAAATAATTGGTAATTTACAATTGAAAAAATCTTATAAAAATAATGTCTGATATTCGAAAGAAATTGATACCTTAATTCGATTTGGCGCCTACTTTTGCTACTGAAAATTTATTTATGAAAAGGAAGAACAAACAATTATAGTGATGGTGTAGAAAAATTAAACCAATTTTTTAGAGTTTAGATGGTAAAAAATTACCTTAATTTGGGATCTTCTCCAATCCAGATTCTCAACACAACACCTCTCATACGGTAAAAAGGCTTCCAACGACCAATAAAATGGTCATTGTAAGATTTCTATACAAACATAATAAACAATACGACTGTATTATAATTATATCAGATATTGGAAAACTGTAAAAGTAATGAGATTGGGTTCAAAATAATTCATTTTTTAGAGTTTCAGCGGCAAATAAAATTTGTTTACCTTAATTTGGTTCTTCTTTGCCAAGCCCGGCGATGATGATTGAGAATGGTCCCAAGTGGCGGAGGTTTTTTTGCGCAGAAGATCGGCTTGGTGTTGGAAGGTGAGTGTGAAAATATTTCCTTTTGTTTTTTGTTCCAATAATTCTAAAAAATTGGAATTGAATTCAAAAAATTCTGAAAATTGTAGAAGTGATAAGAATAGGTTAAAAATCATTCAAGTTTTACCGTAATTTGGGTTTTTCGATTCTTATGGCCAAGCGGTTGATGGTGGTGGAGACTGGTTTCATAGTGGTGGTGGTTAATGGAACTGGTTTCGGAGCTTGTGGAAGTAACCTGGATGGTATTTGTCGAAGAGGATCCGATGGTGGTGCATTCCTCCGGCGTTACCGCGACCTCCAGGATGCTTTCGTTGTTTTCCGATACGGCCATCTCCAGCGCTGACGTGGCCACTCTTCTTGCGATTCTTCCTCAAACTGGTGGTTGTCTTGCGATTCTTCCTCAAACTGGTTGTCATGGTGGCGGTGGTTTGGGTTTAGGGTGAAGTGGAGAGGGTTTAGGGTGAAGATTAGTTATCACAAATAAATAAATGGTATAAAAACAAATTATAATAAAATGGCCCACATGTAATTTAACGGCTGAAAAATATAGAGGAGACATCAAGATATTTTAAACCGTGGATTGAATTTAGATAATCTAGACCATTAATTATAATCGATCTAAAGGCCAAAATTAATTGAAATTTGATCCAAAGGCTAAAAAATGTGGAGAAAAACATGAGACATTTCGGGCCGTTGGCCCTTCTCCAATATTATATAGATATATATATATATATATATATATATATATATATATATATATATATATATATATATATATATATATATATATATATATATATATATATATCTTATATATAAAAAATAGAGATAATTTAGACATTATGACATAATAAAAGATTTTTTTTTTTAATAATACTAAATTAAAAGAATTGCATATATAGTATAATAAAGGATTAGAAAAACCATTTAGTAAACTTTCATCTTTAATTATTTCTAAATTAAATAAATTAAAAAATTATTAATATCTTTTAATATAATTTCATCCCTTCCAGTCCTCCAATCCAAACAGATCCTTAATGGCACCCAATATTTTGCATTATTCGTTAAAATTATCGTAAATCAATTTCTAAATTGGACAATCTTCCCCTAACTAACCGCTAGGATAAAGAACAAGCTCGCACATAACACAACTACACAAGGTCTAGTAGTGCAATCAACTATCTAAATTTTATAGGCATTAAAATATTTAAAAAAATTGATTTACTTCTTTAAAACAAAATGCTAAGGCGAGGCTTTGAGGGTTTTTCTCAAAGCAAGTAATAATATTATCAAGAAGTTTGAGATGGAAATAGATTCTAAAGCATCTTTCGGTTTAAAAAGGAACCATCTTATTCGCTTGGCCCGTAAAATTTAGTATCTTTAGCCTTATGTAATGAGCGGACTTCTAGCTTTACTCGTACAAACACATTCCATGGTCTTCGTTATAGGATAAGGAAGTTTTTGTTACCTAGAAAAGGAAAACCTGTATCAATTTTGCAAACCAAGATAGCCTCTCAGTATAGAGGTTACAGGGAAAACTTACTATATAGTACATAAATCTCTTTACCAAAATTCTAGATTCTCTCTATACTTGTAACATCACTTATCTTATATTAGGGTACATGTTATTCCCGTATGATTTGAATCAAACGATATAAGAGGAACCGATTAAAAGAGAGAACATTTGATCAACTTGAGAAGCGTAAAAACTTCTAGTAATTAATTAGCTCTTTAATTTGAAATACACACAGTAGAGACGAGACGAGATAAGAAAGCTCATTCTGTATCTTATTATTATTATTATTATTATTATCTACCTTCATTATTCACCAACTGGGAAAAGACTTGGCTAGAAGATATAAACGAAATCCCAGCACCATGATTTTCCTCAACGTTCATGCTACTAGATGGACCTCGATGTACAGCTCTAGCTGCTTGAACCTCCAGGGAAGTGAAATTATTCTCCCCATTTGTTACATTCTCTTGTAGCTGAAGCGCATATTCCAAATTCCATAATACATCACCCATACTTGGTCTATCAACACCATAATCAGCCAAACATTTCTCAGCAATTTCCCCAAATCTCTTCAAAGAACTCGGCTTAATCTGACCGTTGAGATGAGGATCCACAATCTCTGTTAACAAACCTTTCTTTTGCCATTCCAAAGCCCATTCCCCCAAATTAACCTCTTCTCTAGCAAGAGCTGGATCAAGAGCTGCTCTACCACAAACAACTTCAAAAAGCACAACACCGAACGAATAAACATCCGATTTATCCGTAAGCTGTTGCCTCCGAAAATACTCCGGATCGAGATACCCGAAACTACCCTTCACACCGGTGCTTACGTGAGTCTCGTTTAGACGTGGGCCTGACCTCGATAGACCAAAATCCGCTACCTTAGCAACGTAATTTTCATCGAGTAAAATATTAGTTGATTTAATGTCACGGTGAATAATCCCTTGAGCGAAACCAGTGTGAAGATAGTGAAGACCACGTGCTGCACCAATGCATATCTCGAGCCGTTGTTTCCAAGATAAAGGCGAATATTCAGTTGATCCGTAAAGATGATTTTTCAATGGCCCTTTTTCGACATATTCATACGCGAGTATCATTTCGGACTGTTCTTCGCAAAACCCTACGAGTGATACGAGATGTTGATGGCGGATTTTGGATAAAATGGTAATTTCCGTTTGGAATTCCGGAAGCCCTTGTCGAGAACCAGCCTTGCCTCTTTTAACGGCAACTTTTACATTATTACTGAGAACACCTTTATACACCGTACCAAATCCACCATGTCCGATAATTAAATCTTTATCGAAATTATTCGTTGCTCTTTGTATTTCAGAAAATGCGATTTTCAATGTGATATATCCAGTAGTAAGAACCGTCCTTTCATGAGAAGGAGCTTGAGAACTTCCTCCATATGCACCCAATGCAGACCATCGGGTACTCTCGATACGTTTCGGTTTCATCTTTTGTCTTCTGCATCTTAACATAAATAAAATTCCTAGGATAACAAAAATTATTACAACGGTTCCACCAACAATTGAGCCAACTAAAAGCGCGATATTTATCTTCTTAGGGGCGTTTTCGGAAGACACGGAGTTCAAGATTTGCATAATCTCGACCCCGTTTAAGATTGCATTTTTCCTTAAAGAAGAACTCAAATCAGATGGTCCTACGCTAATACGTAAATTACCAGACTTATGCGAGTCCACCACAAAATCGATGTAATAAGGCGATGCAAGAACGCGAATCGTGGCTGCAGATAAGTCAAGATCTTTGTACGCAGTTATATCGTTTATATAGACATTGAAGAACAATTGATTAACCGAAAGACTAATGATGTCACAGAAATGCAATCTCACTAAATGCAAAGTATTTTCTAATCCAACTGGAAAATCCCATGTGATGTTGAACATGAAACCTGATGTCACGTTATCCATATTCATCTGTTGAGCTGTCATATAGACATTATCCGGAGCAATCTCTCGAGTGGCACCACCCTTTTGGTAATTTGGAACATGGGTAGTGCGTGCAATTTTCGCAGCGGATTTCAACACTAGAAAATCTTCATCTGGAATCCAACTTCTCCAGAGTGTATCATTAAAAGGAGTTAACTTCGACCCACCAACATTAATCCTATGAATAGTTTCGTAACTTTGCAATGAAAGATTGTGATTGAACTCTTTAATCCCATCAGGACTAATCAATTTCGCATCAACATCGATAATGAAATCATCCGGTGCAGAAAACACTTCGATTCCATTAACAAATGCGTAACTGGATTCATTTATAGGACTAAACAAAATCTCAAGCTCCGTATCATTTACCATAAGTAAAAATTCTTTAATCATAGTTAATCCAACACTAATATCCGTTAAAATCAGTACTTTATTAGCCGTAACACTAAACTTTGCATTCTTGAGATCATAACTCTGAGCTTTGAATGGGGAAAAATGAAAACGAACAAAGTGTAAACCAAGTTCCTTGACACTAAATGTATAGATTGAATCACTAGTAAAAACACTAGCTGAATTATATAATTTAGATAAATTTGAAAAGGAGTTTGGATTCTTGAGTTCAATGGGTTTACCTTTAGTGAGATGAACTGAAGAATCGCCAAGAAAGATTCTGTTATCAAGTTTGACATTTGTGTTTGATCCAAAATTTAGTAGAAAGTTGGTTTGAGGTGTGAAAGCTTTTGAGTGAAATAGAAAAGAGAAAAATATTAGGAAAGTGTAATGGATTTTTGTGTTATACATGAAGGAAAATTTTATAAAGGTAGAGCAAAACACAGGAGCTGAAATGTTCATTGGAGGCGAGATATAGAAAAGGTGAAAGGTTGGATTCTTTTTTTTTTAATCCTCATCTTCTCAGCTCAGGGGACCGGATATTCAAGATTTTAGTGGAAACTTTGTCTAAGTGTGAAACAGAATTTGTATTTCGTAATCTTATTTCGAAAAAAGAAAAGGTAAAGTAGAGCCATGCACGTGTGAAAATTTGAATAGAATTTTGAAGTTTTTTTTTTTCCTATTTATTTATAATTGCAATTTTTTTCATAAGGTCTAAATCGATAAAAACAATTTAGTAAATTCTAAGAGGACGCACAAAGTAGATATAGGAGTGGACTATACACACATATCCTACGTTAAGAGTTTATGTAGACCATCTTGGAGATCCACATACAACATCAGACACTCCCCACTAGTCGTTCCTCTTCTAGCTAACCAATATGCGCAATAAATCGTTTCACGATACACGTGTACTAGTTGGAAACACATCAATTGTTAATATGTTCCTACATGATAGTAGTAGTACATCATCCGACAAGCATGTTCCCACCGCTTTTCACTAGCACATGTAACTCCAACGAATCCGTCTCGATAACCAATGTCTCATACTTACGAGCCACGAGCAATTGTAACCCATAGTGCAACATGTAATTCTGTTTTAAAAGCCGACCTAGCCTAACAGGACCCCAGGAAACACCCTAAAAATGACCATTAACATCTCAAAAGAGGCCCCTATTCCCACTCTCAATGGTACCAACCCAAAACAACCCTCCACATTAAGTTTGATCCCACTTACCTGTTTAACCCACCTCACCAGGATATTGCTTGCCGAAAATAATTATACCCCCATCTCTTTCTCTTCCTCAGGCCCGAATATAGTCTCTCGATGTGCACCTTGCCATGGCTCTTAAGTTGGAAATAGAATTTCGGCGCTCATTCAGATTAAAGTATAAATCATTCATGTCCAACCATAAATGCCAAATAACGGCTAGTGCAATTGTCAAAAGTTGTAAGCCATCTACTATTTTCTTGAACCTGGGTAAGGCTTTCCAGCTCGAAATAGGTCATTGGCTCTCCTCATTTACTGACTCGGCCTTTGCCCCAGATCCAGTAAGATGTTTGTTAGTTATTGTATTCCTAATTCCATCAATCCTGGAATTGGAGGTCCATGCATGAAGAGCTTCTCCCACTACCGAATAACATTTGACCATTAATAAATGTGACTTGGTCCCTATGATACTCCAGCTCGTTAGGGACTACTCCGCTTCTTTTATGGAGAAGACTATCGTACAACCCATTGATTATATCATCTATAATGATAGGGGAGGTCCTGATATATTTGGGGCCTAAAGAGGAATTTTAAGATGGAAACCCTAAACTCAAAAGATAGAAAATTTTGATTTTCCCCCTTAATATGATATGTCATTTGATATGGGATCTGAGCTTCATATCTCTTGTAAAAACATACACTACTTTACCAATAAGCTAATTTATGATTTATGTTATATTACTAAACTGATATATACCTACATACATATCAGTGTTCAATTTTCAAAAAGGATTCCTAAAAGGAAAAAAAGTTAGGGTATTAAAAAAGTGGCTTCCTTGGCCTATAGCCAGGACTGGCCTTGTGTACTGATCTCTTCAAGTATATGTGGTCTAGGTATGGAGGTGGGATTTACATGATCATCCACCTCTCTACATGCATATTTTAGTGACGATATCTCTGCCCAGCCATCACATAACTCTCCATATCTATTGCAATCCCGAAATAAGTAAAGAGCTGATTCTTAAACCAAATCACATATAGACGACATTTGCACCCCTAGTTTGCTAGATTTGATGCAGTTGGAAGACGGTCCTATATAGTTTGCCACATGAGAACCAAACCTTTTAACGTCACTTGAGATCCCATGTCATATCCCAATTGAACTCCACATTACGAAGCGTTGGTATTTGGGAATATAGGACAATTTGACCGAGTAACACTTGGAAGATTCCAACGTCCACTTGTACCAGTTCCCTTGATCACTCTGTACTTCACTAATGTCTTTTCTAAATACTTTTCGACCCTCCAGAATGTTTTTACATAATCTCGAATAATTTTGCTTGACGACCTGATTCAGAAATCCTTCACTAAAGTACATTTGTTTAAGCTCTTCAACCCACAAATATTGATCATCTTGGAGGATTCTCCGACTTAGATTGGATAATAAGGATCCATCACATCTCTTCGCCTCCCTTAGGCCTAAAACACTCACCTTCTTGCTTGTACACAAGTATCCCACGATATCTAGTGTATCTTTCTTTCCACGTCCGAATATCTCCAACTAAAGTCGTTGAATAATCCGGTCAATTTTGTTACACACGTGTATCAACAACTTAATCGTTTGCATGATATAGGTTGAGATAGCACTCAACGTCGCTTGAGTCAGTGTTATCCTTCTGGGTTACGAGAGAGTCCATGCTGTCGAGTTTGGAAACTTGCTATTCATATTAATGGTGACTTTTCTAAATATAAACAAAATTAGTTATTAGTTTATATAAATATAATTAATAATTTCCCCTTTTTAATTAAGATAATATTAATGTTATATACTATGTTTTTCATACCACTTTTTGTGTGGTGGCTTTTGGTCGTAAATGAATTATTGATTAATTTATCTTCAATTTAACTTTATTTATTTCTAATTATATTACACCACATAAGGGGTGGTATAAAAGATGATATGAAAATGACTGGTATGTAGTATTACTCTTGAAAACATAATGTATCATTATTAGAGAAGATTACTTGTTCATCAAATTATATCATATTAAGATTAATATCTGAATTAGTGGTTGGAATTCTCGTGTGAGAACTAAAAGGTCTCGGGATTGAATGTTACACAAGTCAAAAAAGAGTAAATACCCCTCTTACCCCTTGTACTATGGGCCGATTGACTACTTACCCCCTACTGTTTAAATGCCACTCTTTACCCCCTATACTAAATTTTCGTGACTCGTTCCCCCACTTAAGGGAATCCATGTAAGTTTTTGTGACTATTTACCCCCATACTAAGTTTTTGTATATATTCGTATAGGGAGTAAATAGTCACGAAAATGTACATGGATTCCGTTAAGTGAGGGAAATGTGGGGTAATGAATCACGGAACTAAGCATAGGGGATAAACAGCTGTATTTTAGTACAAGGGGTTAACAGATGTATGTACTCATCAAAAAATGACTTTAAGTCAGAGTGACTCTTAGATAAATTAAAGAAAGAAAAAAATTACTTCACTTGTGTTAAATATAGCTAGAAACTGAAAAAAAAATAGACTTTATTTGTGATAAATATAACTATAGTTGTATTATAAATTAATACTTTTATATGTATATATATATAAATACAATTAATCTTCCCTTCTATTTACTATTTCTATGTGGTATAAGAGCTACCATTTTGGTAGTCTATGCTGCTGTCATTCCAATATCAAAGCACTGTACCTTCTCCAGTTTAATATTCAAAATCAAAATCATCGTCCATCTGTCCTAAATCATTATATATATTTTTTTTATTCAAAATTCAAAAAACAACACATCAATGAGAAATTCTTTTTGAGACGGTTTTATTGACACCAAAATCTGTCACCAGACGCACTCGTCTCCAAAACTCCGGCGTTGATACAATTTTTAGAAGAAAAACCAAAAAGACATACAAAAAATATAGATTATTACTATTGGCCTCATCGTTATCAATAGAAACATGTTGGCCATGTCAGAGTTGACCAACACGTCATAATTGACCACCACGTCAGATTTCACAAAATATTGGTCGTGACCTTTCCTAAGATTTTTCGACCTCCTGATCCCGTTTTCATTGTCTATTTGCTCAAATTATCGTCTGGTTAGCCTATTCAGCACAAACAGAAAACAATAAAATAGTGATTCTAAAATATCTCGTTTACGTATGACTATTGCAACTATTGTATCCAATACATTCATGATCTCTTGTATTTTCCTACTCCCATCTACAAATTTTTTAATATAAATTGCCCTGGACATAATCTCAATGATTGTCTGCGTATTTATGATATCAACATTTACAAGGTTACATATTTTTAGTCATCACCAAATCAAGTTAGCAGTACAAGAAAGACTACAACTACTCAAAATACCTCATCCATATCAATTGATGATCTTCAAAATATTTTCAAGCATGTTGTATCTCAATCTAGTCACACCTCTTCTCTTGTATACTCCACAATATTGGCTAAAAATTCTTGGTTCTTTGATTTAAGTTATTTTAACCATATGACATCAAATTCTAACTCATTTACCAATGCAAACCATATATCATATGATCCCCTTATTTATTCATTTAATGGTATACACGTGTCAATAAGTCATATTGAGTCTATTTCTACTTCTAGTGCCTTGTTTTCTGATTATTATCTTGTTAGAATCTCTCATTGAATCTTATTTATGCTGGTCAATTATGTGATCTTGGTTTAACCATCACTTTTTCTCGTTTTGGTTGTTGTGTGAAGGATCTTGAAACAAGACAATGTCTTGGGCTAGGTCGTAAAGATGGATGGCTCTTTAAGGTTTTCCTCCTACATATTCCATCTCGTCTATATATAGCTTCTCTAGTTACTCCATCACCAATCTCAACATCAATATCATCCTTGTTTCAACTTTGTCATGCTAGATCAGGGCACATTTCATTAGATAAACTTCAACTAGTAGTCGCAAGCCTTATAATTTAGTAAGATGGACTCTACATCATGTGCTTGTTTTGACTTAATCCACTTTGATATTTTAGGACCATCCCCCACACCTACCATAGAGGAACTCATTAAATTTGTGGGTTTGGTTAACAACTACTCCATATTCACATGGATATACCCTATGCGTAATTTGTATGAGTTAATTCATATCTATATAGAGTTCACCACAAGATTTACACTCGATGTTTACACTTTATCACGATTCCACGTACTATTAAGTCCATGGAGTATAAGTCGTCTACATTTATCCCTCTTCTTCATGAACATAGAACTGTGTCACATTGTTCTTTCTTATACAAATCTCAACAAAATGGACAAGTTGATGAAAAATACCATCACATTCTTGACATCAATCACACATTTTTCATTTCTATCTCCATCTCATTCCCAAAATGTTTTTGGGAGGAAGTTGCACTCACAACCCTGTATGTCATAAATTGTGTACCCGTTCTTACTATAGATAACCTTGCGCTAAATTGAACACCTATATGGGATCCACCTACATATGATGAGTTACGTGCATTGTTTTTATCGTTTTGTAATAGTTTCTCCTCATGAACACACTAAACTTGAACCTTGTGCTCGTCTATGTTGGTTTTTGGGTTATGGGCATTGAGCATTAAGGTTATAGGTGATGGGTACAACTCTTAAAATATATTTTTATATCATATCATGTGATTTTTTTGGAACATAAATATTTTAATCCTTATCATATATCTTCCTTCCTCGTGCCTTATATTTATGATTAATCACCCTTGAGTTATCTATTGATTTGTTCCACTCTGAGTCATTTGATTTAGTTGATAGCCTCGTACTCGATTATGAGTCTCCATGAACTCGTATTACAACTATTGAGTTTTCACATCACCTTCCTCCATGAGTAAGAAAATTTCTTGCAGAGCATTGTGGTCATCATTGTTTTTCTACTATTCTACCTCTCCATGTGCCTTAAAGTTATCACGCGGTTAGTTCTAGAAATCTATAAAATAAAGCTATGGTAGATGAATTGTGTGCATTAAAAGACAAACATACATGGCATTTGGTTGATCTTCCTCTAGGAAAACATGCTATGATATTCAAATGGGTTTACAAGATCAAAACTTGGTCGGATGGTTCAATAAAGAAATATAAAAACTCACTTGTCACAAAAGGCTTTACTCAAGATTATGGTATCGACTATGAAGAAACATTTGCCCCAGTTACTCATCTCACATACACCTAAAGCCTTATTTCCATTTTGGTTGTTTGAATTTTTTTTTCAAATGGATGTTAAGAATACATTTCTCAACGGTTATCATACATAAGAAGTTCTTATGAAACCTCAACTATGTAATCAGCATCCTCCTTGTAAAGTGTGTAAAATTTATCTTCTTTATTACCTTATGCATACCTCTCTTGTATGGTCTCTAAATTTAAATATGTCATTTGTGATTTTGGATTTACCACAAGTGAGCATGACTTTTCCCTTTTAGTTTGTTGCTCTTATGTGGGTATGCATTTATTATTACTTTACGCAATTTATATAGTTATTACATGTGATACTTTAATGGGTATTTTTAATCTCAAGCAAATTCTTGGTCAATATTTTGAGATGAAGGATCTCAAATTTCTCAGTGACTTTCTTGGTATTAAGGGCTCGTCTTATTTAAGTGGATACTTTCTCTCCCAAGTAAAGTTTTCATTAGATATTATTGCTCATGATGAAGTTGTTGTAGTAAGACATCATCTACTCTTTTTTATCGCACTTTTCGTCTTACATCAATGTAGGGATATAAATTGTTAGAATATTAACCGAAACCGATAGATATCTGATTAAATCAAAAATTTGTTAGTGATTTGATGGTGTGTCAAGTATACGATGGATTATTTGTTAGGATTCATTATTACAATAATCTAATGGATATTCTGAAATTCAAATAAAGATATAGGTAAATTTAGATACATATATATATGTAGGTTATCGTGTTTATGTATCCATACTTATATTCATTCAGTATGCATTTTTCTTATATAAGAAACAAAACTTAAAACTTAAACTTTTTTACTTTTCTTTCACTTATCAAAACTCAGATGTCCAACACTGCAAAAAAAATTGCATAAATTTCACATGTTTCCTTTCCTTCATCATGATTTAGTATTCAGTTATGTAAAGTCTTTTATATGTCTTGGTTACATTTAATTTTATATTTATTTTATGTTTTTATTTTTTTTCAAGTTTTTTTATAAGTATTTTCGTAGGTTGTTTTATTATAAAATTACCAAAAGACTATGAATGCGGATTATCCGCAAAAAAAAAACTACACTCGCCGCGGATGCGGATTGTCCACGAAAGAACTACTCTCGCTGCAGATGCAAATTTGATAAGCAAATTTGAAATCTAGTGATTAATGCATGTAGATTTTGTTGTAACTTTTCTTAATGCATATGAATGTAAATGTGGATGTGGTTATATCTTTTTTTTAGGAAATCTTATATGTTGTCATCTCTATGCTAATGAATGGTACTCCTCTCAAAGATCCTTATTTATATCTATAATTGGTTAGAAGTCTTATATATCCCATGGTCACTTGGGTTGATCTTGCTTATGGTGTCCACATGGCCAGTCAAATTATGTTTGCTCTTCGCTCCACTCACTATGCAACTATTTTTTATCTTCTACGTTATGAGAAAGGTGATGTGTCCATATAATACATTATTATTACCAATTATTTAGGACACGTTAGGTATATTTTACCTCAATATTTAGTATTTTTGAAGGATATGCTAGTAAAGGGTTACTTTCATCCCTTTAGTATAAAACAAGTTTAAAAAGGAGTTATAGTAGCCACACTCGATAAGTGTTAAATTTAGTATTTTCCAAAAGAAGAATTGGAAGATCAGACTCAAAATTAGAAGACATAAAGTGGACCGACAAAGTAGGCCCAAGCAGAATTTACTTTCTTCACCTAAGAAAATATGAAAATTGGAAAGATAAAAACAAGAACTAATTATTAAGTCCTAGATAATTAGACAATTATCCATTAATTATTTAACCTACTTTATTCTTTTTTAGTATCTTAACTATAATAAGGAAAAAATGGGCCACTAGTCATTAACAAGAGAATTTGGATTTAGATTTCAAGCATGGACAACTAAACACTACTTCTTAGGATGGTAGTTTAGGACTTAAATAAAGTTAGTATTTTTTTTCTTTAATACTCATGTAACATTAAATTTGTGTTACCCATAGTTAACATGTGTAAGTATGAAATAATCGTAATTGATACGGTGATGTAGAATGACTTCGTGATGTCTTGCCTTTTGTAATAGTTTTTATACTCACAAGACATTATTTAGGGGGTTTTGAGAGTTAAAGTGTAATGTATCACTTTGTTTGACATCATTTGAGTTTTTAGCTAACCTTGGCTATATACGCGTGTGTGTATCTCTTTATTTTACATTATTTGAGGTTTTAGCTAATTATGGAGCAATTTGAGATGATTTGTGTGTTAAGTGTGTAGTTCATAGGAACATAACGACACGATACCCCCAAGATAAAGCTAAGTAGTCAAGAAGCTACGGACAACCCCAAGTCACGTCGCAAAGGAGCCAAAAGTTTTACTAGAAGCTCAAACAAAAGATCTCCAATATGGGAAATTCACGATATATATTTTGTGAGGATTTCTCCCATGCCCTTCTATCTCAATGCATATATGGGAGTCTTGATCACATGATAATAAATGGTGCACAAATTCAAGTTGTATAGAGAAAGTTATGGTCGTTTTTGGTATGAAGACTCAAGTTGTCCAATATCAATAAAGAGACCATTGGGCCAATTTTGACCCATTTAAGTAAACCCAGCTTATGGAAAACATTTTTTTATAGTGTATATATATATATATATATATATATATATATATATATATATATATATCAGTTTTTAGACTTAAAACAAATGACATATCAGCTGAAAAAAGGGAGGAACGCTGAGCAAATGGAAGAGATCAATAGCAACATCTATTTCGTCGATTCTATCCTAATAATTTAGTGTAAACCTAAATCTTTTCTTATTTCTTGAAATTATGAACACCTCTTACTTTGTTTTTCATTATTAAGTTATGAGCAAAACATCTTTTATCTTGAGATTGTATATGTATGAACCCTAGCTTTGATTTTGGGCTTAATTTTTATGAAATTTGGGGTTACTTTTTAATTTAAACAACTTATGGATTCATTGTTGGCTATAATTATTGTTCTTGATGTTATTTTATATATCTTGATCAAATATTGATTCATGTTAGGGATTAAACTACACCCAGGAGGAGTGAGGGGGGGGGGGGGGGGGGGTTAATATACAAAATCAGAATTATAATTAGAATCATAAACATTTAGTTGAGTATTAGAACTGGTAGATCAAAACTAGCTAGATAATCACTACAGGGTTAGAATTTAAGCATTAGATAATTATGTAGGATCACTCAGGATAGGTTCGTAGAATTAGATAGTAGACCTTATTTACCCGGAAGGGACTTAGGGTGACTTAAGAATTTTGTTTAGAAAGTGAATTCCCGTTTTAGCCTTTAGAGTAAGAATAGTAAAATCTCATACTAGTGGAGAATATGCAATATTGAGCTATATTCTCCATACTATCTTCTTATTTACTTTTTAGTCATTTCTTTTGCACCTTAGTTATACTTAGAATTAATTTATTGCTTTATTTTATTTTTACATATTTTAGTATTTAGAATCAAAACAAAAATATTTATTTAAATTCATGTTTTTATCCTTAAAGAACATCTAGGATAAGGCTGAAATTGCGTGTTTAACTTTATATTCCATGTGGAGAACGATAAAATTATAACTTTTATTGCTTAGGATGACGCATACACTTGCGAGTAGCACTCTCTAAGTTTTTATTTTTATATCCCACCTTGGGGGACACCACTCAACATATAAAACCATTGAAGTAAGCCTCCCTTGAAACTAGCTATTTGGAAGACTAGCCAAGACTAAAGTTGTAGTGGTGGTATAGTGTGGCAACTTTCCTCTACAATCAACATGCCATTCTCGATGATTGTTATAGTTAGTGTGTTTAATGCTACTATGATAATCAAATTTATATGATAATGATTGCATTATCTGAAATATTGTCCTAAATACATATTCTAATTAAATCAATCCTGACATAATTATGTTTCTAAGTATATTCTCTAATCAAATCCTTCCTGACATAATCTTGTTTCTCATTAAATTGCTAGCTAGTCATAATCACAAATCTAGAAAACCCTCAAATATGTAGAATTAGACTCAGAGGCTTACCGAAGTTACCCCCAGTATATAGTGGATCGACCTTTGACATCACATATAAACCCTTATTGATAAGGATTTTGTAATAAATCGACGATCTTGTGAAAAACATTAAGGGGAACTTTATTTTATGGGTGTTTTTTTGTGAGCTACTATCTTGTTTTATTGGGTTATTCAAATATGGATTGGCTTGGTAATCCTATTGATTGTTGCTTCACAAACAATTACTACTTTTCGTTAGGCATTTCTTATCTCTCATGGTTAAGTAAAAAAGCAAATAGTTGTAGCTCGTTCTATTAACGAAACTAGATATCATACACTTGTTGATACTTCTCAAGTGGTAATATGTCTTCATTAGCTTCTTTCAGATTTGGGTACTCCTTAGTCTCCTTACACGATTCTTCATCGGTGTTAATCTACGTGTGATTCAAATTGTAAATATTGATGTTTTTATGTGCGCACTCGTCATACTAAGTGTGATTGTCATTTCATCCATCAACGGGTTTTTAGGGTACTGCGAGAGTTTAGTATGCACCTTATGCTGCCCAACTAGAAGATAATTTCACCAAACCTCACCCTCTAACAGCCTTAAGGGTTTGATTTTTAAACACAAGTTAGTATCTTTCTGGCCACCTTGAGTTTGAGAAGGGGGAGGGGGTTAGATTATTCATGTAAATATATATTAATTAATTATTTCTTTAGGTACACATGTAATCTACCATAGTTAGATAAAGATACTTGTTCTCTAAATTAAGCCTTATTATAAATGTAGACACGATACTGTATTATAATTTATTAGTTTCATATATACAAATACAATTTCTCTTGTCTCCTTCCTATTATTTCTACCATCTCACCTACTGGAATCGAAATTTGTGTACAACAATTTATAGCATGCAAGATTCAATTTTGGATAGTTTATAACCAAAGTATTTATTTCGCAATCTAAGTGTGATTGAAATTATTTTCAAGTGTCTTTACATTTCTTCTGACGTCAATAGGGTAACAATTTTCTATTAAGTGAAGAAAATGTTTTGGTTTATTCTCCTCGATTCTCCGGCTTTGATCCATTTTTTCTACGTTTTTTATCCAGCTGGAAAATTAAAATGTGTAACAATTTTAGTTTAGGTTTTTGCTATTTTAATGATCATTAATCTTTTTTTTCTCATTTCATTCTAAAAAAAAGGAATATACTAATTAAGGCTCAAAAGTGTAAAACAATATTTTAAAAAGCCGAGTTACATTGTTGTTTTCTAAAAAATCTTATTTAAAAAATATCTAGGTTAATCATACATCCTTACCCTTAGGGTTGCCAGTCAGCAAATAACCTATCTCTTCATTATTCTCTCACCATTTATGATGCCAACTAGTATGGTTTAGAGGGATTGTCTGTAATTTTTTTGTAAAGTTCATCATTCTCAAAAAGTTCATTTTTTTATAATTACATTAGAATTCTCTACAAGTATTTGGGTATATACCCACTATCTAGGATTTTTTGTTCAATATAATTTTTTTGTCAAGCTCCCTGCAATAATTCGTGATGGGTATATACCCATCGTTTCAAGGTCATTTTTTCCTTATTAACGTCCATGTCAATGCCCATATTAGTTATTGGTATATACCCATTGGTTTGATTTCCTGCATAAGAATAAGACCATCAATTAGAACCAACAAAATATAGCTGGGTATAAGTCAGTCATGGATATAAGTCGGTGATGGGTACATACCCATTTAGACAGATCCAACTGCATATATACCCATACAATTCATACTCATCCAGATTCAATTGGGTACATACATAATATATATCGGTTGGGTACATATTTATACAGATTCGACTGGGTACATACTCATACTATACAGATCTATACCCATACAAATAGATCTATACCTGTATGCGTCTATACCCATTGAATACACCCAAAAAAGTGTAGGATTTTATGAGTTTTCGAAATATTGTTTTGATGGGAGATTATGAGAGAGAGAGAGAGAGAGAGAGAGAGAGAGAGAGAGAGAGAGAGAGAGAGAGAGAGAGAGAGAGAGAGAGAGGGGGGTTTCGATGTATAAGAAATAGGTTAGGATTGTGTAACGACGAAGAGAGAGATATTATATATTTTTTTGTTTGAAAAAGAAAGAAAATTATATTAGTGAGAAAGGTATATTTTATATTTTTACCTAATTAGTCAGCGTCAGCTTCTAACTACTGTAACCAGCTAACACTAAAAGTGTTTAAATTATAATTATTTACCAAGTTTCAATTTTTTTTAAATGACACAAATTATGGGGCATCGAGTGGGTTGAAATTAGGGATGGCAACAGATCGGATTATTGCAAAAAAATCCGAAACCATGTCCATATCCATTTCCGAATAATTCGGATTCGGTTTTTTAAACGGTTTTTCGGATTTTAACCATAACCCAGCTCACGAGGCGTCCCTCTCGTAGTAGGATTCTTAACCTCGCCTCTCTCTTGTGACATGTCAAACTATAACTCTCTAAATATTTTGAAAATATTGAAACAAGATCACAAATACATGAAAAATCTCCAATATATAAAATATTATGTTGATCTTTAATTAAGTAACGTTTTTGTCAATTCTAATATTTAAATTTTAGTTTTGAGATATGAAAATATTTTTTTATCTATATTACTATAAAATATACAAAAATAGATGATAATAAACGGGGTTTTGGTTATACAGTTTTATTTTTATCTAAAATTTTAACCTAAAGGATTTAACCATCGGTTACATTTTTTAGAACCATAACCTAACGGTTTTATCCATGGTTGCATAATCGATTTTTAATCGGTTCAATTTTTCATCGATTTTGATTTTAGACATAACCATTTCCATCGTTATCTATAGTTGGGTTGAGACTTTTGGCCTTTTGGTAATTAAAAAATAAAAAAATATAAGAAAGATAGATTTCAAAATATAAAAATACATGGATTTTAGCCTTTAATAGGTAAAATAAAATCAGATTTATATATATATATATAACGGATTTTCGGTTTTTCGGGTTTTTTTAAATCTAAAACCATAACCTAACGGTTTTAACCATCGGTTTTACTTTTTAAAACCAAACCCATAGATTTAACCACAGTTACATAATCGGTTTTTATTCGATTCGGTAGTCCGTCGGTTTCGGATTAAAATCGTAACCACTGTCATCCCTAGTTGAAATGGAAATCTCCTAAGCATTTGGGAGACTTCACCTCAGCCCCTCAATTTTACATAATTCCTTCCGCTTTAAGAGAGTTTGGGACCCGTCCCGCTTATAAAAAAGTCCTTTCAGTGCCATATATTCCACTTAATTATGTCATTCACCACTGTTCCAACTATAATTGTCTCTTTGCGCATCCATAAACCATAAAATGTGAGTAGCAAGCTAGCAAGTAGCAACCACTCCTAGTCTCCTACTGTACAATAATTGAAATTCTTTTGTTTTTGTCCTATAACAAAGTTAAATATCAATATAACGATATAAAATGTATGACCAAAAAAATGATATAAATTATATCATCTCAATGTAGTGTTAGTGAGCTCACTGTTTCCTCACTGTTTCCTCATATGGGGAAATCACTCTTTTTTGGCATCTCTATATCAAATTTAATATTATCCCTCTAGCGTCCACTGTATTCAACTTTTTCGTTTTTTGTTCCACACTGTATTCAATATAGTATTCCCGGATATAACTTGATTTTTATTCGTCCAGAAAAATTCTTGATTTTTATATTATTGTAAAAAAATTTAGAAGATACTGACCTGTATTGAAATTTCATTTGCAAAGATGTAGGATTTTTATCTAATAAAGGTTGTTACCTTGAAAACTATACATATAAGTAGAGGGAGGTACTATATTTTATATGGGTGACTCGAACGTAACTACACTAATAAATAAACGAAAATAAGATTAATTAGAAAGAAAAATTATCCTAAAACCTAAGGTTTTAGCATTTTTTTCTTAACTCGGTTCAAGTAGAATGGTCATTCGTACTATGCGACTTAACGTTTGTTTGGAAGTGTTTATTTAGAGTAAAAAAGTATTTTTAAATAAAATTTAAAATTTTAAAAAATTATTAGAAATCTAAAATTATTTTAAGTGCTTTTTTCAAAAAGCATCAATTCGGTGCTTTTTAGAAAAGTGTGTTTCATGATAAAAAAAACTCTTAAAATGCTAGAAACACTTTTAAGTATTTTTCCAAAAAAACACTTCCAAATGAGCACTTAAGTTTCATGACACTACCTTGTTGATTTGAATCCCAGATACCTCTCTCACTATATTTACTTAAAACCGCCACTGAGGAACCACCAGACTCCAATAACCTCTCATTACCGATTCACCGGTAAACCCATATCTCCACCCTTAATCGACAATGGCTAGATTCACGCTTGTCCATGAATCGCCGGAGTCGGTTTAGTTGGTCCTTCTATTGGGTTTTTTTTCAAAGGAGGTTAGAAGATATAGCTTTGATGGAGAGTCTTGATCGAGAGAGGTGGGGTGGGATTACATGGTTGTTGAGACAGAAACGGTGAAGGGATGTAACAACATTAAACTGTCGTTGCAGCTGCAACTCACTGAGGAGGAAAAGCACCAGGCAATTCCTGCCATTGCAGCTATAGTAGTCGAGCTCCCTAGAGGTCAAAAGCTCGATTTTGTGCAAACTGTGTAGGATGAGGTCGGATTTCTTATTATATACGATAAATATAATGAAGCAAGATCATTCTTGGCTAAATCTTGGGCAGAATTAGCGGTACACCAAGTGTTTACTGAAAATTCTAAACAAGACTTACTTGGTGTAAGTCAAACTTCCAGGTCAAAGAAGGTGGTCGGATTAGAGAGTGAGATGACCACCCAATTTACCGTGAACATGGGAGATGGGTTGGTCGTGGACTTAGCCAACCTAGTTTTATCCCAAATAAAGGGTAGGTGATCAGAGAAAATGGAGTTCAAGAGGATTTTAATGAACAATAGAAATCCCTCATAAGGTATGAAATTGGAGTACTTTACACCAAAGGAATGGGAAATCTATCAACTTCTCTCAACAATGTGAAAACATTTAAACAATTGAGACACCCAAAGGTACTTACCCGATATGAGGATTTGGATAGGATTTTACAAAGAGGTGGTGTGATTTGTAAGATGAGGAGACACCTAAGGGGATGACTCGTATTTAATTTTGAATATGAGGAGAATTGATATCTCATTCTTGAAATTACATATTCAGACTCCCTCTTTTGCTTGTTGAGGTTTCAGAAATGTTTGACTTTGTATATTTCGAAATTACAAAGTTACAAACTTGGATCATTATTCAAAACTTACCGAAGACATAATTGGGTATAGAAAAAGTCACTTCACAATTGGGAATACCTATTAACACATATGGTATGGCCAAGGTTAACAAAGATATAGGTTGTCCACATGTGCTTGTGGAGATTGATATTAATAAGGATCAAAATCATGTCGTTGAGTATAAGTAGCACAAAGGGATTGAATATAAGTAGAAAATTGAATACGAGAAGTTACCAATTTGTAGCGAACATTGCAAGGGATATGAAATCATGTCATAAGGGACATAGTTTAAATCCTTCCGATTGAATATTCTCCTTGTATAGCCTGTATATTCTTACAAAGGGGTGGAATTTTTTCTGAAATCATGTCACTGACCATTCTCCTTGTATAGCCTAAATGTTCTTACAAAGTGCGACACATTTTACATCATTTGATTGAAGATTCTTCAACATGTTGGTGAAGCATAAGGGATATGATGAGGTGGTTATAAATGGGTGGCATAGCGAGATAGTTGAAGTCACGAAACAATTTTTAGTTTGTAAGAAGTTGAGAAGTTTAAAGATTAATTTTAGAGGGTTGTACAAGAAGCACTTTTTCATATTTCTAAGTGAGCTCGAAGGGAAAATGAGTTATTAGAAGCGGTCAAATTTGAATTCAATAAGATGTGGATGATTCTACACTAATGGAAGAATTAGTGGATCTTCATAAACAATCTACGCAACTTGAAAATGCAGAGTATAGTTTCTTTCAACAAAAATATAGATTTGGATATGCGTTTAAAAGTGATCGTAGCTCAAAAATTTTACATGGCATTATGAATGTTAAATAGAGGAGGAAATTACGTAATCAAGATCGTGAGGTATTTGTGGACTACTACAAGACTTTGTTGGGAACTAGTGAAGAGATGGAAATATTTAATGCCCGGGTATTTGGTTAAAACGTATTGAATAGAGAATAAGGAATTGAGCTCTGGGTCGGGATCACCCATGAAGAGATTAAAGAGGTTATATTTTTAATTAGAAATGATAAAGCTTCCGGGTCAGATGGGTATTATTCTCTTTTTTCAAGAAGTTTGGAGCGTAGTGGGAGTTGAGGTTATTGCGGCGGTTGGAGAATTCCTTAATTTTGGATTCTTACATAAAAAACTTAATATAACTATTATCCCCCTTATCACAAAAAAAGATAAATTTTTGAAGATGGATGATTACCGACTTACCATGATCATTGCAGATAGAATGAAATTGGTTTTAGATGAGCTTGTTGATAAAGCACAAAGTGACTTTGTGTAGGAAGATTAATGCCCGATAATGTTCATTAAATGCAAGATATTTTGAGGGGGTACAATAACATACGTAGCTTGCCAAGGCGTACGATAAAGATATATTTATGTAAAGCGTATGACTTGGTTTGTGGATGTTTCTTTGGAAGGTACTAAAGGAGTTAACTTTATGGCTTAATATATCATTTAGTTTGTGGCTTGTATTATCATACCCCCATACTAGGTGGCGATAAATGGATAAATCCCTGGGGTTTTCAATGGAGGCAAAAAACTATGGCAAGGTGATCCTCTCTCGCCTTATCTCTTTATTTAATGCATTGGGTGCTTTTCTAGACTCTTAAAAAAAGAAACAGACAAATGGAAAGTGCTTATGGAGTGTTTAAAGAGTTTTGCAAAGTGTTTGAGCCTTTCGTCAAACGTTCTTAAATCTAACATCTATTACGTGGGGATTAAAGAGGATATGCTTGAGTAATCTTGGAGATATCGTAACTCACAAAGAGAAAAATGTGTATCTCTCTATTTTGAGGTTTCGCTTTGGGCTTTTGTGTTGTTTTTAAGATATTACAAGACACTTATAGATAAGTTGAAATGATACGTAAGATCATGGAATTCTCCAGCATTGTCATTTATGAGTGAATTGGAGATCATTAGACTAGTTCTTCAAGGGGTGGATTGGTTGGATATATTTTCGATTTAGACTAAGGTGAGAGAGAGATCAAATCTATAGTATTTGTCGGTGATTCTTTAAGATGGTAAGAACCCAAAAATAAAATGAAAGACAATGTGTACCCCAAAAAGGGACTTGTGTTGAAAGAGTTGGGTGTTTGGAATAAATACTCTCTTATGAAGATGTTGTGGAGAATCATGGAAAAACATGACTCTCAAAGGGGTACATGGTAACTATTAGAAAAATCAAAATGTTTGGGATTGGAAAGTGGCAATAGCAAAGTCGCCTTTGTTGAAGGAAAATGGAGTTTAAAAGATGACCTTAAATCTTCTCTGAAACTGAGGAAGGTAGCAACTTCTTGTCTAAGTGGTTTGGTGAGATGGATTTGTCAAATGGAGAAATAGTCACACTATTATTAATTCTAGTAATAGTGTGCTCATGACATCATCTTTGCTTAAAGGTGACATCAGATGGAGGGATTTAAGAAGTGGAGAATTCTTTGAGATCTATTAAGAGCCTTCATATATTAATCATCGTCGCGCTTTGTATAGACTTGGGAGAACATATTTTCGGACTCATGTTTAACCCCTAAACATGCAGTTATTGATGGATGGGCCTACCAGGAAATTTACAGACTAAAGATCGAATAGTTTACTTGAATTTTGACCTAATTTGTGGTATGTGTAGGGGGTTTTGAGGCCAATAATTACTTGTTCTTTGAGTGTGACTTTTCATATGTGGTTGGAAGGATGTTCGGAAATGGATCAGTATCACTAAGATATGAGCACTATCTTGAACTCTCTTAAATGGTTCAAAAAGATAAAAATATGGTAAGATTTGGACGAAAAAACAAGATGATTTGTTTGTGCGACTGTGGTCTTATATATGGAGAACGAGGAACAAGTTAGCATTTGAGGGTGTGGATTTAAAATTAAATTTATATGTTTTGTACTCTTATCTTTTTTTATGAACAAAAGTGGATTATTTTGAAATCTATCAATATTGTTTAAGTATTAAGGATGATAGAATTATTTTAAACTTTCTAACTTAAATAGTAATTTTATTTATAAATGTATAATTTGGACTTCATTTGTAAAATTGTTTATCTAATAAAATAAATTAAACTAATTAAACTATAAAAGATATGTTTTCAATTTTAACATAAAATACAAAACCCAAATTAATTGACCAAAACTTTACTATTTTTTCAGCATTTAAAAAGGAGGTTCATAATTCGAATCCTCTTCCTAATGAGTGTAAAGTGAAAGGTACAATACTCGAACCCTTCCTTGAACATGGATAACTTAGTTCTGATTTACCTGGGAATATACATGGGGAGACGCGTATATTCCCGTAGGATTAGTCGTAATACACGTAAATTGACCCAAATCACCCTACGAACCAAAAGAAAATTACATAAAACACAAAAAAAAAACATAACTCCTAAATAATCATTTGTTTCTTTGGAACTTATCAAGACAAACAAACCTTATAAAACAACATACGCTTAGAAAAATAAATTCTGGAATAAAATGAAATTGTTCAATTTTAATTTTTTTTGGATAATTTATATTGTTCAACAAACTCTCTTTAAAATGATCATTTTCGCATTGATAGTCTTTCAAAAGATTAAGGAATTCTGATCTTAATTTATTTAAATAACCTTTTATATTATAAACTTTTACAAATAATATATTCAATCTAAATATGTCAATTTTCATTTTTTTTAATTTCTTTTAGAAAAACAGGTCTAAAACTATTCTATCCCCACCGACTATCAACTGATTTGGAGAAAAAATTGTTTCTTCTAATATACCTTGAGTTGGTTCTCCGGCTAAACTGTTTTTCTTTATTTTTTTTAAAGTTAGATTTGCATTAAAGAAAGAACTAATACAAACTACACAACTCCCCGTTGTTCAAATAAATAGTTTGGGAGGTCTTAAACGAGTCCAATTGTCAAACAAAATGTTTCGTAATTTTTTTTGACAACCCAAGCAGCGACTGTATTATCTTACTAATCGGAACAAAAGTAGGTCTTGATAGTTCGGTTGGACCATAAATACTACTAATGATATTACAAAGTTTACGAATATTTACTACATGGTTACAAGCAGATGTATTATATATGAGACGTCACTCTCAATGATAACACTTCCATGAAAATACTCTGCAGCAAACTGAGTAACTTTCAAAATCCTAACAATTTCTACCTCAACCGTTGAGTCGTTACAAATATTCTAAGGGTCCGTTTGGAAGTATTTATTTTAGAGTAAAAAAAAATTGTTTTTAGAATAGAATTTTAAATTTTGAAAAATTATTAAAAATAATTGTGAAATCTAAAATTGTTGTGTTTTATTTGTATAAAGCAGTAAAACAATATAAAACTAAAGCAATAATAAAATAAAAGTATATATAAATAAATAACTTTACTTGTCGAGGCTCGGATTGGATCCGATGTCTTTAAGGTATTTAGGCCACGTACCAGTGTCTTACGTTTGTTGGCTTCAACCTCCAGGATACAACGACAAACTATTCAAAAGAAACCGATACACGAATTCTTAAGAATTTCGACGAACTTAATAATGTTGCTTCTTTCTATCTCTCTCTTATAATGCTTTGAAAAATGAATGAATGAAAATGTTTGAGTTGGCCAGCTATTTATAGAAGATGAAAAGGTGGATTTGGCAAAAGAGTTGTGATGGTTCATTTGAAGATACGTTATATTAAAAGACACAACGTTTAGTTTAGTATAGAAGACCAAAACATAAGCTGGTCTAGATGGTATGAAAGTCTAGCCCAACAGCCCACTAGCTTCCCAGATTCAAAGCCCAGCATACCCTTTTTTTTCCTTGCTTTGCTTTGCTTCATAACCAAAAGAAAAAATAAAATAAATAACATGTATTATTATTTATTTTTATTTATTTTTCTTTTATTTTAATTTCTTCAAATTCTATGACTCAATTTCTCATTCAACTTCAAATGATTTTTACCAGATGAATGTATTACGTTAATCTTTATAAATAGAATAAACGATCATCAATATTCAAATCATTTCTTTAAATTGAGTCACCCACTGTCATCGTAAACATGGTCATCCCTTGGGTAAAAATCTCATTTGACCAACGAAAATCACTTCAACTACTTTTCTTAAGAAGCACAAATTCAGTGTTTCTCCTAAAAATGCTTTTCATGGTATAAAACACTCTTAAAATTCTAGAAGCATTTTTAAGTGCTTCTTGAAAAAAGCATTTTCAAATGGGCACTAAGACTTCATTGTCATAAAATCTCCATTAGAATTTCTTATAATACAATTGAACCTTTGTCACTAAAAACAATGTCACAATTTATTTCAATACGGTTTGGGACGAAGGGGCTTCTAATTACCTTTATCCTTATTATTTCTATCATTGTTATACCTATCCTCGCCTGTTATGTTGTTTGTATTATTAGTAATATTAGTAAAATTATTAGTACTATTATTTTTTTAAAATTATCATTTGGTTTCATCTATCAAAATATTTCAATACAGTATGAAGAATATTCGGGGTTGGTTAGAGATAAACTTGCTAACATCATACATGTATGGCGGGATCGAATGGAAACTAATCTTCATGGCCGCGTTAAGTGTGATATGGTCGAGAAGGAACGAGGCAATCTTTGAAAGTGCCACTGTAACTCCACGACTTCAGGCCTGAGACGAGAAACAATTAGACTTGCAAGTACGTTTGTATCAGCGTGGGGAAAAGAATATGATGGGGGCGTGATAAAATCAACAAAGAGTGTATTGATAAAGTGGACTAAACCGAGTGGAATACTTTAGTTAAATGTCGATGGTAGCTACGATGGGGGGAGAGCGAAAGCTGGTATAGGCGGTATATTAAGAGATGAAGAGGGTACTTTTATAACGGGATTTTTGGGCTCGTGTGTGTCGGGTTCATCTTTCCGACCGGAGGTCCTAGGGTTACATTAAGGATTGAGATGGGTAATAAATCGAGGAATAAAAAGCCTAGTGGTCGAGACTGACTCGAGTGAGATTCACGCACTAGTGAAGGGCGGTGGTAGCTCAAAGAGTTGGAATTTCCATATTGGACCGGACTGTCAAGAGATGTTAAGAACTCATCCGGGATTTGTGATACATTCCATATATTTGGAAGCGAACACTTGTGCGGACTTGTTAGCTAAGAAGGGTGCAGAATCATGCGAGGGTCCTCGTGTTTTGGAAGATCCTCCAGATTATTTGTGGGATAGTGTGACTAGAGATAGGAGTGGTTGCGCGATTCCTAAACTAGTTATAGACTCTCAGTGAGAGTGTAGTTGTTTAATTTTTTCTATTCAACTCCGGCTTTACGACTCAAATGTATGCAACATACTCTTTAATATTCTTTCCAATTACTTATAGCAAGTTTTATAATTGCTCCAGAGTTTCATTTTTAATTATAAATAAAATCATTCCTAATTTTGAGATGTAACAAAACGTGATGAAACCAAAATATTCTGCTGCTTCCTTGATTCACTTTAAAATTGGTCTTTTTTTCAGTCGAAAAATAAACTTCATAAATCACAAAATATTACAAATTAGCCAATTCATGTTTGTTCAAAGTCAAGGTTTAGTAATTTAGCTAATTGGGAAGGAGGGAAAGCACTCCAAAGGCCAAACAAACATCCTCAAGGTTTTTGTTTAGCCACCCAATCAGCTATCCTGTTGTTAGATCTCTTAACAAAAGAGATTTTCAGCCTATATAGTTCTTTACAAAAGATGATATTCTTAATCAAGACCTTAGTGATACTAGCTATCTTACACTTAGCATTAAATTGATTAATAATACATAAATTATCACTCTCAATAAAAACACTTCCAGTTGGATATTTTGAAGCCATCTCACAAGCAGCTAAAATACCCCTCCCTTCTGCATCTTCAATTGATGTTGTGTTAATTTCCTTAGCAAAACTTTCAATAAGTATTCCTGTAGAATTACTTAAAACACAAGAAAAGGCAGTTTTGTTAGCTTTTAAAATAATCGATGCATCACAGTTAATTTTATATTTAACAGTAGGTGGGGGGGTCCACTTAGCAGTTCTACCATTATCATAATCACCATTATTCATTAAGGTATCAACTTCAGAAAAATGGTTGAGGTTTTCTCTAATTAGGCTATTAGCTCTGTTAATATTAAGACCATATTAATCTTCACAATTAGTCTCAGTAGTATTAACCTTAGTTTTAAAATACTCATCATAGGCTATAAGAGTTTTTTTCAAAGTATTGAGAAGGTCAGGGACAATTCCTTTAAATAGAAACTCATTTCTTCCTTTCCATATAAACCAAATAATAAAGAATGAGATTTCTCCCAAATTTGGAATAATGTCTGCTCTATCAATAGAGATAATATCACAAAAGATATCCATTTCTAGAAATTATTTGATGGTCCCACAACTGAATTAAAGCTCAAAGGACTGGCTAGCCAAACTTCTCTAGCCCAGGAGCATTGAAAAGTTTTCAATTGTTTCATCTTGCTCACCACAGAGTTCACACAAAGGAGATAGATCTCCTTTTATATCTATTTTAATTAGTAGCAAGACCATTTTCACAACATTTTCAGATAAATTTTTTAATCTTTGGCATAATTTTAAGTTGCCAAACAAATCTCCAATCCTTGACTTCTAGTTAAAAAGAGCTACTGCCCTTTTTTATATTTTTTCTAGATTCTTGGATTTGTTGAGCCCTCCAAATCTTGTTATAACACTCCTTCACTGTAAACATCACCACTCTTAGAACCTATCCCATATGGTGTATCAACACAGTAAAATGAAGGAATGTCTTACTCGCTAATGGTTGCTACAACATTTCTATCAAAAAGTTCATACAACAGAGCCTTATTCGGTCGCTCACCATAAGGTAAAAAAATATCAGAAGCAACTTCTACCAAACAACCAACTGGTTTAATAAATTGTCTATTAATTGGGATCCATTTGTCCTCCCATATTCTAATATTATTTCCATTCCCAATTGATCAATAAATATCATTTTTAAAACAATTTCTCCCTTCAATCAAGCTTTCCAACCCCAAGAACAGTTTGATATAAGTGAAGCATTTAAAAAATCAGTGTTTGGAAAATATTTTCCTTTAAAGACTTTAAAAAGCAAAGAGTCCTCATTGTTAAAAAAATTCCATGCATTTGAAGTTAAAAGAGCTAAGTTTTGAGTATGAAAATCCTTATAACCCAAACCTCCATTATCTTTAGAGGTCATAAGTGTTTGCCATTTAACCTAGTGGCATCTTGTCTCTCCTTGATTATTCCAATAGAAATTGGATACCAAAGAAGTTAAATGAGAGGTCGGTTTTTTTGGAAAGATGATAGAAAGATGATATAATTTAGATGCAAATTAACACCCTAAGCTAGCACGGTTCTGCAAGTATACAGATCGTATGCAAGTTTTAATGAATAAGTAAGATTCGTTCCTCAGGGACTACGAAGGTTAAGAAGACTTATGCAAATTATTCAAGTGCAGATATTAAAGATAGAAAAGATAATACGCTAGTAGGAAGAAGAGATAGACAAATATTTATTTGGTTTTTAAATAATAAAACTAAACTAATAAACTAAAGACAGAAACTAAATAAAAGAAAAGAAAATAAGATAGTATGAAAGTTAGCTTGAGTAATTAGCATGTAATCCCCACTAGTTCTGCCGTTCTAAACATGTAAGGGTGAATTATGTAGTATTTCAATAATCGGTTCCAATTCGCTATCGGTAGTTTCAAATAGGATTTACCTGTGTCAATAAGGCTTCCTAAGCAAACTTTTCCTGTAATTGGTAAATAGTCACAAGAACTAAACCATAGTGATTATCTAGTTAGGTTGATTTGTCAGATCTAAACCGAATACTAGACGTTATGTGTTAAACATGTAATTAAACACCGTTGTCAATGGTGACCTAACTACTAGATGGTAATTCTATATGGCCTAGGTTCCACAAGAACACAGAATATAAATCCAAACACATAAACAGAGAATAAAAACTATAATTCAATTTAAAACATAGAATTCCCAAATTAGATAGATGTCAATCAAAACTAGGATTCATACATATATGCTAAAACTCAAGCTAAAAAGAATTAATTCATACTAAGAAGAGAAGAGAAAAGAATTACAAAATAAGAGGTTGAAGAAGACATATGGTGTTCTGCTCCTTCCAGACTTCTTCTCTTGTGTTGCAGCTTCCTCTTGGCCTTAAGGTCTGGCCAAGGATGATTTAAGAGTGTTAAGAGGCTGTATTTATAGTGTATAGGTTGACCTAATTTTTTTCTTGGAGGAAAGGCCAAGTAATAGACTCCAAGCCCAACTCAAATTCGTAAGGAAATAAAGATAAACACTGCTGGACCGTTTTGAGCATATCTTCTTCGTTATTGGTCGGTTTGAGCTCCATAATATACCAAAAGAATCGTCACAGAATTATCTATGTCTCTATGAAAGGAATCTTCCAAAATCGGCTTCCTTGTAGGAGTAATTACCACTTCTTTAGGCGTGTGCTGCAGAATCTCAGATTTAGGCAGCTTTTCCTTTTCCTAATTGAACTCTGTTTCCTTCTATCTCCAATTACCATGCATATCTCTTTCCATATCTTGTAGTCTTTGACTTGGACTCTAATTAATCTCCATAATTATCTTTAAAACTTCACACTAAATAAACAATTAAACCCAATATGCTCTAAAAATATTATGTTACTAAATCAAGACTCAAAATAGGAAAGTGCACTAAAGTAAGCTCAATTCAACCTATAAACTAATAAATAAGCCTAAAATGATGTCTCAGAATTATATTATATTATCACAAATGAGGAGACATCACTAACATTATAAAGTTTGGAATGGAACCAATAATAGCCTTATTAAGTATTTTTTTACCACTTTTAGAAAGCATCTTTGTATCCCAGCTCTCCATTTTTCTCAAAATCATTCTAATCAACCATTCCAGCGTTTTTAACTTTGATACTCCCCAAGAAGAAGGAATACCAAGATACTTACCCGAATCCTGCAATTTATTCATTCTAAGAGTTGAACTGGGTTTATTTTTTTATCTCAGGTGGGGTATTCTTACTAAAAGAACTCCACTCTTATTAAAATTGACTTTTGGACCTGAAGCAAAGCAGTACCAATTAAGTGCAGTAGTAAAAATCTCAATATTATACTCATCTGCTTCAAGAAAAAAGGCTATCATTAGCAAACAGAAGATGAGTAATCATAGGAGCTTTCCTTGCAATTTTAATGCCTTTAAGTAGGCAAATTTGAACATAATATTCAATAAGAGATGAAAGAGCCTGAGTTACCAAGCAAAAGAGGTAAGGAGACAGTGGATCCCCCTGCTTCCTTTTTTTAGGATTATCAATATCATACAATTCTCCACTGATTTTAATCTTATAAGTGACTGAAGATATGCAATTACCTATCCATTCAGTCCATTTTTCATGACATCCCATTTGTTTCAGTAGATCCAGAAGAAAATCACATTCAATGTTTTCATAAGCTTTACTCATATCACCTTTAACTGCTAAACAAAACTGTTGAGAAGTTCTTTTATTTTTGAGATAATGATTGACTTCCTGAGCAATTAGAATGTTTTCAAAAATTGAATAACCTGGAATGAAAGATGTTTGAGTTTCTGAGATAAGAACACCCATCTATGATTGCAATCTATTAGATAATATTTTAGATATGATTTTCTATATAAAATTTGCACAACTTATTGGTCTGAAAGAAGCCACCATTTCAGGATTGGTGCACTTTGGAATAAGGGCAACTATAGTACTGTTAATCTCTCCCAAAGAAGAGTTATTTAACATAAAATCCTTCACTAGATCAAGAAGGTCTAGCTTTATTTCTTTCCAATACTTTTTGAATAAAAAACCTCCAAATCCATCAGGTCCTGGGGACTTATCACTTCCCAGGGACCAAACCGTGTTTTTAATCTCATCAAGTGAAACATGAGCAATCAAACTATCATTCATTTGATTTGTAATAACTTTCATGATCTTATGTAAAATAAGATCATAATATCTTCCACAATTTGAATTGAACACATTGTTATAATATGTCTTAATTTTATGGATAATATCTTTCACCATAATTTTTTGTGTATGGAGGACCATACACAAAAACCACTTCACACAACCCCATCAGTGAGAACTCATAAGAGCAATGAATCAAGTTCTTATCAGAACTTATAAGCTTAAAATTATCTGTGTTTTTTGCAAAGACAGCTAAACCACCAGTTAATCATATTGGTTTATATGAGTTACTATTAATTTTGGGGCATAAACTAGACACAAAGGAAAATTTATTTTTAGTTTCAGAGCGGAGGATTACCTCTAAATGGTGAGCCTTAACTATGTCAACTAGGCCCAGTTCTGTCAAGGTTGTTCCCACTCCTTGACAGTTCCAAGCTTGTATCATTGAGGGTTTTGGGGTTGATTTGGGTCAACCCCGCAAACCACTTCTGAGTCAAGACCTTCCAAAAAGCTTTAGTCTTCCCATTTTTCATTAACCTCCTCAATATCATTCTTATCATAGTAAATTGCCTCTGCCATCTCATCATCATCATCTCCATAGCACTTAGAGTTGTTGAGAGTTGTAGGGACTTGTGAGATATCCTCTTCTTCAAGAGGTAAACCTAGATCTTCTCTAACTTGCAGAGTGCGATTCTTATTCCTCTCAAGAGACCCAAAACAAATGTTTTTATCTGAGTTGATAGTAATAGATGGGTCTATAAGAACTTTAAGGCTTCTGCATTTAATAAGACTGATGATACGCCCACAGAGAGTATTAACCTCTCCTAGGCTAAGAGGCCTAATAATGGATTTGATTGCCACTCCACTAGTAGTAGTTCGGCCCAAATTGACTTCAGGAAGAGTAATAAGAGACTGAACCGAAGTAGATTGGCCTACCTTACCCATCTGTATCTTATTATCATCTTCATTAGCATTAACCCTCTGATTTTGGACTTTATTCTTGTTTCTCAAAGGTCTTTTGACTTTCTTCTTAGCTAATTGACCACCACTCTCGGCTTTGAAAACAAAATCATTATCTTTTTTCTCACTTTCAGAATATTTAATCCAGTTACCCAATTTATTAAACAGTTTAGTTGGGTTATCACATTTTCTCTGTTCATGTGAAAGACTTCCACAAACATGACAAAAATCAAAGATTTTTTCATATTTAAACGAGATCCACACCGACTGACCATTATATATCTTAAACATGAACCCAAAGAGGAGGGGTTTAGAGATCAAGCAACAAAATTTAACTCTTATAGTAGAATTTTCCTTATATTTATCAGGGTTAGGAAGTTCAACAAAAGAGACTCGTCCCAGCTTAGCAGCTATTTTCAAGACATTACCTTCTTTAAGAAATAATGCGGGAATACCAAAAACACTAACCCAGAATGAAGTTTTCTCTAAGACATTAGGGTTCTTGATACAGTCATCGTATTTCTGGACTAGAACATGAAATCCAAAGATATGGTAAGGTCTATTTTCCCACACAAAGTCCAGATCCTTTTGTTTCTCAACGTTAACCACACAAAGATTTGTTCCTCTTTTATCAATCGAGATTCTACCAGAGATACCCCAATGACGAATAATAATCTTTTTAAGGTAGTTCAGATTAATATTACCTGAAGCTATAACTCGAAGAAACAGTTTAGGTTCTTCAAAAGCGGCATAAATCGCCTCTCTATCAGGTGAGAGAGTAAGTTTCTCCTTTGATCCGTCTTTCCCATCATCTCTTATGCCAGCCATTAAAGCTCAAGAGAGAGAAGAATGTCACTAGAAGATAAAAGTAAATGAGAATTCAACGAAACACGAGATCGAGATTCTAATGTATCTAATGCCAACAAAAGTGATATATATGAGATAAAACTTCATAGATCGAAGTAAAAAAGGATAGTAGAGCAGGTAGAGGTCGGGTGAGGGTAAGAGTGGGGGTTTAGGAAAGGAGATCGGTGCCGGTGGGGGTTAAAGAAGTCATCTCGGGTTTCATGCACGAGAGGGTTTTTAGTAAAAAGAATGCTCAATATACTTCCACTGCCCTGATTCACTTTAAAATTGGTCGGATAGATCATTTTGTTATTGACAATTGGTTAATATCTTGAATGACATCAAAATCAACAATCTCCTCTTTGCTAAGCTAAATCTTAAATGCATCTAAAGTTTATCTCTTTAAACATGATCGTTTTGAAAGATAAAAAGAAATCCTACAGAGCGGCCACTTATTGCACTGCACGATATGGTCATCATTAAACTTAGCTAAATACATTGCACATGGTGTTTGTAAAATTAACCAAATTAGTTAATTAGAATAGTTGTGTTTAAGTGGTGGGACAAGCAGGTTGAAATATAAGTAGTTGGTTCGGTTGGCTGATGTTGGTATTCAAGGCATGAGAGAGAACCACAATCACATACGTAACTTGCAAAGGCCCGTGACGATAAAAAAAGTCTCCATCCCCTTTTTGAAAAAAATTGAAAATTCTCCATATTTCCGAACCTTATTTTTTTTTTTTCAAATGCATAATAATATAAATAATAATAAATGTATACAAGGTTTAGTCCACCCCAGAGGGTTCGTCTTCATTACATATAATAGTGACCAACTGAGAGAGAATACAGGTATCCCAGTTACCAAACAAAGTGCTAAGGAGCTCTTGTTTGGCAACCCAGTCAGCTGCCACATTTCTACCTCTAGACACAAAAGAAAAGGAAGGGGAAGATAATTCAGCAAAATAATAAATATTACAAATTACGTTTTTAATTGAATGACTCAACACGGGAAGTCCTGAAGAAAGAGGCTTCATGATAGTTGCTGAATCATTCTCTATAATAACGCTCCCAAAAGGAAAATTTGAAGCCATCTCCGTAGCTTTCAAAATTCCCGTGGCCTCTACCTCTAACACCGAATCTGCTCCAATTTTCCAACTATTACCTGATACAAATTCACCATTAGAGTTTCTTACTACACAAGCAATTGCAGCTCCCAAATCCGAGAAAGCTGCATCACAATTAATTTTAAATTTATTTGGAGGTGGTTTTTTCCATTTATCTTTAAATTTAGTATTTTGTTTAATATTTCCATTATTATTATTATCTAGTGTACTATTATTATTATCTAGTGTACTATTATTATTATCCCTAACTTTAATATCCAAAAAGTTGACATCGTTAGGGTTTGAAATTTTATAGTATTCTTTCCAAGTTTCAATAGCTTTGTTAATTGTGTTTAAGGGGTCACACTTTTTTCCATTATAGATAAAGTTATTTCTATCTTTCCAAATATGCCACATTATAATACAGATAAGTTCTAGAATCCTATCCTTATTATTAAAAAAATTTGCAATGTTTTGTACTTGATTTAACATCCATTGGTCTAACTTTACAGTTGAATCATTGTCTGTTTTTAAATTAAGAGGACTAGTGAACCATACACTTTTAGCCCAGGGGCATCTAAAGAGCATATGTTCCACTGTTTCAATATTATTATCACATATTTTACAAATATTATTTTTACTACATTTTCGGTTAAAAAGATTTTCTTCAGTGGATAAGAGGTTTCTAACCGCTCTCCACATAAAGTTTCTAATCTTAGGTTGGGTTTCCATTTTTCAGATTAGTTTCCAAAGCATTTTATCCCTAGTACTAGAGGATGTAGGTTTATTTTTATCTTTATTTCTTTGAATTATAATTTCGTCTTCTTTCATTTTATGATAAGCTTCTTTAACTGTATATGTACCTTTTTTACAATAGTCAATACATATTTGATCTTCACATAATACCTTAGGTATTATCATTTTTTCTATTTTTTCTTTGATTTCCTTAGGGTAGATTTGATTGAGTAAATCAATATCCCAGGATTTATCATGTTTAATGAGTTGACTAACCCAAACAAGGTTAGACTTTTTTGGCTTAAGTGATTGCTTATCATTACATATCCAATTATGCTCATAGATATTGATATTAATACCATTGCCTAGTTTCCATTTTATGTTATTTTTAAAAGTATCTCTACCTATGAGGATACTTCTCCAACCCCAAGATGGTGAGCTTCCTATTTTAGCTTCAATGAAACTACAATTTTTGAAATATTTTCCTTTTAAGAGTCTATAAAGAAGAGATTCTTTTTTATTTATTAGGTTCCAAGCTTGTTTTCCTAACAAAGCTTTATTCATTAGATGTAGGTCCCTAAATCCTAATCCACCTTCAAATTTTGATAAAGTTAGTAGGTCCCATTTGGCCCAATGTATTCTTTTTTTACCTTTATCACCCCACCAAAATTGGGCAATAATAGAATGTATTTTATTTATTATATTTTTTGGAAGAATAAAATTAGACATTAAATAGTTAGGCATGCTTTGGATGATTGCCTTTATTAAGATTTCTTTTCCCCTTCAGAAAGGAAAAGGGTTTTCCAATTTTCAAATTTATGTAGAATTCTATCAATTAAAAATTGGAGGTCTTTTGATTTTGTTCTACTCCATTCAGTTGGAAGTCCCAAGTAGTTACCTAGGTTGTTAGTTCTTCTCATATTTAATCTTTTAGCCATTACATTTTGGATAAAAGTTGGTGTATTAGGGCTAAAAATGACCCCACATTTATTAAGATTAAGACATAAGCCAGTGGCATTTTTATATTTGTTCATAATATCATTAAAGGATTGTATTTCAATGTAACCAGCATTAAGAAAGAAAAGACTGTCATCAGCAAAGAGTAAGTGAGTGATATCTGGACAGTTGTTTCCAATTTTAATTCCTTTGAGAAGATGATTCTCTTTTTTATCTCTAATTAAATCATTTAGAATTTGTGATATTAGACAAAAGATTAAAGGTGAAAGTGGATCACCTTGTCTTATTCCCTTGGTGGGTTTTTGTAGTTGGTGAACCTCACCATTAATTAGTATTGAGTAGGTTACAGAGGTAATACATACCATAAGTTTCCTTACCCAATCTTTATTGAAACCGATTTTAATTAGGAGATCATGAAGAAAATCCCATTCTATATATTCATAAGCTTTTTTAATATCCGCTTTAACTGCAACCATATATTTTTTGGTCTTTTTTCTTCGTTTAATATGGGTAATTAATTCATGTGCAATCATAGTATTTTCCTGTATCATTCTGTTAGGAATGAATGCACTTTGATTTTCTCCCACAAGGGAAGTCATATAAGGTTGTAATCTATTAACCAATATTCTTGCTATAATTTTATAAATAAAATTAGAGCAACTAATTGGTCTATAGTGTTTAATATTAGTAGGTTTATTGATTTTTGGTATTAGAGTAATGAGTGTTTGATTGATATCAGAAATATCACCCTTATTGTTCCAAAAATTATTTATTACTCTCATAAGATCAAGTTTAATAATGTCCCAGTAAGTTCTAAAGAAATTTCCATTATAACCATCAGGACCTGGTGCTTTATCAGGTCCCAGTTCCCATGTTGCTTTTTTAACTTCTTCTTCATTAATATGTATATTTAAATTATCTGCATTTTTTTATCAATTTTACTAGTAATAAGATTAATAGTATTATTATATTCTCTTTTTCCTACAGTAGTAAAAATATTATTAAAATAGTTAACTATTTCAATATTTATTTCATTTTTATTATCAAGCCATTCACCATTTTTATTAGTGATGTTAAGAATTTTGTTTCTACTCCTTCTTTCTTTGGTACAAGCATGATAATATTTAGTATTTTTATCACCTTTTTTAAGCCAAATATTTCTTGATCTTTCCTTCCAGAAACTTTCCTCTCTTTTCCAAGTTTCCTCAAGTTCTTTGGTTGTATAATTATATTCATCCCAGTTAAAATTGGGGTCATTAGAATTAGATATAGTTTCTAAATTTTTTATAAGCTTTTCTATTTGGATTTTATTATTCCCAAATTTTTTCTTATTCCAATCTCTTAAAGCTTGACTACATTTTTTAAGTTTGTGATTAATTACAGCATTAGGGTTACCCCTAAGTGAACTATAGTCATCCCATACTTTTTTAATAATATTTAAACAATCAATTTCAGTTGTCCAGAAATTTTCAAAATAAAATCTTTTTTTCTTTTTATTATCAATTTTATCATGATGAAGGACTAGGGGACAATGATCTGACCCAATAGCAGGTAATACTGCTGTCCAAGCATTAGGAAATAGTTTTTCCCATTCAGAGTTATGTAGTGCTCTGTCTAGAATAGCCTTTATAAGTTTATTACTGGCTCTTTTATTTGTCCAGGTAAATCTACAACCATACGAGGTTGTTTCCTCCAAATTGTGGAGGTTAATAAATTTGTTAAAATTCTTTATAGAATTTTTATGACATACAATACCACCTAATTTCTCCTTAAGAAATCTTATACAATTAAAATCCCCAATCAAAGACCAAGCAAAGTTATGGGGTTTTAAATCATTTAAGAAACTTAGAGAAATTTCTTTATTAATATCATAAGGGTTCAAATAGATATAAGTATAAAATATTGGGGTCAAATCCTCACCCACAATTTCCGTATGTATAAAGTTAGGAGAAGTTTTTAAAATCCTTATTTTTAATTCTTTTTTTACCATCAAAGCGAGGCCGCCTCTCGCTCCAACCGGCTCCACCGTGTTAATCAGATTCATATCTAAAATACTAGCTATGTATTCAAGCTTATTAAATTTATTTTTAGTCTCAGAGAGAAAAAGTACCTCAGGGCGATGCTTAGCGCAGAGGTCACGGGCTGCCTGGACTGTCAAAGGATTGCCGACACCTTGACAGTTCCAGGCTATGTGAATCATTGAAAATGATGGGGTTCATATGGAACAACCCCAGAAGACCTTTTTATCACTACAGAAAATTCCTTCATAACCTTATTAGACATATTCGTATGAGCTTTACAAAAAATATCATAATCAATCGTAAAAGCTGAGACAATAAAAACAATAGTAAACTGTTTTTCATCTATATCGGCTATTTTTGTGACATTAATCCCTATCACATTTATAAAAATACCATAATCAATGTTAAACATTGTGAAAATAAAAACTTTGCCCAAATTTTTAATTTCATCAATTATATTTTTTTTCTTCATATTCAAAACCTTTCCTCCTGATTTCATTTGTTTTAGTTTTGAATTTCTCATAATTTTCTTAATAGCTGTGATTTTAAAAACAAAATGAAACTGTTTTTTACCAACATCTATTTTTGTGATCATATAAACTATCACATTAATAAAATTGAACAATGTAAGAAGAGGACGTACCTGCCATGCCGAAGAGGAAACTGATCGTGTTTTATGGTGTCCATGGATCGTGCTGTTGCGTACGCGCGAGAGGTGCAAAGGCAGGAGGTGCAAAGGCATAGCAGTTGGGCCTATCTCATTCGTTCTGTTAACAAAGGCCCAAGAGGCCTGGATCTTGTTTATGGGCTGTTTTCCTAACAAGGCAGGGTCGATCCAAAACTGCAGAGGTAGGATCCAGCGTTGCAGTAGATCGATGGCCGCAGAGACTCGACCAAAACCCAGCAAAGCCCATAATGTCTGGATCTTGGGATAGGCGGTGGTGGTTCGGCTGTGTCGTGAGTAGAACTGTTTAGTAACTTGTAGTAGGTGGCGGCTTGGTAGGGTGGCGGAGGTGACGGCTTGAAATGAAGAAAACAGCTGCTGCTTGGTAAAGTGGAGGAAAATGGAGGTGTGGAGATGAGTGGAGATGGTGGGAAGAGTTGGTGAGGAGGTCTTGTTGGTTGAGGGAAAGGGACAGCTGGATGGGATGAACAGCCTACCGGAGGAGGCTGCTGTGGAGATGGGTTAGGTCTTTTTGAAATTTGTGCCTGGGAGCACATTTGGGATGGGCGGGAACTACCCTTATTTCCGAACCTTAATTGCCACTGTCATGGATGGTTTCCTTTCCTCATGGTGACGGCAGCTCCCCCTCTGGCATCTCCTTTCCATTTTCTGTTGTTTCGTCTCTTCCTTTTTTAATTTTTCAGCCCCACCCACCCTTTCTTGGTTCTGAGTTTAGGTCCTCCATCGAATGGTCCTAGAGCTTTTTCCCACCATTTTTTGGAGGCACTACTATTATTCACGGTTCTAGCAACCAGATCCCTAACGATTGTTTGACATGGTCGCTAAAACCTACCCTTTAGCGATTACTAGTAGCCGACGCATAGGTAAATAAGAGTAATTTTGGATATCACTCTAAATCGCATCACCTTTTTATCGTCTTCTAGGTGGATTTTAAATTGACCAATCATATAATTTCTCTTTCCTAATTTATTATTTTCTCTTTCCTTTATGATTGGTCCACCTACCAGACGATAACAAAGTGATGTGATTTGGCGC
Source organism: Nemophila menziesii (assembly GCA_029959085.1). Taxonomy (NCBI): domain Eukaryota; kingdom Viridiplantae; phylum Streptophyta; class Magnoliopsida; order Boraginales; family Hydrophyllaceae; genus Nemophila; species Nemophila menziesii. The sequence goes on along the minus strand of JARWIR010000001.1, from coordinate 25,186,126 downwards.
GATATCCAGCATTACTCGACAAATAATAATAAATTCACCGGCTTCTTCACCAATTAGAAGAGCTACATCTAGCGATCACCTTTGTTGGTCGCTAGAGGTCTAAACTTTTACCGACCACTTTAGAAGCTGGTAAAAACCTTTTTAATATTTTGGCGGGTCAAATTTGGCCGCCCAATTTTAGTGAGTGGCTGATTAATTATTAATTAACGATCACTTGTTGGTCGTTAGAGGTTTAAAGTCTTACCAACCGCTTGTTTGGCCGGTAAAATACCCACCTAATTTTTTGACCGGCTAAATTTGTCCGCCAATTATAATACTTGGCTTTACCGACCACTTACTTAACCTCTAACGACCACTAGGTGGTCGCTAGAAGTTTAAAATATTATAAAACCCATAAGCAGGTTCCTAAATTATTTCAGAGTAAATAAAATATTCCCCCCCACCATTCGATCTTCTCCCTTGCTGCTACCCCCACCGCCATAGTTGCCACCTAATCCCGACGCCCTTAATCCTGTTGTCAACACCTATTCTCTTCTCAACCGATTACTCTATTTGGTCAAATAATTTTGGAACCTTTTATATATATATATACATACACACATAACTACTGTAAAATTATGATATATATATATATATATATATGTATGTATTTTTTTGTGCAAGTTTGTTTTATGTATGTAGGTATTGAGTAATTTATTATCCCAACTATTGTTTATATATGTTTGATTTTAGGGTATAGCATTTTTAAATGTTTAGGGGCCAAACTGATGAATTTTAATGTAGTTATCATATATACTTTTATTTTTTGGGATGTTTCGAAAATCCAAGGGGGTTTTTGGATTTTCGAATCATTTGGGGATGTGTAGTGGTAACTTGAAAATTTCTAGGGGGTTAAATGATAAATTTGAAATACTTAGGGATTTGTAATGCAAATGTAAAATATCCATGAGTATATATACAAAAGTTGAGTTTATTAGGAAACTTTCAAAAATTAAGGGGTTGTAATTCAATGAAGAGTTTGGGGGTTTAAGAATAATATGAAGAGTTTAGTAAATTTTTAGCATTTTGCAAAAGGTTAAGGGGGGTTAAATAGCTTTTTAAGAAACTTTATGTTTTTTTAATAATAATTATAAGGTATTAGTGATTTTTGTAGTTATTTTTGAAACTAATGGGGGTTAAATTGCTAATTTTGAAACTTTGGGGTGGGGGTAGGCTAGGAATAATATGAAGAGTTTAGTGAAGGAATAATTTGATGACTTTAGCAAATTTTTAGCATTTTGTGAAAGTTTAGGGGGGCTAAGTTGCCTTTTAGGGTGTGTTTGTATTCAGAAGGGAAAAAATAATAAAATAAAAGAAGGGAAAAATTATAAAAGAAAAGAAAGGGAGTGAAAAATGTTGTTTGGATTAGATAATTTTAACAAATAAAAATTCATAAAAGAATTTGAGTATTTTTCTTTTTGTTTGGATTAGAAAGATATTTAGGAAATAAATTTTTTTTATTAACATATTTCCATTTTTATCATTGTTTGTAAGGTGTCAATGTTATTTTTTTTCTTGCTTATTTAATAAAATTCTTTCCTTCCACTTGACCCCGATTTGGAGTTATTATATATAGGGGTTTATAGGTGATTTTATTAATCATCCAAATTACTTTCCTTCAAAAAATATTCCAATCCAAACGATTGAATATATTAAAATCCATTTCCTTTCCTTCCTTTTCTTCTTTATACCTTTAATCCAAACATACCCTTAAGAAACTTTGGGGGAGGGGGTCAAATAATTATAAGGTAATAGTGATTGATTAGTTATTTTTGGAACTAATGGAGGGTTAAAATTCTAATATCGAAACTTTAGGGGTTTAAGGAACAATTTATAGATATTAGTGAATTTTTAGCTATTTTTAAAAGTTTAGAGGGGTTTATATGTTATTTATAAAACTTTGGAGGGATTTTCTGAATAATTATAAGATAATAATGATTTTTTTAGTTATTTTTGAAGCTAATGACGGGGTTAGAATGCTAATGTTGAAACGCGGGAGGGGGGTGGGGGGGGGGGGGGGGGGGGGTGTTATGTAATAATTTAAGATTTTAGTGAATCTTAATATTTTGCGAAAGTTTAGAGGGTTAAAATGCTATTTAAAAACCTTTGGGCCTTTTTTTAAAAAAAAAATCTCAAGGTATTAGTTGTTTTTTTAGCTTTTTAATAAGTTTTTGGGGTTAAATTGCTAATTTCAAAACTTTAAGGGGTTTATTGAACACGTAAAAAGTATTGGTGATTTTTTAGATATTTTTAGAACTATAAGGGTTAGAATGCTATTTTTGACACTAAGGGGTTTAATGGAAAATATCAACATAAGTCCCTAATATTTATTAAAATAATATTTATGTCCCTTTTATTTATTTTAAATTATATTTAGTTCCATTTTATAAATTAAAATTTTTGTAGGACCTATAATTTATTTAAATAATATTTAGGTTTCTAAACTCCAATAAAAATAAAACTTGGTCTTGAAATTATATTATAATTAGTCTTTAGGTCCTTAAATTATAAAATAAATTATAATTAAGTCTATATAACTAATTTAAATTATAATTAGGTCTCTATAATTTATTTAAAAAATATTTAGGTCTTTAAAATTATTTAAAATAATAATTAGGTCCTTCAATTATAATAAAATTTTAACTAGGTCCCTATAGTTTATTTAAGTAATATTTAGGTCCCATAAATTCATTAAAATTATAATTAAAACCTCTAGCGACCACTATGCAGTCGGTAAAGAATCCACCCGTCCAGCGACCACACTTCCGTCGTCAAGGGTTTTTTACATCCAGCGACCAGTATAGTGGTCGCTTAGTACGATAGCCTTTACCAACCACTTAAGTTGTCGCTGAAGGTAGGTGGGCAGCAGATCTTACTAGTAGTCGCTAAAAGGCGTCTCTAATGTCGAAACACAAGCAACCAACCTTTGGCGACCATAATCGGCCGCTAAAAATTTTAGCAACCGTTTTACGTACCTTTAGTGTACACATAGGAGGTCGCTAAACGTAAAACACATGGTAGTGAGGGTTCTTAATGTGGAATCTCTGTTACAGTTTTGGTAGTGGTGGTTATAAACTCTTTGTCATAGTGGTTGTGTGTTTTTCTATTGTTTTTCTGGCTTGAGCTATGACTGCTAAGGAGGTCTTTTGCCTTCCTTTCTTTATAATAAAATCACACATTTTTGTTGTTAATAGGTTGATAATACTTAGATACTCTTCAGCTCTTGTTGTTGAAGAATTTGCTCTCATTCTTATCAAGTGGAAGGCAGTTTGTAGAGAGTCGGGTCACTTTTTGAAGTTTCTTCAAATTAGAGTTAAACTACGTAAGTCTATATTCTCCAGCTCCTTTGTGATTTTTTTATTACCTTCTATTTACCTTGGACACCAAAATATCCTGCTTGTCGCTTCTTTGTCGAACGTTTCTTTTGTATCTTGCATTGTTGCTTCTTATTCTTGGTGGTATCGCAGTTTCCATTTTTTTTTGGTTACATGGGTTCCGGGCTAGCTTACGCGCACCCGACTAATCCCACGGAGATATACATGACTCCCCATATATATTCTTATGATAAATCAGAACTAGGTGACCCATGTTCAGGGAGGGGTTCGAGCCTTGTACCTCTACTTTACACCTGTAAGGGAGGGTATCGCAGTTTTCGTTTTCATCTTTGATGTTGTGCAGATTAGCTTCCCCTACCTACTTGGGGGAGGGTCATTTGATTTTAGTGGTTTTTTTTTCTTGTGGTCTTGGCGGGAGCCGAAAGGCAGCCAAGATCTTGGTGATATTTTTGTTATGTGTGAGGGAAAGGATGTATATTTTTTTGGTTTTAGTTTCTGGTTTAGGGATTTTGTGCACCTACCCCCTACCCAGTGTACTCATTTTTAAGGTATTTATTGATCATTTTTTGATTATGTGGATCATATGGTATTGTGTTGGGTATTTGTTGTCATTCTTCGTGGTTTTTCTCTCTCTGGTACTTGATTTGGAGTAGTAGATGTGATTTGTGCATGTGAGGTGGTCAGTGAAGAATGTTGGGTGGATTTTAGTTGTTGTCCAATGGGCAGCATTCGTTGGACCTTATTTTGGGAATTATGTTTCTACTTTTATTTGTCTTATGGTTCTAAGGTTCAGCATATTCATGTGTTTTTTTTGGTCATGGTTTGGTGATTTAACTCTTTTGCTTCAATATTGGTAGGTGTCTAAGGACTATGTATGATAAGTTGGGATCTTTATTTTTTTTATTATTTGCTGATGGGAATGGTTATGTCCTCTGATGTGACACTTCTAGATATCTTCCCACTTTCTGTCTTTGCTTCAAACTTTCTTTAGTGTGGTGTATTTATCACCCTGGTTGGTGATACAATCTAAAAGGTATGGTTGGATATGTCGATAATTGTTATCATATTTGCCTCGCTTGTCCTACTTTATCGATTTCTATGATTCTCCTTTGTTTCATTGGTTGTGTGGTTCGTAGGTTTTATTGGTCGCTCGGAAGGGATCTGGAATGTTTTTGGTTGGTTGGATGACATAGCATGTGGTTTCATGGTTGTTTTGTTTTTTCTTTATTGTCTTATGTTTGTTTTTGTTGTTTATTTCGATTCTCTTTCTTGGTATGTCACCCGAATTGTGTAAGTTAGTTACTTAGTAATGTTTATAGTTTGTATAAAAATGCCCATGACGATCAAATTTGGCACTACAGAAGGCAAGCGACCTTATTACTATTTACTAAATTTATCCTATAATTATTACTCACTTACTAAAAATAATATCTCAAAATTATATTATTTATTTAGTATGTCAAGTTACTTTTTTTCCATTTTCTTCCAAATTACCCTTAAAATATTAAATTTTGATTTTTCAATATATATTTAAGTTAAGACACTTTATGAGAGGGTATTTTGGAAGTGGTGAATGCATTTATGATGTTTCTTTAAATGTGTGAAAAGTTAAGTGGACAATAATTTTGTGACGAAGGGTGTATCATAAATTCTTAATTAGTTTAGGATCCTAAAGACCTAAACACAGTCAAGTCATCACACTATTCATTTGCTTACCATAAGTCACTCTTTTTATAAGGGAATTAATATATTAAATGTAAAGCGTTAAAGGATATCACAATATGTCACCCCTAGGGTGTGATATATAAATGGGTGAATGCCCAATAACCACCTGCCACCTTACACCCTGGCCCATAAAAGGCACCCTACACCAAATGTCTTGAATACCCTTACTTAGTAATTGTAATCACTTAACGCCGTTAACTGCTGCTTTAGCTACCGTTTAATCCTTACATATATAACCATATATAAACATCTTCACAGCGATAAAACTCTATTTCATTTCCTAAAATTACAAAAAATTATAACAAAATCAGCTCAAAATTAATTGCGAAATTTACGAGCGTATCTCGCGAAGATTTGCGTCGATTAATCAGTAAGAAATCTTCAGATTTAGGTACATAAATTCGCGCTTATATTCCTATATTTAACCCAAAAATTAATGTTATAATACGAATTTTTTTTCTGATTTTTGGTACTAAAATGATCTTCAAGTTGTTAAAATAGTAGTATTACGTGATAATATGTATACAAATACGTAATAATTGAGATCATGTTCAAGTTTTTTACCGAAATTTTTTTACAGGTGATTATGATGTATTTTTTTTTGAACGATGATTGATGATATAGTGAAAAGTTAGTAACAGATCACATTTATGATATGGACGGATTAAACTGACTTTGATTTGAAGTTATTTTCCGGAATTTATGTTGCATTTTTGAAAAAATTCTAAATAATGATTGAGTTTGAGTTTTATTATGTAAATGCTTAAGTTATGGACAGATTTGTAACAAAATGTATTGTGATTGAGATTTGAATAAAGGACTTGAATAAAATATGAGTGTTGGGAATTTCCCAGTACTGGAAAACGGATTAAAACTGCAGGTTTATTTGATTAAATGAGTAATGGTTTTTTAGACTCGAAAATGTTATAAACTATGATTGAGTTGTGGGAAAGTTTTGTATAAAATATGTTGATTAACGTGAGAACAATGAACAAAAACACCAGTGTTAAGCATAACACAGGACAATGTACTTGTAGAATCACAAAAACGTACTTGTGTAAGTACAAAAATATACTAGTCCAGTTGTGGGAAGTATTCCCAGAACTCATCTGTACCATCCAAAAACTTGTAACTTAAAATTTTTCTCACATTTAAACTTATAACTTAAATCTTTTCACACATTTAAACTTAAATAATGTCTAGAACTGTAACAAGTAAATATTAGTCAATGAATGTTCCCATAATTCAGAAAACGAAACAAAACTGCAAATTTTTCAGATTTTTTTTTTTGATAAATTGTTTAATGGTGTTTAATTATTGTGAAAGTTTGAAATTATGTTTGAGTTGTGGGAATCTAGATTTGTATGAACAGTTGAGAAATGGGAAAATTTGCTATGATATGGATTAAGTTAGTAACAGATCACATTTATGATATGGACGGATTAAACTGACTTTGATTTGAAGTTATTTTCCGGAATTTATGTTGCATTTTTGAAAAAATTCTAAATAATGATTGAGTTTGAGTTTTATTATGTAAATACTTAAGTTATGGACAGATTTGTAACAAAATGTATTGTGATTGAGATTTATATAAAGGACTTGAATAAAATATGAGTGCTGGGAATTTCCCAGTACTGGAAAATGGATGAAAACTGCAGGTTTATTTGATTAAATGAGTAATGGTATTTGAGACTCGCAAATGTTATAAAATATGATTGAGTTGTGTGAAAGTTTTGTATAGAATATGTTGATTAACGTGAGAACAATGAACAAAAACACCAGTGTTAAGCATAACACAGGACAATGTACTTGTAGAATGACAAAAACGTACTTGTGTAAGTACAAAAAATACACTAGTCCAGTTGTGGGAAGTATTCCCAGAACTCATCTGTACCATCCAAAAACTTGTAACTTACAATTTTTCTCACATTTAAACTTATAATTTAAATCTTTTCACACAGTTAAACTTAAATAATGTCTAGAACTGTAACAAGTAAATATTAGTCAATGAATGTTCCTATAAATCGGAAAACGACACAAAACTGCAAAATTTTCAGATTTGTTTTTTTTTTTTTTGATAAATTGTTTAATGGTGTTTGATTTTTGTGAAATTTAGAAATTATGATTGAGTTGTGGGAATCTGGATTTGTATGAAGAGTTGAGAAATGGAAAAATTTGCGTATAATATGAGTTCTGGGAATTTACCCATAACTCTTTAAAACCTAAGCAAGTGCAATTTTGTAGTTTTGCAAGTACACTTTTGTACTTGAGCAATTACACTTTTTTTATACGTAATTATGAATAGCTATACTAACATCTTAAATTTACAATGCAGAAATGGAAACAATAACAGTAGAACATAGATCGTCGTTACACAATCTGTTCGATATTTTGAGCAGCGGACATTTTAAGGAGAGGCATCTAAATGAATGCAAGATATTGCCGTTTTATTTACTCATCAAAGGACTACTCGAGAGAATTGATTCCCTTCCTTCTATGAAAATAGACGTACCAGCCTTACAAGATATAGCAACTACTTATCAAATTCAAAGGAAAGGATTCTACATAAAGAAAACAAATTTACGAATTACTCGTGATGATATAAGAATTATAATGGGCTTGGAGAGTGGGGATCTAGATATTCCATATTTTACAAAAATAGATGTGACTGACTCTCAATGGTTTAACAGAATGTTCCCTGGAATAAAGAAAGGATTAACGGTGATAGAAGTAAAGATGAAGACAATGTTACTTTTAAAAGAACCTGAGTCAGACGAAACCAACAAAGATATTGCACGATTAATGTGTCTTCTTGTATTGGCCACATTATTCTTCAATTCTGGTGGAGAATACATAGATTGGTGGGTGATTCGTGTCAGTCAAGATCTCAAAAAGTTGAATAAATATGACTGGGCAAGTGAAAGTCTAAAAATATTAGAAAATTCACTAAATGCTGGACAATTCAATAATCCAAGAGGTCCAAGCTGCATGTTGTTGGTAAGATATGAAGACAAGATTTGTATTTAATAACAACGAATTAATTATCAAAAAAAAATTATATTGTAGGCGTTTTTCTTTGAGCACGCGAACACATGGAATCCTATTGAAGAACACGCACAAGCATATCCAAGAGTGTTGAGATGGCACATTAAACAACGTCATGAATCATTCAAGCTCAATAAAATAAACAAAGTCATACAGAACTATGTAAGATACTGGTGATTTAAAGTATAATATTTATATAATTTATGTGATTTATCTTACAAGGTTGATGTGGCATTTTTGTTGTTTATTAGTAGTCGCAGGAATACAATTTCAGAAACTTCCTATTTTTAAAAACTTAAACTTTTCTTACACTAACTATTATGGGATATTTGGTTATGTGATTTTTTTTGGATTAAGTTACTCGAGATACAGTTACGTTTCTAAGGCTTTACTTGTAGAATCACAAAACCGTACTTGTGCAAGTTCAAAAACGTACTTGTCCAGTTGTGGGAAGTATTCCCAGAACTCATATTTCAGATCAAAACTTCCAGAATACCATAACTTAATAGATTTATTAACATACGTATGTAAGGAAATCTACAAATTCACTGATTTTTTTTTTATTTGTTGCAGATGAAAAAGGAAAACTTAATACTCAAAAGCTATGAGAGAAAATACATAAGAGACTCATTAATGAATGAAGATGAACCTGCAAGTGAAGAAGAACTGCAAGACGAAAATGAAGAAAAGGAAATAGATAGCAGTGAAGATGAGTTGAATAGATTAATGGAATACGCAGAGAACTTTCTGAAGGACCCACAAGAATATTACAGGAAAAGGAAAAGAAACTTATTATCACTACAAATTATTATGGATGAGGCAGAAAACAGTCAAGAAACAAACGATACATCAATACCTGTGTTTATTATTGAACCACTAGGATCAAAAGGTATTGATAGCATAAATCAAGCATCAACAAGTAACACTAGCAATACAGGTTATATTCGTACTTTACAACAATGTTTCCTAGATAATAGTGGTCCCAGCTTTTCACTTGGAGTAGAGAATTTGGAACCTGTAGGGGTGAAAGATGACACACCTGAAAATATAAAAGTAAACGAACAATCTCTAACAGATGTTGTCCTCACATCATCAAACACCAAAATGGAAGAACAAATAAATTCTTTGAATGAAGAATTATGTTTACAGAAGAATAAGGTGTTTGAGCTAGAAACGAAGCTAACTGAAGCAGAAAATGAAAAAAAAGATATGGTGAACAAGAAGGAAGTCGATGAAAAAATAAAAATAATAGAGGCATTGAGTAACGATTTAACTTTGGTGAATAAATATGTGACAAGGTTGGATACGGAGGTATCAAATGTGATTAATAAATTGGATTTAGAAAAGAAAAAACACTTCACATTATTATCTGACAATAAGAAGAAGGATGAGGAAATCATTAATTTAAAAGCAGATGTAAACAGCAAAGAAACAGAAAGTATACATTTGATAAAAGAATGTGAAAAACTTAATAAAGAAAATGAAGAATTGAGAACAAAATTATCCCAAATACAAAGCCCTGGAATAATTGAGACTGAAGTAGCATGCTTGAGAGTTGAGAATAATAACCTCTTAGAACAAGTAACAAAGTTGAAGTCATATATTCAAACTTTAAAACAAAAAAGGAAAGAAGAAGAGTATTTGAGAACCACAGAAATTGAAGAATGGACAAAGTTAGTAGAAACCGATCAACAAATAGACGAAAATAATGAAAAACAAATTGAAGATTCAAATCTAATGCTTGAGTCAAACATTCAACACCAAGAACCTGAAAAGAAAGGAACAATGTCAAACGAGAGAATAGTGTTGGAAAATGAAAAAGAGAAATCATTATTACCACTTAAAACTACCACAACACCCAAGGTATCCAACATCTTTTCTAAATTGAAGAGGAAATTCGAAAATACAGGATATCCAGCACAGATCTCCATGCCTAAAAGAGTTTCACAGAAAGATGATAGAAAGGAAAATAAGATCCCTGATGACTTTATTGATCCAAATGTAAGACAAGGATCAGAGTTTTGTTTAGATATGAAAATAGTAAACAGAATTGCAAGAGAAATGTCATTATCCACTGTTATTTGGAGCATTCAAGTTAATGTGACAGCAGTAGACTTAATAAAATTAGCTAACAATGAAGGCGTAACTGATCAGGTACGATAAACAAAAGATCAGAAAAGAATATATTAAAACAATATTGCTCCATATATTAAAAATAATTGTTTATATTGAATTTTGCAGTTGATGAGTGCCATTTTATACCAATTGGACTTCACTAGGAAAGATAGTCATTTCGGAGGCAGTGATACGCATGCAGTATCACTATCATTAGATTTAACGGTATGTGATGTAATTATTATTTTTCTTATTTTGTTAGTATAATTTTTCCCGTACTTGTACTAATTAGTTGTATAACCAGGACCTGTTGAAACAAGACAAGGACATGTGTAAGACAAGCATTATTAAAAATTTTATAAAGTTTTTTAAAACTCACCAATATGTTGTTTTCCCAATAAAAATGGAATGGAAAGGAAAAATTCTCTGGAGTATTATGGTCTACATCAAAACTAAGAAAGGTTTTTATCATTACCATCAATACAATTCTGAACTTGAAGGAACATTGGGATTTGAAGCAGGAAAGAATGCGAGAATGATATTTGATGTTATAAAGACGAATTTTTTCGACATCAACCGAAATTGTTATTGTGATGAACTGAAACATGTTGAAACACATCATGCGTCGCAGAAAATAGAACTTTCAGGAGTACATGTATTTATGTATCTGCGCAATCTTTACGAAAGCTCCTTTATAAAAAAAAATTTCGATGCAGAGGATGATGGGACATACAAAGAGTGTGCTGTTAAGTGGATGCTTCATGACACAAATACAAGAATTGATGTTAAAGCATTCAGTAATGGTGAGATGGTTGAAGAAGAATTGGAAAGAGAACTAAACGTAAAAAGTAAGCTAAACAAGGGTAAGAAACATGTTAATCATTGAAATTATTGAGGAAGGATATGTGTAATGGTTTAGATTTGTTGATGAAATATGTAATATTTTTTATGTTTGTGTGATAAGTATTTTTAGTTTGCAGAGAAACTTGAGTTCTGGGAATACATCCCAGAACTGGAAAAGTACTTTTTTGTACTTGCACAAGTATGTGGTTTGTCATTCTACAAGAACATTATTGAAAAATTTATCCAAATAGTATCCCATAACTCAAAATCCCATAATTCAAAATAAAATAAAAAGAAGAATTGGAAAGAGAACTAAACGTAAAAAGTAAGCTAAACAAGGGTAAGAAACATGATAATCATTGAAACTATTGAGGAAGGATATGTGTAATGGTTTAGATTTGTTGATGAAAAATGTAATATTTTTTATGTTTGTGTGATAAGTTTTTTTAGTTTGCAGAGAAACTTGAGTTCTGGGAATACATCCCAGAACTGGAAAAGTACTTTTTTGTACTTGCACAAGTATGTGGTTTGTCATTCTACAAGAACATTATTGAAAAATTTATCCAAATAGTATCCCATAACTCAAAATCCCATAATTCAAAATAAAATAAAAGGATTACAATTTAAAATCTAAAAATTTACTTATGCAATTACATTTATTTAGATGTTCAAGTACATCTAATTAAATTTAGTTTTTTCAAAATTTGTTTTGATTATTTTAATACTAATATTTTAAAATTTGGTTGATGAATTTTCCAATAAAATCAATATAAACATGATTTTTTTTTATGTTTGTGTTATAAGTTTTTTTACTCAATGTACAAGATTTATGAATTTATAGTATTTTCAGAGGAAATTGAGTTATGGGAACTTTCCCATAATTGAATTGTATGTATAATCATGTACTTGCTCAAGTACATTATTGTACTTGTGTATGTAAATAACCTAAATAGTAGAGTCAAGTAGTTTTTTCTTTTCATTATCTTTCATTTTCAAATAAATAACCTAAGTTGTACATTCAAATTTGGTTATAGTTTTTGTAACTTACAAAGAAATCAGGCACTTATCTTATTTTTCATTTTTCTTTTACCAAATAATTACATACCATATGAACCGTTACACTTAATAAAAAAATAAAATAAAGAAAGAAACTAAAAATTGTACGCGCACTAACCCCACTAACCCACTAACAAACAAAACAAAAGAGAAAAAGAAAGAATAAATTAATCAGCTGAATCGTTTAGTATTCAGATCAATACAAATACATGCAACAAACAGTCACTCACTCGCTCTGTCTCAGCTTAAATTTCTTCAAAAGACGCATTCATCAACCGATTTAAGTATTTCTCCAATAAATATTGAAGGTGATTTCCAAGTGTTTTCTGTGTTTTAATTTCTTTTTATAATTTACTTGGGTTTTTTAAAGTTCAAACAGTTGGTGTGCTTAAAGAATCGAAATGATAACACATAAAATTGTTTCGAGAGATTTTCTATCTATAGTAATTACTTCAAACAGTTGGTGTACTTGAATTTTAGTGTTTATATTTGATTTTTGTGAATGTTAATGTTCTTGATTATTTGATTTCTATTTTGGAACTCGTTTTCTATATTTGACTGCTTGAAATGTTAAAATAAACACTCATTCTTCTGTTATAAAAAGTATTATATAGTTTTAAGATGTTAGTAGTTGCAGAATCATAATTTTATAGCACTAAAGATTAAGGATTTTGACCATGCAGCTAAGAAAAATGTACTTACAGAAGTACAAAAATGTATTTGCGCAGTCGTGGGAAGTATTCCCAGGACTCGTATTTCACATCCAAAAATCCATAATTTAAACATTTTTCACACACATTTTAACAAACTTGACTGCCTGAGTTGTGGGAAAATTCCCAGAACTGGACTAGGTTTGAGTAAAGTCAAAATTGTATATAAAAAACTGTTTAACTTAAACTATGTGACTTGTATGAAAAAACGTACTTACGGAAGTACATTTTCTACTTGTGTAAGTACAATATTGTACTTGTACAAGTACACATTATAGTTCTCTCGCTGGATAAGTTTTTCTTTCCACTATTACATACAAAGACATGTATGCTTTATGCTTTATTCATTAACATTTTTCCTGAATTGATGTAAATACAGATATGGTGAGAGGTTACGCATCGACCCTTTACGTTATTAACAAAGTATTGAGAAAACCAGAGGTTACACCCGAACATATTGAGGCGTGCAGGAAGACGCCTTTCTATTATCTCTTGAAACAACTATTCGATTTCAGGGAGCATAAAGACTGTAGAAAGGTAGGGGACGTCCTACCGGGTCAGATAATTAAATGTTATGATGCCAACACAAACACCTTCAAACTTGGCGAAAAAATGTTGAAGGTAACTCGGAGAGACGTGAAGGTCTTGTTTGCTATTGAGGAAGGTTCAGAGGCAGTTCCTAATTTTTCAAAAGCGGAACTCAAAGAAAAGTCAGATTGGGAGCGGAGAATTTTTGAAAATTCAAAAATAAACAAAAAAGGAATAGTGACTGCGATCGACAAAGTGTTAGAGCGAACAGATACTTGTAGTATCAAAGAAGATTTTCCGAAACTGATGACGTTGCTTTCTTTCACTACATTATTCTTTTGCGAACAAGCTCCATTAAGAAATAGGAAGTACTTAAAGCACTCAGAACAGTTGGACAGTTTGAAAAACTTCAACTGGTCAAGAAGCATTCTCAGAGTGTTGGTTAAGTCTTTAAGGGAAAACTTGTTCAAACCCAGCAAAGTCGGAGGTTGTGTCACTGCAATCTTGGTAAGTCTTTATTTAAATACGAAGACATCTTAATTGTGTATGTTTTTTGTTTTCGGTTTTAAATATTACTGTTTTTCAGGGATGGTTTTTTGAGCATACAACAATTGGTGAGAAAAAGAAAGAAGCGATAAATGCATTTCCTCGATGCTTGAGATGGACGTTAATTTGCAAGAATCCTAACTACAAAAAACAAGTCATTGACAAATTAAAATCCAACCAGGTAAGAAAAAACTGACTCTAGAATAATTGTAACCTGTTAAATGTAAACATATGATAAATTTGAAAAGAGAAATCTGACTTTTAGGCATATACTCTGAGTTTCAGAAAAAAATTGAAGAGAAATCAGAGTTTTGTACTTGCGCAAGTACAAAAACGCACTTGCCCAGTAGTGGGAAATATTTCCCAGAACTCGTATTTCACATCAAAAACCCTGTGACTTAGCACTTTTCATACATTTAAAATTACATAGTGTTTAAAAATGTAATAAAGTTAACTTTAGTCAATGAATTTTAACATTAGTTCAGTTATATTCATTTATATTCAGTTATATTTGCATTTCTAGGTGAAAACTTGTGCAAGTACTTGCGCAAGTACAATAATTTTGTTCTGAGTGTTTTGAGTTTTTGAGATTTCTTAGTTACTTGTTCTTTTACTCTGAACCTTTGTTTTAAGTATCTAAACAGTAAAACAATATATAAATTTCAGGTGATAAAGAAGATTGAAATAACCGATGAAGAATTTGAAAAACTTAGGATCGATAAAGACGAGAAAGAGGAAGAAGAGAATGACGAAGAGGAGGACGAAGAGGATGATGAAGAGGATGATGAAGAGGACGAAGAGGACGAAGATGAGGAAGATGAGGAAGTGGATGTGAAGAAAAAGACGAAACAAAGCAAAAAATGTAAAAATCTGGAAGACAATGAAAAAGAATTACAGACGAGTAAGAAAAAATTGAAAAGAAAATCCGTAATTGATGACAGTGAGACCAATGAGGAGGCAGAGGAACAAGAGCACGAAGAGGAAGGAAATGAGGAAGAAGAGGGTAAGAAAAATACAAAACAAAAGAACAAACGTAAAAAGGTAGTAAACAATGAAAAGGAATTACGGACAAATAAAAAAAAAATTAATAAAAGAACTCTAATCGATGAAAGTGAGACAGAAGAGGAGTCAGAGGAAGAAGAGAGGAGAAAAAGAAAGAAAAGAACAACTCAAAAGGATAAGAAGGAGAAAGGTATATTTAATATATTTTTGTAGTTGTACAATTAAAATTCTGTAATTGCTGTTTTTTTTATATATTTTGTTTACTAGTCAATGAAAATTATGATGACGACGAAGAAGAAGAGGAGGGGACTGTTTCAAAGCAAGAACTGCTTAAAGAGAAAGAAAGGATGGGGAATGAAATTCACAAATTGAATTTAAATCTTGTAAGTTTGATGAAGCAATCAGATGCTCTAAATAAGAAGAATCAACAAGCACTGTCTGATAAAAAGATTATAGAAGATAGTTTAAAGACAGCAGAAACTAAGCTAGCAAGTACGGTAGAGATGGTTAATAATTTAGAAAAAGAAAAAAGGGATGCGGAAAAGGAGATACGTGAGCTAAAAGAGGCGAATGAAAATTATGTGGATGAGTTGAAGAAACTTGATGTCTCGTACATAACTGTGTTTAATGAAAATCAAGAAATGAAAAAAAAACTGAAGGAGTTGGGGATTCAAGGATTTGGTGAAGAACCTAAAGATTTAACAAAAAAATCTGAAGATGAAATTCAGAAAAAGAAAGTATCTGGAAAAAAATTAGAAAAGAGTTACAATAGAAAGAAGCAAAATACACATAAGGAAGGTGAAAAACAAGTAGAAGCTAAAGAACCCGAGAATAATGAACCTGAAGAAGAAAATACAGGAAACAAGAAGGAAGTTGAGAAAAAAAACAACAAAGATGAGGACGAAGCAGCAGTTATCTCAATTGTGGATAGCTCAAAAGCTGCACCTGCAGATAAAATATGACATGGACCCAGAGTTGGAAATTTTGCAAATTCTGATCAATGGACTGAAGATATCGTTTGTTTAATTATGATTTATGTCTTTACTTTATAATAGTTTTTAAAAACTAGTTTGCTTTTGAATGATGTAATGAATGACTAGTATTTGAATATATTTAATCGTATTTTAAACTTCCTTCAAATTCCGTAAAAGTAAAATTTTATAATAGTAGTTCATATCTTTGTTCCAACAGAATATACTTGTGCCACTACAAGTGCACAAAATGTACTTGTGCAAGTCGAAATATGTAGTTGTCCAGTGGTGGGAAGTAATTCCCAGAACTCGTGTTTCCTTTAACTTAATAATTTTCACACATTTTAACTTACATGATGTTTAAAACTTTAACATGTCAACTTTAGTCAATGAATTTCGTCCATAATTTCAGCTATATTCAATTATATTTGAATTTTAAAGTGAAAAAATTATTACTTGTGCAACTACAAATACAAAAATGTACTTATGCAAGTACAAAAAATGTACCTAAAGATCACTATTAAATAACATTTGATTTAAAGCCTAAGACCTAAACCCTAAAACCTAAAGATCACTACTAAATAACACTTGATATATGTACATGAATTTTTTTTTTTTTTTATGTTTGTGTTATAAGTATTTGAAGTCGAAATACAATATATATGAATTTTATAGATTTTTGAAAGAAAAGTGAGTTATGGGAATTTTCCCATAATAAAATTGTTTGTTTAATAATGTACTTGCTCAAGTACATTATTGTACTTGTGCAAGTATATAATCTAAGTTGTAGAGTCAAGAAGTTTTTTTTGTTTAGTTATCAGAGTTCCAACGGCTTAAAAGAAACTTTTATTTATATAGGGAAAAAAAAACTTTCATTTCATTATTTTGAAAAACAAAACTGTCAATGGAGTACAAATGTCTCGCTCAAAATTCCTAAACCTAAAACTCTAAACCTTAAGACCTAAACCCAAGCCATAAACACTAAACCATAAGACCTACACTCTAATACCTAAACCCTAAGAACTAAGACCTAAGACCTAGACCCTACAACCATAATCATGTTTGTGTTTTTAGTCAACATTCAATATGTATGAATTTATAGGGTTTTTAGAGAAAATTGAGTTATGGTAACTTTCCAATGATTAAATTGTATGTTTCATAATGTAGTTGCTCAAGTACAGTATTGTAATTGTGCAATTAAATATCCTCAGTTGTAAAGTCAATTAGTTTAAGATAGACGACCGAGGTTACTTCCTTTGAAATAACTTTAACTTCTTGGAAATGAAATATAATCCCATAACTCAGATTTTCTAAAATGAATCGTTTGTAATCATTACATTACACACATCCCAATTCATACACATGGCCTTACTTCTTTATTCATAGTTTCACGTTAACGGCGTTACTTCTCTTTTTATATGCTTACATATATAAACACATACTCACACCGCCAAAACAATTCGTACACTACACACACTCTAAACATTTTATCACGAACGAAATCAAATATAAAGAAAATAAGAAAAATTAAAGAACGAGTCTCGCGTAGATCTTGGGTGATAAGTAAGGAAAAAATCTTCATCTATAGGTACATTACTTGAGCGCCTACTATTACTTTATTTGTCCCAAAAATTAATGTTATAAATCGAAATTTTTTCTGATTTATGATAATGAAATCATCTTGAAGTTGTTGAAATAATACAAATACCCACTAAAATTTAAATATGGGTTAATTTGAGTTTGATTTGAAGTTATTTTGGAGAATTTATATCGCATTTTTAAAAAATTTAGAAGTAATGTTTGAGTTTGAGTTTTATTATTAAAATGCTTAAGTTACAGAAAGATTTGTAACGAACTGAATGGTGATTGATATTTTGAGTAAAATACAGAGTGCTGGGAATTTTCCCAAAACTGAAAAACGAATAAAAACTGAATGTTTATTTGATTAAATAAGTAATGGTAGTTAAGTATTGCAAATGTTATAAACTATGATTGAGTTATGCGAAAGTTTTCTATAGAATATGTTGATTAACGTGAGAACAATGAACGAAAACACCAATTTTAAGCATAACACACAGGATAATGTACTTGTAGAATCACAAAAATGTACTTGTGTAAGTACAAAAAATACACTAGTCCAGTGGTGGGAAGCATTCCCAGAACTCATCTGTACCATCCAAAAACCCTATCAAGTGCAAATTTGTTGTTGTGCAAGTACGCTTTTGTACTTGAGCAATTAAACTTATTTATATGTAATTATGAACAGCTATACTAACGTGTTAAATTTACAATGCAGAAATGAGTACCACAAAATCAGAACATAGATCGTCGTTACAGAATCTGTTCAGTGTTTTGAAAAGCAGAGATTTTAAGGCCAGGCATCTAAAAGTCTGCAAGATATTGCCATTTTACTTACTGATCAAAGGATTATATGAGAGAATTGATTCCCTTCGTTCTATGAGAATAGACGTACGAGCTTTAAATGATATAGTGAGTACTTATCAAATACAAACGAAAGGATTCTACATAAAGAAAACCAATTTACAAATTACACGTGATGATATAAGAATTATAATGGGCTTGGAGAGTGGGGACCTAGATATGCCAAGTTTCACCGAAACAGATGTGCGTGAATCTCTATGGGTTAACAGACTGTTCCCTGTAATAAACAAAGGATTAACGGTGACAGAAGTAAAGGCGAAGTTAATGTCACTTTTAATAGAACCTGAGTCAGACGCAACGAACAAAGATATTGCACGATTAATGTGTATTCTTGTATTGGCCACAGTATTCTTCTGTTCTGCGCGAGGATATATAGATTGGTGGGTTATTCGTGTGAGTCAAGATCTCAAAAAGTTGAATAAATATGACTGGGCAAGTGAAAGTATAAAAAGATTAGAAAATTCACTAAATGCTGGACAATTAAGTAATCCCAAAGGTCCAAGCTGCATGTTGTTGGTAAGATAATAAATTTGCTAAATATGAAGACAAGATTGTATTTAAAAACAAACAATTAATTATCAAACAAATTTATATTGCAGGCGTTCTTCTTTGAACATGCGAACACATGGAATCCAGATGAAAAACATGAACGCGCATATCCAAGAGTGCTGAGATGGCACATGAAACAACGCCATGAATCATTCAAGCTCAATCATATAAAGAAAGTGAAACAGAACTATGTAAGATACTACTGATTTCAAGTATAATATTTATATAATTTATGGGATTTATCTTACAAGGTTGATGTGACATTTTTCTAGTTGATTATTAGTTGCAGAAATACAGTTTTATTATGAACTTCACATTTTTTGAAAGTTAAAATTTTTAACACCAATATTATACTGTATTCCATTTATTATATTTTGAGTTATGGGATATTGGGTTATGGGATTTTTTTTGGATAAAGTTACTCGAGATACATTTACTTTTCTAAGACTCTACTTGTATAATCACAAAACCGTACTTGTGCAAGTGCAAAACCGTACTTTTCCAGTGTTGGGAAGTATTCCCAGAACTCGTATTTCACATCAAAACTTCCAGAATACCATAACTTAGTAGATTTAGTAACGTACGTATGAGAATTTACTAATTCCCTGAAATTTTTTTTATTTGCTGCAGATGAAAAAAGATAAGTTAATGCTCAAAAGGTATGAGAGAAAATACATAAGAGACTCGTTAAGGAATGAAGATGAACCGGGAAGTGAAGAAGAACTCCCATACGAAAATGAAGAAGAAGAAATGGATAGCAGTGAAGATGAGATGCATAGGATAATGGTATATGCAGAGAAATTTCTGAAAGAACCTCAAGTGTATTACAGGAAGAGTAAAAGAAACTCTTCAGGGCTACAAATTATTATGGACGGGGCCAAGAACAGTCAAAAACCAACTGATACACCAATAAGTCCATTTAGGATTGAGCCACAAGGATCAAAAGGTATAGATACTTCAAATCAAGAATCAACAAGTAACAATAGGAATACAGAATATATTGGTACCTTAAGTCAACCTTTCCTAGACGAAAGTGGTCCCACCGTCTCCCTTGGAATAGATTATTCGCATATCTTTGAAACACCACCTTCCCAAGGAGTGTTGAGGGATCAGACAGCTGAAAACATAAAAGTAAACGACCAATCTTTAACAGATGTTGATCTCATATCAGAAAATACAAAAATCGAAGAACAAATGAAGTTGCTAAGTGAGGAATTATGTTTACAGAGGAATAAGGTGTCTGAGCTAGAAGTGAAGCTAACTCAAACAGAAACTGAAAAAAAACATATGGTGAACAAGGCGGAATTCGATGAACAAGGTAGAAAAATAGAGGCATTGACTCATGATTTAACTTTAGAGAGGGAACACGTGAAAAAGCTGAATTTTAAACTAAATGAAGTGATCAGTAAATTGGATGAAGAAAAGCAAGAGCAACTGGCATTAAAATCTGAGATAAAGAAGAAGACTGAGGAAATTAGATTGTTGGAAGAAACTGTAAACACGAAAGAATCTGAACATATACAGATGAGAAAAGAATGTGAGACTGAAGTCGCATGCTTGAGAGTAGAGAATCATAACCTCAAGGAAGAAGTAACGAGGTTGAAATTGTATATACAAACTTTGAAAGAGAAAAAATTAGAAGAAGATGAAGAATTAAAAAAAGGAGAAGAAGAAGATATCTCTAACACAATAGAACTAGAAGGGGAAAAACTAATGCCTGAGTCAGTGATTCAAGACGAAAAAAATGAAAAAGAAACAATGTTAAATGAGACAATATTGATGAGAAATGAAAAAGAAAAATCAAAATCATCAATGTTAACTACACCAACAACCACAGTATCCCAAATCCGTGAAAAAGTAGTGCCTAAAAATAAAACGAAATTGACAGAAACAAGTCGAAGCTCTATGGTAATAAGAGTTACAGAAAGAGATGATAGAAAGCCAAAAAGGATCCCTGATGACTTTGTTGATCCAAATAAGCTTAAAAAACAGAAAACTAAAGACAATACACAAGGAAAAGTGATTTGTCATGAAATGAAAATCGTAAACAGAGTCGCAAGAGAAATGTCACTATCTACTGTTATTTGGAAATATATTATTGAAGTGACAGCAGAAGACTTGATAAAACTATCTAATGATGACGGCGTAACTGATACGGTATGATAAACAAAAAAATTGAAAAGATTAATGATGCATAATTTAATTGAAAGTTAAGTATTGATCCATGTGAAACAAAGTATAAATGAAGGAAAAAATAAATTTTTATATTGTACATTACAGGTTATGGGAAGCGTTTTATACATATGGGACAACACAAATAAAGATAAGCAGTACAGATGTAGTGGAAAATATAATGATGATAATCATGCAATATCAATGTCAGCAAATACAATAGTAAGTGATGCAATTTTTATTTTTGTTCTTAGATTAGTATAATTTTTCCATTACTTGAACTAATGAGTTGTAACACCAGGAATTGATGCAAACTGATTACAGCAATTTCGTGACAACCGTTGGTCGAAGTTTTAAGTTTTATTTAAACACTCACAAACATATAATTTTTCCAATAAAAACTAAATGGGAGGGTAAAATTTTCTGGAGTATTCTGGACTATGATAAATGCAAAAAGAAATTTTTCCATTACCATCAACACGATTCTGAACTTGAAAAAAGTGTGGGCTTCGAAGCAGGAAAAAATGTGAAAGATTTAGTAGATAAGTTAGTTAGATATTTTCAAGCGAGAAGAAAGAATAGTAATGAAGAAGAATCAAATACTTCTATTCCTGCCGATCAAAGAAAAAAAAAGATTTCTATTCCTGAGGTGGTACATATTAAAACAAATCATGTGTCCAAGAAAATAGAACTTTCAGGAGTACACGCGTTTATGTATTTGTGGGATCTTTACGAAAAATCTTATGTAACAAATCAATGTAGTAAGTATGAAGAATTGAGTTACAAACAGAGAGTTGTTAACTGGATAGTTCGTCACAATAGTGTAGTAATTGATATTAAAGAACTAGAAAAAGGTGTTGAGTTAGAAGAAAAACTTGAGAAAGAATTAAATGTAAGAAGATATAATTGTTGAAGTTATTGGTGAACAATATGTCTAATGTTTAATGTTTGTTGAGATGAAAAATATGTATAATAGTTTAATGTATTATGTTTAAACAAATATTAACATTGGAATGTTTTATGTGTATTTTGTGAAATTAATTTTTTTATGTTTGTTTTATAAGTGTTTTGAATTGACATACTAGATGTATGAGTTTATAGGATTTGAAGTGAAAATTGAGTTCTGGGAAACTAACCAAAACTTAACCGAAGATGTACATATGTAGTTATGCAAGTACTTTTATGTACTTGTGCAGGTACATATTATGAACTGTAGTTATTTAACATATGTTTTGATTGATTTTAATTTTAATATTTGAAAGTTTTGTCAGTGAATTTTCCAATATAATCAGTATAAAGATAAAAAATTTATATGAAGGTTCATCAAATCATGGATTGTATATTAATAATGTAGTGTCTAAAAGAAACTTTTGTACTTGTGCAATTACATATTCTAAGTTTTAGAGTCGAGTAGTTTTTTCGTGTATTAAAAACTAATAACCTAAAACAATAAAACCTTAAGATCTAAACACTAAACCTTGAACCTTAAATTGTAAAATTTAATTTTCAAATTTGATTATAATTTCTGTCATTTTCAAAGAAATCATACTCTTTATCTTGTTTTTAATTTTTTTTTTAAAACAAATCTGTACAGGGAAATTTCCCATAAGTCAAAGTCCTATGTTGTTTTTTAATTTATTTTTTGCATCAAAGAATTCACATACGATTATTAACCTTTACACGTATTAAAAATATAAAATAAAGAAAGAAATTCAAAACAGTCAACCGAGTACAACACTAAGCCACTAACAAACAAATCAAAAGAGTATCAAATGCAATACACACCTCGACTACCACACTAATCATCTAAACCGTTCCTTCAAATCACTCAAAAAACATGCAACACACACAGTCACTCAATCGCGTATTCTCTCTATCTTTTTCTCTCAACTACGCATTCTTTTATCTCTCTGTTTTTGTCAATTAGAATTTCTTCAAAAAAATCATAATTACGAAGGTTTGAAATGATGAAATGTTAGTGAAGTTACCGTAATCATTGTTCATCAAGTAATAGTTAATTTTGTCGCATTTGTCACCTGATTTAAGCATTTGTACAAGGATTACTGAAGGTATTTGAAATTTTTATTCAATTTTAATTTGATTTGCAAGGATTATTTATGTTTTACTTGAATTTTACTTGAATTTTAGTGTTTATATTTGATTTTTGGGATTGTTAATATAGTTGAGCATTTGATTATTAGTTTCGAACTCGTTTTGTAGATTCGACTGCTTGAAATGTTAAAATAAACTCAAATTTTGATGTTATAAACACTAGAAAAATCTTATTCTATTCTTTAATTAATAGTCGAGTGTGAATTTTATTTGACTTGTACTGTTATAGATCATCAAAAATGACACTGTGTTTATAAGTATTATAGAGTTTTAAGATCTGGTAGTTGTAGAATTATAATTTTATAAGACTAAAATTTAGTTAAACAGGTATTAGATTAACTTCGAAAGTGTTTTGTTAAACCAGATTCAGAATTTTGACCATCCACCTATGACAAAATGTACTTACAAAAGTACAAAAAATGTACTTGCGCAGTGGTGGGAATTATTCCCAGAACTTGTATTTCACATCAAAAAAATGCATAACTTAAAACATTTTTCACACACATTTTAACAAACGTGACTGCCTGTGATGTGGGAAAATTCCCAGAACTGGACTATGTTTGAGTAAAGTCAAAATTGTATATGAAAAAACTGTTACCTAAAACTATGTGTCTTGTAGGAAAAAATGTACTTACAAAAGTACATTTGTGTACTTCTGTAAGTACAATAGTGTACTTATAGAAGCACACATTTTTCCTTCCACTATAACCAACCAAAGACATGTATGCTTTATGCTTTATTCATTAACATTTTTCCTGAATTGATGTAAATACAGATATGGTGAGAGGTTACGCATCGACCCTTTACGTTATTAACAAAGTATTGAGAAAACCAGAGGTTACACCCGAACATATTGAGGCGTGCAGGAAGACGCCTTTCTATTATCTCTTGAAACAACTATTCGATTTCAGGGAGCATAAAGACTGTAGAAAGGTAGGGGACGTCCTACCGGGTCAGATAATTAAATGTTATGATGCCAACACAAACACCTTCAAACTTGGCGAAAAAATGTTGAAGGTAACTCGGAGAGACGTGAAGGTCTTGTTTGCTATTGAGGAAGGTTCAGAGGCAGTTCCTAATTTTTCAAAAGCGGAACTCAAAGAAAAGTCAGATTGGGAGCGGAGAATTTTTGAAAATTCAAAAATAGACAAAAAAGGAATAGTGACTGCGATCGACAAAGTGTTAGAGCGAACAGATACTCGTAGTATCGAAGAAGATTTTCCAAAACTGATGACGTTGCTTTCTTTCACTACATTATTCTTTTGCGAACAAGCTCCATTAAGAAATAGGAAGTACTTAAAGCACTCAGAACAGTTGGACAGTTTGAAAAACTTCAACTGGTCAAGAAGCATTCTCAGAGTGTTGGTTAAGTCTTTAAGGGAAAACTTGTTCAAACCCAAGAAAGTCTCAGGTTGTGTCACTGCAATCTTGGTAAGTCTTTATTTAAATACGAAGACATCTTAATTGTGTATGTTTTTTGTTTTTGGTTTTAAATATTACTGTGTTTCAGGGATGGTTTTTTGAGCATACAACAATTGGTGAGAAAAAGAAAGAAGCGATAAATGCATTTCCTCGATGCTTGAGATGGACGTTAATTTGCAAGAATCCTAACTACAAAAAACAAGTCATTGACAAATTAAAATCTAACCAGGTAAGAAAAAACTGACTCTAGAATAATTGTAACCTGTTAAATGTAAACATATGATAAATTTGAAAAGAGAAATCTGACTTTTAGGCATATACTCTGAGTTTCAGAAAAAAATTGAAGAGAAATCAGAGTTTTGTACTTGCGCAAGTACAAAAATGCACTTGCCCAGTAGTGGGAAATATTTCCCAGAACTCGTATTTCACATCAAAAACCCTGTGACTTAGCACTTTTCATACATTTAAAATTACATAGTGTTTAAAAATGTAATAAGTTTACTTTAGTCAATGAATTTTAACATTAGTTCAGTTATATTCATTTATATTCAGTTATATTTGCATTTCTAGGTGAAAACTTGTGCAAGTACACTTTCGTACTTGCGCAAGTACAATAATTTTGTTCGGAGTGTTTTGAGTTTTGGGATTTCTTAGTTACTTGTTCTTTTACTCTGAACCTTTATTTTAAGTATCTAAACAGTACAACAATATATAAATTTCAGGTAATAGAGAAGATTGAAATAACCGATGAAGAATTTGAGAAACTTGGGATCGATAAAGACGAGAAAGAGGAAGAAGAGAATGACGAAGAGGAGGATGAAGAGGATGATGAAGAGGATGAAGAGGATGATGAAGAGGACGAAGAGGACGAAGAGGAGGTGAAAGAATTAAACAAGAATAGGAAAAAATGTAAAAGAAAATCTGTAATTGATGAGAGTGTGACCGAAGAGGAGCCAGATGAACAAGACAGAAGAAAAAGAAAGATAAAAAAAATTCAAAAAAAGAAGAAGATAGTCGGTAAAGAATTGGGTAGTATGATTAAAAGAAAGAGTAAAGAACAAGAGGACCAGGAAGAGGAAGAAGACGACGAAGAATATCTATTAGATTCTAAACAGAATGAAGCGGAGTCAGAGAATGTAGAGAATGAAAATGAGGTAAAGGAGTTGCAGAAAAATATGAAACAAACCAAGAAACGTAAAAAGGTGGAACACAATGAAAAGAAATTGAAAAGAACTCTAATCGATGAGAGCGATACAGAAGAGGAATCAGAGAAAGAAGAGAGAAGAAAAAGAAAGAAAAAAACAACTGAAAAGTATAAGAAGGAGAGCGTTAAAAAATCTGGTAGGAAAATGAAAAGAAAAAGTAAAGAACAGGACGAGGAGGAAGTGGAAAAAGACGTTGAAGAATATAAATCATATTCTGAAGAGGAGGAAGGTATATTTGATATATATTTGTACTTGTACAAGTAAATTTTAGTACTTATCGTTTGTTTTTATATTTTTTGTTTACTAGATGATCAAAATGATGATGATGAAGAAGAAGAAGATGAGGGGACTGTTTCAAAGAAAAAAATGATTAAAGAGAAAGAAAGGATGGCGAATGAAATTCACGAATTGAATTCAAGACTTATAAGTTTGATGAAGGAATCAGAAACTCTAAAGCAGAAGAATCAGGAAATAGTGTCAGATAAAAAGATTGCAGACGATAGTTTAAGAACTGTAGAAGCTAAGCTAGAAAGTATGGTGGAGAGGGTCCAATTTCTAGAAAAAGAAAAAAGCGACGCTGAAAAGGAGATACATGATCTAAAAGAGGAGAATAAAAACTATATGGCTGAGTTGAAGAAACTTGATGTCTCGTATATAAATATGTTTAACGAAAATAAAGAAATGAAAACGAAACTGAAGGAGTTTGGAATTCAAGAATTTGACGAAGAACCTAAAGATTTAACAAATGAATCTGAAAATGAAATTCAGAAAAAGAAAGTATCTGAAAAAGAATCAGAAAAGAGTTACAAGACTCCTGCACGAGACATACATTACGTAAGAACTAGGAGGGGGGGGAAACGTGGTACTAAGGAAGCAAAGAATCATGTAGAAGATAAAGAAACTGACCCGAAGGACCTTGAAGAAGAAAAAACAAAAAAAAAAGAAGAAGCAAGTCGAGGAAAAAGACAACAAATCTGAGAAAGAATCACTAGTTAGTTCAATGGTTGGAAGACTAAAAGCAAGAAGAGCTAAACCTGCAGCTAAAAAAAAAGAGCCTGAAAAAGTGGTACTCGACTCATCGGATAGTGATTTCCAACGTGATGAGGTTAAGGAAAAGAATGTATCCATGAAGAACACTAAATTAGTTAAAATTACAAGGAAATCTGTTACTGAAAATAAACCAAAGAGAACTAATAAGAGAAAAATGAAAAATCTTAAACCATTGGAAGCATATTTCGTCAAAGAAGATGTTGAGCATGTTGCAAATCTAGAGAAATTTGGGCCCTCTGTAGAGTAAGTTGTTTATTATGTCATGATCATTCAATATGTATGAATAATCTGATGATTAACAAGTTTGTTGTGGTTGTTTTTTGTTAGGGTATGGAAGAAAGATAATATCATAGTCACCTTGGAAGATATGGATAATTTAAGGAAGGGCAATATGCTTGAAAAACAGGTTTTTTTCCAAGGATATTAATGTACTTGCACAAGTACATAAAAACTGAATATAAGAAAACTTGTGCAGGTCGTGGAAGCTGGATTTGTAATAGGGCAGAAATTACACGATGATATGCTTGTATCTAACACACAGGAACTGTTTTTAAACAGGAAATGCGACTACATTCCTAATGTCATGGTAATTCATATATACTGAAACACAATATTAGAATATTCAATTATCTGACATTATATTATGTTTCTACAGTATTACCTCAATCAAATAGATCAGAACGAGAAGAATGAAGTTTATAAAGAAGAAGCAAGAAAGATGGTTTATGAAAAATGGCATAAAACAAAAGATTCAATGACCCACTTTTTAATGATACCAATATATACGGAGACAAAGAAGAAGGATATTGGTCATTGGACATTACTAGTTTGCAATTTAGAAGATGAACGGGAAGAGGTGTGGACTCATTACAACTCAAGAAGGGAATCGGAGATTGGAAATAACGAAGCACTTCGCGTTTTTGATTACATAAGGGAGGTTTGTCCAAGTCCAACCATGGAATACGAGAGTCTGACACCGGTAACATTGAAATTCTCAGAATCCTGCCCACAAGAAAAAAACAACTTGGACTGCGGTTTATTTGTCTTGATGTATGCAAATGACATATACAAACTTGGTAAAGTTAAAGAAACTTATAGTACAGAGGAAGTGAATCAATTCAGGGCTAATCTTTACTCAGGAATTGTAAAGGACTGGGAACGCACCATCAAATATTTCACTGATCCAACGCAGGACCAATCTCAAATAGCCGATGTCGGTACTCCGCCATAGCCAAAAACATTATCAAATAACAAAACAACTTTACTTTTTTAAGTGTTTTTTAAGACTACTTTTTTTTAAATGATGTAATGAATTACTTGTATTTGAATATATTTCATAGTATTTCAAACTTCGTAAAAGTAAATTTTTAGTATAGTAATTCATAATTTTGTTCCATCATAATCTTATACTTTTGCAACTACAAGTACCAAAATGTACTTGTACAAGTACAATACTGTACTTGTCCAGTGGTGGGAAGTATTCCCAAAACTCGTGTTTCCTGTAACTTAAACAATTTTCACACCCTAAAATATCACTAATAAATAACATTTGATAAATATACATTCAAACAATAATTCTTTTTATGTTTGTGTTATAAGTATTTTAAGTCAACATTCAATATGCATGAATTTTATAGGTTTTTCAAAGATAATTGAGTTATGGGAACTTTCCCATAATAAAATTGTATGTTTAATAATGTACTTCATCAAGTACACGATTGTACTTGTGCAAGTATATAATCTAAGTTGTAGAGTCAACAAGTTTTTTGGTTCGTTATCCGGTTCCATTATTTTATAAACTAATGAGAATTTGAGTTAATTAAGTTAAAGTTAAGATAGTAAAGCTTAAAATATAATAAAATGTAAGTTAAAAATTGTGTATGTTTTTTGTTTTTGGTTTTAAATATTACTGTGTTTCAGGGATGGTTTTTTGAGCATACAACAATCGGTGAGAAAAAGAGAGAAGCAATAAATGCATTTCCTCGATGCTTGAGATGGACGTTAATTTGCAAAAACACCTTAAAACACCCCAATAAAATGACATAGTGTCAAATATGCCAAAAAAATAGAGTCAAATAAGCTAAAATAAAAACTACAAACGGAAAAATAACATAAAAGTTTTAAATTTTAATAAAATCAACCCACATACATATAAATCTTCAAACCTCTTCACCAGCAACCTTCTCTGTATCAACGTCTTCCATCGCTTTGTCATTATCTTCCTTATTAACTTCGACTGCTGCGTCCAGATTCAACTCCATATTAGCCTCCGCATCCACAATACTACACAATCTACGGTTAGCTTCGACAGTAAAAGCATTATGGTCACGTTGTTGAAGATCCTTTTCAGCTTTCCACTTCAGATAATCCTCTCTACGTTTTTGAGTTCTTGGTGTAAATTCAACATTTCTGGCTGTGCTCGCTAAATCAGAATCTGCACTATCATTTAGTAGACTATCAATATTGAATGATATTTCACCTGTATCCACTCTAGCCATCCTCACTCCAGCCATATCGTTACGCCTTTTTGTCCTGATCTCGCGTTCTTTCCTCTCTAGTACAGTTGTAGGTTGACGCACATGCTGTCTATCCCACCTAAAGGACTCAATACGAGTGCTAAACTCATCTCCAACGCGTTTTCTTATTCCATAGAGTGGTTGATCTAGTGTTCTTAATAACTGATCATCCCTACTCCATGTTACAATCCTCTTCCTCGCCTCTGACAGCGCTTCCAAACGATGTGGTGGGGGGCAATCAATTGTCGCGTGCCCTATGATACCGCATGCATAACAAAAAACTCCTAAATTCTCGTATTTAAAAGGGACCCACCCCACCCCGTCTTCTTGTCTAACAAAAGCTCCTGCTGGTACAGGTTTTACAATTGGAAAGCTCACACGAAATCGAAGAATGGTCACAACAGCAGAATCATTTTCTGGGAAATCTATTTCTTGAAGGTCATGAAAGCATTTAGAAAGATGCTTAATAGTATTTAGAGTATTTTGTATCTTGGCTAGTCCGGTAACCTGGACCCAAGCTGAGGTGAAGTTTGATTTATAATAGGTACCATTGCAAGGATCTTCTCCCTTGCTGATTACAGCGTGGAAACCAAATACATTACCAGGCCGTAGACCCCATAACCGGTCCCTTTCACCTCTGATATCAATTTCTAGTTTGAAATAGTTTTCGCTTACTTCTGAAAAATCAACATGTCCTAGAACATGCCATTTGTTTCTTACCCAATCTTCAAAGTCCTTCAACTCAATTAGTTGATCCGATAGAATACGGACCATTAAAAACCTGCCCCTATCCTGGTTAAACACGCTTTTAACTCTTGTATCAAGATCAATGACCCCGATTTCCGCCTCTTCGGCCGGACTCATTTGAGTAAGAATCAAGTTGTGACGACTATATGTGGCCATGTTTATCGTACCTGTACACGAAGTAGCGCTAGAAGTTTAATGTATGGCTAATGTATAAACAATTAGTTGTGAATGTTGAATGTATATTAACAGAAGACTATTACCTGTGTTAGAATATTCAAGCAGTGGAGACGAGATGTAAACCTTGATAAATTTTTGCTTCTGTTAATGGATGAAGGTAGCACTTACTTTCTGAGTATTGAAACGAGATAGAAACTCAAATGAAGTGAGTAGGGAAGAAGAAAGGACGGTAATTTTGTAAGTTATAATGTTAAC
Source organism: Nemophila menziesii (assembly GCA_029959085.1). Taxonomy (NCBI): domain Eukaryota; kingdom Viridiplantae; phylum Streptophyta; class Magnoliopsida; order Boraginales; family Hydrophyllaceae; genus Nemophila; species Nemophila menziesii. Next base: position 25,155,564 of record JARWIR010000001.1, on the reverse strand, counting down.
TGGTGGTGTGAGACACGTGTTGCCTTGTCGGGTAACCAAAGGTCCATTAACCTTCTATAGTATCTATTCGAAGCATCATTTGGAAGTTGGAAAATACACGTTCGCCCTAAATGGATTCGTGGGCCAAAAAGAAAAAAGAGAAAAAAAACATATAAACTACCAAACAAAAGAACTTTACTTTTCTAAATGTTTTTTAAGACTACTTTTTTTTTTAATTATGTAATGAATTACTTTTATTTGAATATATTTCATCGTATTTCAAACTTCGTAAGAGTAAAATTTTAGTATAGTAATTCATAACTTTGTTCCATCATAATATACTTTTCCAACTAGAAGCACCAAAATGTACTTGTACAAGTACAATAATGAACTTGTCCAGTGGTGGAGAGTATTCCCAGAACTCGTGTTTCCTGTAACTTAAACATTTTTCACACCTTAAAATATCACTAATAAATAACATTTGATACGTATACATGCAAAAAATGATTTTTTTTACGTTTGTGTTATAAGTATTTTAAGTCAACATTCAATATGCATGAATTTTATAGGTTTTTCAAAGAAAATTGAGTTATGGGAACTTTCCCATAATAAAATTGTATGTTTAATAATGTACTTGATCAAGTACACTATTGTACTTGTGCAAGTATATAATCTAATTTCTAGACTTAAGTAATTTTTTGTTTCGTTAACCGGGTTCCATTATTTTATAAACTAATTAGAATTTGAGTTCATTAAGAAAAAGTTAAGATAGTAAAGCTTAAAATATAATAAAATGTAAGTTAAAAATTGTATAAAATGTTATGATAGTATATAAAAAAAAAGTTATGGAAAAATTTCCCACAACTGAGCAATAAGTTTAAAACTTCAAAGAATTAAGTTAGCATTACGTCTGATGATGGAAATAAAAACTTCAAAGGTTTTTTCTTTGAAATAACTTTTACTTCTTGGAAATATAATCCTATAACTCAGATTGTCTAGAATGAATAGTTAGTAGTAATAGCTTAGCACACATCTCCATTCATACACATATCCATTTGTACAACGGCATAAAAGAAACCGTTCATTTTTTTAGAAAATAAAAAAAAAACCGTTCAGTTCATTATTTTGAAAAAATAACTGTCAATCGAGTTCAAATGTCCCGCTCAAAATTCAAAAATGAAAAATGTCTATAAAAGAAGGATTTTAACAAACGTTATTACACACTTTTCATATCCCTTTCAACGTTAAAGAATTCTTAGAAATTGCAGAGAAAATTAACATTAACCAACATAAAAAATGATGAACTTCACAGAAAACTTGTTGATAATAGTATTCTTGTCATTATCAGTCAAAGCATTAATGCGTGCAAAATGCATTTGTCGACGATGGAAGGAGTTAATTGAAGACGTTAATTTTGAAAAATGGTATTTAGATTTTAAAAGAAATAAGGGTGGAGTTTTCATCACCAGTAGACTCCCAAAAAATGAAATCCATCCCATATTGTCATTCTATTCTACTGATAGATTGCAAGAAATCTCACCAGATTTGGAGATACCATTTGGATTTGTAACGACACCAATGATGTCTTACACTTGTAATGGTTTGATTTGCATCGCAGATTGTCAGACGTTAGTGTTGGTCAACCCGTCAACAGAGCAATTTAATATGCTTCCTTATCCAAAGAATTACATTGCGGATCTTATGGACAACAAGGTTCTTCATGGAGAAAACCCAGACCACCCTGTTAATATAAAAACAATTGGATTGTTTTTTGACGCAACCAATGAACATTATAAGGTTATAATGTTTCTTGAACAAGGAAGATTTATGTGCACTGCGATATACAACATTACAGATCTAACGTGGAGAATAATCACACATCAATATCCTTATTTATCTGGTATAGGTGTGCCATCAAATGGAACGTTGCATTGGACTGCAAGGGTGAGGGATGAAGCACCATTTCTACCATACTTGCCTATTCCAGATCATGATGAATATTTTATATTTTGTTATGATTTTAGCAAAGATATATTTCGAAAGATGGAACTACCTAATGGAGTGGTTGGAAACAATCTGAAAACGATCAATGACGAACTTGCTGTATTCTCAAGTGTTGTTGATGAACCGGAATTTGTTAATGTGTGGTCAATGAAGAAGTACAATGTTCATGAATCGTGGACAAAGATTGCGAAAATTGGTCCATTGAATGATAATATTTCTCACTTTATTTGGAATGACAAAGAATTACTTTATGGATCTAATAATGATGATTACTATAACAATGTTCATCAAGAGTTGTTATCCTGTAACTTTAAAACAGCAGAAACAGAGAGGAAAGGAGTGTTTTTCGATTCGATTGTGTTGTACCATGAAGGTTTAACAACTGTAGGGAGGAATGCAAATGAAAATGGTAATCAAGATTTAACCGCAGAAGGGAGGATTAAAAAAGAAGAAGAAGTTGATTACTAGATGTTATCTGTATTAATAATTGTTAGTTTAATATGTTTTTAATGTTTATTAGTTGTAATAGTTAATTCTAATATTTTAGAATAGTTCTGGTGTAATTGAATATTACTTTCACTAAACTTAATATAAATATAGTTCTTATTATAAATGTGTTTTTTGTAGAAATTAAGCATGGAATTACAAATAAACTGTAAAATGCACTTGTAGAATGACAAAAATGTACTTGTGAAAGTACAAACTCTACTTTTCCAATGTTGGGAAGTATTCCCAGAACTCGTATTTCTTGTAACTTAACATTTTCCACACCTTTAAATTTCACTTATAAATAAGATTTTACACATACACTTGTTAGAAATCATTTTTTTTTATGTTTGTGTTATAAGTATTTTGAGATAACATTCAATATGCATGAATTTTATAGTTTTTTCAAAGAAAATTGAGTTATGGGAACTTTCCCATAATAAAATTGTATGTTTAATAATGTACTTAATCAAGTACACTATTGTACTTGTGCAAGTATATAATCTAATTTCTAGACTCAAGTAATCTTTCGTTTCGTTATCCGGGTTCCACTTTTGGATAAAACCCTACACTATAATCTCTAAACACTAAACCTTAAGACCTAAACCCTAAGACCTAAACCCTAAGACTTAAATCATTAAATATATCTATAAGACAAGTATTTTGAGACAAATAGTAATAATAACTTAACACACATCTCCATTCATACACATATCCATTGGTACAACGGCTATAAAGAAACCGTTCATTTTTATAGGGGAAACAAAAAAAAACCGTTCAGTTCATTATTTAGAAAATTGAAATGTCTATAAAAGAAGGTTTCTAACAAACTGTATTACACACTTTTCATATCCCTTACAACGTTAAACAATTTTGTGAAATTGCAGAGAAAGTTAACATTAACCAACATCAAAAATTATGAACCTCACAAAACACTTGTTTATAATATTTTTGTTTTCATTATCAGTTAAAGCATTAATGCGGGCTAAGAATGAGTGACATCAGCACCAAAGATAATTGTTGGCATCTCAGTGAAGTATGGAATCCTTCTAGTAAGTGCATCTGGCAATATTGTTTTTCTACCACTAGTCTATAGCACAAAAATTAGTAGCTTAAGTTTTTGTTTTCCATCACTAACAGTATTGGCAGATGCACTTACTAGAAAATTCCATACTTGACTGAAATGCATAAAATTATCTTTGGTCTGATGTGACTCATCCAAAGCCTGCAGTGGATTCAAGTCCTTCAATAGCTGTTGTTGTTGCTTCAATGAATTCATAACGTTGTTCCATCATAATATTATATTTTTGCAACTACAAAGTACCAAAATGTACTTTTCCAGTGGTGGGAAGTATTCCCAAAACTCGTATTTCATGTAACTTAACATTTTTCACACATCTACAGATGACTATTAAATAAGAGTTTATAGTTATGGGAACTTTTTGATAATTAAATTGTGCGTTTAATAATGTAGTTTACAATTTTCTACTTGTGCAAGTATAAAAAGTTAGTTTTAAAAAAGGTTAAGACTCTGCAAATGTGTTTGTTCAATTACTAATAAACTATAAAATAGTACTTGTACAATCACGAAAATGTACTTGCGCAAGTACAAAAACGCACCTCTCCCAGTAGTGGGAAGTATTCCCAGAACTCGTTTTTCACATCAAAAAAAACTGTAACTTAGCACTTTTCACACATTTACACTTACATAAAAAACAAAAACTAAAGTGCACAAAAAAAAAAAAAAAAAATAAATAAATGAACTCATAAAAGAAATGTGAAGAACTTATTCATTATTCCTGTATAAGTTTAAGCATCTTATTAATAAACCTCTCTAAAAACTAAGCAGTACAACTCAAACCAAAAAATCATTTAAACACTCGAATCCTTCAAATTTGTAAATTGCAAGCACAGATTCGTGCATGCAAACTTCACCCATTACTCAATTTGTGTTTTAATTTTCAATTCAAAGAGAAAACTTCAGCAAAATGAAAAAACAACAAGTAAAAGTCAAAAAAAAGAGATTAGGTAATGTATTTATGTTTACTTTACTCTTTCTGTAATAACATAACATACTTTCATGTTAAATGTTTATGGGCTTTAACGGTTATGTTCTGTATGTTGATTTTTAATTCGTAATTATGTTTTGTTTTAGTGATACAAATTGGAAAAGGAAACATTAAAAAGTTCCTAAAAGATTTCGTATAATAATCATTTTAATTACAATGTCTTTTCTCAGGAACGTCTAAAAAGTATTCTGAAGTTAGATCTTCATTAGATGGATTGTTCCAAGCTTTGAGACACAAGAATGTAAGCAGAGCACACATTCGTTCTTGTAAATGTCTTCCGTTTTATTTGTTAATAAAAGAGATTTTTGAGCTAACTAAGGTGAGATCTTCTATTAGAAATAAAAACATTGCTGCCCCATACATTATCGAAACATTTAATACAAAAACAAGGAAAATGGAATTAGTTGCAAACAAAGGGTTTGTAATAGAAGAAGTAGATGTTAAACTTATATTGGGTGTTGAAGGTGGTGATGAAGAGGTACCCAGTTTCAACAGAAAAGATGTGATATCAACAAAATGGTTTAAAAGTCAATTTAAAGGTTATGAAAAACAAGTAACTTCAAAGGTTTTGAAATTAAAGATTAAAAGTCTATTAGATGATAATGATACAAGTAATCAAGGTTTACGTAATTTTGCGCGTTTAATCTGCATTTTAGCCCTACAAACATGCTTCTACCCATATAATGCTGGAAGAATTGAATGGTCTGCTGTTGGAGTTTCTAAAGATCTTGAAAAACTAAGAAATTACAACTGGGCACGTGACATGGCTAATAGACTAATGAAATCATTGTCATCCAACAAAAAACACAATCTTAAAGGACCTGGTTGCATGCTTGTGGTAAGTAACTTATTATATGAAGATAGATAAGATTTGATTAAGTAATATACATCTACTAAACATGTTATCGTCTATGATTGTAGCCATTTTTTTTTAGCATGTCAATAAATGGAAACCAACCAAAGATCACGTTTATCCTCGTATTTTCAAATGGCTAGATGTGATTCATCTAAAAGATAAAGAGACATTCAGGTCAAAGTATATTGATAAAGTTACCTCTGATAATGTAAGTTTTTTGTTTTTGTTGTTCTACTTTTTGTATTTTGAGATATGGAACTTTAAGTCAAGGAATTTTTGTTTTGGATAAAGTTACAATTCATACAGTTAAATATGACACTCTGAGTTTTACTTTTAGAATCACAAAATTATACTTGTAGAATTATAAAAATGTACTTACAAAAGTACAAATCTGTACTTTCGCAGTGATGGGAAGTATTCCCAGAACTCGTAATTGACATGAAAAAACATGTAACTTAAACATTTTTGACACATTTACACTTACATAATGTCTACAACTGTAACAAGTTATATTCAGTTATATTCAGTTATATTCAGTTATATCCCATTTAAAAAAGGAAAAAAATATGACACTCTAAGTTGTTGGAAAATTCCCACAACTGTTACTTAGACTGGTTAACGTAAGTTTTTTGTTTATGTTTTTCTATTTATTGTATTTTGAGTTATGTGATTTTAAGTTAAGGGATAAAGTTGCTCGTAATAAAATGCAAGTACATTTAAGTTTTTTAAACTATGTTTCTGCAAGTATTAATAAAATGCAAAACTGTACTTGTAGTATCACATAAACGTACTTGTGCAAGTACACAAATGTATCTGTCTAGTGGTGGGAAGTGTTCCAAGAAATTATATTTTATATCAACAAACTCCTACTTAACATTTTATATCTAAAACAGTAACAAGTCAAGTTTATTCAGTGAATTTTCGAAAATAAGTTTTTATATTCAGTTATATGTAAATTAAAAAGTGAAAAAAACATGACTGTTTGAGTAATGGTATGTAAAATGTCAAAATATGAGAAATTTGTGTAGTAAATTTTAATACATTTTAATTTTTTACAGGTAAGAATTGGATCCTTAGTAATTAAGAAATCAGAGAAGAAGAAAATCAGTATTGCACTTGGAGATCAAGTTAGTGAAAATGAGGATGAGGATGATGAAGAAGATGATGAAGAAGAAATTGAAAATGATGAAAGTGATGATGATGATGATGATCAAATTGAAAATGATGATGATGATGACGATGATAATGAAAATGATGATGATGATGATGATGATGATGATGATGATGATGATGATGATGATGATGATGATGATGATGATGAAATTGATACTGATGATGAAGACGATAATAGAAATGATTGTAGTAATGATTATCAGATAATACTGTTGATGATAAAAAGGATGATACTCAACCTATAGAAAATATAAATAATGATGGAGTCCAACTTGAGAGATCTGAGTTGGGTCAATCACAACTTGATAGTTCTATTGGTAAAGCTATTAATTATGGATTTATGGGACAAACTAGCTTGGATAATCAAGATCAGTCTACTAATCAAAAGAAAATAAGTTTGATGGAGCCAAAGATTAGTGCAATTGAGGAAAAGTTTCATGCAGTAGTAGATGATAATAATAAACTACAAGAGGAGTTAAGATCGAAAGACGACAAAATTAAAAGATTGGAGAGTCAATTAAAAGAAGTTGTTGATAATAATAAATGGTTGACAGAAAATGCAGATCAATTCAAGATTGAGAGGAATAATATGATAGAAAAATATGTCAAAATTGCTGATGAGAATAAATCGTTGAAGTCTGACATACGAACGAAGGAAGATGAGATGAGAGAACTAAGAATCAGAATCGGTGATTTGGAGATGAGACAAACAAAAATGGGTGTAGATGTCTATAGAGAAAAGATGGAACAATGGAAAGATATGTTGGACAAAGAGATGAAAACCAACAAAGAGTTAATTCAAGCTAACCGTCTTTTGAGGACAGAAAATATTGAATTATTTAATGAAAATGAATCATTGAAAGAAAGTCTTTATGCAGAACCAATATCACACTTGTATGATGAAGACACTGAGATTGTGAGAACTGGTTCAAGAGTGAAGAAAATGGCAAATAAGAAAAAAAAATCTTCAAAAATGAGTAAAGAAAATGTTTTCGAAAAAAAAATATAACTGTAGAAGAAAAGACAGATTTAGATGAGGAGAATGTTGATTGTTTGGCAATTGTATGTTTAAAGAAAAATATTCGTGAACAAGAAAATGTAAAGGAACCTATAGCTCCTGAGTCATCTAAACGGAAAAAAAAAAAAAAGATAAAACAAGCAAAATAAATTATAGCAGAAAGAAAGCACGAAACGATGCGAGTTCAACTTTTGTTCCACTACACCTTGCTTGTTCTACTGATACTTATGGTTTACTACTGAAACTGGGAAAGAATAATCCCGAAACTGAAATTATTTTGAAGAAAAATGATTTACAGATATCTGTAGCTGATGCAATGAAAGTTGCGCAAATAGGAGTACAAATTCCAGTAATGGTATGTAGATTTCATCCTTTTCAGTTTATGAATGTTTGAGAAACACAATTGATTTCTTGATTTTTTGATTGTAATATCATTAATGGTATAACTCAAGTTTTGGGATCTTTATTATTTTAATCTCATTTTTTATTGAACTTCTTTTTTTTAGGTTATAGCGGCAGTACTAGATATGATGGTAACAAAATTTACAGGTAGTTACATTAAAGATCCAAAAGCAAAAAAAGTTACACACATCAACATAGCAAATGAGGTAATTTAACTTTAACTCAGATTACATTTTGTTTTTATTTTTGCCTTTATATTATTTTTAAAGTTGAATTTTATATTTATGTTAAAAGTGTATTGTTAAAATATAATAGATGTTTGTGTTTATAGCATTTGAAGTGAGAGTGGTTTGTGGGAAAATTCCCAGAATGGACTTGTATCTTTCGAAGATGTAGTTGCCCAGGAACAATATTGTACTTGTCGAAGTACATATCTGTAGTTGCATAGTCTAGTATTACAATTGTTGATTGATATATATTTTTTTGCATTTTCTTTAGGTATTTAACAATGATGATGATATTGATGCACAACACAGATACATAATGGAAGAGTTTAAGAAACTCTACCTGAGTTACGAAACTGTGTTATTTCCTATAAAGACATTAACTGCACGAAACACATTTTGGACACTCATGGTCTATCACAAAAGTGAGAAAACATTTTATCACTATACCCCACTACCTCATACGAAGGAGAATTCAATTGGATGGAAGACAGTTCAAGATGCTAAGAAATTAATGAAGTTGTTGATTTCATCTGTCAAAACAAATATTGATGCTATTTTGCAGACAGATAAAATTACATACACAGGTTTCGTTAACAATGACTCAGGAGTAGCTTTACTTTTTAATGCTGCAGAGCATCATAAGAGTCAGCGCATAAGCAGTCGATACAATAAAGGTGTCATTGAACAATTTAGGTGTTGCCTCTTGAATTGGTTGATGCTAGAAAATTGTGATAAGAACGGATGTCAATGCATGCATTTAAATGAAGCCTTGAAGTATGGTTAACAAATGTAGATCGCATTTTAATACTGATTTGTTGTTTTCTAGTGTAATTAATTTTAACATTTATGTCTTAAAATGTTCCAAGTTAACCTAACTGTAGTTCCTTTGAATTATCAATATTTGTGTTTACAATTGTTTTTAGAGAAGTCTCATTAAACACAAAAATATCAAAAAACTAAAAAAATCCCATAACTCAAAAAAAAATCAGATCAACCATATTGTCCTAGAAACAAAATCTTTTTTTAAGTGTTATAATTCTGTGTAATACATACAAAATATATTACGAAAAAACACCGAATTCACTTTCTTCAACATTACGAAAAAAACACCTGTAAGAATAGAAGATACTCACTTATGGCAAATTACGCAGAATTCAAATTCTAATGTTATTTTTCATTTTTTTTCGTTTCAAAGTAATCAATGTAACATTATTAACCTTTAAATTAGTAATTTGACTAAAAAAAAACCTTTACACGTAATAATAAAAAAAAGACAAAAGAAAATCAAATCGGTACACTCAGTACCACTACCACTACCTCACTAAAAAACAAAAGAGCAAAACCGTTACTTGAAAACAAAATACATGCAACACTCATTTTGTTACTCACGTATTCTTTCTTTCTCTCTCTCTCTCTCTCTATCTCTCTTTCTCTTAAATATTCAAAAATATTAGTTACTCGTTCATTCACTCATGTATTCTCTCATTTCTCTCTCTCTCTCTTTCTCTCAAATAAAATTTCATCAAAAAAATTAATTACACATTCAGTCAATCACGTAGTTTCTCATCTTGTTTCTGTCAACTAAAATGTCTTCAGAAATTTTAGTTATGAACGTTTGATATCAGCAAATGGTAGAGAAGTTATATTAATCTTTGAAGGTACTTGAAACTTTTATGTAATTTTTACAGTATATTTGGGTTTTACTTGAATTTTACTTGAATTTTAGTGTTTATATTTGATTTTTGGGATTGTTAATATCGTTGAGCATTTGAAATGTTAAAATAAACTCAAATTTTGCTGTTATAAACACAGGAAAAATCTTATTATATTCTCTAATTAATAGTCGAGTGTGAAATTTATTTGACTTGTACTGTTATAGATCATCATAAATGACACTGTGTTTATAAGTATTATAGAGTTTTAAGATCTGGTAATTGTAGAATTATAATTTTATAAGACTAAAATTTAGTTAAACAGATTCAGAATTAGAGTAACTTAGAAAGTGTGTAACAAAACCAGATTCAGAATTTTGACCATGCACCTATGACAAATGTACCTACAAAAGTACAAAAATATACTTGCGCAGTGGTGGGAATTATTCCCAGAACTCGTATTTCACATCAAAAAATGCATAACTTGAACATTTTTCACACACATTTAAACAAACGTGTCTGCCTGTGATGTAGCAAAATTCCCAGAACTGGACTATGTTTGAGTAAAGTCAAAATTGTATATGAAAAATCTGTTAACTAAAACTATGTGTCTTGTAGGAAAAAATGTATTTACGATATTGTACTTGTACTTGTCTAAGTACAATATTGTACTTGTACAAGTACACGTTACAGTTTACTTGGTAGAGAATTTTTACCTTCTGCTATAACAAACAAAGACATGTATACTTTATGCTTTATTTATTAATATTTTTACTGATTTGATGTAAATACAGATATGGTGAGAGGTTACGCATCCACACTTTACGTTATTAACAAAATATTGACAAAACCAGAGGTTACACCCGAACACATTGAGGCGTGCAGGAAGACGCCTTTCTATTATCTCTTCAAACAATTATTCGATTTCAAAAAGGACAAAGACGGTAGAAAGGTAGGGGACGTCCTACCGTGTCAGATAATCAAATGTTATGATGCCAACACAAACACCTTCAAACTTGGCGAAAAAATGTTGAAAGTAACTTGGAGAGACGTGAAGGTATTGTTTGCTATTGGGGAAGGTTCCGAGGAAGTTCCTATTTTTTCAAAAGCGGAACTCGAAGAAAAGTCAAAATGGGAGCTGAGAATTTTCAAAGATCTGAAAATACAGAAAGAAGGAATAGTGACTGCGATTGAAAAAGTGTTAGAGGAAACGGATAATACGAGTATCGAAGAAGATTTTCCAAAATTGATGACGTTACTTTCTTTCAATACATTATTCTTTTGCGAACAAGGTGAAGTACAAAATAGGAAGTACTTAAAGCACTCAGAACAGTTGGACAGTTTGAAGAGCTTCAACTGGTCAAAAAGCATTCTCAGAATGTTGGTTAAGTCGTTAAGGGAAAACTTGTTCACACCCAAGAAAGTCTCAGGTTGTGTCACTGCAATCTTGGTAAGTCTTTATTTAAATATAGAGACATCTTAATTGTGTATGTTTTTTTTTTGGTTTTAAGTATTACTGTGTTTCAGGGATGGTTTTTTGAGCATACAACAATCGGTGAGAAAAAGAAAAATGCGATAAATGCATTTCCTCGATGCTTGAGATGGACGTTAATTTGCAAGAACCCTAATTACAAAAAACAAGTCATCGACAAATTAAAATCCGACCAGGTAAGGAAAAAACTGATTCTAGAACCTGTTAGATGTAAACATATGATAAAATTGAAGAGAAATTGAAGAGAAATCATAGTTTTGTACTTGCGCAAGCACAAAAACTCACTTGTCCAGTAGTGGGAAATATTTCCCAGAACTCGTATTTCATATCAAAAACCCTGTGACTTAGAACTTTTCATACATTTAAAATTACATAGTGTTTAAAAATGTAAGAAAGTCAACTTTATTCAATTAATTTTTATATTATTTCAGTTATATTCATTTATATTCATCTATTTTTGCATTTCTAGATGAAAAATTTTGCAAGTACACTTTCGTACTTTTGCAAGTACAATAATATAGTTGTGAGAATTTTGAGTTATGGGATTTCTTAGTTTCTTGTTCTTGTACTCTGAATCTTTGTTTTAAGTATCAAAACAGTAAAACAATATATAAATTTCAGATCATAGAGAAGATTGAAATAACCGATGAAGAATTTGAGAAACTTGGGATCGATAAAGAGGAGAAAGAGTACGAAGAGGATGAAGAGGACGAAAAAGAGATGAAAGAATTAAAGATGAATAGGAAAAAATGTAAAAGAAAATCTGTAATAGATGATAGTGAGACCGAAGAGGAGACAGAGGAACAAGACAGAAGAAAAAGAAAGATAAAAAAAATTCAAAGAGAGAAGAAGAAAGTCGGTAAAGAATTGGGTATGAAGATTAAAAGAAAGAGTAAAGACCTAGAGAACCATGAAGAGGAAGAAGACGACGAAGAATATATGTTAGATTCTAAACATAATGAAGCGGAGTCAGAGGACGAAGAGAATGAAAATGAGGTCAAGGAGTTGCAGAAAAATACGAAACAAACAAAGAAACGTAAAAAGGTTGAAGAAAATGAAAAGAAATGGAAAAGAACTCTAATCGATGACAGTGATACAGAAGAGGAATCAGAGAAAGAAGAGAGAAGAAAAAGAAAGAAAAAAGACGTTGAAGAATATAAATCATATTCTGAAGAGGAGGAAGGTATATTTAATATATTTTTGTACTTGTACAAGTAAATTTTAGTACTTATCATGTTTTTTTATATTTTTGGTTTAATAGATGATGAAAATGATGATGACGATGAAGAAGAAGAGGAGGCAACTGTTTCAATGCTACAAATGATTAAAGAGAAAGAAAGGATGGCGAATGACATTCAAAAATTAAATTTAACACTTACAAGTTTGATGAAGGAACTAGAAGCTTTAAAGAAGAAGAATCAGGAAATAGTGTTTGATAACAACATTAGAGTCGATAGTTTAACAATTGTAGAAGCTAAATTAAAAAGTATGGTAGAAAGGGTTAGTGATTTAGAAAACGAAAAAAGCGAGGCTGAGAATCAGATACATGATCTAACAGAGAAAAATCAAAACTATGTTGCTGAGTTGAAGAAACTGGAAATGTCATACAAAACCGTGATAAATCAAAATACAGAAATGAAAGACAAACTGAAGGAGCTCGAAATTCAAGAATTTGACAAAGAATCTACAGATTTTACAAAAAAAATCAGAAAATGGGACTCAGAAAAAGAAATTTACTGAAAAAAGTGATGCAAAACAAGAAGAAAAAACAAAAAAACAAGAGAAGAATCTAGAGGGAAAAGAGAAGAAAGTTGAAGAGGAGCCACTAGTTAGTTCAATGGTGAAAAGACTAAAAGCGAGAAGAGCTGCACCTGCAGCTAAAAAGAAAAAGGATGAGAAAGTTGTACTCGACTCATCAGACAGTGATTTCCAACATGATGAGGTTAAGGAAAAGAATGTATCAACGAAGAATACTAAATTAGATAAAATTATATGGAAAGACGTTACTGAAAATAAAACAAAGAGAACTAATAAGAAAAAAGTCAGAATTCTTAAACCATTAGAAGCATATTTCGTCAAAGAAGATGTTAAGCAAATTGAAAATCTCAAGAGACTTGGGCCCTTTATAGAGTAAGTTGTTTATAATTTATGTTCAATTAATATGTATGAATAATCTGATGATTAACAACTTTGTTGTGGTTGTTTATTGTTAGGGTATGGAAGAAAGATGAAATCATGGTCACCTTGAAAGATATGGATAATATAAGGAAGGGCAATATGCTTGAAACACAGGTTTTTTTTACAAGAACATTAATGTACTTGCACAAGTACATCAAAACTGAATATAAGAAAACTTTTGCAGGTCCTGGAAGCTGGATTTGTATTATTGCAGAGAGTACACGATGCTATGCTTGAATCTATGACGCCAGAACTGATTGCAAACAAATGTAACTATATTCCTAATGTCATGGTATGTATTTGGTAATTCATATATATTGAAAACAATACTAGAATATTCCATTATCTAGACATTTTATTATGTTTCTACAGTATTATCTCGACCAAATAGATCGGAACGAGAATAATGAAGATTATAAGCAAGAAGCAAACAAGATGGTTATCCAAAAATTCCATAATATAGTTCGCTCATCTACCCGTTATATAATGTTTCCACTCTATAGTGAGACAAGCAGGAAGAATGCTGGCCATTGGACATTACTTGTTTGCAATCCACAAGATAATCGGGATGAAGTCTGGACACACTACAACCCAATGAGGACATCAGAGATTGGATATGATGAAGCACTCCGCGTTTTCGATTACATCAGGGAGGCTTTTCCTAGTCCACCAATGGATTGTGAAACTGACATACCTGTTACACTCAAAGTATCAGAAACCTGCCCACAGCAAAAAAACAATCTGGACTGTGGTATATTTGTTTTGATGTACGCATATGACCTATACAATGACGGTAAAGTTAGAGAAAACTATAGTATAGAGAGAGTGAATGAATTCAGGGCTGAACTGTATTCGGATATTACAAACGACATTGCAAACACCATCAAATATGACCTTGGGCCACAGCCGGACTTCTCTCACGTACCAGATATCGATAGTCCTCCATAAACAAGAGTATTATCAAATAACAATACAGGAAACGTTCCCTTTGTTTTTTTATGAGTTATGACTTTAGTTTTTTAATTGTTTTTTAAAACTAGTTTGACTTTAAATGATGTAATGAATGACTCGTATTTGAATATATTTCATCGTATTTCAAACTTCGTAAAATTAAAATTTTAATATAGTAATTCATAACTTTGTTCCATCAAAAAAATACTTTTACAAATACAAGTAGAAAAAATGTACTCGTACAAGTACAAAAACGTACTTGTTCAGTGGTGGGAATACATTCCCAGAACTCGTATTCCTGTAACTTTAACATTTTTTAAACATTTTAACTTACATGATGTCTAAAAATGTAACATGTTAACTTTAGAGAATTAATTTTGTTCATAAGTTCAATTATATTCAGTAGTATTTTGCAATTTTAAGTGAAAAAAATATGACAGACTGAGTTGTGGGATAATTCCCATCACTTGAATATGTTTCAGAAACATTAATATTATAAAAAGATACAGACTAGTGCTTCAACAATACAATAAGAATTGAATACAAGAAATATAATCAAACTAATCAAAATTAACCTCTTGAAACTCAGATGCCATAACACCACTTGAGTAGGAGCTATGTTGGCTCCTATATGGTTCTATAGGGTTTATAACTAATGAAAGATTAGTCAACGGGACCAAACTTTCAAAATATGTTCCCAAGTAATAAGTTTGACCAAAAATAAAAGAAGGAACTTGTTTCTTATCATGAAATTGATGTAGTTCCTGAGCTTTTACATTGTAAACAAATGCATCTTGGTTTCCATAAAATACGAGTAATTCCATGCTTTTCAACCATCCAATGATCCTGAAATTAGTATAATTGAAAGGATGTAAACGTCTATCACCCTTCAAATCAATACTATGCTTTAGCCATTCTCCATTAGCTTTAAGCAACCAAAACTCATATAAATAATTTGTTTGATCCCTCATCCACACCCAGCAGCAAAGAGAATTGTCCATTTCCATTAGAGAGCAGTTACAATCTCTTAAATCGTTACGAGAAGGAAACATAATTTCTTCAAAAATTTCAGTCTCAAGGTTAAAGCAAAGAATACGACATTTTGGTTGACATAACCAAAAAACAAAACAGCCAATTGTAACAGAATAAACAGAATGGCGGAAATTATACATACTATGGTAAGCAGAACTGATGAGTTCTTTAATATAACCACTTATCTTACCGTTAGCATTAACGTTTCTCCATTGATGATCAACGCCTATCGTTAATATTATACATCTAGAGATTTCTTCCGAGAAATGAAGTACTTTGTATACCTTAGAAGAACTACAATATCCAAAAGATATACAATTTCTACGATAGCAATCTGGAAAATGCGGAAAAACAGGCAGAGGCAGAAACTGTTTTACAACAGGATTTGCCACATAACAAGAATAATGAGAATTAGCAGCTCCAATACCAAAAAACAAAATTAACCCATTACACGTTGCAGAAACCTTTTGAAAACAACGCATATTTAAATGCTTAGCATCAAAAACACTGGAATGCACAGTAGGTTTAAGTATATAAGGTAAATGAAAGGGTTCATGAATTAACATGGAGTTCGAAATAGATTTTTTTGCCAAATGGGCAGCTATAAATTTAGGCGATTGAATGATATTATAAAATCTTTTGGATAATAATCTACAGACGTTGAAAAGAATATCAGGAGGCAGGCAAACTAGAATAATAATAAGCATATCATCAGTGAGACAGGAGAAAAAAACAGTGTCCATGATGATCTTTTGAGTAGAGAGAGTATGTGATTTAGTAAGAAAGTAGTTGTAATATGTGTTAGAAGTGACAGGTTCAGTACATATATTTATAAAGAAAACTTACACAAGAAGAAGTTTACTGGAAGATGAACGGACTAAATAACTCTTCATCTGACAATGAAATTATTACTTAGTCTTTTAATATTTAGTCTTTTAATAATGTATTTCCTCAAGTACACTATTGTACTTATGCAAGTAAAAATTTGAGAGAAAGGATTGACTGTATTACTTATATTTATGACAAAAGATTATACAAAAAGAAGTGAACTTATTGGAATATGAACAAACAAAATGACTCTTCAGATAACAATTAATTAATTATTAGTCTTTTAATAATGAAATTTCTTCAAGTACACTTTTGTACTTATAAAAAGTAAATATCTGGATTTGAAAGAAAATTGAAAAATCTTAAGATATAAAAAATTTGAGTTTTGGGAATAATTCCCATAACAGAATTCCATCTGTCAAAACCGAAAAAATTATTGTTTTGAACATCTTCTTGTAAAAATAATTAGAAAGCTTACAATATTAAAGTTTTATCACTAGGTAGAAACATAAGCTACAAAAAAAGTACTTGTACAAGTAGGAAAACGTACTTGTCCAGTGGTGGGAATACATTCCCAGAACTCGTATTTCCTGTAACTTAGACATTTTTCAAACATTTTAAATTACATGATGTCTAAAACTAAAACATGTTAACTTTAGTAAATTAATTTTGTCCATAAGTTAAATTATATTTATTAATATTTTCAATTTTAAGTGAAAACAATATGACTGAGTGAGTTGTGGGAAAATTCCCATCACTTGAATATGTTTCAGAAAAATTAATAATATAAAAAAATACAGACTAGTGCTTCAACAATACAATAAGAATTTAATACAAGAAATATAATCAAACTAATCAAAATTAACCTCTTGAAACTCAGATGTCATAAAAAAATGCAAGTATAAAAAAGTGTACTTGTACAAGTATAAAAATGTACTTGTCCAGTGGTGGGAAAACATTCCCAGAACTCGTATTCCTGTAACTTTATCATTTTTTAAACATTTTAACTTACATGATGTCTAAAAATGTAACATGTTAAGTTTAGTCAATTAATTTTGTCCATAAGTTAAATTATATTTAGTAATATTTGCAATTTTAAGTGAAAACAATATGACTGACTGAGTTGTGGGAAAATTCCCATCACTTGAATATGTTTCAGAAAAATTAATAATATAAAAAGATACAGACTAGTGCTTGTGTATCTTCCTATTAAAAAAGAGAAACTGATTTATGTGAAAATTCCCAACACATGGACTTTGTATCAAAAAAACAATTGAGAACAAAAATCATCCAAAAAGTAAGAAACAAACAAATCTAATAATAGTTACACTGAATTTATTAAACAAATTAAGAAGAAAACTATCCAAGAGAAGAAAAATTATAAAATCAAGTGGTAGGCATAACTACATCACATTCTGAGGTTTTGTGAGTAGTCATTTGATTACAACTCAGACATCGTTTCTTGCGGAAAAAAGACTCTGAAACAGAAGGGAAACGATTCTTCTTCGGTCTACCAGGTTGTACTTTAGACACAGGAGGATGAATGAAAATCTCTTCAGAAGATGAACTAAGATTTTCAATTGTAGATAGTGCAGGAATGGCTCTTGAATATGCCTCCAAATACTTTGAAGAATAAAAGTAATCTTCAACATAATCATATCTGTTGTTCCTTCGACCATAATACAAAGCTGCAACTGCATGTGTGCAAGGAAAACCTTTAAACTCCCACTTGCGACACGAACAAGTACGTTTAGCGATATCAACTATCATTATGGGATCAGACTCAACTTGAAAAACATCGTCACTTGATTGACGAACAATCCATGTTCGACAATACTCAAATTTAAGATCCCATCTATTTTGAGACTGGGTAGAGAGTATAGTAGTACAAGACTTGCCGAAAACAGATCGTTTGTACATTTGAACCATCAGAATATTACGAATCGCATCGATAAGTTCAGTCACAGGTAATTCACGCTTCACCTTTATATGGGAGTGATGTTAATTTTCCCAGAAGTGCAGACAATAAGTGTATGCTAAACAAAACTGTATTTGTGCAAGTACAAAAATGTACTTTTAAAAGTACAAAAATGTACTTGTCGAGTGATGGGAATACTTTCCCAGAACTCACATTTCACATCAAAAAACCAAAATAACTTATGTACAAAGCTACTAACACATAAAATAGAAACAATAAAATTGTGTACAACATCACGGATGGGAAAAATCAGAAAACTGAGATAAAATGCAGTAGAAAAAAGATTGCAAAACCTCAACAGATTCTCAAAACTAAATATGTTACACCAGAAACTAACCAATCACACAAAAATGTAGTAAAACATTCATAATATATAACAAAATGAACATCAATATCTATGAAAAACAAAATAAAAGCAATAAATGGTATATAACGTAAGTTCTAATGCAGTAAAACATTTATAAAACTAAGACAACTCGAAAATATGTGTATATATATTGTTAACTTTTATTTAAAACAGAAATTGACAAAAGAGCTACAAGAATTATTGAAAAACTGAAGGTAAACTTATAAAAAGACAAAAAAACTAGAAAATCGACGAGTGATGGGAATTTCCCAGTACTCAACAAATAGCACAAAAACTACACAATCATATAAATGACATCCATAACACAAACACATAAAAGACGAAGCAAATAATTTAACAATTACACAGTTCTGAAACCACAAAAAACAACGATCATCTACATGAACAAATATATTATCAAAAAATTGTAGAACAGAGATATTCAAATTAAAATAAAGAAAAAAACAGAGTTAACAACAAATTGCAAAAAAACGAACCGAAAGACAGCAATACAGATTAGAAACGAAGCTAATACATTAACAATTACACAGTATAGACACAACAAAAAACAGAGATATACATGAGCAAATATACTATGAAAAAACTGTAAAAAACAGAAAATCAAATTTAAACAAAAAAAACGAAGCGTATACAACTATTTAAACAAAAAAGAAGATAAAATAGAGTAACGGTGGAAGCAAATACTTGAATTCATAGTAAACAACCTGAAAATTGATTCGTACAGTTGAGAATTGAAAGCTAAAAATTATGATTTTCTGGAGAATATGACGATAGAAGCGAGATGAATTGCAAATTGTTGTTGTTGTTGAAGAACGTATTTAATTGAGAGAATTTGAAATCATAATTGGAAGCAGATTTGAAAAAACTGAGAGAAAGAGAAACAGAATATATAGTTAACGACGGTAACGGTAATAAACGGAACGGGGTAAGTGAGAGAAACAGAAGGTAACGTGTTAGGGGGTAGTATTGAAACCTCAAAATATGAGGTGCCTTTTATTGGCAAAAAGAAAGCGGCGGGGGTGAGGGGGCATTATTTCTAATTTGAGGTGTTTCTTGGGCATTAATCCTATATAAATCAACATATAAGGAGGACGACTTCCGACAAGTATACGGGTCGTTGACAAGTAATAATTCGATAACTATAAGAGTTATCGTCTTTACATGGGCTAAACACGCGTCTTCTTGGATTAAGATTTCCTTCAATTTTATCTTTATTAACAGGTCTAGCAAAGTGGCTAATATGCACGGACTGTGAGTTGAAAGATTCTTCAACCAGTTCGAAAGATTCAGCATCAGAATTCTTATAATAAACCTTTTCTTTCCTTTTATCAGCAACTTGAATATTGTAACCAACATCATTCTCTTTGTTCATATCCAACTGTGTAATATAAGATGGACCAACCTGAGTACGATCAGCAAAATCTTCGGGCATATTAGTTGCGAAACAAGAACCCAAAGCCTCCACATAAGGAAGATTGTTATCAATTGAAGAAGAATAAAAACCCTATTTCTCTTGAGCAGCTTCATTCGTAAATTAACAATACATTTCAACAGTGTCAACTTCCCTAGCATTCAGCACTTCATTAATAATTTGATTGTTCACCACAATACTCATTTCCACATCTCCAAGTTCTTCACAAAATATCTTAAAAATTGTAGGATATAATTATTTTTGATAACTCAACAAGACCATCGAGCTGGGATATTTTGATGTATATGTTTTCCATAATATCAGAATTTTCTCTTTTGCGCTTCGAAGATTCGCTTTCAGTCATCTTATCCTTTTTTTTTCGTTATTGAAAATTTGGGTAGGTATAGTGATAAAACCAAATTGATTATTAGAGAACAAAGCAATATTACCAGCATTAACTCCGCCATCACTATCGGCATCACCATCTTGCCTCCTGAACAGATGAAACCTAATCATTTCATCGAAATTTCCCCACTCATCTCTTTTGCGCAGTACCATGGAAGAAAACATCTTCATTTCTGACAGAGTGTTCTTTGGACCAGTTGAAGAAACTAGCAGCATCGTCATTCTAATGAGGTCTAACCATAGATGTGTGACATGCAGTTTTGTTATGGCTCAACCGAACATAGTTGAAGTAAAAAAGACCAATGCTTTCGTTAGCAAAAGCAACCCAAGCTGATCCATCTAACTGTTGAATATAAACACCAGTCTTAATAGGTTCATTAGTATCAAAGTTTACCCTAAATCTGATGAATTTGAGCCTGTCATTATTGGCGATGGGATCGTCCACTTCACACACTTCACCAATGAAAGAACCAAAAGCTTCAATGGCTCCCAAATTATTTTAGACCTGAATAAGATATGAAGAATACCATATATGCATATATTTGAATAATAGAAGGAGAGAATATACTTGAGTTTTCAGTGAGAATTAAATAGAGGTGAATATCCATATCAAGAAGAGAAGAAATATTAAAAGTGTAGCTATAAAACTCTTGGACATACCCAATATCGTTGTGAAAGCCAAGATCTTCTTAGCGTAACGGTTAAGGATGTAGGCTCATTTGCTAGTTTGAGATCTAATACTAAAACAACCATGCATCCACAAAGCTTACCAGTATTTATAGTATAACTTAATAAGGACTATAGTGTTGGTAATGAGCAATCATAGAAAAATTCTGAGCATAATAATGATAAAAGATAATGAAATCCTTCACTAGGAACTCAATAATAGATATCGACTCAATAAAATCCAAAAACTTTTTTCACTATCGCTTAACTTTTTTCACTTTTCTATACTTCCTTCATAAGGTGTTCTCACCTTTAATATTGGGTGGGTATGAATATATATTTTTTTTTACATTTTCATCTACTATTTCTAAACTTTTACTAATAATAACACAATTACAACCGTAACTTGGTATTCGAAAAAAAACATTGATCACCATGAGAATGGATATGCTCCTGGTTTTAAATTTTGGATTTTTTTTGTTTTCTTATTCAAATATTTTTACTTTTCAATCTGAATGTGTTTGTAGTTTTTGTTTTTCTTATCTTATAGATTATGTTTGGATAATTATTGTGACTGCTGTAGGTGTTGTTGATTTTATCTTCAATTGACTTTTTTGTTTGAACAAATTTTCTCTCGTCGCGAGATTCAGAGTCCAAAATCATTTTGTTGGGTAAATACCGATTTTGACTTTTTCCCGACGAAATTTAAAACTCAATTGCTAGACCTTTGAATTTCAAGAGTAATACGGGATAGCACCCCAAATTATATCATTATTATCATTTTTAAATGAATTTTAAGTAAACCAATTATATAATTTATATATTTTAGAATTTATCAGTTTTTTCTCATTTTTATGATCTGTTTCTTATAATATGCAATAATTTTTTTGGGATGATATCCACATTACTCGGCCCAATTGCCAACCTACAAATTAAGTAAAGAATTTACGCGTATAGGCTCTTCTTAGAGTAAATTTCTTACCTTGTCCTGATAGGCTCAAGCCCATTGAAAATTTAATACTTAAACGTCTAACCACAAAAAACTACAACCTTAGTAATTCGCTCCTGGTCTCAATTAGGTTCATTATGTCATAATCTCTCGAGATACTTCAACCTAAAACGCTCTCAAGAAAAAAAGCCTCTTTTATAAACCCTAGCCCTTCTTTCAGCCGCCGTCGATCTCCCTTCTCCTTTTCTTCTTCCTGATCGACGGCGGCAGCCCCCTTTTCCTTTACCTTTTACTGCCTTCGTCTTCATTTCCTTTTTTGCTTTCCTTGCTTTGATTCTGTGCTTGTTTCCCATCGGAGCCTTCATCCATTGCGGTATTCTTTGTCTATGGCGATAGGAGATAGCAATGTGGATGTGTTCGAGCATTTTGTGGTTTTCGCTGGCCCTGTGTGGATTGGGCCTTGTTGGCCCAGTTCAGTTTCTTGGATCGCAACCGTTTGTTCGTATTTGGGTCTCTTTGGTTTCAGGACTTCCCGCTTCAGAGCTGGTCTTCTTCAGATTATTGGGTCTTTGGCAGTCTTTTTTCTTGGTAAGATTGGCTGCTCCTTCCCTTTGTGTTATTTTCTCTGGATGGTTGGTTTTGTTTGCCTTTTAGTCTCTTCGTCTTTGGTGGAAGGTCTGATAGATTGGCAGGGGATTCTTTTGGTAAGGCTGTATTTTTGTTTTGTTCTTTGTGACCGCATCTTTTGTAATTACTTTCTGAGGGCTGGTGGTGATTCACTTTGGTTATTTATCTCTTGTCCTATGGAGTTCGACTGTTGGAGTTACGGGTGTTTGCCGTTCACTCGCTACTTTTTCTGTTTGGGATCCTTCGATTTGATTTGTTTAACCTGCTCTTGGTTAGAATGGTTTAAGAGGTGGTTGTTTTTGTACTTTTGCTGGTCTTCCGGTTTTCTGTTCCTTTTATTCGCAGGTGGTGATTCATTTATGGCCATGATTTTTTCATCATTTGAATCCGTCTTGAGTTGCTTCGGGTGTTTGCCGTTCATTTGGAGTAATTTGACCTTGGTGTTCCAATGTTGGACTTTCCTGGCTTGCGTTTGTTTGGACTGGCTGGAACAACAGTTTGGTTTTCGTTTCTGTTTGGTGATTATTGAATTTGCAGTCGCAGCCGCAGTTGCTCCTTTCTGGAATGGTGTTGTTATTTCTCAGCGTAACCTCATTTTTTCCAGACCTGTTGCAGATTTTAAGGCGATTCATGTTGTAATTTGTCTCGTTTTAGGATCTGTTTCACTTTGCATTAGCTCTTTATCTAATGCCGAAGCTAGTCTTCAGCCTATACAGTCTCCAAGCGCGTACTACTCGTTGAAGAGTTTGTCTATCCTTGAAGATATTAGAAGTATGGCCAGATCCGACTCTCATTTCTTTTCTCATGGGATTAGAAGAACAGCTTACTTTACGACTGTTTGGAATGCGAATGCCTTTTCTATTTTTATCCTTTCTTTGTTTGGTGTTTATTTGTCTTCCCTTGTCTTTTTCTTTTCCTGTTTGTTTGTATTGACTCTAATTTCTTGTTTCAACTGGTGTGGAATTTCTTCCTCCTAGTTGTTTGACTTTAATACAAGCTTTATTGACTAAAAAAAACAATTAGGTTCACTCCGAGCCATTTTTTTTTAGTCGAAAGAACATGTATTACCAAACACAAAATATTACAACTTATCAAATACCAGCTGGTTCCAAGTCTTTCCTAATCAAATTAGCTAATTGGGAAGGAGGGAAGGCACTCCAAATGCCAAACAAACACCCACAAAACATTTGTTTAGCAACCCAATTAGCAACCCTATTCCTGGACCTCTTTACAAAAGAGATTTTAATGTTATACAAGTTCTTAAAAGAGATAATGTTAGACACTAAAACCTTAGTTCTACTCTCTACTTTACAAACAGAATTAATTTGATTAATGATACAAAGGTTATCATTTTCAATAGTGGTGGAGCCATATGGGAGTTTAGAAGCTATTTGACATGCCAAGTAAATTCCCCTCCCTTCTGCTTCCATCACTGAGAAAGAAGAAGACTCCTTAGCAACTCCATCAATCACAAAACCTGTAGAATCACGAACAACACAAGCAAACGCAGATTTATAAGATTTAGTGTTCATAGAAGCATCACAATTAATCTTAAAAATCCCTACACAAGGAGGGACCCACTTAGTGTTGTTTTCTATCTCACATACAGTTTCAATAGATATATCATTGTTTACTGCAAAGTTAGACCTTAGTCTATGAAACTTATCATTTAAATCATTATGAATATGATTTATATCAAGATTAGCCTCAGGTTCTTTAGCAAGAGCTATAATGAACTCATCATAGGCAATTAAACAATTATTCACCGTTTTTAAAGGATCAGGGACAAGACCTCGAAAAAGGTATTCATTTCGACCTTTCCATATAAACCAAGCCAAGAAACTTGCCATTTCACCTAAGTTAACAAAAGTGTCAAACTTATCAGAGGCACATTTCCTCACAAAAGAGAACCATTTTTTAACATTACTCGAGGGTTCTACTTTTGAAATAAAATTAAGAGGGCAAGCCATCCACACTGCTCTGGCCCATGGGCAAAAAAACAATAAATGTTCAGTGGTTTCCTCTTCAGTCTCACATATTTAACAAATGGGAGACTTTATGGATTTTCTCATATATCTGTTAAAGTTGGTAGCTAGCCCATTTTCCAAGCATTTCCAAAGAAATTTTTTAATCTTGGGATAGACTTTCAGTTGCCATAAAAATCTTCAATCAATAAGATCCAATTGGAAAGAGGTACACCCCTTATCTTTATTTTTCTTTTTAGTATCAACAAGTTGAGCCCTCCATAATATATTATAGCTATCCTTAACTGTAACTTCTCCACTTTTTGAATAAATCCAAAAAGGAGTGTCTCTACAGGTTATGAAAGGGATAGCTAAACTAGTAATGGTTGCTACAACTTTGGGTTCAAATAAGTTGTTCAATAAATTGACATTCCAATTAGTATTACAACTACTAAAGAGATCAGAAACTTTACCCACAAGGCAGCCTCCAGGTTTAACAATCTGAGAATCAGTGGGGATCCACTTATCTGACCATACATTAATATCTTTACCATCACCTATATTCCATACTAAGTCCTTAATAAAGCATTTTCTACCCTCCATCAGGCTTTTAAAACCCCAGGAGCAGTTAGAGTGAACAGTTGCATCAAGAAATCTCTCATTAGGGAAGTATTTCCCTTTGAAGACCTTAAAAACCAAAGATTTATCATTTTTATAAAATTTCCAAGCATTAGAAGCCAATAAGGCAAGATTTTGTGTATGAAAATCCTTGAAACCCAACCCACCATCATCTTTAGATGACATTAATGTTTGCCATTTGATCCAATGGCATCTTTTTCCCCCCTTATTATCCCAATAAAAATCTGAGACAAGGGAAGTAATATGAGAAGTGAGTTTCTTAGGAATCAAAAAAACTGACATAATAAAATTAGGTATAGCACCTATTATTGCCTTAATTAGAACTTCCTTACCACTTTTACTGAGCATTTTAGTGTCCCAATCATTAGTTCTCTTGAGAATCATTTCAACCAACAATTCCAATGATTTAGCCTTGGAAATACCCCAAGAAGAAGGGATACCAAGGTATTTACCAAGATCCTTTAACTGATTCATTCTTAAGGTATTACAGAGATTATTCCTTAAAGCATGAGGAGTGTTTACACTGAAAAGTGCACCACTTTTATTCAAATTTAACTTTTGGCCTGAGGCAAAACAATACCAGTTCAGTGTTGTAATGAACATCTCAATATTATATTGATTAGCCTCAAGGAAAAAAAGGCTATCATCTGCAAAAAGCAGATGTGTTATCTCAGGGGCTTGTTTTGCAATTTTAATACCTTTCAATAGACCAAGGTTCACATAGTAATCAATAAGTGAAGTAAGGGCCTAAGTAACCAGGCAAAAGAGGTAAGGGGACAAAGGGTCCCCTTGTCTAATCCCTTTTTGAGGATTATCAATATCATATAAAGTTCCATTGATTTTAACTTTGTATGTAACTGTTGAAATGCACATATGAATCCATCTAACCCATTTGCTATGAAATCCCATCTGATTAAGAAGGTCAATAAGGAAATCCCACTCAATATTTTCATATGCCTTACTCATATCAGCTTTTATAGCTAAAAAACACTTAGAAGAGTTTCTTTTGTTTTTCAGAAAATGTGTAACTTCCTGAGCAATAAGAATGTTTTCAAATATAGACCTTCCTGGGATGAAGGCTGTTTGAGTCTCTGAAATAATATCACCTATCCAACATTGCAGCCTATTGGATAATATTTTTGAAATAACTTTATATATAAAGTTTGCACAACTAATTGGTCTAAAAGAACTGACCAAATCAGGATTAGAGCACTTAGGTATAAGGGTAATTATAGTCACATTTATATCCTTCAAAGATATATTATTGTTCATAAAATCCTCCACCATAGATAACAAGTCAGTCTTAAGTAAATCCCAAAAAAATTTGAAGAAAAAACCACCATAACCATCAGGCCCGGGGGCCTTATCACTACCAAGAGCCCAAACAGCTTCTTTGAGTTCCTCTAAAGCAACTTTTCTAATCAGATCCTCATTCATTTCTGGTGAGACATTTTTCTTGATCTTACTCAAGATTGGATCATAAAATCTATCTCCATTAGATTTGAAGATATTATTATAGTATTTTTTTACCTCATCAATAATCTCAGTATTATCATTGGTCCAGTTTCCATCCTCTTTTTTAATAGAAGAAATGCGATTAATATTCCTTTTCAATCTAGTAAGAGCCTGATAATATTTAGTGTTTCTTTCCCCTAGTTTGAGCCAGATATTGCGAGATCTTAAAGCCCAATAAGTCTCTTCTTTTTTCCATACCATTTCAAGTTTCAAGTTCAAATTTTCCATATCAGACTTATATGAATCAGAATGAGGGGCATTAAACATATTTTCCATTTGAGATAAGTATGATGAAATGAGCTTCCTATTATTAAGGACTCTCTTCCTAGCCCAATATGTAACATATTTATTATTATATATAATTTTGTTATAGAATTTTCTCAGACCTGTAAAGTGATCAAAATTTTTAGTAATCCAGTTTTCAAAAATCATTTGACAAAAAGAATCATCACTAATCCAATTTTTATCAATAATACATCTATTATTCTTACTGATCTTATCACTACCAGATTGAAGTGAAATGGGAGAGTGATCAGAGCCCACAGGGGTAACACAAGGCACCAAGAGTTAGGAAACTTAGTCAACCACATTAACTAATATCCTATCAATTCTTTGCTTAATGAGCTGGTTGCCACTTCTTTTGTTTGACCAAGAGAAGTTACATCCTTTATGATTCAGCTCATTAAGATTATTAAGATTGATAAAATCATTAAAGATTTTCATGTTATTCTTATGCATAGAGTTAATTTCACCCCCAAGTTTATCAGAAGGATACCTGATCAAATTGAAATCACCCAATATACATCTAGGCAGAACTGTATTGGGTAAAAGATTCAATTTGTTAATAAAATTCGCCTTATCAATATCAATAGGAGGACCATAGACACAGGCCAGTTCACAACATCCCACAGTAGAGAAATTGTAAGAACAAAGAATCAAGTTCTTGTCTTTGCAAATTTCTTTAAAGGAATCTGAATTTTTCACAAAAATGGCTAACCCTCCAGAGAGGCCTACAGGGTCAACATAAGCAACTAGACTCATTTTTATTTTAGAACATAAATTAAAGACTGTATTGAAAGAGTTTTTGGTCTCAGAAAGGAATATTACCTCAAAATGATGAGCCTTGACAAGATCCTTCAGACTCATCTCTGTCAAGGGATTGCCTAGCCCTTGACAGTTCCATGCTAGCATCATTGATCTGCTTGGGGTTGAATAGGGTCAACCCCGCAAACCACATTCTTATCTATTTCATCTGAATTACCTTCTTCCTCCCATTGCTCATCTCCATTAGCATTATCATTATCTAAATCATTATTATCAAAACCCAAAGCTTCTGCCATCTCATCATCTTCCCCAATGACTGGGTTAGCGAGAGTTGCAGGTACTTGGGATAAGAGTTCATTTATGTAGCTAAACCAAGATCCAATCTAACCTTATGAGTACGAAGTTTATTCTTCTCAAGTGATCCAAAGGTAATACTATCATCAGAGTTTGAAGTAATGTTAGGGTTAATCACCACATTAGGGCTAGAGATGATATTGGGCTCAGAGTTTGGCCCACACAATTTATTAAGTTCACCTGGACTCAAGGGCCTGATAGCATTTTTAAAAGACACCCCTTCCTGTTCAATAAGGCCCAAGTTAACTTTTGGCATCAATAATATAGATTGAACTACATTTGACTGGACCACATCAAGTGGTGTTTCTTTATTAATTCCTCCGGGAATCTGAGCTTTGTTCTTTTGCTTTAAAGGTTTCTTGGACCTTTTCCTTGCAGAGTACCCAACATGTTCAGCTTTAAATACGAAATCATTCGGTTTCTTCACAATTTCAGAGTATCTAATCCAGCTACCAAGCTTATTAATAAGTTTGTCAGCATTATCACATTTATTCTCTTCATGAGATATTATTCCACAAACATAACAGAAGTCAAACAACTTTTCAAATTTGAAAGAAATCCAAACAGACTGACCATTCGAAACTTTAAACATAAACCCAGCAAATAGAGGCTTTGAGATCCTACAGTTAATTCTAACCCTAACTGTAGAGTTATCCTTGTAGTTATCAGGATTAGGTAGTTCCATATCAGTGACTTTACCAAGTTTAGAAGCAATTTTGGTAACATTACCTACTTTCAAGAAAAGAGGCGGAATACCTAAAATTCTAACCCAAAAAGAAGTCTCCTCAAGAAGATTAGGGTTAACAACACATTCTTCGTATTTCTGAACAAGAACATGAAATCCAAAAATATGAAAAGGCCTATTGTTCCACACAGTTTCTAAATCCTTAGGGTTTTCGAAACTAGCCACACAAAGATTCATACCACGTTTATCGATTGAGATTCTACCAACAATACCCCAGTGTTGTATCATAATCTTTTTCAGGTAGTTAAGATTAATGTTACCTGTAGCTAGAACACGAATGAACAGTTTTGGTTCCTCAAAGGCACCATAAATAGCTTCTCTATCAGGAGATAGTGTGATTTTCTCATCAGATCGATCCATCTCATCATCTTTAATACTCGCCATAAAGGCTAAGAGAGAGAAAAATCGGCTCTTAGAAGATTAGGGTTAGAGTGAACTCACCGTGATTTTTATATATCTAAAACCAAAGAGAGAGATATATATGACGTCGAGTTTCATACAAACCAAGAAAACGGAGAAGATTTGTTAATCGGAGGAGGTTGGTGGTGGCTAAACTGATCGGGGAAGGGAGAGGGTTAGGGCTTTGGGAAGATTTGTGCGATATTCTTTTATGGGGGGCAAAAACTTTGTTAGGGAAGATCACTTCTATGGATTTGAGCATTTGACTTGTATTTAGTGATATAATTTGTTTATATTAAATTATACTCCGCACCATTTGCTTCGGATATTTTCTGTAGCTCAAAATTAATATTATTTATTTATATTCGTGTTTTCGTCCTTTTAATTTCTTTACCAGGGTTTAAATTTTAATAATAATTAATTACTAAAATTCGATGATATTTTCAGTTTTTCGTACCATAATAATCTGAATTTTATCATCTGACACCATTTTGTGAAATATGGGCAGACTTGAATCAGATATTGTACTAAAAAGACCAAGCATTCATCTGAAGCCGTGTAACATCATGGTAATTTTTTTCGCCCCTATAGATTATTTTAGATTGGTTGCTTATTACTGTATAGCTCTTGATCATATAATTACAGTAAAATATACTTGCCCACTAGAATTAAACTGGGTAATTTTGTTTTCTTTTGGCATTATATAAATGCTGTACGAGTTTCAATTTTTTGTCTTCTAGTAGGCAATCCTCAATTTTTAGTTTCAATGTTTGGAAATCCCACATTTATGCGATGAGAAGATTAGTGAACTTGGGGTCCTAATTTGGATATTTTATAGTGTTTATTGCAGAATAGTAATAGTATTTCCGTTGAGAAGATTGAGAACAGACTTTATGTTGGGAACCTTGACCTGAGGATTACCGAGTAAGGCAATTACATACTATGTAAAGTCTTAATTTGAAATTGTAGTTGAAATATATTAGAGTGTTTATGTTGTAGGGCTGCTTTGATCAACATGTTTTCTCCTTATGGAAAAATTATGTCTGAAGACTTTCTATGGCACACTCGGGGTCCTAAACGTGGAGAGCCTCGTGGTTATGCTTTTGTTCAATTCAGCACTAAAGAGGTGAGTTACTTAACTCATTGAGTCATTATGGCATGAAGCTAAAGTAGCTAAGGAAAAGATGCATGCTAAAATGGTTTGTGGGCACCCTTTAGTTGTTAGAATTGCTAGCGAAAAGCAATTTGTTGAAGGAACGGTTGATTCTGTGAAGTCTAACGGTGAGATTTGCAAGTCAAGCAGTTCTGGTGGGGTAATAGGACAAATGAGTCGTAGTGCTAAGATAGCTGCCATAAAGAACAAATTGAAGACAATGGAGGAAGAAGGTCATAGCTCGAAAAAACATAAACATGATGAAAATGTATCTAAATCTTCATCTATTAAGAGATAATAGACCTGGATAGCCTTTATTTATTAGTTCAACAATCAGTTAATTGCTCTGAGATTTATTGATTTTTGAGATGTTTTAAGGGAAAATGTTGTATGTTATGTATTGTATTGTATTGTACTACACAAACATCTTTGTATCTTTGATTCAAACTAATTTATGAACTCTTCATATTGAGTCTGGTGATGGGGTAAAGCTTTGTATATTTCGGACATTGTTATTCGTTGATTTACATGATATTGTGATATTTCTTTCTTTTTTTGTTCGAAATGATATTGTGATATTTCAGATATTGTTATTAGTCCATTTTGTGGTAAGAAATATACTTTAACGTGGCATCTGAATCAATTTCTTTACCTACCTACTCGTCCCTTCCTTGGGCCCCTTCTTCATCTTCTTCCTCGAATCTCACACATATAAAGTTAAGTTCAATAAGGCTCTAACAAAATGTTAGTGAAGGGAATTAACTATCATGTAAGGGTATGTTCAAGTAAGAGCAATTTTGCTAATTGAGATAGATGATGAGAAGTTCAATTGTCAACTAGAGCATTCTATCTACAGTTTTGCAAACCAAATAAAGGAGTTTCTCAGCCTCCTTTTTATAATAATAAGTTCTTCTCACCTAACATCTTTCGCTTATGTTGGATTGGCATAAACATGGATAAAAGTTCAATAGGTATATCTTAATGGACATGTCGATGTCGACCATATTCTTTCGTCTTCCAAATAAATAGGTCTAAGTATTCTTTTGACATTTGCCTTTCAACTAGGATACCTAATATGGGATACCTAATAGCTTTTATGTTGGTTGTGGCTTGACCCGTGACTAGTCATAAGGAACACTAATAGAACAAATATCTTGATTGATGCTCGTTGTGATGTGATTCACATCCAAGCTTACCTGTAAACATAATTACTAGGTGGTCGCCACCTGTTAACCACATCTTTTGCTTTGTTCCAATTTAGGGATCCAGGTTAAGACCAGGGATGCAAAATACATGGGTTGTGTCTGATAGTTATTGGTGGGTTTTATATATCATCGGGTAGGGAATGAGTTAAGGATATCGTCTTTAAAACCATAAGAATGCAAAACTTGTTGAGCAGCGTCTTGGACAACTTGAGTCATGGAAATTTTGGTACAACGATACTACTCATAGTGGTACGTTTGCTTTGTGAATGTAATACATATGTCACTGGAAGAATGAGAGATACCATGACCTATGCGCGCACCACGAACAGGGCCGGCCCTGACATTTCGGGGGCCCTAAGCAAACTCACAAAATGGGGCCCTCTACATAAATAAATAAAAATATTATTACCATTAGTGATTCGAACTCTAGACCTCATAAATAAAAACATACAACTCTACCACCAAACTAATCATACTACATCTGTATGATCATTTAAATCAAAGATATATATATACCACACATAATATATTTAGATCATCGGGGGCCCCTAAAAATGTCAAAAAATCGGGGGCCCTAAGCGGCCGCGTCTTTTGCTTTACTACAGGACCGGCCCACGACCCATTTGTCTACGTTCGGCTGGCTGATAAGCTCTTAATGAGTTAATTTACGGAAGTGGTACATTTCTATAGGCGATGCTAGATTGATAGCTTAAAAAACATCTTTGGTGGTAATTGTATACGAACAGAGGCACTACAATGATAACATGTGCAATAAAACAAGTGTGTTGGCACCCCAAGAACAAGGCTCTCAATGATACTCTGAAACTTAAGTTGTTAGTGGTTATAATAGAGCCCCCAAGATAAAATCTAGTGAGGATAAAGTGTAAGAAAGTATAGAGATTATAGTTTAAAATGATAATATGAATTAGTTACCTCAGGTGTTTCAGAAAGAGCTTATATAGTCTAGTAATCGTTAGATAATTGCCTAGTAGTTACAACTAGCATGTTGAATGACCAGAGGTTATTGTAGTTAACTTGCATCCCTATAGGCAGTGAGTTGGCCCACGTTATATTCAATGTATCTAATCGTGCTATAGAAATTTGAGAATGAAATATATATTAACATGATAGAGGTAGTTGGAATATGGATTAACTTTTAACAAACCAAGCTAGGACGGTGCTCAAGTATGTCTCATCAATGTTGGGATTCCTATAGATTCGATCTAGCCCAAGATTCAAAAACTTATATGCATATAATCTATGAATGTATTGATATGTAGTATAGAGTTTCCATGAGGGTTCTAGTCTCAGTCCAAGTTCCATGAAGGTCTTTACATAACTCTTACGAGTTATTCTATATAGAAATACTTAAAGATAAATTAAAATTAACATTTATATTCAATACTTTAACTAGGTAGATTATCATGGAGTATTCTACATATCTCTATAACTTGCATCGCTCAACATAAAGGTGATGAATACCACTGCATGATCAACTCATATTCCCGTTAGTCTTATTCTGTGAGATCTAAATTCTCTTTTCACGATAATCCATGATATTCCTAGTCAGCATCTATAACTATTGGTGGAGCATCTTCGGATATATAACCACAATTGAGGTATCTTCAGAGTAATGATGTCTTGTAGGCTCAAATACTTTCTTGTTTTTCACATGTCTTGATGCCTAGCATCTCGTATAATACAATACATATTAAGTGTATACAACTTGGATCTCCCTTTGTATGCTCTCACTACTATAGTTCGACTTTTTAGCGACGACTTGCGTTCGTCGCTAACCGCAAAAAGTCGTCGCTAAAGTAGATTAGCGACGACAACTCGTAGCTAATTTTTTGTCGCTAGAAAGTCGTAGCGAAAAGTGGGAGATGTCTTATAAAGAAAATAAAATAAAATTTGAACTTTACCAATCTATAATTCGCGATAGATATACGTCCTCTTGGCCAAATCCACACGTAAGCCATCATCCCTTTGAAAAAACTCCTTGACAGCGTATCTTAGCTGAGATTCAACGTTTTGGTGAGTTGAAAACTTAATTGATGGACTGGATTTTGTTGCATTACATAGTGCAAATTATCAAGGGCTATGAATTAAAAAAACTAAAAGACTAACATAAAAAGATAAAATTCTATCAAAATTTTGACGCTTAATAATAATATACAATACATGAGGTCGCTCTTACACTTCATCCCATCATAAAATATGATAATAAAATATTTAATATTCCAAAAATTACTCAATTTCTTGAATAATTATTTTCCCACAAAATTTAGACAGGGCATACTTCCGGGTGCACTATGTGCTCTTCTTCTATCTTCTTTCCTCTTTTGTGCTTCAGTCATTACACGCCTTAGAGCATGTGCTTTATATATCGGCCTTGGTAAATGTCTATGTCTACAAAATATTATTCATTTCATTAAGTCCCTTTTATTTGGTGTTTGGTTAGAATAGAAAGTGAATTATTTTTGCCTAAACTAAGCCGCTGCCGGGGATCGAACCCGTGTCACCCGCGTGACAGACGGGAATACTTACCACTATACTAGAACAACATTGATGGACACATTATTCATTCATCTATTATCAAAACTTATTTTGAAATTTTCATTGATGGAACATTTGAATATCGAATGACAATGATACTTCGTATTGGCTTTGTTAATTTTGGCTCCATTGACCTTCGTTACCTAGAATCATCTAAAAACCAAGATATACGTCATTGTTTGATATCAGAATTGGGCCACCCGTGTTTTTTAATTCTACTAAAATATTTCAAGTCCTCAAATCAATAAATTTCAAGAAGGATTTTTTTTTCAAATTTTCAAGAAGGATTGATGATTGAAGATTTATATATATATATATATATATATATATATGTTAAAGTGTAGCAATGCATCATTATATTACCCGTGGGATATTAGTAATGCTATTATCCAATAGGTAGTTTACTTTATTATCTATTGTGTAATATCCCTTGTGTATTAGGGTGATATGTATTTCTCTATATATATATGGAAGAATAGTGTCTTATGTATACTAAGTATTTTATCCAATTTCAGCTTCAACATGGTATCAGAGCTAGGTTCATTTCATTTTTCATTTAAAAAAAAACAAACAGCACAACACAGTACAACGTCCGTCTTCAACATTTCGCCAACCAGTGGCGCTCCTTAACTGAGTTTCGTTCAATCTTTCCTCCTTCGACTGATATGGCAGTTTCTCATGATCAGTAAGAACAATTGTTTGTTGTGCTCATGCTTCAGAGTCTTCCTTCTCAGTATGACGTTGTTCGTTCTCAACTATTGTCTAGCAAGACCCTACCCGCTATGTCTGAGGTGTATTCTACTCTTGATCATGCTTGTCTTACTCCTAGTGTATCCGAGCCTTCCGTCGATCGTTCTGCTTTGTTGTCTCAGCCCGATAGTCGGAGGGATAGTAGTATTCCCCGTGATGATATTTCGAGTGTTTATCGTGGTCGTGGTTATAGTCGGGGTAGTGGTAGAGGTAGCTTCACTTCCCGATCTCAGTGCTCTTATTGAAATAGAGTAGGGCATCTTCGAGATAAGTGTTTGGACTTGCATGGTCGTCCACCAGGTGTTTCTCATGCCGCTTAGACGGATCCTTCAGAGCGTGTCCTTACTGTTCCAGAGGATTGATACTCCCAGCTTCTTAGGTTGGAAGCATCTTTTCAGGCATCTCAATCTTCTCATGCTCACGCCATCTCTTCCACTACTTGTCTTTCTCACACTCAGTCTAGCTTAGGTCCATCGGTGATTGATTTTGGTGCTTCTGATCACATGACCGGTAATGTCCACTTACTCTCTGAAATTTGTACTAGTCCTTCTCATAATGTTACACTTGCTGATGGCTCTTCCACCTCTGTTTGTGGGGTTGGATATGCTCATCTTTCTTCTACTATTTCCTTCGAGTCTGTTTTATATCTCCCTAAATTCTCTTTTAATCTTATGTCAGTCAGTCAACTTACCAAGCGTCTTAATTGTTTTGTGATCTTTACCCCTGACTCTGTGGTTGTACAGGATCTTTGGACTCAAGAGAATATTGGTACTGGGCGTGAGGAGCGGGGTCTTTACTGTATGGATGTGACCTCTTCTACTATTAATCTTGTTGATCTTCCGCCCGAGCAGATTCATTGTCGTCTTGGTCATCCATCGTTTCCTACCCTGAATAAACTGGTTTTTGGTCTTAATCATGTTCGAGAACTCTCTTGTGAGTCGTGCCAGTTAGGAAAACATATTCGTAGTTCTTTTGTTAGTCGTGTCAATAAACGAGCTAGTTCTCCTTTTGCTTTAGTTCACTCTGATGTTTGGGGTCCTTGTCGTACTACGTCTCGAACCGGTTTTCGGTATTTTGTCACCTTTATAGATAGAAACTCTCGTATGACTTGGTTATATCTAATGAAAGATCGTTCAGAGTTGTTTTCCATTTTCACATCATTTTGTGCCGAAATTCATACCCAATTTAGTGCCGAAATTCATACCCAATTTAGTGTTTCGGTTCGTATATTGCGTAGTGATAATGCTAAAGAGTAGTTTTCGTCATCCTCTCACTCGTTTATGTCTAAGCATGGGATCATACATCAGTCCTCATGTGCCCACACTCCACAACAAAATGGGGTGGCCGAAAGAAATAATAGACACCTCATAGATACGGCTCGTACCCTTCTCCTTCATAAAAATATCCCTTCTTGTTTTTGGGATAATGCGGTTCTCACGTCTTGTTATCTCATTAACCGCATGCCATCCTTTGTCTTAAATGATCAAATTACCTTCTCTATCCTTTTTCCTAGAAATTCTCTCTACATATTACCCCCTCGAGTCTTTGGTTGTGTCTTTTTTGTTCATTTGCTTTCTACTGGAATAGATAAATTAGGTGCTCGATCAGTTAAGTGTATCTTTCTTGGGTACGCTCGCTTTCAGAAGGGATGTCGTTGTTATTCACCTTCTCTGAATCGGGTGTTTGTTTGTGCGGATGTTACATTTCTTGAGTCTTTATCATACTATCCATCTAGCATATTTGATACTGCTATCGAATCATTGGATCCTCCGGTCCATACCTTTATTTCACCATATCTTGTCAACATCCCCGTCTCCTTACCGGTTTCTATAGTCCCTCTAGTCACATCTCGGTTAGATCAACCTGATTTACAGGTTTATACTCGTCACCTTCTCCACCGAATCCACCGCTTGCCTCGCCTGTACCGCTTTGCTCACCGTCTGTGGATCCAGTGTCCTCTGATTTAGATGTTCCTATTGCTCTACGAAAAGGTATTCGAAATTGCACCACTATACATCCCATTTCTTCTTTTGTGTCTTATGATCATCTATCACCTTCTAATGCGTCCTTTGTTACTTCACTATAATCTATGTTTGTCCCTACTTCTCACACAAATTCTCTTGCAAATCGTGGTTGGCGTGATGATATGGTCGAAGAGATAACTGTGTTACACTCTAATGGTACTTGGGATTTAGTTGATCTTCCAAGTGTAAAATCTCCAGTTGGTTGTCGATGGGATTTTACTGTGAAAGTCTCTCCAAATGGTAAAGTAGATTGCTTGAAGGCTCGTCTTGTGGCTAAATGTTATTCACATGTTTACGGTGTCGATTATAGTGATACCTTTTCACCTGTTGCTAAGATGTCCTCTGCTTGTATTTTTCTCTCTATGGTTGCTATGCGTAAATGGTTTCTTCATCAATTGGATATTAAGAATGCTTTCCTCAATGGAGATCTTGAGGATGAGGTGTATATGGAGCAACCTCCAGATTTTTTGCTCAGAGGGAGTCTCGTAAGGTGTGTCGATTGAATAAATCTCTGTACGGATTGAAACAATCTTCTAGGGAATGGTTTGGACGGTTTAGTGAATCCTTACTTGAGTTTGGTTTGACACGTTGTGGAGTTGATCACTCGGTATTCTATAGACATCTTTTTGGTCGTAGTCTATTATTAATTGTGTATGTTGATGATATTATAATTACAGGAGATGATACATCATGAATTCAGAATTTGAAGACATTTCTTCAGAAGCAGTTTCAGACAATGGATTTGGGACAATTACACTACTTCCTAGGCATTGAAGTGGCAAAATCAGATAAAGGAGTATTCATATCACATCAAAAGTATGCCTTAGATACACTAGAAGGGGCCGGGATGCTTGGTGCACGACCATGTGACTCCCAAATGGATCCAAATGTGAAACTCATACGCAATGAGGGAGATCTATTCACTGACCCAGGGAGGTACAGAATATTAGTGTTGTTAGTCGGTTTATGGATTCACCATGTGAGAGACATTGGGAAGAAGTTATACGTATTCTTAGATATATCAAAGAAGCTCCCAGAAAAGGGATATTATATAGTGATCGAGGTCATACAGAAATTTTTGGTTATTCTGATGCTGATTGGGCAGGATGTCCAGATGATCTACGCTCCACCACTGTATATTGTGTCTTCATTGGTGGAAATCTAGTTTCATAAAAAAGCAAGAAACAAGATGTGGTAGCAAGATCAGATGCTGAATCTGAATATCGTGCTATGTGTTTGGCCACGTGTGAGCTAATATGGGTGAGAAATTTACTTGCATAAATCAGAGTCGATTTTCCTAACCCTATGAAACTTGTGTGTGATAA
Source organism: Nemophila menziesii (assembly GCA_029959085.1). Taxonomy (NCBI): domain Eukaryota; kingdom Viridiplantae; phylum Streptophyta; class Magnoliopsida; order Boraginales; family Hydrophyllaceae; genus Nemophila; species Nemophila menziesii. The sequence goes on along the minus strand of JARWIR010000001.1, from coordinate 25,117,141 downwards.
TCAGGATGCCATACACATTGCTTCAAATTCGGTATTTCATGAGCGTACCAAGCACATCGAGGTTGATTGTCATTTCACCAAAGACAAAATTTTATCAAAATAAATTGTAACGTCTTATGTTAGTTCCAATGACCAGTTAGACGACTTATTTACTAAGTCTCCTAGAGGACCTAGAGTTGAGTATATATGTAACAAGCTAGGCACATATAATATATATATGCTCCAGCTTGAGGGGGAGTGTTAAATTGTAGCAATGCATCATCCTATTACCCCTAAGATATTAGTACATGCTATTATCCATTAGGTAGTTTACTTTACTATCTATTTAGTAATATCCCTTGTGTATTAGGGTGATATGTATTTCTCTATATATATGAAAGAATAGTGTCTTACGTACACTAAGTATTTTATCCAATTTCAGCTTCAACAATATACATAGATTTTTTATTTAAGGTTACGTTTGGAAAGGTTTATTTTAGAGTTAAAAATATTTTTTCAATGAAATTCGAATATTTATTAAAATTATTTTAATAAATTGAATTATAGAATCACTTTAGATGTTTAAGATATACATTTTTGGTGTTTCTTTAAAAAATATTTAGGTTAAAATACTTGTAAGAATCTAAGAGCATTTAATTGATTTTCAAAAAAAAAAAATCTAATTGGACACTAAATTTGGGAGAGAATATTTCCAAAAGCACATATGAATGATACAGAAAATGCTCTCAGACACGTTGTTTGAGACACCTTCCACCACCAGAAAAAAATACCGCCAGCTCAACCACCGCCTAACCACCATGTCTCCTCAGGTATCAACAACATCTTCTCTTTCTCCTCTTCCTATGCTTTGATAAGCAATTTCAACCTATTCCTAAAACCCGTTTTATAATCTCCTTATTAATTAATAATTGGACTTTACTATTATTACAATCTCTATCATGTTATATATTAAAGAAATAAACGATACAAAGAGAGAATATTCTTGTATTTCATCATCTAGTAATATTACAATGAAACAAGTCCTATATTTATAGGAAAATAAGTGACTATCCATTTACCCTATTTACAATAAATAAGTAGAAGACCTTTGGCCTTTGGACATCCACATAATAAACAATTTATTCATAACACTCCCCCTTGGATGTCCATCTATTAGAAAATATGCCTCGTTAAAACCTTGCCAAGAAAACCCTGTGGGATAAAAACTTGGTCGAAAGGAAAAGAGTACATATAGATGGAAACAATTATATTGAAAACGCCGCCTCGTTAAAACCTTGCCAAGAAAACCCATTAGGACAAAACTTGGACGAAGGAAAAAGAGTACAGTCTTGTTTATGCTCCCCCTGATGTTGGCAAGAGGTCTCTGAGTTGTCGTATATCAATATTGTGGACCTACTTCTTGAATATTGTGGTTGACAATGATTTCATCAGGAAAATATTGCGTGATTGTGTTCGTCGAGTGTCAATGTCCACATTCTTCTGTAACTCGTGTGTGTAGGAGACTTTGATGAAATATGTTTTGTTTTGTCTCCTTTGATGCAATTATTCTAATTATGTGTGGTACAAGCAATAATATCCTCATAAATACCATCACTATATTCTTGTTGAAGATAACCACACTTTCTTTTGGTATGTTGAATCATCCACTTAATAAATATTTCATACCACTCCCTCTTGGATATTCAATGAAAGATATGCCTCATTAAAACCTTATCAAGAAAACCCATTGGGACAAAACTTGATGAAGGAAAAAGAGTACACTAATCCTTGGGGGTTATGACACATATTCAGTTTGTCTTGTTAAAACCTTACCAGGAAAACCCAATGGGAAAAACCGTGGTGAAGGAAAAAAATGCAGAATTCATTATGTTCTCCCCCTCATTATGCCATTACATATTTCTAAATATATTTGTACCTTGATGTCGTCGTTAATGAAACTTTAATCAGTAAATGTTCTGGATTTTTACTTGACGGTATTTAGTGATAGTAATATTTGCATGTCTCGTTAAAGCCTTACTAGGAAAAATCCAGTGGGAAAAACCCTCAGTGAAGGAAAAAGAGTACAATACGCAAATATCACATCATTATTATTATGACAACAATTACCGAGTATCCTTTCATAATTCATACACTTTTCTCTTGTGATTTAAATAAGTTACGTTCTTCGAGAAATTTTGTACTCCAGGAACTTTTATTATTCAGGAACTTCTCAATCTTAGATAATTTCACATTTAAATGCTCTAAGTACTTCAAGTACCTATCGTGCTTCAGACACTTGTTGTGCTTTCAAACACCTTTCTTGTTTGGGCACATGTTATGCTTCTAGCACCTATTTTGTTTATTAAAAACTTTAATATCCATCTAATAATCACTACACTGTATCGATAACATAAGAATGAGGACGTCTCCCCATAGTTAATTCTAGGTTTCTGCAGGAACCTTCGTGATACAAGTAGTGTTTTAGATTTCAAAATTCACTATTACACTTTCTATTGTAGTCGACATATTTCACCACTTTTTGGTTTAGGATCCTTATTATTTACTTCAAGAGCTATATTAAATGAAAATATATTAATCCCATAAACTATTCTAACCGTTTTATATATTTTCAGTAGACTAATAATCTACATAAATTTTCTCGTATTTAGGTACCTAGGTCCTTTCATGACCATTACTTTATTTAAGAGAAATGCATGTGCCAACATTAGTTGGCTTAAAAATTCCTGTCGTATCACGTGGAGTGCACATCCCACAATTTTTACCATTTAATCATTTACTCATGAGATTTTCTTCTTTGGGGCATGGTATACTTTAAATCGACAGGCTTACCACGCTTCATGCGTTGGTTTGATACATTCGCTGGTATTTTTGTTATGTGTCTAATATCGGACAATAACCTATGTTGGAGCATTTACAACATATTTTGGGATTGTGAAATATTCTACTTGCGAATGTATTAGGTATATTATTTGCTATACTTTGCACATAGATATTCCTTTTAACATCAAGTTCCTATTCTTTAGTTTGTGGATATAAATGATATAATAAATTGTATTCCACCATGTGTCACGCAACTTCAGGTTTCCTGGTCTATACGTCACGCAACTTCAGGTTGCCTAGTCTATACGTCACTCAACTTCAGGTTAACTTGTCTCTCCCCCTAATAAGGGGGTAGTCACTTGGTTAAATGAATCTTCTGGTTCTTTTAAGTAGAGACCAAGTGAGTAATCTATTAGTCGATATATCATTATTGTCACTAGTTGACCAAATCAGTCATTTAACAATATAAAGTTCTTTGGATTATGCCATCTTTTCTTTTGTACAATGAGCATTTCAACTGCTTGAATATGTATATATATATATATATATATATATATATATATATATATATATATATATATATATATATATATATATATATATATATATATATATAACCCCAAAGAAATAACATATTTTATTTTCATACACACTTCTGGTGAGACTTTTAGTAAATAATGCAAAAGATATACATTATTACGGACACATGTGGCTTATACAAATACTAATTTTGGATATTATCCTTTAAATTTGGTAAATTTCTTCGGGATTTACTTTTAACATAATTTACCAATTTTGTACCACAAGGTAACATAACTTTTGGGCATCCAAAAACTTTTAATTAGATCAAGTACATGTGATAGTATTCCATGAGTACACGAACACTATATAATTCCACTTTATCGATAATATTCATGCTTATCATTTCGTGATGGCTTATTTACCGTGACCTTTTACTTTCAAGATATTCCTTATTATTCCACTTCTGGTGGTAATGATTATTTTTCTTACCTTAACCTCGTCTGGAGTTTGGGTCACCAAGATGTCAATTTCAGACACATTGAAATACATCGCATTTTTTTCCAGAAACGCACTTCTATTCACTTCAAGGAATGGTTTTTAGCTACGAAAAACAGTATTTAAGTCATTCCAGGTCAGTTTTTGTAGCAGCTGGAAATAATGAATTTGCTTAAGAGAATTTGATTCTATATCTCCAGGGGAATAATTTTCAATCAGGGAATACAACATTAATTCACTTGTTTTGTCATCTACACATCTATTTATTTAGATAATTAAAATAGTTACATTCACTTTAGAGAGTGTATCTCCATTCACTTCGAGGAATGAAACGTAATAGTTTACAAGAATATAGAATGTTAAACCCTAATATTGGGATAAAACTCTACTTACGATATTACTACTTCAGGAGTACTTTCATGACATGAAATCTGTAAGAGGTCTTAACATATCTTCTTTTTTCAAAAAACTTTTAACTACAATAATATCTATTTCAATAGAATAATTATGTAACCTTGAAGTTTGGAAGTATAGCAAAGATATTCCATTTTTCCTTTGTATTCTCATGATTCAATTAGCCTCCTCTTTTTTTTCTCTTTGCTTTGCTTCTAATTTTTTTTTTCACGGTAAATATTGTTCATCGCCTTATTAGTAAAAACAATCATATATGTCTACATAAAAATCATATATACTTTACAAAAACATACCAACAAAGCAAACTCTGAAACACTATCATGATTTTCAACTCGGGTGGAGTTATGATCCCCACCACGCTGATTCCAATACACATTAGAAGACCTAGCACTTTCTTCAGGAAATACAGTTTTATTCACTATAATGAATAAGTTTTAGCCAGAGAATACAATATTAATCATATTTAACAATCGTTACAAGGAATGCAATTCCATCCACTACATGGAATAGTTTTGAGCCAGAGAATGTGATTTTATTCTATCAAATTTTGTCACCACAATGTTTATTTTTATATGCATTTGAAAGCTATTCAATTCATTTAGGGAACGTAATTTTTATCACTTCAGAGAATAGTATTATGTAATGGAACACGAATTATGATTATATCAATAATTCATTACTTTGCTTGCTTACGAGACAAACAATCTCATAGTATTTTGTAAAACCTTTATTCATGTTATAGCTACTTCAGGAGTATATGCGTGATTTGATACAATGAGACGTATACTTGTTCCACTCGATAATATTACATTTGCCCGTTTGAAATCCTCACTTAATTTAATAGTACCTGAAAATGTACTAACATTTGTTTTTGTCCAATTTACTAACAAATTATTAAACTGTCCAAATGGTAACACTATAAACATTCATAAGGGAGGATGCATGTTCGAAACCTTTATCATGCAAATCTTGCATAAATTATCGCAAAATTTGGTTCACTTCATAAAATTATTTGGTTCAACTTTCTCCCCCTAATTTTATGTCATTTTCATGAATAAAATCATTTTTTTAACGAACTTCTTGTTCATAATATTGCTTCAGGAATTATTTATATATATGAACAAACCTCTGGTTCATAAAAGTATCTCTATTAATGTGTAATCAACAAACTCCAATTTCATAAAAATTGGAATAATTTCATCATCAAGTCTTTTAAAAGATAGTCTATATTCCTTTTATTTGGAAAAAAAAATACCATTCTTAAATATTCATGAAACCCATATGAGTTATTCATCATAATTTTATCTTTGCTTCAGACCTACTTTTTTTTTAATTCTCGATCCATTACATAGACTTGTGGTCTATTGAGATTTGTTACAACTTTCATGTCAAAAATACTCAATTTATGCTTCCGGCATAAATATTTTCATTTAAGATTTGGACCTTAATAGTAATATTATGCTTCAGACATTATTTTTTGTCTTTAGTCATCGGGCCTATAACAATTAAGACTTCAGGCTAATAGGATTAATTTTATACTTCTGCGATATGAGATTTTATTTTTAGGATTCGAGCCTATAAATTTGTTTTATACTTCTAGCATATAAAGTTTGTTGTAACCTTTTCTTGAAAGAAATAATTTCGTTCGGACATACAATTTAATTGCACCCTTCATGGATGTCTAGTTTATTTCTCGATTTAATTCTTTCATGATTTTTCAATATTAAGGAAATTCATGAAAAAATAGTCATAAATTTTTATTAGCAATTACACTTTATTTCTTAATTTTTTTGTGTAATTCTTTTTTTTTTAAAACAAAATTTGATATAGGCTTCTAGCTTTTAAAATTTGATCTAGGTTTCAAACCTTTAGATAATTTGCTTTTATGCTTCAAGCATATAAATTTATTTTTAGACTCTGAGCCTATGAGTTGATTTATCCAAATCAAAACTTTTATGTCAGAAAACATCATAGTCTTACAATTTTCTTGTTTTCATAGTAGAGCCGTATATAAAAAAACAATAATAATCTTTGTTGTTACACTTTGGATAAGGCATATGACTAGCCACTATTAAAATTCAATATTCCATTGAAAAAACACACATATGTTACTCCATATGATATAATTTCCAACCTTTAAGTTTTCGATTTTATGCTTCGGGCATATATTTTATTTCCTAGGTTTCGGGCCTATGATATAAAATTTAGGCTTCAGGCCTATACGATTATTTTTCCATACTTATACGGTTATTTTTTCATTCTTCGGGCATTGTAGGCTTCAAGCCTAGAAAAACATCTCGTTTCATTTTTAAGCCATTCAAAATTATATTTACATATAGGCTTCAGGCCTCAATTTTTTTCTAAAATGATAACCGATTTATCTGCTTGAATAGTATAAGAGTATTGTATAGGATGCAATGGAAGTCCATCTAATATTTATCGGTTGCCCTCTCTTATTTTCTTTGTGAAAAGAAATATATATAAATTAGAACAATATATAAATCATACCTAGAAATATTCTTCCTTGGTTCGATCGGCAGAGACTCGTGCTGATAACGTGTTATATATTAAAGAAAGAAACGATACAAAGAGAGAATATTCTTGTATTTAATCATCTAGTAATATTACAATGAAACAAGTCCTATATTTATAGGAAAATAAGTGACTATTCATTTACCCTATTTACAATAAATAAGTAGAAGACCTTTGTCCTTTGGACATCCACATAATAAACAATTTATTCATAACATCACACCATTTTGCCTTTATTATACAACCTTACTCGCGACAAATTCATTTATTACATATCTCCCTTCTTACATTAAAACATTCTGTTTTTTATTTCTGCAATCAATTTCACTTAAACACAACTACCTTATTCATAACTACCCAATCATGGATTTTGTCTCACTCAAAATAAAATAAAAAACAGAATGATGATAACGTGTTCAAACCGAATCTTAATTAGGTTTATGCGACTTTTGAACAACCAAAACTTTTGGACGTATCATTTCAAATAAGGGGGTCATCTTTGATTTCTTAAGTAATGCAATCAACAAATAATAAGTCTTGAGGAGGAAAGTCAATACGAAAAAAAGGCTTCAGCGCGGTCTTCATATTGTGTGAGATATAAGAAGATTATGTTAAATACTTGAAGGTCGACCATGGAATCTTGCCAAAAAAACACGTCCTAGTCCAGATCATAACCCAAATCTGAGTATCAACGATGAGATTTTTGAAGGAATTGTGTTCTAGATCCAAAGCCATGTGTTACCCAACCTTTTCATAACATAGAAAAATGCATATAAAATTGGAAGAAACTGAGAAGAGTTGAATAAATTGTGCTACCACTGTTGGAAACCTTCAAGGAAATGAGTTGTGTAAAGATTAGAATTGCTTGGAATATCAATCAACAATTCATGGCAAGATACTCTCTAAGTATAGACAAATCACACACCATTAACAAAGCTTTGAAGTATGAGAGGCTTGGGGAATTATGTATATTATGCGGGTTGTTAGACCACAAAGACGGAGAATGTCCATCGAACAAGAAACTAAGTATAAAACTAGGGAATTGGATTCATGGGTATGAGTTTAAGTCATCGCAAATTAAGAAAGAAAACAAACAGGAAGGAAAATTGTTCTTCTAAACTACAAAAAATAAGGGGGTAAAGCAAGCATCAAGTGAAGACCCAACAGACTCACTGGGGTAGCTCGAACATAGTAATTAACGAAGTCACCACTACAAAAATAACAAATCCATGTCAAATAAAGACGGTTGCATGAAATGAGCATGGAAACCGAAAACTAATATCTTTAGTGCTTTATTTTGTTCAACGGGTAAAGAGGAGAAAGAAGATTACGTGTTTAAAAAAAGGGTCAAGCTGACTGTATAAAAGAAAAAAAATTGATTAATTACTCCTTTGGCTTGGTGGATAATCTAGAGATTTTAAAAGCCTTTCATCCTAGCTCATCTAGTGAGGTCAAGTTCAATAAAACTGAACAAAAACAAAAATGAATATAACTTCTTCAATAATAAATTATAATAGTGCTAACATCCCCAAAGTCTTATCCACTGATGTGAAAACAATCTTCAAGAGAAAAAACAAGAAGATAGTCAACCTCGATCGAGAACTTTGAAGAATCTCTTCATTCACTACTACAAGCCTTTGACGCAGAGACAAAGGAGAAGTACGATTGGTTTTTGAGAAGTGAAGTCTACAAAAGATGTTGTTTGGGGCATAATAATAAGGTTTTTCAGTTGATGAGAAAAAACCAGAATGAAGCTTTATGGGAAGCAAGGATGACACCTGCAAAAAAAATAAAAATAGAAAGAAAGTGGAGAAATGAGGTATTGTGGAAAAGGATAATGTAGTTGAATCGGGATATGAAAATCGATGACGAAGATGAGCTAAGAGCCTACGAATCTGAGCCAAATTAGACTCTTCATACCCAGTGATACAATTAAGTTAGAATTGTCAAGGGATTGGCAACCTTTGACAGTGAATAGATACTTTGATCATGCTATTATTAATCTTGTAAATTCGATGGATTATAATTTGATTATTACTGTGCCCCCTATTTATATGAAAGGGGTTTGTCTTTCCTAGGAAGAGAACATGGTAATTAATGTAATGGATGCCAGTGAAAGTTTTATACATTGTGAAATTAAAGATAATAACATAATAGCTTTTGTACATCCTTTGCATACTATCTTCATATGATAAAGATAAAGATAAAGATATATGGAATGTGAGTAAATGTATAAATTTAATCTCCCCTTGGAATATAATTGGAGACTACAACATATATAAGAATAGTCAAGAGAAATTAGGAGGCAACCTAAATCACAAATTTCTGAAAAGGCTAAAAAAGGCTTGATAAACTGAATTTAGAAGATACAATGATGCTCTTTCACCTGTTCAAATAGAAGACCATGGAAGGAGCTTACAAAATAAGTTATTGATAAAAATTGTGTTGACTACAATTGGAACAGAGAATATACATTGAGGGATCTCTTACAGTTTTACATTGTTAGGGTTTGACCTATACCACTAAAAGATTTATGTTTGACAAAGAATGGAATGAGAATGAGGAAGCTTGAACTTGATTGAAATAATTTGATTAATCTTTAGGGGTATTATCGGTAATACGATAATTAAATTGAGTAAAAGATTACACCTATTGGCCGGAAAACTCATCATATGGAGCAAAAAGAGGAACAATATAAAAATAGGCTAATGCTAGGGAACCTTTAGATTATAATTACTATATTTCCTTGGTTAAGAAAATTGAGGAATATTGGAGTGAAGAAGAATTATTTTGGGCTCATAAAGCTAGAGTAACTTGTTGAAATTAGGTGACAAAAACACGTCTACTCCCATTCTGTTACAAAAAATAGGAGAAGTGGGAATAAAATTAATAGACTTTTTAATGACCATGATATTTGGATTGACAACCCAAAGAAAATTGTTGGGGAAATTAAAAAATACTTCAATAACATCTTCTTTATTGTTGGTCCTAAAAATCTGGATCCAGTTATCAATAAAATTCCTAGTAGCATTACTTTTAAAATAAATATGACTCTCACATAACCTGTGAGCATAACTGAACTAAAAGAGGCATTATGGGATATTAATAGTGATAAGGCCCGGAGCCCAGATGGTTACCCAGGCCATTTCTTCAAAAAAGTCATTGGGAAATGATTAAGTTTGACATACTCAAAGTTGTCACATGCTTTCTTTGGGACAAGGGTGATCTTACGCCATCAACAAAACTACTATCTCCCTTATACCAAACACTTTAAAGCCTTCTAAAATAGTACATTATAGGCCTATAAGTTGTTCCAATATAATATATTATATCATAGCAAAAATACTTTGTAAGAGGCTACAATCCTTCATGAGCTCTATAGCAGCTAAAATTCAACCAGCTTTCATTCTTGGGAGGTCCCTAAGTGAGAATATACTAATAGCACATGAAATGTGCCACTTTATAAAAAGAAAAAAGAACTCAACTCTTTAATATGCTGCCATAAAGGCAGACATTGCCAAGGCCTATGAGAATGTTGAATGGGATTTTCTCAATGCTATTTTGTTAAAAATTGGCTTTTGTGACACCTGGACCTCAAGGATAATGAGATGTGTAACCATAATCTCCTATATTGTACTTCTTAATGGTAAACCAAGGGTTATTAAAAACCCAAATATAGGTCTCAAACAAGAAGAGTTTTTATCCCCCTTCCTCTTCTGTATTATAGCCCAAGCTCTCTCAGCAATGCTCAATGAAAAAGTGTATAGAAATTAAATATAAGGAATAAAATGTCTATAAATCGTCCTAGTGTTAATCATATACTCTTTGTTGATGATATCCTCTTCTTCATCAAAGTTGGGGAAGAGAAGTAAAACACTTAAAAGGAAGTATAAAACATATATAGTCAAGCTACATGACAAGTAATAAACTTGAACAAAGTGGTGTTATGTTCTGTAAAAATGCCCCATCTAAAGTGATATCTGAAATAATCAAACAACTTAATATGAACACCCTAAAAGACTTAGGAAAATACTTGGTCTACCCTCTAACTGGGGAAGATCAAAAGTTAAAGCACTTAACTGGATCATTGAGAGGCTAACAAATAAAACAAACAAATTGAACTCTAAATTCCTCTCTGAAGGAGGAAAAGAGACATTAATAAAAGAAATTCAAAATACGGTTCCTTCTTATACAATGAGGGTGATTTTATTACACCTATAAGTATGCAACCGAACATCGTCAATCATTTTACAATTCTAGTGGAGAAAAAACAATAATAACAAAAAAAAATACACTGGATTGTTAGAAACCCATGACTATGAGTAAACTTGAGAAGGGGGGTATGGGATTTAGGGAAATGCATCTTCAAAATTATAGCCTATTGGCGTCTAATGGGTGGATATTATTACAAAATCTCTTCTTGCTAAACTTCTAAAAGGCATATACTATAGTGATACAAATTTTTTGGAGACAAAATTATGTTATCACTGGTTGAAGATAGGTACACCTTTATTAATAACATTAGACGGTCTATTGGTAATGAATAACATATTAATATTTGGAAAAATTCTTGGCCTCTAAAATGAATTCTTTAAAAAAATCATAATTGTACAAAAAATAAAGTAATTTAACTATGCTATAAAAACACAACTATATGGAATGCACAACTCATTAATGGGATCTTTGACAAGATTACAGCTACAAGAATAATGAATATAATGTTGCTCATTAATAACAACATTGATAATCACTATTGGGACCTCTTTAAGAATAGTACTCTCACTTCTAAAGAAATGTACCATGTCCTTTAAAAAAAATTAAAGAGAAAAATGAGGGGAAGAAATTATATCTTCTACATCAAAGATCACTAATAAAAAATTATGGAAAAGAATTTGAAGTCTAAATATCCCTCCTAAAATTAGGAATTTTATTTGAAAAATGTGCAAAAATGCACTTCCTACATGTTGAAAAATCTAGTGAATGTAAAATTTGCTTAAGATACAAGAAAAATACTTAACATTTGATTTTAAACTACCCCTAAGCCAGTTAATGTTGGTTCAACTCCCCCATTAGTCTTTACTCACAAAATATAACTACATCTAGATGTGATGATTGAGTTATTTTCCTATTTAAACTAGCATAACAAATATTATTAAATTGGCATCACTATTACATGGTTTATATGAAAGGACATGAAATATATTTTTAAAAAATGTAAACTTGAGTCTAAAATAACCCGTCATAAAGATTATAAATGCCTTTGATGCCTACTCTATGACAAATGAAACTTATGATAAGCAAAAATACTTAAGTAAAAATACTGAAAATAAAAATTATTCTTTTACAACTGATATTAAACATGAAAATATCTATAAAACAGAAAACACAAATAATAAATCTCATAACAAAAAAATAATAATTTGGATAAAAATACTCTTATATTCTCTACTAATGTTTTTCTTTATAACAATAATAATGCTATTGTTTCTTTAAATATCAAAGATAACAAGGGAACTTTTATGAACGGAATAGTGTGGAATTCACCTCACGAAGCGAAACTTATTGAAATAGGGAACGCAATCTTAACAATCAACGTTTATCTAAGTCAAAAGATTAGAATTATTAACGATTATCTCAACAATATGAAACAACTAAAAACATGAGACAATTGCATCGACCTTACTTCAATAATTTTGTTAAAGATACTAAACTTATTTTCTATAATAATTCCTTTGAATTCTTTCGTTTTAAAGAAACAAATGTCTAGTGGATTGGATTGTTAAGTAGATGTTCAAGCGCGCAATCAACTTGGTAATTGGATTGTAAAGCCCCCATCCTGTCAAAAATTTCTGAAATAATTGGACGAATTTGTTTGTAATATTCTGATTTTACGGGTTATGGGTTGCTTTTTAATATATTCAGTTTGACAAAAGATAATATATAGAACATTTTATTTTATTTTGTGTTGAATGGAAATAGTCGTAATTAGATAATTATTATTGGTTATAATTTATATATATATACCGCTACGTTTATAGAGTATTCATCACTTTATTCAATATCTATAAGTCACCCACACACACCAAAAAAAAAAGGAATTAATCAACTTTCTGATACCCATCTTCTCAACCAGTCAACGTCAACAAACATTGTTCCATCAGATTATCACCGTTAATGGCATTGTCAGCATCAGTATCGTCATTAAAACTGACCTCTTTTCCATCCTCCTCACCGCCGTCACTTTCACCTCCACCGTTACTTCAAGGACCAGCTTTCACATCACACAGTTATGGTGATAATTTCTTAATCATCCGCAACAATTTCTTACGCAGTAAAAAAGATTACCTACAGTCCTCAAGTTACAGTCGCAATGTAGCGGTAAAATCTCAGTTGAAGTTTCCGTTGGTATCTCCAAACGATCATTGGGGCATATGGACAGCTCTCTTGGCCACAGGCGCTTGTGGTGTCTGGTAATGATATAATTTACTTCCAATTTATTTAGTCATCCAGATAAATAGCACGATTGGTCCCTGCCTTATGTAAAATAGTCAAATATACCTCCGTGTTTCAATAAGTAGCAGATATAGCCTTGTATTATTCCATAAAATAGCAAATATAAGCAGTTTCTGGGTATAACACAAGAACATATATAGGCAACATTTCGCATAACACAGGTATCAATGGAGCTATTAACTCTCTTATAAATTTCTAACTTGTTGGATTTTTTTTGAGGAGATGAAGGTCAGAGAGGACGAAAATGGGAAGCATGGTGAGTGCTGCATTAGTAAGTACGTTGGTAGGGCTAGGTGCAAGTAATATCGGAATTATTCCTCATCAAGCACCAGCATATTCAATTGTGATGGAATATCTTCTTCCTCTTACAATCCCATTACTGCTTTTTCGAGCAGATTTGCGCCAAGTCATAAAGTCCACAGGCCCTCTACTCTTGGCTTTCGTACTTGGAACAGTTGCTACAGTTTTTGGTACTTTAGTCGCATTTTTGCTCGTACCAATGAAGTCACTTGGGCAAGACAACTGGAAAATAGCTGCTTCTCTCATGGGTAGTTACATTGGTGGAAGTAAGTGATTCAACACAACATTAAATTCCTTTTACCGTAGCTCTATATTTTATCAAATGACATTTTTTTCTTATTGTAGCCATCAATTATATTGCAATCTCGGAAGCACTCAGTGTTTCTCCATCAGTTTTAGCCGCAGGTATCGCTGCAGATAATGTTATATGTGCTCTATACTTTATCGTGTTGTTTGCATTATCTTCCAAAATACCCAAGGAGGCTCCTACACCTGATAGTGGTAAGAACGGTTTAGAGATACACATTTTAGACATTAATCTTTAATTTTTTTTTTTATTATGATATGGCAGATGATGGTAGGTTCATCGAGTCCAATCCTGAGGGTAAATTCAATGTGCTAAAAATTGTTACAGCACTTGCAGTCTCCTTTTCTATCTGCAAAGTTGCTTCTTTACTGACCAAACTGCTACAAATCCGTGGATGTGGTCTTCCTGCTATTACAGCAATTGTTGTCATTTTGGCAACTTTGCTTCCGAAATACTTTAATGCTCTTGCACCAGCTGGAGATGCCATTGCTATAGTGTTACTGCAGGTAAGGTAATTTGAGATTCTGCGTACAGGCCAAGATTAAGACATCATTTTCAAACAGGTATTTTTTGCCGTAGTGGGTGCAAGTGGAAGCATATGGAACGTGATGAACACGGGACCTAGTATATTCATGTTTGCTCTTGTTCAAGTAACTGTCCATCTAATGGTAATCCTAGGATTGGGACGTCTGTTTCAGCTAGAACAAAAATTGCTACTTTTGGCGTCAAATGCAAATATTGGAGGTCCTACAACAGCTTGTGGAATGGCAACATCAAAAGGATGGAACTCTCTGGTTGTACCTGGAATTTTAGCAGGCATATTTGGAATTTCCATTGCCACATTTCTTGGCATTGGTTTTGGATTGTTTCTTCTCAAACACATCAATTAGTTACACTTTGAACAAATTGCTAACACATACTAAACATCTAGATATAAATATTTGAAAGAGAAAGTATATTGCATTTAAGACCCTGCCTTTTGTAGGGGAACAAAACAAAATCCCTCCTAACCTTTTACCTGTTGGGAAAGGATCCAGTTTCCCGAGAGAAAATACAAAGGAAAGGCCATCGATAAACAAAAGAAATATGTTTCAAAAAAAAGTAGAAAATCTGTGAAAAAGTAAAACTGTTAAAAAGTATATAGAGAGAATCATCTCCTATCATCCCATGATCATCTATAGCAAAAAAAAAGATTCATCCCCAACGAGAAAAAAAGAAAAAGAGTTAATGAGCATTGCCACTCTCCCTTTGTTGGTGATGCATAATCATTCATCATCAGACTAAACTAAACCAGTAAATAGTTAAAATGAAAAACACCTTAAACATTGAAAGACGATCTTTTATCTTCACGAGACGTTGTTGTTGTTGTTGACCTAGGTGGTGGTGGTGGTGGTGGTGGTGGAGGAGCAGCAGCAGAAGCACTCCGAACATCCTCTTCAAAATTGTTTTCCACTTCATGTCCTCCTCCATTGTTGTCAGAACGTCTTGCACGATGACGCATGATTTCAACCCTATCCTTATCATCACGTCTCCTTTCATCATAATTCTCAATATGAGGAAATCTTTCCTGACCTTGACCTTGACGTCTACTATTATAATAATAATTAGTATCTGATCTCTGACTCCCCCTCCTCAACGTTTTTACAGGTGGTGGTGGTGACCTCCTACTATTATTATAATCATGGTCATCCACCCATCTGCGTTGTTGTCTAATTGGTGGGGAAACGATACTACTACTTCCAGAATAATCAAAATTGGGCTTATTATGATGTAATGGAGGCATTCTCACTCTCTCAGCTCTACCCTCAGACATTATATAATCAGGTGATCTACTGGAACGTCTCATTTCATGGTTCCACTCTCTGCGTGAATGCCACCCATGAGGATGAGGAGGAGGTGGAGGTGGAGGTAGAGGTGGAGTTCTGGATCTTGAACGCGAAATTCTGAACGGAGCACCAGAAGATGGAGAAAAGCTTCTTCTGTCTCTCCCTCGATAACGCTGATTATGATGATCTCTACCACCACGTTTAACGTAATTACCAATACTACCCCTACCTCGTCTACTCAACTCTCTTCCTGGTTTTCTCCTTTCAACACTATAATAATCATCATCCCTGTCCCTGTTAATACCTTTTGACATATAATTAACCCCACGATCATCAGAATCCGATATCATACTTCTACTACTACTCCTGGTGTAACTTTGATAATTATTATTAGTAGTACAAGCAAAACGGTCTCTTGAATCCCAGTACCCATCCTGCTCATCCCCTCGTCCACCTCCACGTACATATCTTTGCCTACCCATATATTTGTTCGGACTTATGTCTCTTCCAGGTCGAGTATACACGCGAGACCTATATTTCAACAAGTATATTAGTAAAAAGAAAAACTGGAACGTTACAAGGCATATATAGTAGTAACAAAACAGTACCTGCTCTGGGGCAAATAAGTAGTTTCCTTCCTGGATGAAAATTTATTAGAAGAGGGACCACCTTCAATAAGAGAATGCAAAATTTCCCTACGTGATGGCCTTGAATCATGTTCCTCTACCACACGATTATTATGAGAACCTTTCATATCAACTCTACTCAAATTATTATTCTCGTTAAGCTCCTTCAGTTCAACAGTAGTCCTGGACCCACAAGCGGGACCTTCTACACCAGGGTTACCCATCTTTTCAATCTCATTATTGTAACTCATTCTCCCCCTATTGAAATCAGAAACAGAACCTTCAACCAGACTTTTATTTTCAGTACCAAGAGAACCTTCAGATCCAGCAGCCTCAACAACTTCAGAGCCAGGAAAATCAGCACAATCAGAATCATAGTCAACATATTCATCACATGGATATGATGTGGACACTCTTAATTCACCATCCTCATATGGTGAATCATAACCAATCTCCATATTCCTACCATCATCTTCTTGTGAAACATCTGAGTTATGGTCACCACTTTGTGCTCCATCTTTTCCCATAACAGAATTGCTTTTACTAATATTCTTCTCCTCAGTAGTAACAATAGCATCATCACCAGCAATAGATACACTCTCACATACACCCTTCGGACTACATAAACCAGAGTTTGATGAAGACCCATCATAAAAATTACTTCCAGAATTTTCAGGCTCTTGTGTCTTACAAATATTAGATACTTTTCCACCAACCTTATCTTCAGACACGACTTTATTCAATTTATCTGGATCTTCCACCTCATCCACATACACACGAATTTCGTCTAGTTTTGTGATACTTGTGTCCCTATCAGGGGAAGAAGAGATTAGTTTGGACTTATCCTCCATGGTCTGGAACAAAGACATATACTCCTGTGTATAAAATTGACTATCTTCAGACTTTTTAACTTCTTCTTTTTTAACTTCTTCTTTTTTAACTTCTTCTTTTTTAACATCTTCCTTTTCAACTGAATCATCAAAAGGCTGCTCCCAAGCATCCATTCCAACATTGAGGTCCCAGTACAATCTGTCAATTTTTGAAGGTGAAATACATTTTCCAGTTATAACCTCTTTCTGGATACTACTAGGATTTTCCACCTCAGGGCATGAGTTACATTTTACTAGTATAGGAGTGACATAAGCTTCCGATTTCTCTGCTAACACAACTTCTTTTTCCTCAAATTTCTCCGGTAACTTAACATCATTATCTTCGAATTTCTCTGGTAAAGTATCTTCATTTTCTTTAAATCTCTCTGGTAGAGTAACTTCTTTTTCTTCGAAATTCTCTGGTAACATAGTAACTTCTTTTTCTTCGAAATTCTCTGGTACCATAGTAACTTCTTTTTCTTCGAATTTCTGCGGTACTATAACTTGTATTTCTTCGAATTTCTCTGGTAAGGTAACTTGTTTTTGTGTGTGAAGATCCTTGTCAACCTTTTTATTGACATCATCCATGCTATCAATACAAGCAGCAGCAGCAAGAAGGTTAATGCCTGATAAATCATCAGGATTGTAAAGGTCTCTATCCATATCATCATCATCATCTGTAAATTTAGCTTCAGCAGATCCCTTTACGCGTTGTTTCTTATATGAATCTGAATGCAAATGACATGTGTGTGGGGAGGGTATCTTAGGCTGAGGGGACAAAGCAGACTCTGTATTATCATGAGGTCGGAACAAATGCCTTCTTTTCTTAATTGGTATCCCCTCTACTCTATTCTCAAGAAAGTGACGATGCCCAATAGTAGTAACAGATTCATCAACCTATCAAAAAACAAAACAAAACAATGGTTAGAAAAGTTGAGAATGATTTGAAAGACAATAATAGTATATATTTATTACCTTGTCAGAGTCAGAAATAGAAAGATCTCCTACCCGTTTAGGACTAGGGGTAATAGCTTTCCCAACTGCGCTCACATTTCTAGCTACTGCTTTCCTTGTACGTCTTCCTTTCCTCACTGTCTTCCATGCCAACTCGGGATTGATGGATTTTGTAACAGCCGGACCCGGAACCGGACCCGCTTTGCTTCGCATACTTGAAGATTCTTCTGTTAACTGCTTTTTTCTATTGCTATCTAGCTCCAATGTAGATGTCAAACTATCAGGTAAATTATACAAGCGAGTCTGCACGATATTCACAAGGTTATATATGTATGTCCAAACAATTTCACACAAGTAAGTCAAGCATTCTGAATAAACCTATCAAAGATTTCAATTGGACTAGATAAACCTTGATGACATGACATAAAGATAAAGATAAAGATAGGCCGGGATTCAATCATACAGAACAAGGAATAAAGCTCACCATTAGATCTAACTACACATATAGGTTGCTCTGCCTGTAGAAACTCTTTATGCCAGTGACAGCAGAGCCTGAAAATCATGCAAAACCTGGGTGAGCGATAATACAAAGATGGTAAAACAAGAAGACATCAAAGTTAAATGATGGCAGACTCCTTTAGTTTTGTTTTAATTAATGGCATATCAACAAGTAACACTTCATCTAACAAAACCGTTACGCAATAATTTTCGCAATTGAAGATCCACCACATTAGGTCATGTAAATTTATTTAGCTAATGGTTATTAGATGCGGCGTATATACTCATCATTACTTCGTATAACGCCGATACAGCCAAAAAAAATATTTAGTCAAATAAAAGTCCTTGATTTATCAAAGATAATGGCAGATCCAGTATTATATATGCAAGATCTCGCACTGGCGGATGATTGACTCCAATAATGTTCCTAATCCGCACAAACAGGACAATAGTAACAGATCTAATATGTGGTTAAATCTCCAGAAAGTATCAAAACCTAGGCACCCATCAGCTCATTCTCATCCCACAATCAACAAGTGAATTGGAGACCAGAAATAAAATCAGGCAATGAAAGTGCAACAAGTATGCATATTGGCGAGTCTACGATGCTCTGGCATATATACATATGAATCAGAAATCGTGATTCGCCAATGTCAATATAGCTAAAACCTCAATGAACTTCAAGTTTCCTTGGAGTAAATCAATGAACAAAACCCCTAATCGAGCATAAAGCGCATCCCTGGTCAGTGTTACACATAAAGTGGTCTAGATCAATAGATCTTATAAACCCTAAGTATCTGCATGATTTTCCCAACTCCAATTAGGATGCCAGATTCTTGGGGCGAAACCCAATTTAAATTAGAGAGATTCACTAGTGCTTCAATTGCTTCACTCACCAACTGAAAACCCTATCATAATCATATATATCTTCCAAAGCCACAGATCTGAAACTCGCTGAGACGATCGAGACAAACATAATTCGAAATCATCACATAAAAATTAAACAACTAGGGTTTTATATACCTGCTCGTCCGTTAGCTTTCTTCCTTGTCGCTATAAATTAAATCCACAATATCGGGCCTTGGTTTCTTCAATAAACGTATCTTCAGACAAACTCCGATGTTTCAAATAAATGTAACACAAACAAAGTAGACGATGTAGGAGACTCGTGAGATCTTCGAATGATGACCGATGTACGAATAATATTGTTGTTTGATTCTTTGCTTCTTCGTTTCTCAAATCTCAAGTATATCCTCAGACGCAAGGCAAGGCTGTGTGTGGGCGCTTCTCTGTGAAGATGAGCTTCGGAAGGGATTTACCACGTATTTTTATGCTTGATTCCATACCGATTTTGTCCTCGCTTATTGGAATTAAATTACGGGAATACCCTTTTGATGACCTATCAACCTAGTCAGAGACAGCTTAGGGTTTGCTTCCTAGTTGATGTCAACGCTCTCGCCTTTCCTTTTTTAATACATAGGATTATAGGAGGGGCCGAAAATTTTAAAGCTCTCTCCTCCTATTATTTTTTTTTTTTTTTTGTCAATCTCTCTCCTCCTATTAGATGATTTGACTTTCTTGCTTTTTCTTTTTCTTCTTTTTAGCATTTAGAGAAAACAAATTTGTATTTTTGCTTAAAACAATTACGCATGGACTATTTCAACCACTATCCTCGTCACATGGCTACATGATCAAATACTAGTTAAAAAGTAGTATTTTTTTTTTTATTTTTTTTTTTTGGACGCGTAGTTAAAAAGTAGTATTTGAATTATTTTGTTTATATGTTTTTAAAATATATTATACAATTACTAAACTTATTTTATTGGTAAAATATAATTTTTATTAGTGTGATTGATTCAAAAAGTACACAATCAATATTATTTTTAACAACGAGAAATAAAATATACCACTCATGACGTGGCGTGAATTGGTTGGCAATAAATCGTTATTCCTTTTTTTCAGTAACAAATCCAACCCCTAAATAACGCGTTCGAATTAATAAGGTAACAAATCGAACTTATAAATAATTAATCGAATAAATAAGAAAAATTATTAATGCATTTAAAATCAAAAAATATTATATAAATGTAATTAATCGAATAAATAAGAAAAATGTTTGGATTAAAGGTATTGAGAAGAAAAGAAAGGAAAGGAAATGATTTTTGATATATTCAATTGTTTGGATTGGAATATTTTTTGAAGGAAAGTAATTTGGATGATTATTAAAATCACCTATAAACCCTTATATATAATCACTCCAAATCGGGGTCAAATGGAAGGAAAGAATTTTATTAAATAAGTAAGAGAAACAAATAGCATTGACACCTTACAAATAATGATAAAAATGGAAATAAGTTAATAAAAAAAATTCTTTCCTAATTTTTTTCTAATCCAAATAAAAAAAATACTCAAATTTCTTTATGAATTTTTATTTGTTAAAATTATCTAATCCAAACAACATTTTTCACTCCCTTTCTTTTCTTTTATAATTTTTCTTTTCTTTTCTTTTATTATTTTTTTCCTTTGTGAATACAAACACACCCTTAATGTTGATGGGTTGTAATTCATGAATGTGAATTATTATTTAATTGGACTGTAGTGTGTTTTTTAATGGGTTGCCTTCTAAAAATGATGGATTGTCCTCTTGCAACGATGGGTTGTCTATGAAGAATTTTGGAATGTCTTCATAATATGGTGTGGTATGACTAAGTGTAATGGGTTGTGTTGATTTATTATTAGATTGTTTTAGAAAATTATGGGTTGTCTTCATCCAATTGATGGGTTATTTTTCAACCAATGAAAGAGTGCCTAGATAAACACATTTTTTGCTATGAATGTTGTTCAAAACCCAAGAGATCATATTCTCCCTAACATCGATTACTTCCTTGGATAAGTGATCTGATGGGAACATATATTGACTGGAATACTAATATTTAGGCAAGAGAAAAAACACTCTAGGGAGCTTTACTCTAAATCATGCAATTTTTATATAAAAGATGTTGAAATTGCATAAGATTTCCTGATTATACAAAAAACAGACATGATATACTTGTATCGAACATGCGTCAATGGATAATGAATTGACAATGGGTTGTTGACCCAAAAAAAAAAACATAACTCACTTTGACAAGGATTTGAGTGTTGAAGGATTCGGTGCTTGAAATACTCAAGTTCATTATGGTAAAGATTAGTTTATGTTTTGCATGTGATGTGACTTTTAGTTAGTAACTAAATGGACACTCAAATGGGGATAAATTGAGTATATCAAAATTGATGCTTAAAATTTAGGACCTTCACTTTCAAATTGTTTAGGTGGACTTGCTAGAGTAGGGTTTTCTAAGGTTAAGATTCTTTAGACTATTATCTCATTATATTATGATTAAATATAAGAGACTTTAATAGTTTGGGATGTCAATGGTAACTGTTTAAATCGTAACAAATAGATAAATTATAAAGTGATTATATAAATGTGGTTAAGATTATTAAGTTATGATTTAGAAAAGTATAACTGATGGTGAAAAGCGCTAAGTTATGGTTTTAGATATTAAATAAACCGAATAACCGAAAAATGATTATATATATGAATGTTATAAGTTAAAAAGATAGAAATGAATTAAAAACGGATTATAATATAATAAAATATTTAAGTTAAAAGACATAATCATGAATAAATTTTAAAACAATATTTTAAAAAAAATTATAAATAGTAAGACCATTTAATATTAATTTAATCATGAATAAATTTTAAAATAAATTTATTTAAAAATTTGATAAGATATTGATTCAAACATGCATTCTAACAAGTCGGGCATGTTATTTATTTATTTTTTATTTTTGTTGGACAGAGAAAAATACAAAAGATCCATCATAACTATTCACTTAACCTATGTCCATCCTTGTAAATAGAGCAACCATATGGTTCGATGTTAACTGTGTGGTTCCCATGGTCATATGACTAACTTGTTTGACCAGCTTCTCTGCCCAAATGTTGAGGTATTCGGGGATGTGTTTGAAATTCATCGAACCATAGTTGTCCGTCAGTCGTGTTATTTTCCTCTACATCAGTTATACAGTCCAGCTAGCTGTGTACGGTCGACTAATACCTTGAATCAATTCAAGGTTGTCTGAGAATACGGGGTTTTTTTCATTCTAGAAATAGTTACATAATTACATGGCTTCTATAACTTCTTGTGCCCCCCCTTCAATAATAGTATTGCAAAGACATGTTTTATAGTGATAAATTTTAACACCGACTTGTTTATGTACATGTACTATTCCTAGGCATGTCGGTTCATATAATTGCTTGAAAGACGCATCATACATAAAAATTTGTTTCGTTGTAAGAGTGTGATTGTTCTATGTCTACTGTGATTGTCCTACATGGTGTGTTGTACCAATGTTGTGATTTCTCCAATTTGACCCAAATAACTCGCAAGTGATCAGATAAATTATTTCAATGATACTATCAACCTCCAATAAATTAGTTTCGTGAAGGCTTTTCATATTCGATTTACAAATATTCCATATCATAACTCCATTTTTTGTATTATTATAACACTAAAAATAATAGTTTTCCTTTAGATATTATCATTTGCAATTTTTTGTATTTCAGTAATACACAATATTCAATTTTTGAATTATTAAAATTCCACAACCTTAATATCCTTTTTAGTCATGTCTTTTTGTGATTTTGTGTATTTCAATAATACACAAAATATTATCTTGTATAATACTAAAATACTCAAAAACATAGTTGTTTTTCAATCCTACCCTTTATATGAAAATATAGAATACACGAAATGATTTTTATGTTCTTTGAATCATATATGTTTTTCAATATTACCCTTCATTAAAAATCTTCAATACTTTTTTCAAATGTTTTATACAAAATTGATAGGTCAAGCTACCATCCACAATAATAATCCAAGCTTTCTCAATCTCAGTAAAAAAACAGACCATGAGTAGTCTAAATATTATAAAATTTAAAAGTTGAAGGTTTACTCTTACTACTTCCTTGAATAGTAAGAAAAAGTGAAGAATTATTTGAGATACCACATAAAGATAAGCCCTGAATTTAGAAAACCACTAGTGGGTCCTGGGGTGTTATATAATTAAGTACTGAAATAAAAGGAACCACAATACCGCAAGTAATATCCGATAAATCGGGTTTCGTTCTCAGGGACGGATTAGGTTCAACTCTAGTATTAATCAGATAGTAGAAATAATTGCTTCACGGAAAAGTAAAATAATATGATTTTTGTTTGGTTTTCTTAAAACTAAATATGCAATATAATGAAGACTAAAAATAAATAACTGAAAAGAAATAATGCAAGTAAAAGACTAGCTTCAGAGATGAGAGATACTTGAGTCTCGCAAAAAATTCACCTAATTAACGTAATTTATACTTTGTTTAAGGGTAGAATTGGAATTATAATATTAGCCGGGACTCTAATATCTCCTAGCCCCCGTCAGGGTGGACCTGTGAGCTATCCTAAAGTACTATAAAGCCCTATATGGGCGAATATGCCTCTTCGGATGATAATAATTTACCTCTTTGGCTATGTAATTAGTTAAGCATGTCGGTCAATCACGGACATTACACGGGTATTACCTAAGTCTGTATTCAAACCCCCTTGTCGAATGATCACTTTGCCACTAAAGTGAATATCCCAAATACTAAAAGCTATTTCTAGTTGTACCGAAAAGAAATAGTGATTAAGAACAAAGTAATATCCAATATATAAGACTCAATTAAATTTAAATCATAAAAATCCCAAATTCAAAACATAGAATAATTTAATGAGGGTCCATCCTTTTATTGCGATTCTCAAGTATATGAAAGTTTAGCTCATAACAAAATTAATCACTAAATTTAAATATAAATACATCATATTCAATACAGAAAAGAAATTGATAACCTAAGGGTTTGGTTGGTTGTTATTGGAAGAACAGAATTCTCCCAGCTGTAGCTTCTCCTTGCCTTATTGCTCTGACTTGAAAACCTTAAGCCTCTTGTGTAATTCTCTGAAGTGTGTCTAAAGAGGAGGCTAAGGGGTGTATTTATAGGCGTTAGGAAGCTCTAATTCGTTTTTTACTTGGAGTGGAGGACAAGTTAAGAACTCTTTAATTCGCAGCCCTAAAATATAGGAAAAGTAAGATTATGTTGCTGGTTTGTTTTGGTCATATGTCCTTCAATACTTATATGTTTGACGCGTTCTTTATATCGAAATCACTTGTCTCAGAAATCTCTATCCATTGGTCCAAACCATTCTCCGAAATTCCTAGCCAATCTTGAGTTATGAGCTCGTCTTTGAACGTAGCTGAAATTTCAGATTTATTTGGCAACTTTATATTTTCCTTCTTTGAATATTTCCTTCTTTAATCTTCCAATTTCCATGTAAATCTTCTTTCCTTTACTTCTTAGACTTGACTTGGTCTCTAATTAATTACCATATATCTTTAAAACTTCATAATAAATCAATAATTAAATATGTTTTAAAAATTAATAAGTCATTAAATCAAGACAAGAAATAAGAAAGTGCACTCTAAAATTAGAAACTCAAATGAAATACTTCCTAACACACTAAAAATGATCTAAGACTTTAATTCTCACATCTCCTCCTTGTATTGGTTTTCCGTGAACTTCAAGAACCTACTAACTTTGCACTAAAAATAACTAAATTAACGCACAAAAGCTATAAAAATGCAAATAGTCTAATTCCAAGGGGAGAAAGTGTAATATGACGAAATAAACATAAAAGTCTATCAAATAAGTCAAATATTCACTTAAAATGATGTCCCATAAGTGCTAATATTTAGAACAAATAGGAAGACTTCAAGAACTCATCATTCACCAAAACACTATCAATTTGTTTAGAAACAAAGCTATCAATTCTCTTATTTGTCCAGGGTGAAAACATTTAATGCTTTGATGTTTCATACATTATATTATCACTTATGCAATCACAAACTCTACAAAACTCTTATTCAAGTTAGTACAATCACTTCTATCTTCAATTTTCACAATCTCATTAAAGTCCCCACACCAAATACACGACTTATTCCCCATGTTATTACTCCAACTAGTAAGCATATTCCATAAATTTCCTCTTTTATCTTCATCATTGTTAGCATAAACCATAATACAGAGATTTTTTTTAAATTTCTAATATCCAAGACTTCTATCATAAGAGCTAGATCACTCATATCAATACACATAACATCTATATATCTAGTATTACATCTCACACACACTTACCTTTTTCATATTTATTTAGTCAACGAGCGCCAATTACTTAAGAAGCTACTACAAAACTTATCATGATTCAACTTATTCATCTTAGTTTTCAGAAGCCCAATAACATTAGCATTCTTTTTTAAACAACTCGTACAACTACTTTTTGTTTTAGAACTTGATTAAGTCCTCTAATATTCCATGAGGAAATAATCATTTATCAGGTGGATCACTTGTCTTTTCTTTATGAGTACTTTCCAAAAACATAGTTAAATCCTCCTCAAGATTATCATTAGCCAGGTTCAAAGCATTAACAACACATTCCTCAGTGACATTCTCAGCTCTAATTTCATTTCACATATGATTAACTCTATTAGGAGTAGCTTTATTAGGACTAGTATCATCATTATAGTTCTTTTTTTTGTACAATTCTCCCCTCTTCTTTCTTCTTTGCCTGATCAGTAGGGAAATTGTTCTGTACAACATTCGTTTTGGGTTTCTCCTTCCTCTGATTAGCTTTAGCAAAATTATTCACAATATGTCCTACAATCTTGCATATATAACATCTTGGAGGTAACAACTCATGATTAAACTTCCACCTCATACATACCATCCTCTTCGAGATCAATATGAACTTTCTTTACCGACTCTTTTGTCATATCCACTTCAATACAAGCTCAAGCAAAGCTAAGACAATTTCTAGACTTAGTAATCAGATCAAGTTGAATTTGTTTACCCATAACACTACATACAGAGCTCAAGCCTTCATTTATCTACAGCGCACATTCCTCAATTTTGCCCATAAAGGAACCTCAGTAATATCCAGCTTCTCAATTTCATATTTGCCTCACGTTTTCTCTATAGCATAAATCTTCCACCTATATGTCATACTTGTTCAAGCACTTTCTCACATTCTTGTTTGTTTTGAAACTTGAAAAGATATACATTCATATCAGTAGACTTTATCTCAACTATACATATATCCTTCCACTGAGTGTTCAACATACTTCTCACCATGTGGTAAGTAGGTGGTTCACCAAAAAAAAAACGGCCCAACCAAACATTTTTTCCACATCATAGCACCTTCATCTTCTGTAATCTTAGGAGGTTTGAACACGACTTACCATCAACTACCATAGGAGGATAATACCTAAGTTTGAGGTCCTCTTTTATACTTTTATTAAACAATTCTCACCAAATCCCTATATTACCCTCTTTATTTTTAGCCTTATCGTTATTATACTAAAATAATGTGTCGTATTAACCTTGTTCAAGACATTAACAACTATCTGAGAAGTACTTGCACCAGGTAGAGAAGAATTTCATGTCACAAAAATGCAGTTGCTTCCTCGAAAATACATAATATCTTCAGACATATTAAGATTTTTCAGAGCCTCACTCTCTTTAAAATGTATACTCTTGGTCGTTCAAAGTCTCTACTATTGTACACTCATTAACAAAGTCCTCGTTAGTATGCTTTTCAGAGCCTGTTAATTCTTGGTCCATCAAAACTTCATACTCAGCACAATATTCCTTCCTCTTATTTATATCGAACACCTTACTATTACCCATATCTTTCATATTTTCTCCCATCTTATTTACTTTATTACTGAAATTCACACTTTCATTTGTCATCTCCAATCCAATATTTATCTCATTTCCCATAGAAAAATTGTTACAACTTTGTGAACAGGAGAAACTTTGATGTACTTAGCCAAATTTGTCTCAGGAACACTTTCCTTCACTTTCTTTATTGAATTATTATTTCATGGACCCATAATGATCCTAGAAATACTAGTCATCCAACACAAAAAGAACAAAGTAAATCCGTCAAGAAATGAAGAAAACCTAGCTAAAACAAATTTGTTGCACTGAGCAAATTTTTCCAAAATTATGTGAAGATTTTGGTTTGAAATTTGATGAAATTGTAATGATTAGATCATAATTTCATTAACTGTTGTGAAATCAGCAACCAAATCCAATCTTCCAATAACAAACGTGTGTACACAACAGACTTATTAATGGCCGACAAAGACTGATAAAGCAGATTCTCGTTTTAGCTTTATATAATAAATGCGCTACACAACGAATCGGTTATTAAAAACCAAATACTAAAAAGAAAACCCAACAAACTAAAATCGTAAGCAGCAAGAAAAGTAAATCTGGCGTTTTCCGGCAGCTTCCGACGGTGGCAACCAATGAGAACTACGACGAAGGATCGGCAAAATCTCCAGAGTGTAGTCAGCAGTCAACGAAAGCGGAAAGCTAGTCAAACTCTATAAACCCTAGAGTAAGAATATAGAGAGAGGGGAAATCCATTATTTATTAGATGTTGTTAAGTAAGTAATATTTTCTTTAACATATTTAAAACAATGCGCTACCCATTTTAAGATTTTAATTTTTTTTTAATAACATGGAACTAAATGGTTCAGATCTGGGGTTTTTGTTTTTAAATACTTATCAGTTTCGGTCATGATTTTTATTCTTAATGATTAAAAGATTTTGGTTTCGGTTATTGATTTTTATTCTTCATGATTAAATGATTTCAGTTATCGTTATTTATTTTTTGCGGTTATATGAACCGTTGCCATCCCTATTTATAATCTTCTTATATATACAACAGGGGTCATTATGGTAAAACGCGCACAAAGAGACTTTATAATCGGCTTCTTATGTCAAACAAGGTCAACCAAACTAACTATGCTAGTTCCATCATGAAAGGAGGTAAAAGAACCAAAATGTCCTGGAAGGATAATCAAGACTCTGCCCAGTACTCCCAACTAGTTCATTTGTGGTTTCTATAAAATTAATTTATAATTTTTTTTTATTTTTACTTTTTAATTTTAACTTTTTCATCAATAATTTTAAGACTATAATAACCTTATAAGTCAATTTTAAATTTTAACGATAATATCATATATTAAATAATTTTGTTATTATATATTTTAATAATGAATTAAATAACTAATTGTATCTAAAACTCGAGTAGAAAAATTTATTTAATTCTCTTTTCCTTATCTTATAATTAATTTAATTAATTATTATTTTGCTAGTTAATTAGTTATAGGATTACAATAACCGCATATTAAAAAAACACTCGTCAGATTATCAAAGGAAAATAAATGATAGGAATATAAAAATATTAAAGGAATGAAAAGGAAAGTGATAACCGTGTTTAGATTATAAAAATATTAATAAGGGAAAAAAGTAATTGATTAAGAAACGACTTGTTTGGATTCACATTTTTAAAGAAAATGAAAGGATTATTTTACATAAAAATATTATATATTAAAATTATAAGGTTAACTGTGACATTTTTTAAAGTAATTATTTCCTTTCCTTCGAAATGACTCCAAAATGGAAAGATTAAATAATTGATATTTTAAAAGAAAAGAAAGGATTGTTAAATTATAGAATTACTTTCCTTTAATTAAAAATTAAATTCAAAAAAAAAAAAAAATATTCCTATCATTTTATTTTCTTTTCTTTAAAAAAGTGAATCCAAACAATATATTAATTCTGTTAAGTTTTTCGGGAAAAAGTGCATCCATTTATCAATGAATATTAACAATTAATTTAGACAAAAAAAAGAATATTAAGAATTTAATACTTAACAATATAAGTGGTGGTCATGGTTGATTCTGGCCAAACATAAGTGGTGGCTATGATCGTTTCTGGCCCCACCTATCATTAATATCATTAATTAATTCTTATTTACTTAATAAAATATAAAAAAATTAAAACAAAAACCTTAAATCACTCTTTACATTTAATATAGATTTATAAATATTATATTACAAGGTTTTTTGATAAGTGGTGGCCAGGATTGATTCTGGCCAAACATAAGTGGTGGCTAGGATCGTTTCTGTCCCACCTATCATTAATACCATTAATTAATTTTATTTACTTAAAAATATAAAAAAAAATTAAAACAAATCTATATTATATTACAAGGTTTTTTGATAAGTGGTGGTCATGGTTGATTCTGGCCAAACATAAGTGGTGGCTAGGATCGTTTCTGGCCCCACCTATCATTAATATCATTAAAATCATTAATTAATTCTTATTTACTTAATAAAATATAAAAAAAATTAAAACAAAAACCTTAAATCACTCTTTACATTTAATATAGATTTATAAATATTATATTACAAGGTTTTTTGATAAGTGGTGGCCAGGATTGATTCTGGCCAAACATAAGTGGTGGCTAGGATCGTTTCTGTCCCACCTATCATTAATACCATTAATTAATTCTCATTTACTTAAAAATAAAAATAAAAAATAAAAACAAAAACCTTAAATCACTCTTTACATTTAATATAGATTTATAATATTTATACAATAAAGCAGAATATATATAACTTCTCCTATTACTACTAAAAAAATTATTATTTCTCTCATAATTCTTTTGTTCTTCTCATATATATCTTAATTTTTTTTAATTTTCTCACTTATTATATCTATATAAAAACCAAGCAGTGTATTAACCTACACGATTTTTTGAAAAGTCAATGAAGGAAAATATTATTGAAATATATGGTGGAGTTAAAAAATAATAATAATAATAGTAATAATAATAATATCTTGAAACACTTAAGAACAATTGGGCAAATCCGGTTTAGACCTTTACAACCAAATTACAACGAACATTTATTTTGTTTGATAATACTTTAATAGCAGAAATGAAATATATTTGTAGGATTTAATGTCGATAGATAATATATTTAGAATGTTGGTAGTACGTTTAATACGACAAATAACAGTATACTAACGATTTAATTAGGATTTATTGTAAAAATAGATCAATAAAAGTTACATTATTAATAATAAAATTTATAAGACTATCCTGAATTTAGTTTTTTCTATTAATATTAAAAAAATTCCCTATTTCTCTCATAAATCTCCAATTTGTCTCATAATTTTTTTAATTTTAATTTTCTTATTTATTTTCAAATTTATCTCTTTACTTTTCTTTTTGTCTTTGTTATTGTTGATATCTTTAATTTATAAAACATATTTTTCGAAAATCTTAATTTAATGATTTAGAAAAAGTGAGCCAATATATTTTTATAAGAGTATCCATTTACAAAAAATTGGTAGTCGGTTTTATATATAAAAAAAACCTATTTTGTAAAAAGAAAGTCTTCTATATATAATAACCCCTTATAGAATACATATTTAAAATTAAGCACAAGTAGTGGGAGAAGGGTATAACATAACGCCGTAAATCAATAATTTATTAGTTGTTGGTATTTTATTTCGTATATACGCATTTATTTCTTAGGGAATAATGCAAAGTATATAATTTCCAACAACTTTTTTTTACAAAAGAAGTTCTAAGACCACCGTGTTAATCATCTAATATTTAAATCAACCTTAATTTTAATCTAAGTAATAAACCTTATACACAACGTTAACCTTGACCTTGACCGTGAACGTGACTTTGACCTTGACCTTGACCTTGACGTTAACCTTAAACGTAACTTTAACCTTAACATTAACCTTAAAGTAAATCTGAACCTGAACCTTAACCCTCAACCCCATATCCATAACCTTAGACCCTTAGCTATCAACCTTAACCTTAACTATCAACCTTAACCTTAACCTTAACCTTGACCTTAACCTTGACCTTAAACTTAACCTTAACCTTAACCTTAAACTTAACCTTAACATAAACCTTAACCTTAACCTTAACCTTAACCTTAATTTTAACCTTAACCTTAACCCGAACCCAAAACCAAACCCAGACCTTAACCTTAACCTTAACTTAACCTTAACCTTAACCTTAACCTTAACCTTAACCTTAACATTAACCTTAACCTTAACCTTAACCTTAACCTTAACCTTAACCTTAACCTTAACCTTAACCTTAACCTTAACCTTAACCTTAACCTTAACCTTAACCTTAACCTTAACCTTAACCTTAACCTTAACCTTAACCTTAACCTTAACCTTAACCTTAACCTTAACCTTAACCTTAACCTTAACCTTAACCTTAACCTTAACATTAACATTATCCTTAACATTAACATTAAACTTAACATTAACATTAACCTTAAACTTAACCTTAACCTTAACCCTAACCTTAACCTTAAACTTAACCCTAACATTAACCCTAACCTTAAACCTTGACCTTGAACATTATACCTTAAAGCCTTATCTTCATCTTCACTTAACGTTAACTTTAACCTTAACCCTTAAACCTAACCTTAACCGTTAAATCTCAAGCCTTAACCTTTACCTTTACCTTCACCTTCATCTTAACTTTAATCTAAACCTTAACCATAACCTTAACCTTGAAGTTAAAACTTAACCTTAACCTTGAATCTTAAACCTTAAACCTTAACCTTAATCTTAACCTTAACCTTAACCTTAACCTTAAATTTAACCCTAACCTTAACATTATCCTTTTAATTTACCTTAACCTTTAAACCTTAACCTTAACTTTAACCTTAACCCTAACCTTAACATTATCCTTTAAATTTACCTTAACCTTTAAACCTTAACCTTAACTTTCACCTTAACTATAACCTTAACCTTAAACTAATGAAGAATCATCGCGCTAATATTCAACCTTAAACCTGGAATTTTTGTTAAACCTTAAACGTTTGATCTTAAACCTTAACTCTAACTTAACCTTAATCTTAAAATTAAATTTAACCTTAACCTTGACTCAAACTTTAACCTAATTAACTCTTAACTTTAACCTTAACATTAACCTTAAAATTAACCTTATCCTTAACGTTGACCTAAACCCTAACCTTAACCTTAACCCTAACCTTAACCTTAACATTAACCTTAAACATAACCTAACCTTCTTATTGATGAGCAAAAAAGAAAAATCTTAACCCTAACTCTAACCTTGACCTTCACCCGTGAAACCTGTGTTCGATTCCGTTAACGGAACAAAATTTTTCTTCAGTGTCTTCAGACACGAGTTTTACCTAGTTACATAATAAAAAACAATTTACAACCAAGAAAAGTCTACCATAAAAGACGATTGCATTTATCTCATACATAAAATCATAAAATAGGGTACATACCCTTTTAAACAAACATGAACAACAATAGAGATTAATTTAGAAAATATATAATTAATTTGCAGGTCCCATATAATATCATTTATAGAGATAAATAAAAAAATATTAAATTAAATATAATGTCCATGTAAGGTCGATGTGTTCTTACCAATTGGGATTTATCTATAAAAAATTGATTTACCTATAAAAGCCTAATATGTTATCTAACCATCAAACCTTTATATATAAAATATTTGAATTTAGATTTCATATTAGAAATTCATTATTATTAAACATTTTTGTTCAATCACCCATATTAAAGGCTAAGTACTTGTTTTGAAGTAAAAAACACATTTAAAATAAAATTTTAAATTTTAAAAAATTATTAATTTTAATTTTTAAAATTAAAATTATTTTAAATGTTTTTTTCAAGTATTAATAATTTAGTGCTTCTCATAAAAGTACTTTTAAAAAAACTCTTAAAACAATAGAAAACTTTTAAATGTTTTTAAAAAAAAAAAAAAACACTTCCAAACAGACACAAATATTCATTACCAAAAGAGTACATATCAATTTATGATTATCTTCTTTCTTTTTACATGACCAAATTAAAATTTGTTAATTTAACAAAATTTGAATTAAATGCCTTTTTCTTTTATCATACTTACCAAATTATTTTCAAACAATTAATTTGTGGATCTCATTTGGTTGGTACAAATCCTATAATTTCTACCTACTAAAATTCTCATTTTTTTTACAATTAAATTTTATACTTAAGTTTGGTATTAAATCAAATCTCATGTAATTATTTAAATAAAATCTTATTTAGTCAATCACATTTCTCCCTTCTTCCCTTAACCTTTTTATTGTTTATTTTGCTCAAACACTCTCAGTCATTCATAATCATTTCTTTACGTCGCTGCTACACAATCAACAACCATGTTGCTGCTACACACATCCATTACCACCACATCACGCCATTGCTATGTGTATATATAATAACTACCATTATGTTGTTACACCATCAACAAATATGTTCACCTAAAACCAATCTTCAAGGCAAGCACTCAATTTTATATCAGTTAAAACCTACTTAAACATGAATACAACCCAAATATTTTTTACTGAACACCCATTAAAACATGCACATAACCAGTCATTTTTAAGGGTAAGCATACAAAAGTGCAAATAACCTAGTCATTTTTCACTGGCAACTGATGTCTTCCTTTTTGTGAGAGAAAAACACCCTTATGATACATCATTAGGTTGAAATTGGACTTAGTTAATCGATTTATTGTTATAATTTGATATAATACACTTTCTTCCTTCAGATTTGAATTATTTGTACTTTTAGAGCTTTTGTATGTTAATTCGTGTGTTTAGTGTGAAGTTCTTAGGTATATAAATGTTAGGAGGCATCAAGATAAAGAGAAGAAGTGAAGTTTAAAGTCTAAGATCAAGAAAAAGCGTTAAAGGAGTGAAAAACATCACTTTAGTGAAGGTGGAGGAATCCCAAAAAATGGAAAATCGTCACCTGTAACCCATCCCGAGCCCAAATGGGTATTGATCCCTCAAATCCATTGCTCAATTTCTCCTGAGCATGCTCTAATTCTTGTGGTCTTTCTCTGAACTCCCTCAAATCTTGATTCTTCTTATCCAACCCATACAATCATGTTAAACACACCTCAGATAACTCAACTTTGATTAGATAAAAATAAGTATAATCATTGTTTAAAATACCTAAACCAAGGTTAGGGCAAAAAACACCCATATACATTACTCTCTTAAATCTCGAACTTGGACCATCACCCATGAGTTTCTCTTATTATCTTTTCAGGACTACCGTATCTATGCTTTGCTGGAGAATGGGTTGAGTTTGTGTCTGAACTATTTCCATCGCTATTCAACGAACACTAAATTCCTTTTCATTTTCTTGAAGCGAGTGACTTAGTCATCTTGGAAACATGAAAGATCTTTTTTGTAATCCAAAACAGATTGGTTGTAAAAAGAGCAACCATATGAAAAATAAAAGAATAAGTAAAAAAACTTAATTGAACGAGTAAGACACTCATCTTATATCTATTAATAATATTTAATCATTAATTAAAATAATAAACATGTGATATTAAATTATATAGATATTTTATAGTTGATAAATATAAATTTAAAATATGAAGTATGTGTTGTAATATAATTTACTAAATATAACATAAATATAATATAGGGTTAATGCCCATTAAACACCTGCCACCTTACACCTTTGACCATAAAAGGCACCTTGCTGCAAAATACAAAAATACCCTTGTCCCTTATTTGCTCTTCTTCAACAGCGCTGCCGGCCGATTCTCCCACTCACCACAAATTTGCTTTTCTTTAACAGCGCTGTGGCCAACGATCTCTTCCACAAGTCTGCTGTTGCTATGTCTACAAATCCTGTACATCACGAGCACACAAAGCATGTAGACATCGATTGTAAGATTACTCGAGAGAAGATTCAAGCTGGAGTAATAAAACTTTTCCACATTCCTTCAAATCTTCAAATTTTCTATTCAAAGCTAAGCAAGTACATTTTTGTACTTGTGGACTAAATGTTGAGTTCTGGGATAGATTCCCATTACTCAGAACTCGGAAAAGGCTAAGCAAGTCCACTTTTGTACTTGTGGACTAAATGTTGAGTTTTGGGATAGATTCCCATTACTCAGAACTCGGATTGTACTTGTGCAAGCCCACTTTTGTACTTGTGCAAGTGCACTTTTGGACTTGTGGCAAATGTTGAGTACTGGGATAAATTCCCAGAACTCAGAAAACGCTAAGCAAGTACACTTTTGTACTTGTGGACTAAATATTGAGTTCTGGGAGAGATTCCCATTACTCATTTGAATTTTTTTTTCTTCTAGTTTTTCAAAGTTAATCAATCAACTTATTCTATACAAACTTTCGCACAATTCAATCATAATTTCTTACTTTCCCAATACTCAAATATCATGTTTCAGTGGAGATGTCAATCTATCTTTGAATACAGCAAATGAATTGGATAAAAAGAAATAATGCAGGGACCAAAATGCAAATTGTTTCTTCTACATAAAAATTAGTTAGATTACAGCTATATCTAGTTAGACATGATTGTATATAAACTAGTTTTGTACATTGTAACTGTAACAAGAGATAAAACATCTCTTCTTCCTCTCTTATTCATTCTTCTTCTTATTCTTCTCTCAGTTTCTTTATTTTTCTTGCTAAATTCGTCATTAATGGGTGCTCTCATAATTCACAGTGTTTGTGTATATGCTGATGATTTAAACGAAAGAGAGAGAGCGGCTATCATAGTTATTTGTTTATGAACTCGTGGAGAGAGAGAGAGAGAGAGAGAGAGAGAGAGCGGCGGCGGTAGAAAGGGGTAGGATAGGATAAAAATTAAAAGAGGTGCCTTTTATGGGCAAAAGGAGAACGGCAGGGGTGAGGGGGCATTAAATTTGATTTGAGGTGTTTCTTGGGCATTAATCCTATAATATATAACATCTATATTATTAGAAGCAAGTGAAAAGTCAAAGAACGGTCGAGAATACTGTAGAAAAAAAAAATATATGACCTTTCAAGAGATGAGGTGAGATCTTTCCAAGTATCTTGAAAATATTGAAACCACTCACTTTTTGTTTTCTTATAAGAGATTGACACATGATCCTATTTCCTAGAATATAGTTCTTAACCTACAAAACCACCCCACTAATTCAATTTTACCTTCCGTCCTTTTTAAACCCACACACCTATCACTCCATTAACAGTGAGGAACACAATCTATATGTGTTCAAAAGGTTGACGCCATGTTTTATAAAGCCTAATGCAGTATTTGTGCTTCTATTGTTTCACTAGCAAATTCTTTTTCAATCATTATAATCAAGAACCAAGATATACCTGAAGTTGTTATTGTTACATATTAAGTATTTATTTGTTGGGTTACGTAAACGGTTGTATTATTAAAAATAACTGTACACTATACAAGAGAGTTACCTATCTAAGCCAAAAGGCTAACGGTAGCAACAAAGAAACTAAATACGACTAACTCATACAAACTAATCTCCCACTATCACCCATAATTAAATGCCGAGGAAAAATAAAAATAAAATGGAATATATGCACCACTTAATTTCCTTGGTAACCGTTTCTCTAGATGAAGATTTACCTCTCATAGCTAGGTGATTTCTCGCTTTCCAAATACAATACATGGTAGCTCTAAATCCAATCCTCCATGCTTTTCTCCTCCAATTTTCTCTAGTTTTAAACTTTTTACACCATTTCAAAGCACTTGGAAGCGTATTCATTTCCATATCCAAACCTAACTAAGACTTTATCTCATTCCAAATAGCCCTTCGAATAAGCACAATAAAAAACAGGTACTTATTTGACTCGACATCTTTCCCACATAAATTACAAAGAGGATCCAACTCTAAATAAGTCATGCGATCCTTAGTTTTAAGTCTCTCTCTCAAAGTCGTCCAAACAATAATTGCATATTTAGAAAATACACACGAGTCCCAAATAATATTCGTCCAAGGTTTAACAAAAAAATCAACGAAATAAATCGTAATTTATTGTGTTTTAGAGTTAAAATTGCTTTTCAATTAAAATTAAAATACTTGTAAATAAACTTAAAAAATATTTTGACATCAAAAATCACTTTAAGTGATTTTTTAAAACCTGTTTGTGATTGATTATTTTAAAGTTAAAAGCGTTTTTCAATTAAAATTAAAATATTTTTTTATAAAAAGAATTTAAAAAAATATTTTGATACCTATAAGTAATTTTTTTAATTACATATCTAGTGTTTTTTCTAAAAATGATTTTAAGGGTTTAAAGTATTTTCAGGGATAATTTCTAATAATTCTTTTAAAAGTGGTTTTATGGGTTTAGAATACTTTTAAAGATGTAAATCATTTTAGGGGTTTTAATTCAAAAGGGCCACGACCAAAATAACTTTCTTCCTAAGGTCCAGCCCATTTTACTAATAATTCAAGTCCAAAATACCCCTTAGTGGGCTACGTTACAATTTAGTGGGCTGTTGTAAAATGTTCTATTAAACAACTATTAGGTTACAAAAAATAAAGGTTGGGAAGAGATTTCACCATCGAAATCAAATCAGATCATCCCCCATCATCATGGAGGGCTTGTGGGCTCATTGACGGAGAAAACTGAATCAAACATCTACGAGCCCGATTGATGGCGTGTTTGGCTCTGCATTTGGTGGGATCTGTACAGACATTTGGGAAGAGACTTCACCATCGAAATCAAATCATATCATCCCCATCATCATGGAGGGCTTGTGGGTTCATTGACGGAGAAGACTGAAACAAACATCTACAAGCCCGATTGATGGCGTGTTGGGCTCTGCATTTGGTGGGCTCTGTATAGACATTTGGTGGGATCTGTACAGACATTTGGTTGGCTCTGTACAGATATTTGGTGGGCTCTGTATAGACATTTGGTGGGCTCTGTACAAACATTTGGTGGGCTCTGTATAGACATTTGGTGGGCTATGTACAAGTCTTTTGATAAAATTTGGATCGGAAAGGATTGTGTACGAGCCGCCATTAAAATTATCTCTAAAATTAATTTATCTTTTGAATTGTCAACATATCTGATAACTTGTGGCTGATATATCCTATCCCAGTCCAAGATAGACATAAATATCAGTCTCCAAATTGATGAGATATTTGCTTCTAACAATTGACAAGAAATGTTAGTGTAGAGGAAATAAGAAGATGAGGCTACAATTAATCAATCAAACTATGATCGAAATAGTGAATTAAAAGGATTTGATGAAACCAAAACTGGTGTTGAAGGCCTAGTAGATGCTGGAGTAAAAGAGGTGCCTCAGATATTCATTCAGCCTTGGATCACAAGTAGTTCCATTAGATCGGCGGCGGTTAGATTTGTGGAGAAGGGGGATGCTAACTGGTCGGAGAGTGGTGGCTGTGTTGGCGGGCTCGAACGGACATAAGGGGTGGCGGTTGTGTTGGGTTGCTGCTGTGATGTGGAGGTCGTAGGTGAGGGAGGGTTTGGGTTGGCGGAGGTTTGGCCATGGCTGGAGAGAGTTTGCTACAGTGTGTGGGGAAAGATCTAACTGGTCGGAGAGTGGTGGTTTTGTTAGTGGGCTCGAACAGACAGAAGGAGTGGCAAATTTTTTGGGTTGATGCTGTGATGTGGAGGTCGGAAGTGAGGGAGAGGGTTTGGATTGGCGGCGGTCTTCTAGTGTGGCCATGGCTGGTGAGGGAGGGATAGAAGGAACCCTATTTCTCTTGCGTGTATATAAGAATTAAAAAAATAACTTTAGTGTATAAAGAAGAATAGGGTTATATTGAGTATATCATAAGATAAAATTTGGACCTACCCATCCAAACTTTTGGACTGGACTTCTTAAGGCACAATTTTTTAGGTTCTGGACTTAATTAGAAATTATCTCATCATTTTAAGTTATTATTTTAAAAAACAATCTTAAATAGGACCTAATTGGATTTGTTTCCGCCGAAGCAACTTGTGTGCACTACAACTACAAGCCTCTTTCTTGATCCTATCCCGCTTAAGAACGGTAAAAATTGCAAGATTACGACCAGTTGAGCATTGTTGTTTTCATAGTAATTTTTGTTTTTTCTAAAAGAAAATAAATACTATCAAACAGTCATAGTCATAGTTATTTTCGGTGAAAAACATTTCTTGGGAAAAAATTAAATGTAATTAAATTCTTTTCCACCTATTTTGATTGTGCAGTCAAACACACACTGAACTTTTTTCTCAAGGACCCTTTAACATCTCAAACTAGTTCAAATAATTTCTACAAGCTTCATCCATTCCCAAAAAATTGTCTTGAATCCTTTGCTTAAGAAAAAGTTGGAGATATTAGTATGACTTTGCGAATATAGCAACCTCGTCTGCTGGATTCCCAGTCATGAGACATGGATTTGGTCCCTCAGGCTGATCAAATGGGTAACATCTAATAGTCGCCCCTGTTTCCTCTTTTACCCTCGATTCCTCTTCATTACTAAAAACATAAAATAGAATAAATAGAATGCAATAGAAAGAATAATAATTTTTAAAAAGTACCTAGCTGACCAAGGACCTCGAGCCCATTTTCCTTGTGCTATTGCTTCTTTAAGCTCATCATAAGATTTCACATCCACAATGTTACTAGAAACATATAACTTGTCAGAAAAACTTAAGCATTCAGTAAAAAGGGAGCTTGAACTTGAACTTGAACTTACCTATCACGAAATAATATAGCCCTTTGCAAAAGTGATGACTGAATTTCATCCAATAGATCTTTAACATATGAAACTAAAACCGAAGGCTCCATGGATATACCAAACACTTTCCCTTGTTTACCCGGAACATCTCTTCTAGAAACAACCACACTCTTACTTGAAACATCACGAGGTCCAATTTCAATTCTTATAGGGACTCCCTATGCAAAATTACATGTTTTCAGATCCATGTTACCATCAATTTGAAAACAAAAACAAACCTTCATTTCCCAGAAATTATATTTCCATCCAGGTGTTCTTTGCTCAGAATCATCAACTTTAACTCTCACTCCTGCATTTTGCAGAATTTCTTTAACAGATGACGTGGCATCAACCACCTCTGATCTTTCATCCATCTTTTTCCAAATTGGGACAATTACTACCTAAATATATTAACATAAAAACTAAGTTTATTTTGTCAAATAATTATTAAGATGTTGAAAAATCATTAAAGTACACCTGTACAGGTGCAAGTTTTGGTGGAAGTAACAATCCAGTGTCATCTCCATGTGTCATAATAATACCACCAATAAAACGTGTGCTAATAGCCCATGATGTTTGCCATACATGTTGTCTTTGACCATTCTCATCAGAAAACTATTCAGAGACAAATCTATAAGATCTATAATATATATATATATATACATGTAATAATTGAAAGTTTTAACAAAACAAACCTGTGTACCAAATGCACGTGAAAAGTTTTGTCCAAGATTATGGCTAGTTCCAGCTTGTAAAGCCTTTCGATCACCCATCATAGCTTCAATAGTATAAGTTGTATCTGCACCAGCAAAAGTTTCCACTTTTGATTTTCTACCAGTTATAACAGGTATTCCAGCTTCCTCGTAAGCAAATTTTGTATACACATTAATCATCTGTAAAGCCTGAAGTAAAACAGAATGTATATGTTTAATGAAACAACTATATTAAACAGCAAAACAAACAAAACAACCTCTTTTTCTGCCTCCTCATGAGTAGCATGTGCAGTGTGACCTTCTTGCCAAAGAAACTCAAGTGTTCTAATGAATGGTTTAGTACGCATTTCCCATCTTGTAACATTTGCCCACTAAAACATAGATTGAGTTAATTAGGGAAGGGGAAGTTTTTTAAAGTGTACAAAATGTGAGATAAAATAAAATACCTGATTTATCATGAGGGGAAGATCACGATAGCTATGAATCCATTGAGTAAACATATGATTAACGATAGTTTCACTTGTAGGTCGAACCTATCAAAGCTAAATTCAGGTCATACTTTTGGAAGAAACAAAGTCTTTATAATCATTTTTATACAAAAAAAGGAAAAAGAATTAAATGTGATTGATATATAATTAACATTTACCACAAGCTTTTCTTCAAGTTCTTTCCCTCCTCCAATAGTTACCACGGCTAGTTCTGGACTAAAGCCTTCAACATGGCTAGCTTCTTTCTCGATAAATGAATATGGTATGAACTGCACCATAATTACCATGTAACATGTGAATGCAATTAATAACTATCAGAAAACTTGTAAAGATTAAAATCAAATATTTTGTCTACATTTTCTCTGTTTACTTCTATTATCACCGTCTTTGAATGGTTATTAAGCTTTAACAAAGAAAAAAATTAATGGTGATTAATTCTCTCCGAAATAGTGATGATATAAAAATTTGTTCACAAACGGACTCAAAAGACAACGTGGTGCACATGTCCTTTAATTCTGTTATCTTCTAATCCAAGTAATCTTATTCTTTTCTTATAAGGTATAAGTCAAAACAATTAAATCGAAACTGAAACATGAGAACCCCAAACAATTGAGGGACAATTTATCTTGCTATTGAGCTCAAGTCTCTCATCTATGTCACATTTCAATTTCTTAACTTAAAACACTATCAATAAGCTGTCAATTATCAGTAAGAAAAATGACAACAAGTGTATGACTATAACAATAAATGTACCTGTGGAAAGTACATATTACTGTGACCAGTCTCTTTAAACTTCACATTCAAATAATCCTGCATTAACCAAAGCATCAAAAAACGTACGAAATTGATAAAATATTTTACTGATAAAAAAATTCAGAAATGAAATTATTATTAAAAATTACTTGAATGGCTTCCCAAATTGCGTAACCATAGGGGCGAATAACCATGGTGCCTCGAACTGGGCCGTAATCAGCAAGCTCAGCATTTGCAATAATATCTAAATACCACGCATTGAAATCCTGAGACCTAGGCGTGATAAATCGTTCCTTCTCTTTGTCTAATTGGACCTTAGGCTTCTGGTTCGAGACTTGGTCAGGAGAAGTAATTTCTGCGTTGGCAGTACTCTGAATGGAGAACCGTCGAGTGGAGAGGCGGATGTGGTGGTGCCGCCGTGAAAAGAGTAAAGGTGACTTTGAGGAGGTGGAGGTGAAGAGTGATGTGAGAGAGGGCAATCTTAGAGCCCCCATTTTTTATTTTTTTTGAAGCTCGACCTGGAAGTGAATCTATTTGGTATCGTGGAACAGATGAGGTTTTAAGATGAGGTTTTGTCGCCCAAGGTTAGACTTTTTTTTGCCGTTGATTAAAGAGGGAAATGCTATCCACGGTCCATTTTATTTTATTTTTGGACATTGAAAGGTGCCAAGGCACCAAAGTATAAATAAACGATCAACCTATTCCTAATTTGCAAAACTTAGAGGATAAGTCGAAAAAACTAATCGTATTCCGACGAAGAAGCGTTGCCTCGTGCCTAGCTTCCTTTGCAAGCTTGTCCGCTTTGCTGTTGAGCTTCCTATTGATGCGTTGGAAAGAAACTTGCCCGAACTCTTCAGCATTGTGGATAATCTTGCGCAGAATGGGTTGGATATTCCAACGTACTGCTGACACCTGCTTTGTACCTTGAATAACCTCAAGGTTATCTGAGTAGATTACTATTTTCTCCCTTGGAAAATTAGCGCCTAATTGCGTAGCTTTAAGAACTGCATTTGTTTCCCCTTCCAAGGCTGAATTACAATCCAGGTTGTAGCTGTGTTGAAAAGATGTACTACTATTGTTGTGTACTCCGAGGATTGCTACCCCCGTAGGATCCCATTTGTTGGAGAAAGACGCATCACAAAATAATGAGAGGTCTTGATTTTGTTCGTCCCTATTTGTGTCTGCGCTTGCCACCCCTATTTTGTTAAGTCCTTTTTAGTTTTCTGTGATCCAGTTGATTCCGTGAATTTCTTGCATTAATTTTCTTGACGCGATATTGATCCATGTACCACATACAGTAATACCTTCGTGTGTAGCCTTCATATCCACGGTCCATTTTCAGTTGAACTTTTTTGGTAAGGATAATTCGTACCTCTCCTTCTAAACTTATCTATTTACTAAAAATAATATTTCAAATTACTCTATTATATATTTTAAATCTCAAGATATCTTTTCTACTACTTCCTCCGTCCCAAAATTAATGTCCACATTACTAAAGATAGTGCTCTAAAATTATTGTCCACTTATAATACCAAGACACTTTTCTCCAACATTTTCCACTATTACCCTTATTAAAAAAATAAAATTTATATTTCTGATGCATATTTAAAACATCAAGACACTTTATGAAGGGTAAATTTGTAAATGGTGTATGTAATGATTAGGTTTCTTAATTTGTGTGAATAGCAAAGTGGACATTATTTTTGAGACGGAGGGAGTATTACTTTTAGAGGTGAGCAAATGAGAACCAAATAACTAAACCGAACCAAAAAACCGGAAAAAACCGAACCAACATAACCAAAAACCGAATAACCAAATGGTTCGGTTTTTAATTTTTCAAAAACCGCATTTTTTGGTTCGGTTTACTACCTAAAAACCGAACAAAAAAAAACGAACAAAAACCGAACTAACAAAAGAAAAAATAGGAATTGTGTGAACTTCTTTTATAAGAATTATGTGAGAATAACATTTGTTAAGAATTTATCATCTACGTGAAATTTTAGTTATACTATTCGATGGTGCTATTAGTAAGAATTTTTTTTATATCACTTAAGATTATAAATATTCATTACTTGAATGATTTTATAAATCATGATTGTATGAAAT
This sequence comes from Nemophila menziesii, assembly GCA_029959085.1. Lineage (NCBI taxonomy): Eukaryota > Viridiplantae > Streptophyta > Magnoliopsida > Boraginales > Hydrophyllaceae > Nemophila > Nemophila menziesii. The sequence continues at coordinate 25,072,878 of JARWIR010000001.1, read as the reverse complement.
AGGAAGTGATAGATTTAAATTTATTATAGTATTGTAAATTAAGATAAGTATTTTTAGATTATAAGTTTATATTTGATTAATATATTAATCGTCCACATGGACAAGTAATAGTAGCATAATTGTATAGGAATATTAATCTCTATTGGACAATATATTTCAAAAAAGGGGGTGAAAACATTATTGACCAAGCATCCGAATTCGAAGAGAACCAAAACCGAACCGAAACGAACCAATTCAGAACCAAAAACCGAATGTGAAACCAAATGTGAACCACCCGGTTTGGTTATTAAATTATAAAAAACCGAAATATTCGGTTTGGTTCCGGTTTTGGCCAAAAACCGAGACGAACCGAACCATGCTCACCCCTAATTACTTTTATTAAAATTACTCTATTATATATTTAAAATTTCAAAATATCTTTTCTACTAATATTTTTATTAAAATACTATAAAATTTATATTTTCAATACATATTTAGAATATCAAAAAAAAATATTAAAAATATTTTTTTAATAGTAAATACAGTTATTATATTTATTAATATGTATAAAAAATTGGGACAACGTCCAATTAATTACACGGATAGTGTAAGAATTCCTAATTAATTACAACTTCAACTTAATTTCTACTTAAACACAAAAAAATGAGAGATTACAAAAATACCCATAGGCCTATTTATAAATTACTTTGATTATAATAATATTTATTTATTTATAATTTATTTTTTTCGATTTTTTATTGTGTTCCATATATACACAATTCTAAGATTTGTGTTTTGTAGGAACACATATGATTGGAACAACCAAAATCAAGTTTTTTGTATTCCAGGAATACATAAATTCGAGTTTTATGTGTTTCATGAATACAAATTTGAGTTTAATGTGTTTCATGAATACACAAATTTGAGTTTTATGTGTTTCATGAATACACAAAATAGTTTTACGTGTTCCTTAAATACACAGATCTGAGATTTGTGCGTTCTAGGAATACACAATTCTACGATTTATGTGTTTAGGAATACACAATTCTGCGATTTATGTGTTCAGGAATACACAGAAATGGAACAAACAAAATCAAGTTTTGTGTATTACAGGAATACATAAATTTAAGTTTTCCGTGTTCCATGAATACACAAATTTGATTTTTATGTGTTCCATGAATGCACAAATTTGAGTTTTATGTGTTCCAAGAATACACAAATCTGAGATTTGTGTGTTCCAGGAATACACAGAATTGGAGCAAACAAAATCAAGTTTTGTGTATTCCAGAAATACATAAATTTGAGTTTTATGTGTTCTATGAATACACAAATTTGAGTTTTGTGTGTTCCATGAATACACAAATCTGATATTTGTGCGTTCGAAGAATACACAATTTTGAGATTTGTATGTTCTAAGAATAAACTAAATTGGAATAAAAAAAATAAAGTTTTGTGTGACCTGGAACACATAAAACCCTAAAACATAAACACACAAAAAAAAATGTTGGACAAAAAGATAATATATCAAGATAGTTAACAACGAGTAAAAATAGGTTATATGCGATTAATAAAGAGAAAAAACAATTTTGTTAAAGAAGAGAATCTTTTAAATCAATTTTATGACTTTGTGTGTTACAGGAATACATAAATCTATATTTGTGTATTATAGCAACACATAACACGGAATTTCGATTTAAAATAAAAATCGGAAAAAAAAATCGGAAAAAATTCAAAAAGAAAAAAATCGAAGATTTTCTTATAAAAAAAATTAAAAAGAAAAAAAACACAAAAAAATCACATAAGGGCAATAATGGAAGGTAAATATGACAATATGTTTAATTGGGAGTTAAATTGATAATTTGTGAATAATTAGGAAGTAATTTGCTCCTTTATTTTTTTAGGAATGTAAAGTGTGGAGTGTAATTAATTGATAATTATTTCTAAAAATATTAAGTTGACAAATTTTGTGAAACAACAGAAGTATTATTATAGGGTTCTATTTCAATTTAAAATTTTTACCCAACAAATTTTGGAAATATGCCTATAAATACATGCACTCTTATTTTTACCTAATTCTTATTTCTTATTAAAAACCACAAACAAATTTTAACACGATATGTCAAAATTTTCTTACCTATTTTACCATTTTTTTCCTATATATACTAAATATTTTAGATATTTTTTTAAACCCTAAACATTCACTTCTCTTTCTCCTCTATCATCTCTCCACTCCTCACTCCTTTTCCATAAAACTCACGCATCTTATCTGAAAGTCGGGGAAAAAGGTCGGGTCAGCGAAGAAGGCCATAGTTCGAGTACGATGGTGGAATACTGTTCGGCTGTTTTCTAGTGCAACACTACCTTTTTTTCTTTCTTTTTGCTCAAAACTAGCCTCTGGCTCATAAATTCTTTTTTCTATTTTTTTTTCTTTTCCTTCGAATACTCAATACTTTGATTTGTATTTTTTTTCTTTTTCCTCATTAGGATCGTTAATGATGTTGTATTTTTTTGTATTGAATTTTATTTGTATTCAGTTGTTGTAATATTTTTTGTATATAAATCTAAATTTAAAAAATAATGTTATTCAACAATGTTCTACCTAGTGCTCAATGTTTTGCCCTAATACTCAATATAATTTCCAGTTACTTAGTAAAAGAATCCCGGATACTTAGTAAAGTTTCCAAATACTCAATAAAGTTTCTCGAATACTTTGTAAATTTTCACAAATACTCAATAAAATTTTCGGTGATTGAGTATTCTTTCTGTGTACTCAGCACTTTTCCGCGATGATCGACGGTAGTTGTTGATGTCTCCCTATTTGTTCTAAATATTAGCCCTTAGGAGACATCATTTTAGGTGAATATTTGACTTATTTGAAAGACTTTTATGCTTATTTCGTCATATTGCACTTTTACCCATTAGAATTAGACTATTTGCATTTTTAGAGCTTTTGTGCGTTAATTTGTTTGTTTTAGTGCAAAGTTGGTAGGTTTATGAATTCATGAAGAAACCACTACAAGGAGGAGAAGTGAGAATTAAAGTCTTAGATCGAGTGGGGGAGCTAAAGGAAAGAAAAGAATTTCCAAGAACATAATTAAAGAAGTTGCAGATCTGAAAGGCTGTTAAAGATTGCTATTTCTGGGTTACTTAGGAGCGGATTTAGCCTTGGGCCGTGAAACATGGTTTGATAGCCTATTGAGTTAGAAAAACTCTCCAAGTTGAATCAGCCCATTTGGAGTTTTATGCAAAAGTTAAAGATGTTTTACTAAAGGCTGCACACCAGTTACAGAAATTAAAAGAAGAAATGGGCTTGGACTTTTTATAATTTGACCTAATACTCTTAACCTAAGCCCTAATCCGTTTTTACAAGTATAAATAGACCCTTTAGCCTCCTTTTTACACACACTTCATAGAATTACATCAGAGACTTCATATTTTCAAGTCAGAACAAGAAGGTAGAGGAAAAGCTAGAGCTGGAGGAATTTTGTTCTTCCAACAACAGCCAACCCAACCTTTAGGTTATCTATTTTCTTATCTGTAATTGAATTATGACTTCTTCTTATTTAATTTCAGTATTTAATTTTATTATGAGCTAAATTTCCATATACTTGAGAATCGCAATAAAGGGATGAACCCTAATTAATTTATTCTATGTTTTGAATTTGGGATTCTTAGGATTTAAATTGAATCGAGTTTTATATATTGGATATTACTTTGTTTTCATTACTATTTCTTTTAGGAACAACTAGAAACAACTTTTAGTATTTGGGCTATTCACTTTAGTGGCAAAAGTGATCATCCGACAGGGGGGTTTGAATACAGACATAGGTAATACCCGTGTAATATCCGTAATTGACCGACAGGCTTAACTAATTACATAGCCAAAGAGGTAAACTCATATTATCCGAAGAGGCATATTCTCCCATATAGGGGTTTATAGTACTTTAGGATAGCTCCTAGGTCCACCCGACAGGGGGCTAGGAGATATTAGAGTCTCGACTAATATTATAATACCAATTCTACCCTTAAACAAGCATAGGTTACATTAATTAGGTGGATTCCTTGCGAGACTCAAGTATTTCTTTCTTTACGTCCATCCATTATCCCATTCACACTAAGTTAAATACAATTATATAATGTTTCATAAATACATCTTTGGTTTTAGGGTGATTTACCTATGGGGTCTTGAGACAAATTTAGTGACCTATAAGGAACATGTGGCTAGATTTTTCTTCAAAGAGGTCACCGTCCAATCTTATGGGTGGCCAAACACTGAAATACTTTTAAATAAAACAAAAACCACATAAAGACAAAAAAATAAGTGGCATTAAGTATGTATCACCAAATTACTAAGTCAATGAGTATCAACCCAACGAGTATCGATACTTTCCAACTCCGACCACCATCCACCGACTGCCACAGGTGCCGCAGGAGATTTTACTGAGTGCTCAAAATTTGTACAGAGTGCTTGGATATTTTACTAAGTATTTTAGGATTTTACTGAGTATCTAAAAATTTCACTGAGTATCGGGGGATTTGTTGAGTATTGGGGGAAATTAACTAAGTATTTGGAAATATTCACTGAGTATCCAGAAATTTCATTAAGTATTGGGGTAAATCATTGAGTATCCTCAGTGGATTCACTGAGTATAGTCCAAAAATACTAAGTACTAGTCAAGAAAATGCTAAGTATACTCAAATAAATATTACACTTAAACAAGATAATAAAAAAACTCATAAATTATATTTTTATAACAAATATAACTTAGCGCTCGTTCCATTTTAAATAAGAATGCATTTCAACCTTTCAAAAAAATTACAGAGCAAAGAAATATCAGTAAATATTTGAAAAAGAGAAAGGGAACGAAAAGTTGCGTGACAAAATCAATGTCAGGTAATATTACAAAAAATAAAATCTATGAAACACACTTAGGTAGTGATTGGTGTGTTGTAATGGATTTAGACATATATGTAATGAGTTTATGAATGTAATGAGGTTGAGGATGTAATGAACTTTGTAATCATTATTGATGTCTCCTCATTTGTGATAGATTTATATTAGGATGAGAAATCATTTATAGTGATTTAGAAGTCATTATAGTCGATTTTCTTGAGAAATGCTACACTTTCCTATTTTGAGTCTTGATTTAGTAAAATAATATTTTTAGAGCATACTGGGTTTAATTATTTATTTAGTGTGAAGCTTTAAAGATAATTATAGAGCTTAATTAGAGTCCAAGTCAAAGACAACAACTTATGGAAAGAGATTAGCATGGTAATTGGAGATAAGGAAATAAAAGCTAAAAAGATGGAAAAGGAAAAGCTGCCTTAATCTGGGATTCTGCAGCACACGCCCAAAGATATGCGTTTTTACCTAAGAAATAGGCCGATTTTGGTAATTTCCTTCTTTGGGGTCAAGATAATTCTGTTTCGATTCTTTTGGTATCTTATGGAGCTTAAACCGACCAATAACGAAGAAGATATGCTCAAAACGGTCCAGCAGTGTTTATCTTTATTTCCATACGAATTAGAGTTGGGCTTGGAGTCCACCACTTACTTCTCCTTCAAGAAAACGAATTAGGTCTTCCAAGACACCTATAAATACACCCTTATACCATTGTAAACATGTCCTTGCTCAGTTTCAAGCTTAAGCTTAGTCCTTGCTTGTTTTTTCTCAGTTTTAAATAATAGCTTAGTCCTTTAAATTAAATATTCATCCTTAGAATCAAGTTATTCATTCAAGAAGCAAGCTGACCTATAGAGGAAGACAAGAAGAAGAAGTTGGCAAATGTGACAAACTCCTCTTCTACATCTCACCTTCTATATATTTAGAGTAATTAGCTATAGATCTATTCTCAACCATATTTCTAAGCTTTTATTCTGTAAGTTTACTTTTAATTGTTGGTTTATTATTTTGTCTTTAAATACTATTTATTATTTTAATTGATTAAGCTTGGCGTATATTGTTATTATGTGTTTTGACTTATTTTCCTAGATCTGATCAATCTTAGGATTAATCTTAGTTATTGACAACACCACATAATCATCTAGTTTTGATTCTTTGCCTAACTAGATAGCCATCAAGGTTTGATTTAATCACCAATCATTACTTAGGAATCCCTAGTAGTGGAGAGGTTGCTCCTAAGCCTAGAAAATGCTAGGTATAATTTAGAATCCTGGTTAATATATAATGCTTAATGTGACAGGTTAGAATAACAATTTAGATATAGACTTAGTAATCCTAATTTATTAGACTTACATTCATATTTAGTTATTTGTATTATTTATTTATTTGCGTTAGATAATTATTCATCTTTTTGTATTTTTATCTAAAACATATAAATTCATTTACACTTGTTAAATATAAGTAGATCTAACGGATACAATCCCTGCGAACGAACTTGACTTATCATTAAAACTTGCAAACGATCTATGATACTTGCAGTGAGTTCCGTGGTTCTCAAGGGTGTGTGCTCTTTATTATTATTCTTATTTATCTATTTATTTATCACACCTTTGCCCCCACCAATTATATAGTGTTTAGTATGCCATATGAATGAGGATGTAACAGCCTAGTTGATTTCAACCTTATGCTAATAACTAGTAATTAAATAAGATTGTAGGTAAATTATTTAAGATATAAGTAATCATTTTATTATTGTAAAATATAAATAATTTTAATAAAATAGAATATGAAAAATAAATTATTGTATTACTTTTACATGATTTGTATATATAGTTAGATAGATCTTAGATTTATATATTTTGATTTTAACTTTTTTTGAGAATGTATGATATTCAATTAGTTAGTTATTGATTAAATAACTTCTTTAATTGTTATAGAGAAGTAAATTTTTATAATTAAATCAAAATTGTAAATTCATGTTAATATTTTGATAAATATGTTGATTCATGATTTATGGTATGTGAAAAATAAATAATAAAATAGTTACTCCCTCCATCCCAAAAATAATATCCACATTACTAAATATGGTGTCCCAAAAATAATGTCCACTTACCATTTCAAGATAAATTTTTCTACTTTTTTCCCTTATTACCCCTACTTTTCTTTTAATTTATAATTATTTGAATTATTATTTTATACTTGATTGCATTTTTCTAGGCATAGGAATAGGTGGACATAATTATTAATGATAACATTTATTAGGGGTATTTTTGTACATGTAGGGTTTAATAATGACATTTCTTAATATGTGTGAAAATGCTAAGTGGGCATTATTTTTGGTACAGAGGGAGTATAATTCTTTGTATATTATGATTAAACATATCATCGATATATAAAGATCTTATGTAATTATATAAAATTTATGTATGTACATAGTTTTTTAGATATAATATAAAAAAATTGAGTTTAATATGAATTTTTACATATATTAGTTAATAGAGAAAAAGATATGATGAAAAATATGGAATATATTAAGTTTAATAAAATTATTTTAGTTTGTTAAAAAAATATCTATTACGATTACGACTGTAATGAGTCATCCATATGTAGTAGCCATGTAATGGAAAACCTCATTTTCATTGTAATGTGATTAAAGACGGAAGGTATTACGCAATTGATTACGACGTACCAATCATATTAATCATGTTCAAATCAGTAATGCCATTACATTACTGATCTCATTAGCAAAGAAGAAAATATGCAAACGGAAGACCTTCGTTCTTATGGTGCTGCGAACGGAAGTCATGGTGCTGCAAAAACAGCATCGAGCAACATCATGGATGCTACTCAGATGAGCGGAGCTTCAGTTTCACCTGGTTTTGATAAAAAAAGCAGTAGATGGGGAATGGATTTGTAGCATCTTCTTCACTGCCAAGCCAACCCACCCACAAATCTCAAAGCCATGATCTACTCTTCGTCGGATTTGTTCTGCTTCGCCGGTGCAGGGGATCTGCAAAGATTCATTTTTTGAGCCGGAAGGTCGGATATGTTGAGGATCGGAGCTAGAAGAAGGATAATAAAAAATGGAGCTTCACGCCATGGAAGTTGTTGAAGGACAGAGCTGGAAGACGGGGTTTTGAATAGAGCTTCATGCCATGGATTTTTTGAAGGATGGAGCTGGAAGACGGAGCTTCACGCCATGGAAGTTGTTGAAGGAGATCTATTCTGCCTTAACTCCATTCTGCTCATGAGTTTGTTCATGCCATGGACTTGTTGAAGGTCAGAGCTGGAAGACGAAGCTTCACTGCTCAGCTCAATGAACGGACTTTTACTGCTCCTTACATGGCTTGCAAAAGAAAAAAGAGGAGCTCGAACAATGCCATCTTCATCTAGCTTCAAAATTGGCAAGTTTGAAAGAGGAATGTGAGCTTCAGCAATAGAAAGAATAAAGAAGGATGTGAGCTTTAGAATGGAGAAGAAAGAGAAGAAAGAGAGGAAAATGTTATTTTGAGTGGAGAGACTAGATGAAAGAGAGAGATATATATTTGTAAGGTATAGAAAAAAATATAAAATAAATTAATATATATAGTAAAGAAAAAACAAATGAAGATATAATAGGTGGAAATTTCAAAAAAAAAAATGGTATATAGATTTAGATTTTGTTTGTGGAATTTAGTAATAAGAATGAATAGATGGGGATAGTTGGATTTCTAGGGAGTGTTTTTAAATCTTGTTGGTAAAAATATGTGGTTTAATGAATATGTATAAACTAGGGCTGAGCAATTCCTAATAAAAAACCAATCCGAACCATAAAACCGAACCAAAAAAACTAAAAAAACCAAAAAAGTGATTGGTTCGATTTTTAAATTTTACAAATTCAAAAAATCTATTCGTTCGGTTTAGTGCGCAAAAAACCGAACCAAAAAAACCAAAAATAAACCACACATAAAAACGCGAATCGAAAACCGTAACCACTAAAAAATTCAAACAAGCGGGACACTTGCCTGTTCGTCTTTCTTAATTTTTTACATTGCTATTAATATTTAACTTGATTTGATCTTTCCAGTCCAAAAACTTGTTGCTAGGTGTCCATTTTGGATTTGATTATTTTAGAGGCAACAACACTTTTCAACTAAATTTTTATTATTTGTAAATAGTATTAAAAAATATTTTGACATTCAAAATCACTTTAAGTGGTTTTTTTAATAATCACCTATCTAGTGCTTTTTTTAAAAATGATTTTAAGTATATAAAGTATTATTAAGAATCATCATTTTAAATGATTATTTTAAAAGACAACCCCGAAACGGACAATAGGTATCTTTTATCTAATACCTAAATTGCACAAGAAAATATTAACTTTTGAAACTCTAGCCCAAAGATAAAATTTGTGATAGTATCTAAATTATTTATGAGTGTTAAAAAAAAAGATGAACAAAAATAATATAAATGATACCTACCAGCATTTGGAAAAAAAACCCACCAGCATAAGGAAATTATTTAATAATTCTCTTTTCCAAACAAAACAAAATTTTAGTTTTCGTCCTAAAAAAACCACAACCCACAAAAAAAAGGTCATAAACCGAAGCCCGTACAAAAACCGAGTAAACCGAACAAAAAACAGAGTTACCGAACCAACAATGAACCGTTTGGTTCGGTTTTAAAATTATTAAAAACCGAGACATCCGGTCCGGTTCCGATTTTGGCCAAAAACCAAGATGAACCAAACCATGTTCACCCCAATATAAATATAGTACTATCGGTTAATTGTATTCGTACTCCTTTACCATTTGTTTTAAGGTTTTTTTTCTTTTTTTTTTTGGAAAAAAAAAAAAGTTTTAAGGTTTTTTTAATATAAGTTTCGTTGATAAAAAAGAAGAAGTTTTAAACGTATGTGAAAACAAATTGAAAATCAACCTATTTTTAAAGAATAGTTTAGGTAGCTCGTTTGGCGATATGATTGGTAACGCTACCAAAAATTAAACAATTTTTTTTTTTTTTTGATATTTAGTGACTCTTAAGAATCAGTGTGTTGACATGTAAGAACATCTTTTTGGAGAAAAGTTTAGGTAGAAACCATTAAACCTCATATTTAACAATATAACAGAATATAATATAATAGAATATATAAAAGGAGCAAAAAAAGTGGTCCATAAAGTAACCAATGTGAAGAACACACGACTCCACCAAACTATAACATCCTCAAAGAAAACAACCATCTCCCATATATAAATAATAAATAAGTACTCGTATGTGGAGTGTGGAGACTCCCTTCTTTGACACATTAAGTTAGGGAGGCGAGAGCAAAGCAATCCATACAAGTCATCAACTCTGAAACACCAAATATTAAATGTTACCACCAAATCAATTTCACATATCAATTTTACAAATCGTCCCCAACTGTCCAAAAAAAAAAAAAATCGTCCCCAACACTTTCCAATATTTCTTTTCTTATCTAAAACAAAATTTAAAAACTATATTTTATTTTGCAAGTTAAAAATGGTTATTTAAACCTGATTATTTAATCTAACACTAATTTGTTTAATTTTTGGAATGATTTTTTTCCAAGTCGAACTTACATTATTCATAGATAATTTAATTCTTTTTACGTGTAAAAATTCTTTAGTGTGTATAAAATAGAATCTGCATACCAAAAGTCTTTATTAGACAAATATTTATTTATTTATAATTCATAAAAGTGAACGAAATATGTGTGAATGAATTTTTATTAAAGTATTATGATCATGTTTATTTTAATAAATAAGAGAGCTGAAACGAGATTTTTTAAAAACCAAACTCGAACGGTAAATATCCATATACTATTATAGTTACAAAATTAATCTTTCATTACTATTGACATAAAACTAAAACCAAAACAAAAATTTAACGATAAAAAAAGAAAAGGTAAATTGACCTTTCAAGTAACAAATTTGTTAACTTACCATATGTGTGAATGGATTTTTATTAAAGTGTTATGATCAAGTTAATTTTAATAAATAAGAGAGCTAAAACGAGATTATTTTAAAACAAAACTTGAACTGTAAATATCCATATAATTACAAAGTTAATCTTTAAATACTATTGACATAAAACTTAAACTAAAACAAAAAAATTGACGATAAAAAAAGAAAAGGTAAATTGATCTTTCAAGTAACAAATTTGTTAGCTTACCATACATGATACATAACAAATCTTCCCATTAGATTTCTAATTAGTGGTAATTAGTCTTTCAACTAACAAATTTGTTAGCAAAACATACCTGCCGAATCTTCCAATTAGATTACCAAATAGTGGTAAATTAATCTTTCAACTAACATATTTGTTAAAAATCTTCCAATTAGTTAAAAAATTATGCAACCTTAAAAAAGATAAATATGAAGAAAAAGTTATACTAAAATGTCAATATATTTAATTAACGGTCTTTTTATGATAAGACAAACGTTACTCAATAAATGATCATCAATCATAATGCTGGGGTTTTTTTAAAGAACAGAAAAGAAAAGATAAAATAAAATAAAAGTAAATTAAATTAAATTAAAATTAACACCAAGCTGATGCGACTGTGAGCGTTCGTCCCATCCAACCAAAGCAGATCCCACCTTTTTGTTCCTGCACAGTAAATCCCGGATTGCCACGTGTCCCACCACTGAGTTTAGAACGAAGTGAGTCAGCAACGAGTGAACTTATCGGTTGATCCTTGAATCCAGCCATGCGCAACCGGGCCGTCCACTTACCGAAGACTTCACATCTTTCAACACGTTCTTTACCTTCGCACGCAAGCGAGTTACCCATTCTCCGACCCAATCCCTCCTCAATCTTCACTCGCTGTGAACTCTCTTTTGGCACTGTTGCCTCAAGCGACTCAAATAATGCACCGTAGTAGCTACACGCTTCATTCACACGTGGCACAAACGACGACGTATTTCCATTCATCTCTTGCTCCACCACTGTCACCACACTCGGAGATAACCCCTTAACACGCCGGAGCAAATCGTCTCTATAATTCTCAGTCGAAACACTCTCGTCCGGCAAGTTATACAATTTGAAAGCGAAATTCACTGCTAAAACTTCATCTTTTTCCAAACCAACCCTTTTATCATATACTTTAAAACTAGTTAAGTTGAAGATTAAGCTTAACCCAACTTTATTTGCAAGTGTTTTTAAGGAATTACCAACAGCTTTTAACCTTTCTTCACTTCCCTTAGCAACATAATCAGTAAAAGTCGAGATCTTTAGAATCGTGGGCTTATGAGGAGCTTTACTCGAAGCCAGCGCGTAGAGTAAATGTACATATTGTCCACCTTGGCCTATGTCAAAATCGATGACATGTAACTTCTTGATGCTGTCGTCATTCGATAATGTTGTAGCTTCGAGGATAGCTAGGTTCGCTGCCATGAACCCAAGCTTGAAACAAGGTGAAACATCGTACAACATTTGGGTTGAAATTGTATGTTCTTTGCTGAAAAGCTCGGAAACTGGAGCTGGATACTCCGTGGGTAACACGCGCGACCGTAAAGCAGAAGCCATATAAGAAATTAACCTCTGTTCGGCAGTACCTTTCACGTCTGACATCTGTGTAAGCCGCGTGAGGATTTCGGAAGCAATCTCCGGCTTCCTTTCAGAAATCTCTGAAGCTGCACCTGTTATCAATTGTTTGGGAGAAGGTGCAGGAACAGGAGGAGAAACCAAGGTAGCCGGACATGAAGAAGATGAAGATGATGATGAGGATGAAGTTGGAGATGGTGATATGGGTTTAGTGTTTGGGTTCGGGTTCGGGCTGGGGGTTATCAAACTCTGAATGGCTTCAGACCACTCACACACTGTAACCGCGGGCACTGTGTTAGTATCGCCTTGGAATTCTTCATCTTCGTCATGTAAAAGCTTCTTTTCCAATTCTTGTAGCTTATTCACCGTATCCTCATCCAATTCTTGATTAATATTAGCCTTATTAGCCATAGTAGCTGCATGGTTCTGAACCAATTTTGTAAAGTAGAGATTGGCATCGTTGTTATTGTTGTTGTTGTTTATGGTGATTGGTAGTGGTACTGGGTGACAAAGTTGCTGAAGAAGCGGAAGATTGTAACGTGGATTCGTTGTAGGAACCTCTGAAGGGGTGGAGAAATCCATCGGAGAAATAGGCGATATAGGTGACGTTGCCGCATGTTGGAAAGTTCTGGGCTTTACGTTACGAAAATAATGACCGAAATTATGCTGCTGCTGCTGCTGATTTTGTCGTTGTTGGAGTTGTTGTTGTTGCTGCAGTTGAAACTGAATAAATTGATTATGTTGTTGTTGAAACTCAGCTATCGATCTTTTTCCGATTAAATCGGATCGCCGGTGAACGATCTGAGCACTCGGGTTGGGTGAAACTCCGGTGAAGGTTGACCTGTTTTGAATTTGGGGATTATTCAAAGGCATGGTGGTATTGGATCTTTCCGGAGCGATTCCGCCGTTATTGAAAAACTCAGAGCCTCCACCGGAAAATCCAGAAGACATTGTCGCCGGTGATGACTGAAGAACCTTTGAGCTACTTGAATTGAATTACAACTGGACAAGAAGATTTGTAAGAAAGAATTACACTTACAAAATATCTGTATATAAAATAAAAAGATCAAGATCAGAAGCGGTGGGGTGGAAAGGTAAATAAGATGAGAGTCTGGGTCGGCTTAAGTTAATGGAGGATTGATATAGAAAGTTTTATGAGGTTTCCAACTGGCTAATAGTAATACTATGAGGGTCTCTTCTGTTTTTCTTTTCTTTTTTAAAAAAAAGAAAAAAACATTAAAACGAAACGTTACCTCCTTTGTATCCGGATTTTGGTTCTCTAGAAATTTACTTATTTTCTTATAAATGATTATAATATTCCACTATTTCACACCATAACAATAGATTATACACTCATATTTAGAGAGTAATTCGAGTCATGTATCTCTCATTTATATTTTTAAAATATAGAAAAATTTTAAATTCATTTGAGTTAATTCATTCTATATTTTTTTGCTCTTTTTTATTGAACTCTTGGCGTAGTGGAACTTGTCTCAAATACTGAACGCTCGTGATTTTTAAATATAGAATCCCGACAGTCTTGTTTCACATCAGATACGATATGCCTTCGACTCAAATAATAAGATAATACAATTCTTGAATGAGGTATCCAACTCCAGGGATGAACCGAAAGTTCTTTCTTGCGTTATCTAGATAAGAACGACTAGTTAAGGATACATGTCATGTTATAATAATTAAGGATTATGATATTATTAATATTAAATGAAACAGTTACCCAACTTGAAAAGGTTATTTTTTTCTTCAAAACTTCAAACCTAAGCTTCTTACTATTTTTAGCTTACTTTTTTTATATTCTTTTTCCTCACCATCTCGCCATCTCTACCAACCTTTCCCTTACTCCCAACGATTTGTGAATGGTGCTTTGTTGGAGGTTTAGTTGTGTGGTATGGGCTGATATTTGCAAAGTTTAACGATTAGAATGGGGTGTTGGGGATAAGTTATAGGTGTGAAACTGGCTAGGGTTAAGAATTGATGAAAAATAAATGTATGTGTGAGACTATTGTTTAATTATATTTTACTTAGATTTTTTGCATAATACAACAAGTTTATATATGTCAATGAACATAAATTTATCTTGATTTTGAAAAGAAAAGAAGATATATTGAATCTAAAGTTATGAACACGGTATCACTTGTGAGTGATCATTATGCACGAATATAAAATAACATGTCATGTATGTTTGTCAGCATTCATATTACATGTTCTAAATCACGCGACAAATTATACAACTTACTCTAAAAGGAAGAGGAATATGTATGTCATATCCATTATTAACCTTACGAGGTAGTTTGCAATTAATAATGTATAGGCTGTTATCTAAAACTCTTGAATATATAATCTCATAATTCTTTTATTACAAAATCTAAGAGTGTATTTATAAGGGATTGTAACCATTTAATTATTCAATAGTACTTTTTTATAATCCGACAAATAATTAGAATATCGATTAAAAATAAATGTATGTTAATATCTTCCACCATGTGCACATGTATCTATAATACAACATGTAGTTATATTTATTAAAATATAAAATAATTAAGGTTAAGGTTAAGGTTAGGGTTAGGGTTAGGGTTAGGGTTAGGGTTTGGGTTTGGGTTAGGGTTAGGGTTAGGGTTAGGGTTAGGGTTAGGGTTAGGGTTAGGGTTAGGGTTAGGGTTACAGTTATGGTTACGGTTAGGGTTAGGGTTAGGGTTAGGGTTAGGGTTAGGGTTAGGGTTAGGGTTAGGGTTAGGGTTAGGGTTAAGGTTAGGGTTAGGGTTAGGGTTAGGGTTAGGGTTAGGGTTAGGGTTAGGGTTAGGGTTAGGGTTAGGGTTAGGGTTAGGGTTAGGGTTAGGGTTAGGGTTAGGGTTAGGGTAAGGGTTAGGGTTAGGGTAAGGGTAAGGGTTAGGGTTAGGGTTAGGGTTAGGGTTAGGGTTAGGGTTAGGGTTAGGGTTAGGGTTAGGGTTAGGGTTAGGGTTAGGGTTAGGGTTAGGGTTAAGGTTAAGGTTAAGGTTAGGGTTAAGGTTAGGGTTAAGGTTAGGGTTAAGGTTAAGGTTAAGGTTTAGGTTTAGGTTTAGGTTTAGGTTAGAGTTTAGGTTAGAGTTTAGGTTAGAGTTTAGGTTAAGGTTAAGGTTAAGGTTAAGGTTAAGGTTAAGGTTAAGGTTAAGGTTATAGTTAAGGTTAAGGTCTGGTTAAGGTTAAGGTTAAGGTTAAGGTTAAGGTTAAGGTTAAGGTTAAGGTGAAGGTTAAGGTTGAGGTTGAGGTTGAGGTTGAGGTTGAGGTTGAGGTTGAGGTTGAGGTTGAGGTTGAGGTTGAGGTTAAGGTTGAGGTTGAAGTTAAGGTTAAGGTTGAGGTTAAGGTTAAGGTTAAGGTTAAGGTTAAGGTTAAGGTTAAGGTTAAGGTTAAGGTTAAGGTTAAGGTTAAGGTTAAGGTTAAGGTTAAGGTTAAGGTTTAGGTTAAGGTTAAGGTTAAGGTTAAGGTTAAGGATAAGGTCAAGTTTAAGGTTAAGGTTAAGGTCAAGGTCAAGTTTAAGGTTAAGGTTAAGGTTAAGACTAAGGTAAGGCTAGGGATAAGATTAAGGCTACTGCTACAACACATGCTAAGGCTTAGACTAAGGCTACAGTTAAGTTTAAGGTTAAGGTTAATGTTAAATTTAAGGTTAGGTGTAATGTTGAGGTTTAGGTTTGGGTTTAGGTTAAGGTTAATATTAAGTATAAAGTTAAAATTTTGGGTTAAGTTTAAGGTTAAATCTAAAGGGTAATGGTTAAAGTCAATGTTTAGGTCAAGGGTAAGGTTAAGGTTAATGAATAAGGTTAAGGTTTAGGTAAAGGTTAAGTTTATGTTTAAGGTTGAGAAGTCAGAGGAGCTAAAAGAGGATTTTTGAACTAATTGGGTGTGGCAAAATACCAATATTAGGTAATTGATTGTAATATAGATGATATGTTTAGAATATTATAATACTAATTAATTAATGGTCTTAATTATTGTGGGGTCAGAAACGATCCTGACCACTACTTATGTAGAGGTAGGGCTGCAAACGAACCGAACCGAGCCGAACTTTAGCTTTCTTGAGTTTGTTTGCTAATGTTTTAGTGAGCTTGAGCTTGGTTTGAGTTTGATAAGAACCGAGCCGAACCGAACTTTAGCTTTCTTGAGCTTGGTTTGTTAACTAACGAGCCGAACTCAAACAAACCCTTAGCGAACTCAAACTCGAGCCCTTGGTGAGAGTATCGGTTCATTCGCAGCCCTAGATACTAGAAGTATATTTATTAGATATAAAAAAATATACTTATTGAATATAAAATATTTTAGTTACGATTGATTACATATACAAAAGTTTTACGTAGTTTTGACTTTTTGTATATATATATATAACTTTTAATTGAATATATCTACCAAGCCTATTAACGAGCTCTTACCGAACCCTTACCAAACTGTTCACGAGCTTAACGAGTCGAGCTTATATAGGTTTGAGTTTGTCTCGTTTAGTAAACGAGCCTGAATTTTAAGCTTGAGCTTGGCTCGTTTAAGTAACGAGCCGAACTCAAACAAACCCTTAGCAAACTCAAACTCGAGCCCTTGGTGAGAGTATCGGTTCATTTGCAGCCCTATGTAGAGGATTTAGATAGTAGAAAAGTTATTTGTTGTATGATATAGATATTCAAAATAAGATACAAGGAAAATAAAAGATAAGGATCGAATTAAATGAGGAATATTACACTCTTGTAATATTATTTTATTATTATATTAGGTAATTAAACGAAGACATTGTAATGATAATTAATAATAAAATAGGTAATTTATTGGTATTAATTGTGAAATTCCATTAATATGATTTTGCAAAGTATTTTTTAAGCAAATATAATAATTACTAATATTTCGTAAAACTTTTAATATTCTCTTTTTTATTCATCTTTTTAAAGGTTTAATTAGATTTTTTTATAATTTCTTATACAACGTGTTTATAGTTTTGCTTATTGTAATGTTTCTTTTTTTTGTAAAGTTTTTTTTTTTGAAAAAGTAATTATTTGTTTACTTTATTAAATAACAATAGCTCCTTTATAGGCTATCTTTTTCAAAATTAGTAGAAATAATTAATGTCATTAATGTAAATGAGTAAAATATGAACGATCACAACCGTTCTTTTATGTAAAGGATCCACACCGCCGAGTAGTGTATTTTCAAATATAGATGTAAGTCTGATTAATTTAAAAGAACATTAATATCTATATTATAAAACAAAGGAATTTTCTAAGGTCCAAAAGCTCTACATAAGTGGTGGCCATGATCGTTTCTGATCTACAATCACTAAGACTAAGGATGAAAAACAGATTCGAAATATCCGATTTCTAATTAGAAAATTCTGATTTCCGATTTTTCTAGAAAAATAGGACCGGAATTGAAACTACGTATAAATTTATAAAATTTCCGAATTTTTCGATCCAATTTTATTTCTGAATTATATTTTCAATGTTATATTGTAGATATTAAATATTAAGAAAAAAAGTATACAACTGAAAATGTTGAAAAAATTCAGAACAAAAAATGAAAAGAAAAAGTAAGCGTTGTAATTTTTTTTTATGTTCGAAAAAAAGACAATGAAACATGATAAAACCTAAAACCCATCTCACATTGTAATCAAAACAAAAATAGACCTCTTCACACTTTTTTTTGTCAGGAAAAAACAAAACCAATTTACATCCTTAGCCGATACCCCTCCTATTATAAACCAAAGAAATACTACTAGAGAAAATAATAATTGAATCAAAAGGACATCCTAAGATATCAATATTGAACCTAACGCAAGTCTCACTTCTTGTTGAAAAAAAAAGTCTCACCTTCCTGGTATCCTACCAAGTCGCTCTTCTGCATAAGAAAACCGCAACCACTCGTGGACCATTCTCCACCATCATTAATCGGGCTAGACTACGCTATCAGCAAAAGGTCCAAAATTCTTTATTATAATTAAGAACGACTAGTTAAGGATACATGTCATGTTATTATAACTAAGGATTATGATATTATTAAACCATCTAATATTAAATGAACTGTTACCCAACTTGAAAAGGTTATTTTTTTCTTCAAAACTTCAAACCTAATCTTTTTACTACTTTTAGCTTACTTTTTTTTATTCCTTTTCCTCACCATCTCGCCATCTCAACCAACCTTTCCCTTACTCCCAACGATTTATGAATGGTTCTTTGTTGGACGTTTAGTTGTGTGGTATGGGCTGATATTTGCAAAGTTTAACGATTAAGATGGGGTGTTGGGGATAAGTTATAGGTGTGAAATTGGCTAGGGTTAAGAATTGATGCAAAATAAATGTAAGGGTGAATTATACATAGGGTCTTGAAGACCATATTTTTTCTCTATAGAGCATGGTCTAGGAATTCATTATTATTAGGGACCTTTGTTTTGACAATTGTCTTTCCTACCCTTACTAACACTAAAAGACAACAATAGTGTGATGTTACTGTTTCTCTCTCCACTACCTACCACTACCCACCTACCTCCAACCTCCGACCACCTACCACCGACCTCTGACCACCGACCTCCGACCCCCGACCTCCGACCACCAGTCACCGGTCACCGGAAAAAACATAGAGTATCGGAAAAACATAGAGTACTCTATATATTTGCTGAGTACTCTATAAATTTACGGAGTACTCTCTAAATTTTTTCGAGTGCACTAATAAAATCTCGGAGTACTCTAAGAAAATCTCGGAGTACTCTTAAAATTGGTGAGTATTCTAAAACAATTAGAGAGTAATTTAAAAAAAGCAATGAGTCTAAATTAAAAATAGTGAGTATTATTCAAACAATCATTATTATTACATAATCAGAAAAAAAGGAAAATCTATTTGGTTTGACCAAATCTAGATCTGGTCAACCATGTCAAACTAAAAAAAAAAATACCTTCTTCACGCGTGAACAAACGCCACCAGCTCGCGCGAATAACAGCATCACCGAGGGTGAACTCCGTTCTCCATGGCAGCAGCAGTCTCGCAGACCAGCGAAGAACACGTTGTAGCCTTGATCAGAGTTGCAGAATTGAAGCAGCAGTTATTCGCCCTTTCCGTTCATTGCAGTGGTGGTGGCCTTCATCTCGCTGCTGGATCGAAGAAGAGCAGCGAACAACCATCTCCGAGCTGGCCTTCATCTCGCTGCTGGATCGAAGAAGAGCAGCGAGGATCGATGCTGCTTCACCATGGCCGGAAAACTTTCGCTGCTTCACCATGTCTGGAGAGGATCGATGCAGCATCTCCGGCAAAAATATTTACAGATCTAAGGCGAGGATCGATGCTGCTTCACCATGGCTGGAGAGGATCGATGCTGCAGTGGTACTTCAGTGCTTCGGAGCTAGGTTTCAGAGCAGTGGTGGTGGTTGTTGGAGTAGACGCAGCTGGAGATGGTGGTGGTGGTGCGCTGCAACACAGAAGAAGCTGTGGTGGAGAAGAACGAGCCATGGAGGACGATGGGTGATGGTGTTGGTGGTTTTTAGCATTTTCGGTGGTGGTGGTGGTGGTGTTATGGTGGTGGTGGCGGTTTTGAAGAGAGAGACAAAATAGAGAGTGTTTAGAACGTGAATGAAATTGTAAATGGGAATAATTAGTATATATAGGAATAAAAAAAACAAAAGAGGGTATAATTGTAAATGGGGTTTTAGGTCTATAGTGTTAAATTCTTTTTGAGGTCTTTAGTAAGAAGATTAGGTAAGGGGAGTTTCTAATTAGAAGAGGAGGGTGTCTTCACGACCCTAAGTGGTATTTTCTCTAAATGTAATATGTGAGAGTATTGTTTAATTATATCTTACTTAGATTTTTTTGCATAATACAACAAGTTTATATACGTCGACGAACATAAATTTATCTTGATTTTGAAAAGAAAAGAAGATATATCGAATCTAAAGTTATGAACACGGTATAACTTTTGAGTGATCATTATGCACGAATATAAAATAACATGTCATGTATGTTTGTCAGCATTCATATTACATGCTCTAAAACACGGGAAAAATTATACAACTTACTCTAAAAGGAAGAGGAATATGTATGTCATATCCATTATTAACCTTACGAGGTAGTTTGCAATTAATAATGTATAGGCTGTTATTTTAACTCTTGAATATATAATCTCATAATTCTTTTATTACAAAATCTGAGAGTGGATTCATAAGGGATTGTAACCATTTAATTATTCAATAGTACTTTTATAATCCGACAAATAATTAGAAATTCGATTAAAATAGATGCATGTTAATATCTTCCACCATGTGCACATGTATCTATAATATAACATGTAGTTACATTTATTAAAATATAAAATAATTAAAAGGTCAATGATCCAAATGGGTCCCATCAATTGATAAAAGGTCCATAAACATATTTCCTATTACGCAATAGATGAAAGTGACCTTATAAACCAATTAAATGATAGGACATGCATGAGAAAAAAAATTATTAAACAGTTATTTCTCAGACGATAAGCTCACAACAAATGCAGACCTGGTCACTCTCTCCTCCAAATAAAAATATGTAACATATAATCACAAACCAAACAAAAATTCAAGCAAACCCTAGCAATTTTAAATAACTAAGCATCGATTTGAAGCCACATTAATAGATAGATATGTAAAAATCGTTAACAGAGAGTTCCGAGTTCATATTTTGGGGTCGTTCAAATGCTTAAGTAGCATTAATGGTAACATTCAAAACCCTAAGTGAGTGTAAATGTTTCTCAGATTTTGTGTTTTGTTGTTTACATTATTGCATATGTGTGTTTTTTGTTCGTTTAGGAAATTTTTTGTGGCATGAATTTATTTGTTACTGGTGATAGGGTTGTTAGTCTTAAATATGTATAAACTTTGTTAGGCTAGTTAATGTTTGTGTAGATGAGTAGTTGTTTGACAATTTTACCCTAATGTGATTTTATCCATTAGTGTTGTGATAAAGTATGTGTATGAAATTTGTTAGGCTATGTAGTATTTATGTGAATGGATAGTTATTGTTTTATTATTAAACAGTCTACTTTGTATTATTTCAAATGGAACTTACATATTTGGATTCATAAGATAGGATGGTTATGTTGTTTGTGTAAATAAGAGACCAAACGTAAATTTACCCATCAGTGGTGATTTGTTGCACATGGGGATCTAAGCTTCCAACCATTTGTAGTTTATGTAATACTTAACATATGTGTATTTTGTTAATATTCACCTACATTTGATGAACAAAAATTGTTTAGTATCAATCTTCACTAGGGTCATTATTCCAAGTTTTTGAACAGGCTGGAGTAACAAGTTGTGTGAAAACGTCTACCATTTTTCGAAACAAAGCATTGGAAGATTGGAGTTATTGTCGATTAAGTAGAACAACTAAGAAACGAGTAATCCTAACTAAAGATGGACACAATGTAGAAAGAATTATATACTCTAAAAAACTTATGTTTTGTTGGGATTCAGGTTTAGTCATTGTTTTTCCTTTGTTTATGATGTCTCCTCATTTGTGATAATATAATATACTTCAGAGACATCATTTTAGGCTTATTTATTAGTTTATAGGTCGATCTTAGCTTAATTTAGTGCACTTTCCTATTTTGAGTCTTGATTTGTAGAATTATTATTTTTAGAGCATATTAGGTTTAATTGTTTATTTAGTGTGAAGCTTTAAAGATAATTATGGAGATTAATTAGAGTCCAAGTCAAAGACTACAACTTATGGAAAGAGATTTGCATGGAAATTGGAGATAAGGAAACAATTGCTAAAAAGATGGAAAAGGAAAAGCTGCCTAAATCTGGGATTCTGCACACACGTCTAAAGATTGGTGTTTTTACCTAAGAAATAGGCCGAATTTGGTAATTTCCTTCAAAAGGGCCTAGATAATTCTGTTGCGATTCTTTTGGTATCTTATGGAGCAAAATCCGACCAATAACGAAGAAGATACACTCAAAACGGTCCAACAGTGTTTTACTTACGAATTTGAGTTGGGCTAGGAGTCCATTACTTGAAGTTATCTCCACCAAACGAATTAGGTCAACCTCTACACTATAAATACAGCCTCTTAACACTCTTAAATCATCCTTGGCCAGACCTTAAGGCCAAGAGGAATCTACAACACAAGAGAAGAAGTCTGGAAGGAGCTGTGCAACAACTATGTCTCCTTCAACCTCTTATTTTGTAATTCTTCCTTCTTCTTTTCTTTGTATGAACTAATTCTATTAGCTTAGGTTTTGCATAATGTATAAACTATGAATTCTAATTCTTCTATCTAAGTTCTTTGGGAATTATATGTTTTAATCTGATATTAGCTACTTACCTTTATATTTGATTATGTGTTTTGATTTAATGATTGTTTTCCGTGCTAGTGCACGAGTATAGGATTACCTTAATAGTAGTTAGATGGTCACCGTAACTGGGTGTTTAACTATTGAACCACCACATAACGTCTAGTGTCGATAGCAGTTCTGACAAAACATACTTCTAACTAGATAGTCATTAGGGTTTGTTTTAATCACCGTATCACCAAGATTGCAGTATTTGCTTAGGGCCTTAGTGGCGTTCGATAACCCTATTTGAAATTACTTCTTGGTTGTGACGTAGACCCCTTAGTCGCTGGTGGTCCTTAGTGTGTTCTAAATAAATGCAAATAATAATCGAACCACAACCGCAAGTGTACGGTTGTCCCAAGTAGTATTTCTGATAATACAGATTCGTTCCAAGGACGGGATGGTTGACTACAATGCTTATCTATTAATGATTGATGCACTTATGAAAACAAATAAAGATAATATGTTTGTTTGGTTTTGTATTAATCCTAAGGAATGAAAGACTAATGCGAAAATGTAAATAAATAACTAAGACGCAAGTAAATAAAAGTGATACGCAAGTAAGAGCAGGTAGTACTTGAGAGGCGCAAGGGTTTACCTAACTATCATTCATTTCATACATTGTTTAAGGGACAAATCGGTAAATTTGTATTGGTCGGGATTCTAAAATCTCCTTACCCCCGTCAGGGTGGACTAAGGAGCAACTCTCAAATGCTACAAACCCCGTCAGGGTGATTATAGTCCACTCTCAAGTGTTTAAGTTCAAATTACCCAATAGGTCATAGGTTTAATTAAGCTCGTCAGAGTCAATAATTTCTAACCTACATTCATTAACTAGTTCGGTACCTAAACCCCCCGTCAAGGTGATCCAATCGCCACTAATTGGAATAGCCTAGATACTAAGACCTATGATTGGTTAATTACGTCAAAAATAGTAGATAAAGTGCAAATTAAAGAAAAATACAATTCACCCAATTTGATTTAAATAATAATAATCCCAAATCCAAATGTATAAAACGAAATCAAATTGGGATTAACCCATTATGCGTTCTCAAGCACTAAATTAGTTTAGCTCATAATAATTGAAAAGATAAAAACTAAAGAAATAAATAGGTTCAACATGTTTTACAGAATAAAATAGAAGAACCTAATTACGGAATTGAATTGGCTGAGAAGTGGAGATATAGACCGTCTCCAGCTCTTGCTTCTTCTCTTCCTGCCTCTAGCTTCTTCTCTGGTGTCTGACTCTTAAGCGTATGTTGTATTATGAAAAAGATATGAAGAGTCTGTGAAAATAGAGGTCTCAAGCCCTTTTATAATGTTAAAAACGGATTAGGGCTTGGACTTAGGAATAAATCAATAATTAAATGTCCAAGCCCAAATTCTAAGCCCAAAATCCCGTAACTGCTGATACACCTTCACTAAAACGGCTTTTCCCGATGCGTTATGACTCCGATTGACCTCATTCCAGTTGCTAAAGTTCCGTAACTCGATAAGGAATGTTTTCTCTTCAAAGGTCAGCGGCTAAATCATCTCTTAAGCACCTCGAAATCAGCAATCTATAGCCTGGAAAATGGATTTTCAGCTCTAAAAATAATATCTTCGGGATTTATCTTCAAGTTTTGACTCTATATCGCGATCTTTGACTTTCTCCTTGGATTCCTCTTCTAGCTAACATCTAAAACCTGTAAAATCTTCACTAAAAATACCAATATTACGCGCAAAAGCTTAATAAATCAAAAATGCCAGAAATAAAAGAGGAAAATCATATTATTGCATATTAGCACCAAAAGTCTATCTAAATAGTCAAATAAACACCAAAAATGATGTCTCCTAAGGGTCGAAAATAAGAACATTTAAGGAGACATCAAGACCCCCAACTCAAACCTTTGTCGTCCCGACAAAGCAAAACTAAAAACAAGGGGAGTGAAGTAGATGCAAGAGAAAATAGAAGCTAGCAAATAAACCCTAAAGCAATGCTAAAGATAAATCTCATATAGAAAACATTAAGAACTAACATATACATACACTAATCATGCAACATCAAACATAAATAATCTCAATCATAAAATTAAAGTCGCAATGCTTGAAGGTTACACTTGTACTCATCTCTGTATGATGGCTATAGGGTGGTCATTAATCCTAACTAGCTTTGAACGCTCCACCTAAATATTCCCTATCAACATAAGTATAAATTCACTATGTATTTAAAAATCAAGAGGTCTTTATGGTTTTAATATTGGCTTAAGGACGGTATGGATATATATTTGGTAAATTTGAAGTGAGCTTTTGGCTCTCTCCTCACTTACCATCAACAATGTCCTCGAGCTTGAGTTTACGCTCAAAAATGTTCTCACTCACCCATTTGACGCGCTAATGTTGCGTCCCCAATGTCAACCCAATTAAAACTAAGATGATTTCCAAAAATATTCCACTTTGCCGGTTTATTTTATTCTTTCTTTTTATTTTCTTTTTTTTTTTTCATTTCTTTTCTTCTTCTTTTTTGTACAAGATACCCATGATCATCATTTTGATGTGAAAAGTCATGTCTCTTATAAATTATTTATTTATTTATTTTTTTTTTTTTCTCTATTTTCTTTTCAAATCCCGGCAAAGGGTTACAAATAATAATATCATCTACATTTTTGTGCCTCAATACAAACACATATAATCCCTTCCCAATGTAAATTCCCAAATGCGGACCCTCCACCCCAAACTCAAGCTCGAGACTAGTCTCAGGGTTGTGATTCAAGTGCGGGTCATTTGGTCATGCCTAATAATCTAAAGGATAATGGGCTTATATCGTGGCTACAAAAGAAAAGGCTTAAGGCTCAAAATTGGGCTAAGACGGATAAAATTATAATAAGGGATAGCAAGCTAAAAGGCTTCAAATGGCTAACAAAGAACTGCCCCTATCATTTTCCTAAGTACATAGCTTGTCTTTAGTTCATATCTAGGTGGGTTCTCTACTAATTAGGATTTCACGTTCTACACACCAAACATATTCCTTAAGTACAAGCTTACTTCATTTGCATTGTTCATTAATTTTTCCTATCAATTACCTATGTTCGCATGCAATTGTAAGTGCGTTCTATGTTAATCCCTAAAGTTCACTATTTACTATCATTGATTCATCAAAAGTATGCTTAAAAGGGTCATTTAAAATCTTCTACAGTCAAACGCAACTCCGAAAATTCTTTTATTGAAAGCAAATAAAACACATAACACATAAAAAAACTGGGATGAGGCAACGAACCCCACCCCAAACTCAAAAATGAGTCGTGTCCCCACGACTCGAAAAGACTCAAAGCAATAAAATAATCTACACTAAATGAGAAAGAAAAGAAAACGTATCTTAACCAGCGCGAGGCTGGTGTCGGTGTTGCGTCCAAGTTGAGGTTTTGAATTCTTCTTTTTCAATGGTTGCGTTTAAAGTGTTCTTCATTACCTCGAGCTTCTTCAAATTTCCCACGTTTTCATTTATTACTTGCCCTCTAAGCATCATCTCTTCTAAGAAAATCTTCCTCAATACCCAATTCTCTTTCTTCACCATGTTCTTCGTACCTTTTCCTAACCTTCATGGTCATCTCCGATGACCCCAAACTCAAAGCTTCAAGACCCTCAAAAGGTTTGGATAAAATTGTGATTTTAGTGTTCTTGAAGGTTTGGGTTTGAATTATGGATTGATTAGAGCTGGGTCATGGATATTTCAAGGTTTGGGAAAGGTTTAATGGATAAACTTTAGCTTTGGTGAAAGAAAACTTCGGATTAAAGTGTTAATCTTTGGTATTTTGGGATGATTTATGGTATGATTGTGAGCTTGGATGATGTTTAGAGGGAAGGATTGGTGGTATGATGTTGTTTTGATGATGATTTTAGGAGTAGTTGGAAGGTAGGATTCGTCAATGGAGGCTTAGCATCTTTTTTTTTTTTTTTTTTTTTTTTTTTCTGACGCAAGCCTCTTGCGTCGTCGCTGACGCAGTGATCAGAAATTCCAGCTTCTTCGGCCGGCTAGCCGGCGGATACGCGATGGCGCATTTCGAGACGCAGCAACCTTGCGTCGTCGCTGACGCAAGGACCAGAAACTCCTTCCTCTTTGGCCGGCTAGCCGGCGGATTCGCCGGCATGCCGGTGGATTTCTCGCTGGCGCGAATGGTGACGCAGCAATGCTGCGTCATCGCTGACGCAATGGTCAGAGAGTTTGGGGGTCTTCAGCGTTTTGGCCGGTATGCCTGCGTATCGGCCGGCTAGCCGGTCAAACCTGCTGTTGACTCCATAATTTTTTCGTTTTCTCCTCGTTTTGACCCCAAACTCATGACCATTATACCCCTGAAATCATCAAAAACAACTACCCTTCCTCATTTCTTAATAATAAACACTAAATTAACGAAAATCAAACTAAACTAAACTACGAAATTGAAATACTTAAACTAATATACAAGAAATGGCTTTTGTTTAACGTCGTTAAGCTCGACGGGTTACCTCATTCCTTTAGTCATTGACATAACCTCCCCAGCAGTGAGTGAGGTTGTCAATATTTGCAACTCGAAATTTACATCCCTTGGCTTTTATTCCCACTAGTTTATCTGAGATAACCTTTGCAACCACGAATGGTCCTAGCCAAGAGCTTTTTGATTCACATGTCTTTGGAGGAGGTTTAGGCTTTTTCATAGCAACTTCTTCGCCTGCTTTAAACTCCTTTTTCTTCCTTTCCTTCTTAGGTTCCCTCGGAACCTTCGTGACACGTGATTTTTCTTTCTTCTTCGCAAGATTGGGTGGTGGATTTCTCTTAGGATTTGGAGGAACGTTGATCGGTGGTTTCTTTCTTAGTTCTTTTTCCTCCACCCCTAAGGTTTCCACAACATTAATTGGCTCTTTTCTTACCGGTTCCATTACATCTACACGAAAACATTCTTCATTGGAATCCGGAAACTTCATAGGTCTAAACACATTAAACTTCATCTCCTCGTCTTGGATTCTCATGATCATTTCGCCGTTTTCTACATCAATCAAAGTACGCCCCGTGGCTAGGAATGGTCTTCCCAAAATGATGGGGACATTCCTATCCGCGTCGTAATCAAGTATAACGAAATCAGCGGGAAAAATTAACGTACCTGCCTTAACGAGGACATCTTCAATTCGGCCTTCCGGATGTGCAAGAGATCGATCCGCCATTTGCAAGACCATAGAAGTGGGTCTTGCTTTAATATTAAGCTTATCAAAGATAGATTTGGGCATAAGATTTATGCTTGCACCCAAATCACATAGTGCCTTACCTCTCCACTCATTACCAATAGATATCGGAATTGTAAAGCTCCCAGGATCAACTAACTTTGGAGGTAATTTACCTTGACAAATGGCACTACATTCTTCAGGAAGACCAATCATCTCATTATCACAATACGGCCTTTTGTTGGTGAGGGCTCTTTTCAGAAACTTAGCATACTTGGGTACATCTCTAATAGCTTCTAACAACGGAATATTTATGCTAAGACCTCTTACCTTGTTAAAGAATTTTTGATAATCAGCCATATCACCCTTCTTCTGAACTCTTGATGGAAATGGTGGAGGAGGACGGCTTATTAGAGTATCATCTTTCTTCTTCGGAATTTCATTAGGCCTCTCCACTTCTTCTACTTCAACTTCTTTATCTTCAATCACCACCTCTTTTTCTTTTCTAACTTCTTTTTCTTTCATAATCGGAAAAGGAGGTGGAGGAAGGTTCTTACCACTTCTGAGAGTAATAGCTTTACAATCTTCGATTTGGATTGGATTCTCAGTATCGCTAGGAAGTTGTCCTTGTGGACGTTGATTCAACTGTTTATTAATTTGACTTAGCTGATTCTGGAATATCTTCATATTTGCTTCAACTACGTTTTGACGTTCCCATGCTGCGTTTTGACGTTCCATAGCTTGTGTCTGAAGAGCGATTAAACTTTCAACTGTTTTCTGAAGGTTAACTCCTTCTTGTGGATGGGCAGGTAAGGCTTTCTGATTCATTGTGTCATCATAATTGTCTTGAGGAGCTTGTCTCTGAACATAATTTTGATTCTGTCCTCCTTGATAATTGTTGTGTGGTCTTGGATTGTAGTTGTTACCTTGGGGACGCGGTTGATACGCATAAGTAGGATTTGCTGCCCCATCAGGATTTGAGTATTGAAACCCCGGATGGTTTCTGTTAGGCTGATATCCATTACCACTTGAATTAAAGTTACCTCTATTGGACACGAACATCACGGATTCTTGATTGTTTTGACAATTTTCCCAACTATGATCATTGACACCGCAATACTCACATCCATATACCTCTTGTGCAACCTTTACCTCACCTATTTTGTTCGAAAAACCTTCTTTCACGGCTAGAGTAAGTTGTCTCAGTTGTTGTTCTAGTGTGGTTTGAAGCTTTGTCTCTAGCGTAGCAAACTTTTCTTCGATATTAACATTATTGACTCCTCCTCTAACTGGTGTTCTTACTGAACTCCACCCAACTTCATTCTTGACTGTTCTCTCTAAGATGATCTTTGCATGAGCGGGTTGAACTTGAAGAAAACCTGCACCACATAGCATATCCAATTTCTCTCTTGAAGTACCATCAAGGCCTCTATAAAATATTTTTAATTGTTGTTGTTCTGAAAAGCCATGATTGGGGACTCTACGTAAGCACATCTGAAATCTTGTCCAACTCTTACCCACAGTTTCATCGTATTCTTGACGGAAATTAGTCAACTCTAATTCAGCATCTAATCTCATATTACTCGGATAATACCTGTCGAAGAACGCAGCTTCTAATTGATCCCAATTGGTTATTTGTGTCGGATCTTGTGTATCATGCCATTCGCTTGCTCCATCAATAACAAAAAATTTAAACACAGCGTAGTACATCTGTTCTTTTGAAACTCCTTGTGTGATGTAAGAATCACATATCTGTTTGAATTTCTGTATCGCTCTAAGAGGATCTTCTCCAACTCTACCACGAAAATTTCCAAAGTTTTGGAATTGAGCTATCATACCCGGATCTGGACGAAACTTCGGAACATTTATATCTGGAGCACCTACTCCTATAGCAGGGGCACGGAATGGGACTTCTCGTGGGCCATTAGTAAACCAAGGATCTTGATTCATCACGATTTGAGCTTGTCCGTTATTGTTCTGAATATTAACGTTCTCCATTTGGTGAATTAATTCTTCTACTTCTAAGGATTCTTGTTCTTTCCTTCTCTTGTTAGCAAGTCTGATTAATGATTCTGGATTATTAAGGATCGGAGGTGTTGGCTCTAGATCCTTAAAGAGTCTCCTTCGCATACACCAAACTTAAAAACCTGAGAAACTAAACAAGCAAAAAGCGTAAAACTGATAAAAACAAAAATAAAAATAAATGCAACTATCACTAAAGGATAAACACCGTGGTCACACGCTACCGTCCCCGGCAGCGGCGCCAAAAACTTGGT
Organism: Nemophila menziesii; assembly: GCA_029959085.1. Taxonomy (NCBI): domain Eukaryota; kingdom Viridiplantae; phylum Streptophyta; class Magnoliopsida; order Boraginales; family Hydrophyllaceae; genus Nemophila; species Nemophila menziesii. Next base: position 25,042,676 of record JARWIR010000001.1, on the reverse strand, counting down.
GGTCCTTAGTGTGTTCTAAATAAATGCAAATAATAATCGAACCACAACCGCAAGTGTACGGTTGTCCCAAGTAGTATTTCTGATAATACAGATTCGTTCCAAGGACGGGATGGTTGACTACAATGCTTATCTATTAATGATTGATGCACTTATGAAAACAAATAAAGATAATATGTTTGTTTGGTTTTGTATTAATCCTAAGGAATGAAAGACTAATGCGAAAATGTAAATAAATAACTAAGACGCAAGTAAATAAAAGTGATACGCAAGTAAGAGCAGGTAGTACTTGAGAGGCGCAAGGGTTTACCTAACTATCATTCATTTCATACATTGTTTAAGGGACAAATCGGTAAATTTGTATTGGTCGGGATTCTAAAATCTCCTTACCCCCGTCAGGGTGGACTAAGGAGCAACTCTCAAATGCTACAAACCCCGTCAGGGTGATTATAGTCCACTCTCAAGTGTTTAAGTTCAAATTACCCAATAGGCCATAGGTTTAATTAAGCTCGTCAGAGTCAATAATTTCTAACCTACATTCATTAACTAGTTCGGTACCTAAACCCCCCGTCAAGGTGATCCAATCGCCACTAATTGGAATAGCCTAGATACTAAGACCTATGATTGGTTAATTACGTCAAAAATAGTAGATAAAGTGCAAATTAAAGAAAAATACAATTCACCCAATTTGATTTAAATAATAATAATCCCAAATCCAAATGTATAAAACGAAATCAAATTGGGATTAACCCATTATGCGTTCTCAAGCACTAAATTAGTTTAGCTCATAATAATTGAAAAGATAAAAACTAAAGAAATAAATAGGTTCAACATGTTTTACAGAATAAAATAGAAGAACCTAATTACGGAATTGAATTGGCTGAGAAGTGGAGATATAGACCGTCTCCAGCTCTTGCTTCTTCTCTTCCTGCCTCTAGCTTCTTCTCTGGTGTCTGACTCTTAAGCGTATGTTGTATTATGAAAAAGATATGAAGAGTCTGTGAAAATAGAGGTCTCAAGCCCTTTTATAATGTTAAAAACGGATTAGGGCTTGGACTTAGGAATAAATCAATAATTAAATGTCCAAGCCCAAATTCTAAGCCCAAAATCCCGTAACTGCTGATACACCTTCACTAAAACGGCTTTTCCCGATGCGTTATGACTCCGATTGACCTCATTCCAGTTGCTAAAGTTCCGTAACTCGATAAGGAATGTTTTCTCTTCAAAGGTCAGCGGCTAAATCATCTCTTAAGCACCTCGAAATCAGCAATCTATAGCCTGGAAAATGGATTTTCAGCTCTAAAAATAATATCTTTGGGATTTATCTTCAAGTTTTGACTCTATATCGCGATCTTTGACTTTCTCCTTGGATTCCTCTTCTAGCTAACATCTAAAACCTGTAAAATCTTCACTAAAAATACCAATATTACGCGCAAAAGCTTAATAAATCAAAAATGCCAGAAATAAAAGAGGAAAATCATATTATTGCATATTAGCACCAAAAGTCTATCTAAATAGTCAAATAAACACCAAAAATGATGTCTCCTAAGGGTCGAAAATAAGAACATTTAAGGAGACATCAGTCGCTCTCAAGGTCTAAGCTTGGGGAATTTAGAATCCTGACTAAGTATACCAAGAGCTAATATTCTCCCTTATGAACTAGATTTAATAGATAGAATTAGAAGGATTAGTGCATACTAGTAAAACCTAAGTTATATCTTTCATACTATCTTCTTTCTTTTCTTTTATTTATTTTATTGTCTTTTAATTTAGTAGTTTAGTTTTCTTATTAAAAACCAAATAAATATCTATCTTTCTCTTCTTTCTACTTGCGTATTATTATCTATCTTTAATATCTGCACTTGATAATTTGCATAAGTTCTCTCTAACTTTCGTCAGTCCCTGAGGAACGAATCTTCTTATCATTAAAACTTGCATACGTCCTGTAATACTTGCAGTACAGTGTTAGTTTAGGGTGTATATCTGCACTTATTTATATCCTTATTTTATCACACCTTAGGCCACACCAGTTTATTACAAAAAATGTTTATATATGTTACATTTTGAGATTTGAGATACTTGATAAAACTGACAGGCATAGTAATGGGTAAAATTCCATGATAAGTTATGGAATTTTACCTATCATAGTTATTGTACCATTCAGAATGTTAACAAAACACATACTCATTTAACTAACATCTAAACCGTTAATATTAAGTTTAAGGTTAAGGTTAAGGATAAGGTTAGGGTTAAGGTTAAGGTTAAGGTTAAGGTTAAGGTTAAGGTTAAGGTTAAGGTTAAGGTTAACTTTAAGGTTAAGGTTAAGGTTAAGGTTAATGTTTAGATTAAGGTTAAGGTTAAGGTTAAGGTTGAGGTTGAGGTTGAGGTTGAGGTTGAGGTTGAGGTTGAGGTTGAGGTTAAGTTTGAGGTTGAGGTTAAGGCTAAGGTTAAGGTTAAGGTTAAGGTTAAGGTTAAGGTTAAAGTTAAGGTTTAAGAATTAACGTTTAAGTTTAAGTTTTAATATGATTTAATGTTTAAGGTAGAATATCAATGCGATGAATCGTCATCTAGTTAAGGTTAAGATAAACATTAAGGTTAAGGTTTAAAATTCCTGGTTTAAGATAAAGATTAAGGCTAAATGTTAAGGTTATTGTTATGTTTAAAGTTAATGTTAAGGTTAAGGTTGAGGTTTGAGGTTTAAGGTTAAGGTTAAGGTTAAGTTTTAACTTTAAGGTTAAGGTTATGGTTATGGTTAACGTTAAAGTTAAAATGAAGGTGAAACGAAGTTTAAGGGTAAGGTTAAAGGTTTAAGGTCTGGGGTTTGGGGGTTAAAGGTTAAGGGTTAAGGTTACAGTTAAGGATAAATTTAAGGTTAAAGTGAAAGTGAAGGTAAAGATTAAGGTTTATGGTTTTAGGTTTAAGGTTTAAAGTGTAAGGTTTAAGGTTAAGGTTAATTTTAAGGTTAAGGTTAATACTAAAGATACGGTTAATAGATAAGGAAATAACTTTAAGGTTATTAGGTAAGGGTTATGGTTAAGTTTAAGTTTAACTTTAATATTAAGATTCAGGTTAAGGTTGAGGTTAATGTTAAGGTTAAGGTTAAGGTTTAAGTTTAGGTTTAGGTTTAGGTTAAGGTTAAGGTTAAGGTTAAGGTTAAGGTTGAGGTTGAGGTTAAGGTTAAGGTTGAGGTTAAGGTTAAGGTTGAGGTTAAGGTTGAGGTTGAGGTTGAGGTTGAGGTTGAGGTTGAGGTTGAGGTTGAGGTTGAGGTTGAGGTTGAGGTTGAGGCTAAGGCTAAGGTTAAGGCTAAGGTTAAGGTTAAGGCTAAGGTTAAGGTTAAGGCTAAGGTTAAGGCAAAGGTTAAGGTTAAGGTTAAGGTTAAGGTTAAGGTTAAGGGTAAGGGTAAGGGTAAGGGTAAGGTTAAGGTTAAGTTTAAGGGTAAGGTTAATGTTAAGGTTAAGGTTAAGGTTAAGGTTAAGGTTTAGGTTTAGGTTTAGGTTTAGGTTAAGGTTAAGGTTAAGGTCAAGTTTAAGGTTAAGGTTAAGGTTAAGGTTAAGGTTAAGGTTAAGGTTAAGATTAAGGTTAAGGTTAAGGTTAAGGTTAAGGTTAAGGTTAAGGTTAAGGTTAAGGTTAAGGTTAAGACTAGGGGTAAGGCTAGGGATAAGGTTAAGGCTAATACTACGACACATGCTAAGGCTAAGGATAATACTAAGGCTAAGGATAAGACTAAGGCTAAGGATAAGGCTTAGACTAAGGCTACAGTTAAGTTTAAGGTTAAGGTTAATGTTAAATTTAAGGTTAGTTTTAACGTTGAGGTTTAAGTTTGGTTTTAGGCTAAGGTTAATATTAAGTATAAAGTTAAAATTTTGGGTTAAGTTTAAGGTTAAGTCTAAAGGGTAAGGGTTAAAGTCTAGGTTTAGGTCAAGGGTAAGGTTAAGGTTAATGAATAAGATCAAGGTTTAGGTAAAGGTTAAGGTTAAGTTTAAGGTTAAGTTTAAGGTTGAGAAGTTAGGGGAGCTAAAAGAGGATTTTTGAACTAATTGGGTGTGGAAAAATAGCAATATAAGGTAATTGATTGTAATATAGATGATATGTTTAGAATTTTATAGTACTAATTAATTAATGGTCTTAATGATTGTGGGGTCAGACTCGATCCTGACCACTACTTATGCAGGGGATTTAGATTGTAGAAAAGTTATTTGTTGTATGATATAGATATTTAAAATAAGATAGAAGAAAAATAAAAGATAAGGATTGAATTAAATGAGGAATATTACACTCTTGTACTATTAATTATTATTATATTATTAGGTAATTAAATGAAGATTTTGTCATGATAATTAATAATAAAATAGGTTATTTATTGGTACTAATTGTGAAATTCATTAATATGATTTTGCAAAGTATTTTTTTAAGCAAATATAATAATAACTAATATTTCGTAAAACTTTTAATATTTTCTTTTTTATTCTTTTTTTAAAGGTTTATTTAGAATTTTTATGATTTCTTATACAACGTGTTTATAGTTTTACTTATTGTAATATTTCCTTTCTTGCAAAGTTCTTTTTTTTTTTTTTGGAAAAGGTGATTATTTGTTTACTTATTAACTAATAATAACTCTTTTATAGACTATTTTTTCAAAATTAGTAGAAATAATTAATGTCATTAATTTAAAGAGCCAATTGTTGATTGATGCCTATTAAAAAACTTATTTAGAAAAAGGTGCCTAGAAAAAAATATTTATTGAAAACAGCCCCCTTATAATTAACAATTAAAAAATAAGAAAAAAACTAATAAACACGCGCGCGCGTCCGTGAAATTTTTTTAAAATCGTCATAACTAATTCAAAAAAAATCAAAAAAATCAAAAAAATTAAAAAAAATTATATTTGGATAAATCAAATTAATATTTACGTCTATGATTTTTTTCGGAATTTTCTGAATTTTTTGATTTTTTTTGATTTTTTTTTCCGCAGACACGAAATTCCATGTTTATTTCACGGTTTAAAACATGGAATTCCATGTTTAAAACATGGAATTCCGTGTCTGCGAAAAAAAAAATTAAAAAAATTCGAAAAAATCAAAAAAAATCAAAAAAAATCAAAAAAATTCATAGACGTAAATATTAATTAGATTTATTCAAAAATATTTTTTTTTTAATTTTCTGATTTTTTTTGAATTAGTTATGACGATTTTAAAAAAATTTCACGGACGCGCGCATGTGATGGAATTAATAAAGGTATAGAAAATATAAAAGGGATGTTTTCAATAAATAATTATTTCATTAGGCATTTTTTTATAAATAAGATTATTGAAGGCATAAAAAAACAATTAGAGAGTTTAAGGAGGATGTTTTCAACAATAACCCCTTAATTTAAATGAGTAAATTATGAGATTTCAAACGATCACAACCATTCTTTTATGTAAAGGATCCACACAGTCGAGTAGTATGTTTTCAAATATAGATTTATGTCTGATTTAATTTAAAAGAACATGAATATCTATATTATAAAACAAAGAATTTTTCTAAGGTCCAAAAGCTCTACATAAGTGGTGGTCAGGATCGTTTCTGATCTACAATCATTAAGACTAAGGGTGGAAATCGGATTCAAAATATCTGATTTCTGATATGAAAATTCCGATTTCCAATTTTTCTAGAAAAATAGGATTGGAATTGAAACTACGTATGAATTTATAAAATTTCCGAATTTTCCGATCCAATTTTATTTCTGAATTATATTTTAGATATTAAATATTAAGAAAAAAAAAGTGTACACCAAAAATGTTGAAAAAATTCTAACAAAAAAAGAAAAGAAAAAGTAAACGTTGTAAAACAATGAATTTTTTTTATGTTAAAAAAAAGACAACGAAACATGATAAAACCTAAAACCCATCTTGCATTGGAATTAAAACAAAAAGAGATTTCTTCACACGTTTTTTTTTTTTTCACGAAAAAACAAAACCAATTTACATCCTTAGCCGATACCCCTACTATTATAAATCAAAGAAATACTACTAAAGAAAATAATAACTGAATTAAAAGGACCTCCTAAGATATAAATAATGAACCTAACGCAAATCTCACTTCTTGTTGAAAAAAAAAGTTTCACCTTCCTGGTTTCCTACCAAGTCGCTCTCCTGCATAAGAAAACCGCAGTCACTAGTGGACCATTCTCCACCATCATTAACTGGGCTAGACTACGATATCAGCAAAAGGTTCAAAATTCTGAACCAAAAGTTTTACAATTTCCGAAATTCTGAGACAAAAGTTTCGGAATTTCTGGTAAATTCCGAAATTCTTATTTTTTTTCGAGTTCCAAAGAATAGGATCGGAATTGGAATGGAAAAAATATATTTTGAAAAAATTAAAAAATTTCCAAGATACCCTTTTTTTGACCCGTTCCTTCCGTTTTCCATCTCTAATTAAGACCATTATTTAATCCCTATTTACTTAATAAAAAATCTTTATTATAAAACAAAGAACCTTGAATCACTCCTTTGTATTTAATATAGATTTGATTAAAAAACACGTCTTTGGTAATTGGCCCCTCTAATCTTCTCACTTACCTATTCACCCCCTTCGGTTTCATTTCCAAAAAGAATTATCTACCTCTCAAATTGTCTCTTCCGCAAATACCTCTTGTGTTTCCTTCCTCGCCCGTACCCAAACCAAAAATCCATAACCTCCGTCTTCACGTTGGGTCGGAGTAGGTCAATCGCCACAACTCAAAACATATTTTCTCCATCAACCAATGACATATCATGCCATCTTCCAAAACTTAAAGTAATTGTTTATTCAATTGAAGACCTCTTATACATACCTGAATCTCTATGTAGTTCACATATATCTATCATCTTGTTTGGGTGTAATATCTAACTAATATAATGCCTTCTCCTAACAGTTCGGACTTTTGGTTGAGGTGACAAATTTAAGATGGTATCAGATCTCCACGGTAGACCGTGGTCACTAGTTCGAGTCTCTCCACCGCCACCCACTTAAAAATCTACACGTGCAAAGCTTAGCGCTTTCTTTAAACTCCACTAAGCTTGCACTTGAGGGGACGTGTTGGGGTGTAATATCTCAGTGCAGACTTTTGGTTGAGTTGGCAATTTAAGTCATCTTTTATTTAATTACTTAAGAATTGCATTATGTTTGTTTAATTTGAAATAATTTTTTTTTTGTATGAGTTGATTCAAGGGGTTTGTTTATTCCAGTTGTATACTAATCGCACCATCGGTCCCCCTTTTTGTAGCCCTCTTTTTAGCAGATGGTTCAAGAGTACTTAGGTGTTAAGAACTATACGTCTGCGTGATGAATTGAAGACTGAGAAATCCGTTCTTCTTGATGGATCTGAAAAGGTTAGTTTATTCTTTTTAGTGATGTGATAAATATTATTTTTCTATGTATGTATAAGTACCGATTAGACTCGTTAATCTCTATTTGTTACTTGTTTTGCATTAAGAACTTTAATATGGATGGTATACTGGTGGTGTCGCCTAGGGTGTGATAAAAATAAGATAAATATAAGTCTAGAAAACTACGCACTCTCACCCTAGACAGGCACAGTACTGCAAGTATTACAGGACGTATGCAAGTTTTAGTTAGTAAGTTGAGTTCGTTGTCAGGGACTTAAGTGTGTTAGTCGGATGGGTAGCAATAACGAGTAAGCAATAATTAATTAAAAGACAATAAATTAAAGAGAGAATAAATTCGAAATTAATTAAACTAAGAAAATTAAAGACAATAAAATTAATACGAAGAATATGAGATGAGAGATATAGCTTAGGTTTTGCTAGTATGCACTAATCCTTCTAATTATTTCTATTAGATCTAGTTAATAAGGGAGAATATTAGCTCTTGTATACTTAGTCAGGATTCTAAATTCCCATTCCTTAGACCTTGAGAGCGACTAAGGGGGCTACGGACACACCACGAGGCTGGTTCAAATAGGGTTATCCTACGCCACTAGGGCCCTAAGCAATCAATTTCCATACATGGTGATAGTGATTAAATCATACCCTAATGACTATCTAGTTAGAATCAGTTTTGTCAGAACTAATATCGACACTAGACGTTATGTGGTGTTTCAATAATTAGACACCCAGTTAAGGTGACCATCTAGCTACTATTAATAAAGCCTAAAGTGATCAGGTTTAGGACAGGCAATAAATCAAAACACATAAACAAATATAAAGTTAAGTAGCTAATATCAAATTAAAACATATAATTCCCAAAGAAACTTAGATAGAAGAATTAGAATTCATAGATTATACATGATGCAAAACCCAAGCTATGGGGAGTTTAGTTCATACCTGAAGGAAATAAACTAAAATAAATTACAAAAGACATCATCTTGCTCTCTACAATAAAATGGAAGAATAAAACCTTAAGAACTAATTAATATGAGGCAAGGATGATTTACAAGTGATATAAGGGTGTATTTATAGGTGTTTAGAAGACCTAATTCGTTTTCTTGATGGAGACGTTAAGTAATGGACTCCAAACCCAACTCAAATTCGTATGGAAATAAAGATAATTACCGCTGACTTTTTTGATCATATCTTCTTCGTTATTGGTCGGTTTTTAGCCCACAAGATACCAAAAGAATCCTCACAGAATTATCTACGTCCCTATGAAAGGAATCTTCCAAAATCGGCTCGGTTTTGGAGTTATCACCACTTCTTTAGGCGTAGCTGCAGAAATTCAGATTTAAGGCAGCTTTTCCTTTTCCATGATTTTAGCTTTGCTTTCCTTTATCTCCAATTCCCATGCTTATCTCTTTCCATATCTTGTAGTCTTTGACTTGGACTCTAATTAATCTCCATAATTATCTTTAAAGCTTCACACCAAATAAATAATTAAACCCAATATGCTCTAAAAATATTATTTTACTAAATCAAGACTCAAACTAGGAAAGTGCACTATTTCTCAAGAAAATCGACTATTATGACTTCTAAATCACTAAAAATGATGTCTCATCCTAAGATAAATCTATCACAAATGAGGAGACATCAACTGGATATAGGAAGAATAAGAGAAACTAATCGTATAACCATCAGTGTTACAGGGTTGTTGTTTGCCGTTTGGGTTAGCGATAGTGGTGGAAAGTGAAATAATATCAATATATATGTTACGTTAAAGATCCTATGTTAATACATATATAGGATTTTGTTTTTTCAGATTGATACTACTGCACTTTCTTATCATGAGAAATAATCTTATCTGATGAAAGTGTTTCTACATAGTTAGTATTAAACTCTTTTATATAAGGATCTTTGATTGACATTTGTCGTCTCTACCTCAAGAGTATAGCTTGGGACTGTAGCAACGATCGTAAAAAACTTAATGATGCGGTCTTGCAGGTTGTAGTGTGATCTTTTTGTCCTGGTAAAGAAGTGAATACCTAATTTACGAGATGGTTGAGGTGGTGGGTGAATCCACTTGCAGGTTTTAATGTGATCTTATAATCATAAAAGTTTTTGATGCCAGATATAGATCTAAGCGATTCACCTAATATGTATGGGTCCAACCAAGTGTTATATATACTATATAAAGTTGCGTGTAGAACATGATCATGGTTACAGTCTAGAAACACATTGATATTTGTGTACAACACTGATGACCACATGATAACCTTTGTGTATGATAAAAACTTTTCAAAAAGCTAAGAAGTGAACGAGTGACTTTTTACCAATCCTATGCAGGTTCCTAGTGCTTTACATGGTGGACAAGTTCAGGATCATTATTGTAGTAATATGGTTAATATTTTATGCACTTAGTCTGTTTATTTTAGAGTTTCATGTGAGCTGCAAGTTAAAATTTTAGGTTTTTAGTTTAATTGTGCACTTGGCTCATGTTTTATGCAACTATTGATTGCTAGAAGATTGAAAACATCAGCAATTGCTAATACTGCTGAGAAAAGTAAAGGAAGAGTATAAGTGTTTGATTCTAAATAAAACTTTGTGATAATTGATGAAATATTTAGAAGTTTTGCAAAAAGAGAGCCTCTTTTCATGTTGTCCTAACCAGTAGTTTTCTTATTAAATCTTTTGGGTCTGACATTGTGGTGCACTCAATAGATAAGTATATTGCAGGTCGTAATGATTTTTGGTTTACTCGTACAATGATTTCAATTACTCTAAAATACCATATATATAGCCTTGTGGTTTGACAAACATGATAACATCATTTTTTTCAGGTCCTTGGAAGATTGATCAACGATCCCGAAAAATTGGTTTCGGTAGTGATTAATTTGCATCATGTTCTTGGAGTTGCTCTTAATCCTGTGATTTTCTAATAATCCCGTGAAGGGGACCATTCTTCACCATCACCAACCGACTTGACGAAGAAGCCAAATTTAGGTAAAAAAATTATTTTTTACCATTAAAACTCTACAAAATTGAATTATCTGATTTAATTATATTTATACTTGTGTTGTTTATTATATTTTTAAACAAATCCTACAATGGCCATTTATGACAGTTGGAACTTGGAAGCCTTTTAGCTTTTGCCGTATGAGAAGTGATGCGCTGAGAATAGAGTATATGGGGATGGGGATGACGTGTGAGTTTTATGTTTTGTTGATTTGATTTATTCTTGGGTATTGTTAATTTTGGCTTCAAGGTAATGTTCAATTTGCAGATATGTAGGGATTGGAAATTTAATTTAAACGCCAGTCTTAAGCCCCATGTACATTTTCTTATTTTTCACGTTTAGTTTAATTTGATCTATTCTTAGGTATTGTCAATTTTGATTTCGGGGTAATTTGTAGTTTGCATATATTATATTACATAAAGTACATATTCAAGCTTGGATCGGATTATGCCATGGATGTTCTATCACAAAGTAATGGGTGTTTCACAGTTTTTCCTATTTGTGGAAGGAAAAGCTGCATCTCCCGATGTCTCCAAAGTGCTTGAACTCACGGGATTCCAATCTTCTAAAACATTGTGATGTATATTTTTACTTATGTATGGTATTTCGACTGACAAAAACAAATTACATACAGAAGAAGAAATTGTAATGTAGGTTTGAGTAGGATTTATTGCAAAATTAGTCCATGCGCTGTTGGAAGAAACCAAATATACATGTGGTCAATAAATAACAGATATACCATGTGTTATTTCAAAAACATTGCACAATTGGTCCCTGCTACATAAAGGTATGTTTGACATCGTTTGAAGCGTAAGGGTAAAAGGGTGATTCGTGTATTACCCTTTCAACGAATCCAAAACATCTTCAAGAAGTGCTGATTAAAATGTTTTTGTAGCTTTTTATTTGTGATACTTATGCAAAATGGTATAAGACTTATAGATTTTTAATATTAAAAATTATAATGTTAAAAAAAAGAAGAGTATGCTCTGTTTTTTTCTTACTTAAGTTATATCAGTTAACTAAGTATATATCTTGCAGTGCAAAACAAAACAAGAAATGAGATGATCAAATCCTTATCCTTGGATTATCTTATTAACTTTGTTAAAATATACATGTGGAAGTGGATCAAAACATTCAAAAAGAAGCAGCTCAGATGCTTTTGATGTACGATGTTGTGTATGCTCTAAATCCTTTTGGAATTATGTAATTGTAGTCTACTATTTTCTATGTGTGGTGGAATAACTTAAGTCTATATTATACGATGTTTTAGCAAATTAAAAGAATAGATATGTTTAGTGTTTTTACTTATCTCCCTCAAATTATACATATTCACCAAATGCTTTAATTTTCACCCTTTTAACTTAAGTTGGGCGTTTGTCACCCCAACTCATTACAAACTACCATGTTTTTAGTCGCTATATACTTGATCGCCCTCAAAACAAGTGGAATTAAACCCCGTGCCTCCTCATTTGGTGCAGATCAATTTGACAATACTGATGAAACAAATAAGAAAAAGAAAAGATCATATTTCAATTTGTTTTATGTGTTGATAGATGTGGGTACTATGATTGCTTCATCAAGTGTTGGTGTATATTCAAATAAATGTTGGTTGGGGCTGGGATTCGGTGTTCTGGCAGTGGCCATGGCTTCGACGGTGGTGTTCTTTTTTTTCAGGGTCCCGTTTGTAGCGGTTTCAAAAACCAGAGGGAAGTTCGTTCACTCGGATTTTCCAGGTTAATGTTGCTTCGATAAGAAAATGTGGTGTAAAATTTCCAGCTGATGAACCACTCCTTTATGAGACTTCTGATAAAGGTCAATACAAGGCTCGCGAAAAGCACTAAAATCATAACCTAAAAAATGCATCGTGGGAAAATCGATCATTTCATTTTTTTAGCCTAGTATATTATAGAAAGTCATAATTTCGAGCACACAAATCAATTAAGGTAATTTTACTTAATTACATGCAATGATATTTGTATAATATAGGGACATGTAGCACACTATTTGCATAATTTAGACTCACGGATGTAGCCAGGATAGGTCCTTATTTTATGACACAATTACACTATATTATACAAAAAGTGCACTACATGTCCCTATAATCTATGATGTAGATCTCCCCGCCTAGGTGTCAATTCTCCCCTCAGCCGCTTATGACTAGTTAAAATTCTAGGCGTTTTGTAGCACCTTAGTCGTCGTGGAATAGGCGCCTAGCACGTCTAGGCACCGATTAATGGCAAAAAATGGCCACCTAGGCGCCGATGGGAAAACATGTCCGCATAGACCTTTTTGTTATTTTTCTTATTCTCTAGAATTCTTTAGTTGATATTATAACCCAATTTTTAGTATTCATATATTTACTATAGTGTTGTTAGATGAATTTTATGACTTAAATAGTTAAAATTGCTATAATTACTACATATATATTACTAAATATACAAAATTACACACCGGGATTCAAAACCGTATAATTCCGCCTAGGCCGCGTGTAATCCCGCCTAGGTACTAGGCCCCGGTCGATCGTCTAACACCCAAAACCGAGATCTACATCATAACCTATAATATGAAAAAATTACACTATAATTCCATACATTTTACAATATACCCTATATTTTGCTATATAAAAATTTAATAACCATACAGAACAAAGTAAATTAAAACTTAATAAGATAAATTTTGCAAAGTCGGGGGCGCCAAGTGAAAGATTTTGTAATTTTTTGGGGTATGAAAGGCATTCTGTTTTTTTAAAGGAAAAAAAATAAAATTTAAGCAATGAAATGTACAGATTTGTGATTTGAGCGATTAAAAACACACATTTTAATAAACTTAACTGTGACAGTAACTGTAGGTTCTTTGCCAAAACTGCAGTGAAAAGTTAAATGATGGATGTAAAAAGTAAAGTACATCCATGGAAGTTCTGCACAGTAACACAAGTGGAGGAGCTTAAATCTGTACTGGGATTACTTCCAATATGGGCATCTGGAATAATATTTTCAGTTGTATACAATCAAATGAGCACCATGTTTGTTCTACAAGGAAACATAATGCATCAACATATCGGTCCTCAATGCAAGATACCATCAACATATTTATCCACCGTGTGATCGTTTCTATCGCAAGACAGTTCACCAGCCATGAACGGGGGATTCATCAGTTGCAAAGAATGGGAATCAGACTTTTCATTTCAATTTTTGTCATGGTCTGTGTTGGGACATTGGAGGTTGCTCGGTAAAACTATGTTAAATTCCTCAATATAAACGATATCCAGTAGTCTTTATCTTTTTTAGACAAATGAGTTTTTCTATGATCAAGCACCTGATGTTATACGAAGTCTATGCTTAGCTCTATCGTTTACTACTAATGCATTGGGTGATTATTTGAGTACTTTACTGGTTACGATTATCACTAAAATAACAACGAGACGTGGAAAGCTTGGTTGGATTCCAGATAACTTAAATAGAGGACGTATTAATTTTTTCTATTGCCTTCTTACTATTTTTAGGATTAAAAATAAAATACGACCGAATTACATTAATAGATAGAGATAATCAAATCTTACGTTGAAGTGTAGACCTGGTGAATTAAATTGGAAGAATCAAATGTTGATCAAGTGTATGTTGAAATGTGAAATGTGAGATTTTTAGCTGCAAATATGTGATTTTAAAACTCGTCATAACACATATTTTATATGTTTATGTACTAAAACGTAACTACAATTATTTTGAAAGTATTTCTAATACAGAAAGAATAATAGATATTTGTTGGCCACATGAATCTTAAAGGTTGATTTTATCATTGATGTATAGTTTTTTATGTTGGGAACTGTAAAGGATTGTGTTAAAATAAAAAATATATGTGATTCACTAATTGTACGATTCATATTTTGTCGCACTCGATTTTTGAATAATGAATTGTAAATTAAATATACCCTTTTTAACCTTCCATATGGTCCTCGGTATTCAAAGTTATCTACACTATAATGGTAGAAACTCTAAAGAATTGCAAAATATATGGTTTATAGTTGTATGTAAACTATGACAAGTTTTTACTTAAATCACTTCTTTCATAATTTTGATCTAGTAAAAGTTGATGTTTTTTTTTGCTTGAGATTAAAATCTTTCTTTTTATTTACATGAACTCTATATATCTTCGAAGTAATTTCAGGCACAGATCATACCTAGTAATTAAATTAGAATCAATAACTTATTAAATAATATATTGAATTGGAATTAAATTTTAGAGATATTAGCTTAAAAGGTCCACAAACCCAATAACCTACCCCATCAGGTCCAATGTGATATTTCTCCCTCATAAGGCCCAACATTATATAATGTATACCAGCCATACACTTGCGTTTAAAAATATCATCTGATCTTTAACTTATATATCGCTATGTAATAGATCCCATATTTCCAGCGTACCTAATAAACTCCTTAATCATAGCCGATATTATGGAAACTTGGTTACACTCATACACACGCAAAGATATTCGTACCAACAGAAACACCACCATTTTTCAGCAGACATTACAACGCAATTCGATTAGAAGGTAGGTTTCCAATCTAATAACTTGTTTTTTAGGTTAACAAAGTGATCAATCATCATTTGGTGCACATATACGAGCTTTTACAAGTCTGGGTTTAAAGGAAGCTAAAGATCTGGTTGAGAAGGTACTTGTTTTAGTTAAGCAAGGAGCGACTAAATAAGATGCAACTGAGATTATAGAAAAGATTAAAGATGTTTGAGGATTTGCAGTAATGGAGTAGTGTTCCCTGTTTTAGAATCTCTTTTTGTCAATGCTTATGTGTTGTTACAATGAGCCAGAGTTAACTTTTTGGATTGATCTTTAGTAATCTGTTTAACAATTTTGATTTCGAATGAGCGACCCAATCAGGTGATTCTTGTTACAAGATACAATTTGATATGGTTTTGCATTTTCAATAACAGTGTGTTTTTATCTACCATTAGTTTTTACATTTTCTTATTACACAAACCAATATTTTAAACTGTCACACCATCAGAATAACACGCATAACCCAACTACTTGTTTTATGCTATTTCAGGTTGACACACAACCCATTGTTTTTAATATTCACACCACCGAAATTATATTAACACACCGACTATCATGTTTCTCACACAAGATAACAAAAATTTCAACTCACCATTAAACACACTCAACCGGACATTTTTACACGTATCCACCACCACTCATATCATATATACAAATGTATTCCGACACTTCAGTTTTATACATATACGATTTTAAGGAACAACATGATCTGACAACTAATAGAAGATAAGTTAAAATAATCAAAAATCAATCATGATCTAACAACTAATAGAAGATAAGTTCAAATAACCAAAAATCAGTTATTTAATTTTTTGCATGGAATTAGGAAATTTCATTTTGGTAAGTCAATATCTATTAATTGGTATAAAAGATAAGTTATATAACTAAAAAATAATCATTTGATTTTTTGCATGGAATCAGAGAACATTTTGGTAAGTCAATAGTATTAATTGGTATAAGAAGGTAATTCAGACTTTTTGGGTAGGTTGGACCTGATAGGCAACTGTCAATAGTCTGAACCAAACTAAATTTTAACAATAAAGTAAGAATAAATATGTACGTATATAACCAGTTGGGATTAACTCACTAGCCAGAACCTTGGTTGTTCAATTTAGTGGTGCATGTTCGAACCGAGTCAATGACTCCAAGTCCAAAGTGCCTCTCCTATGTAAACCAAAAAAAAAGTACTTATATGCATTCAAAAAAAAAATTACAATAAATTAAATTGCTTAATTTAAAGGACATAATATGTGTGTTAAGTCTATATCTTTACTCATTATATATACACTGGACAAGTTAACATTACAGCTAAAGATGGACAAGAGGTGTTCCTCGAGTCATCAAAGTCTCAACCAAATTGAATTTTCGGTTATTTGTAGACATGGGTGATTGACTGATTGCTCACAATTTATTCAACATAGCAGACTAGTGAGTGCAAAAAGTATCGTAGCTTTAACTCAACTCGATTTTTGCTACCTAAAAGAATCTTCTCCAGTTACTCTAACCTTTATTAGCTACCTTTTAGTTGGCATTAATTCTTAATAACTTGATGATCTGGTTTTGCATTTGAAAATTACGATTAGACATACCAAAAACTAAAATATACTACCTAAAAACTAAACTAAAAGTATTATAATAACATGGTATCCTAAAAACTTTCGACCAAAAACTAAAAACTACTCGTATCTTTAAAAAAAGTTTGAAACTAAAGTAATAATTTTGGGAACCTTTTTAAGAAGACAATCTATTTTGTTCAAGATTCGTGTATTATATATATATATAAAAAATATAAAGCTTAACTTATTAGATTTCATCATATGTTTAACTCTAGAGTGGTGGAAAGTTAAAATAATCAGAATGTTTTGATATATATTTAATCTTTGAGGGAGGGCAAAAATCATTTTTTTCTTGTACATATTACGCAAAAAGAAATAGGTCAATTTTTTATTACGTCTAGCTACCGGGTTAACCGTCCTCCACCCTCTAGATTTACCCTTCTACGGAATGTTAACTCGATTTTCTTCACTAATCAATTTCAGTTGTTGTTTAGTAACTTTTTTGATTAGTGAAGATCCAGTGTAGATTGATCGCATTTAATAATAGATTATAATTACTTTTATAAGGGTTTAAGTATATTAATAATATAATTGTGAAAAGGCCAAATAAATCAGTATAAAAAGGACTAGAGAACCTCTCCGTAAGACTAAGTCCAACTATGTCCAAAAAAAAAAAAAAGACTAAGTCCAACCTTTTTTCCAGTTTTAGCAAAGATTTTAGAATTGAGAGTAAATAATAATACTAACATGCTTAACAGTTTCCTAATTCTAGCAGAAGTCAAAATAGGGACCCGATCTTTGTGATTTTCTAGTGGCTAAAAAACTCATCCCGATTAGCTTGGACCGAGTCTTAATGGTACGTTAATTCACCTAATCCCAAAAACCAAAGATCCGGAGAAGGTGAGAGACTTTCGACCCATTAGTCTCATTAATGTTCCACTTAAGTCTGTTATGTCAGCTATGGTAAATCGGTTACGTCCTTTATTAGCTGATCGAATTGGTCCGAACTAAACGAGCTTCTTGCCAGGAAGATCCACTACCGATAATATTGTACTAGTACAGGAGGTAGCGTCAATGATGCACAAGAAAGTGGGTAAAGTTGGGTGCATGGCAGTTAAGATTGACCTTGCTAAAGCCTATGATAGATTGAGTTGGCGTTTTCTGGAGGATACTTGATGTCTCCTCATTTGTGATAGATTTATATTAGGATGAGACATCATTTTTAGTAATTTAGAAGTCATTATAGTCGTTTTTCTTGAGAAATGCTACACTTTCCTATTTTGAGTCTTGATTTAGTAAAATAATATTTTTAGAGCATATTGGGTTTAATTATTTATTTAGTGTGAAGCTTTAAAGATAATTATGGAGATTAATTAGATTCCAAGTCAAAGACTACAAGATATGGAAAGAGATAAACATGGTAATTGGAGATAAGGAAACAAAAGCTAAAAACATGGAAAAGGAAAAGCTGTCTTAATCCTGAATTTCTGCACCTACGACCACAAATCAGCTTATATCTCAAGAACGGTGTGGAATTTGGAGAAACGGTCAAGAGCAAAGTTGAAGAGCTTTCCGAGACGATCAATTTGGTGTACTCATACGCGTCAAACGGATGAGTATTGAAGCTGTTAGAGCCAAAAGAAGATCGGACCTGATTTCATGTTTTTAGGGTTACGAATTTGAGTTGGGCTTGGAGTCCACTACTACTTCTCCTTCAAGAAAACGAATTAGGGCTTCCAATACACCTATAAATACACCCTTATACCATTGTAAACATGTCCTTGCTCAATTGCAAAGTATAGGCTTAGTCTTTACTTATTTTTTCTTAGTTTTAAACAATAGCTTAGTCCTTTAGTTAGATATTCATCCTTAGAATCAAGCTATTCATCCAAAAAGCAAGTTGACCTATAGAAGAAGACAAGAAGAAGAAGATGGGAGACTGACAACTCCTCTTCTATATCTCACCTTCTCTATATTTAGAGTAATTAGCTATAGATCTATTCTCAACCATATTTCTAAGCGGTTATTCTGTAAGTTTACTTTTAATTGTTGGATTATTATTTTGATCTTTAAATACTATTTGGTTATTTTAATTGATTAAGCTTGGCGTATATTGTATTATGTGTTTTGACCTATTTCCTAGATCTGATCAGTCTTAGGATTATTCTTAGTTATTGACACACCACATAATCGTCTAGTGTTGCAATCCTGGTTAATATATAATGCTTAATGTGACAGGTTAGAATAACAATTTAGTAATAGACGTAGTAATCCTAATCTATTTGACTTACTTTCATATTTAGTATCTGTTTTGTTTATTTGTTTTATTTATTTATTTACATTAGATAGTTATTTATCTTTTCATATTTTATTCAAACATTTAAATTCATCTACGCTTGTTAAACATAAATTGATCTAACGGATACAATCCCTGCGAACGAACTTGACTTATCATTAAAACTTGCATACGATCTGTGATACTTGCAGTGAGTTCCGTGGTTATCAAGGGTGTGTGACTCTTTATTTATCTATTATTTTATCACACCTTTGCCCCCACCAAGTTTTTGGCGCCGCTGCCGGGGATTTATCTTTAAGTTAAATCTATTTGGTGTTTATTTAGTGTAGAAGTTTTTATTTGTTTTCAGTTTTACGCGTTTTCTTTTTAGTCTCTTCTCAGGTTTATTAGGTATGGAGAATTATTACGCACAAAATATGCATGGGGCCCAAAGTCAAAATTTTTATCAAGAAGGTTCGAGCTATCAACTGCAAGCTCCACCACAACCCATGCATAATCCACAAGAAGAAGCTATAACCAAGCTCGAAGGACTGATGGGTAATTTAGTGAATCTGGTTCAAAATGTTGTGCAGCTCCACAATGAGCAAACTGCAAAAGTGGAGGCCTTGGAGACACAAGTCACGCAAGTGACCAATTCTTCTCTAAAATATCAGCAAGAGACTCCACCGTTAATCCGAAGCATCATAGAAGAACAGGTTCGACAAGCATTTCCATCTCACCGAGTTTTTGAAAGTATAAGTTATCTGGAGAGTATGGAAAAGCAACATGCGGCAAAGATAGATGCTAATACAACCTTAATACGTTCGATGCACCAAAAATATCAAGCAATGAAGCAAAGATTAACGGAACTCACTACGATCAATCAACAGTTACAACAAGAATTACATAAGAAACTGGGTTATAGCAATGTTGGGTTCGAAATTTTAACTGTAGAAGAACCAACCAAGCTTAGCTTAGAAGAAGTAATTGTTAAAGATCAAATTACGAAGGAGGTTGAACCAGAATTCAAGCATGTGGAAGAAGAAAAAGAAACCGATAAAGAAGAGACAACCGCACAAAAGGTTCAAACAGAAGAAGACAAGGCGGAGACACCGCCTACACATCCATTACTGTCACCACCTCAGCTACAAAGCGTTACATATCCTAATGGTGATACTAAATCTGAAACGTCAAGCCCAGAAAAAATCATTGTTCCTATACTAGACGTCCCATACATGCAAACTGGCCTAGGTAAAGAAATTGATGATGATGCCACTGAAATCGATAGCGATGTTTGGTTCGATGTTGTTGAAGAGTTCAGCTTTCAAGAAGAGGAGGAAGTGGAATCATCACAAGTTCCACTTAATGAGCTAGAAGAACAAAGCACGATATGCATAGAGGACGTAATCGCATATAAAGAGCCTACACCACCGGTAGTCTGCAAGGAAGATCTGTCTAAAAAGAGTGAAAGTGTAGAAGTTGAAATTGAGAATAGGGACCATACTAGAGAAAGCTTGACGACCATTCCAAAGAAATTACCACAAAAGATGCAAGATCTTGGAGCTTTATATCTCCATATTAATATAGGTGGTAATTTCAAAGCTAAAGCGATGTGTGACTTGGGCTCAGGAAGGAATATCATGCCCAAGAGTTTGTTTGAGAAGTTAGGCATGGGAGATGCCAAAAGAAAAGATATTGATTTGCTGCTCCTAGATAATTCAACGATAAAACCATGGGGAGTCATTGAAGACGTGCTTGTCCAAGTAGGTACTTTAACTATACCTACAGATTTTGTTATCCTTGATAGCATTGCAGGTCAACATGTTCCATTGATACTTGGACGCCCATTCTTGGCGACAAGTCACAGTATAATTGATATGCATAGGGGAACCGTGACTTTCCAAGTGGGAAAAGAATCTAAAACATTCCACTTGGTGGATGAAAAGCATGAGGAATCACGTATAGAAGCCCCGACACTCCGAGTTGTGACAAAAGAAATTAAAAAGAAAGTCCACATTCAACCCGTGAAAAAGAGAATCAAAAGTGAGTTTGGGGTTGGTGACATGGTTGCATGGAAAGCCCCCAAACAAGAGAATAGACCACGGGGATTCAAGGATTCGTGGATGGGTCCGTTTGTAGTTACGAGAGTTATTTCGTCAAAACGGATGGAGATACAAGCTAAGAAGGGTCACAAACTTCGGATAGTAGATGAGCATGACTTAACCCGTTATTGGGGAGGTTATGTACGCAAGCCTTAATCGAGGTAACACGTCTAACTTTGAAAGACGTTAAACAAAAGTGCTGTAAGGGAGACAACCCGTAGTTTTTTTTTAATATTCATGTCTTTTACGTTTTTAATTTATGTTTAATTTAGTTGTTCTTAGTTGATATTGCATATTTGAGAAAGGTATTAGTGTTTTTGATGCTTAGGTATTGGAGAAATCGAGTTAGGGAGGCGAACAAAATTTTTTCGGACAGAAACTTCGGCAAGTCATATCTTTGCGCTCGGATGTCGGAATCAGGTGATTTTTTAGCCTAAACTGCATAACTTTTCGAGATCTAGCTGATGGGGAGGTTTTTGCCAGGTGCGGTACACCGGACCTTAGCCGCGGTGCACCGCACGGTAAAAACCCGTACTACGGGGTAGAGCTACGGGTTTTATCCAGAAACGAAAAAAAAAAATAGCTGATGGGTCCGGTATACCGGACCCTATACCGCGCCATGCACCGCACAAACACGTACCACGGGGTTCTACCACGGGTTTTTTGACGTAGGAGGCGCGGAGCACCCCCGCGGTACACCGGACCATGGTCCGCAGCTCAAAAACCCGTACCACGGGGTCCTACCACGGGGTCCTACCACGGGTTTTATCCAGAAGCTAAAATTTTTTTGATCATCAGATGTTCCGGTATACCGGAGGATATGCCCGGTATACCGCGCCACGCCGCCAGAAAGAGAAAGTTACGGGTTGAGCTTATAAAAGAGATATAGAGCTATTAATTCCGAATTTCATAAACCTCAAGCCTCTTTCTCTTCTCCAAAACTCTCCTAACTCCATTAAAGCTCATAAAAACCTTCACCTAACATCAAAACATCACCAAATCACCATGAATTCTCATCCAAATCCTTCCCTACATCATTACAAAGAAGATTCAAGCACCCAAATCATATCAAAACACCTAGAAACGGAGAATCAAAGCCATGAATTTCAAAATCTTTTCCTAAAAATCCTTAAACCCACACCATTAAAGCTTGATTCCATCATACCCACATGGAGAATTATCATCCTAACACCTTTCCTAACCAAAATAAAGCTTGTTCCACCTATGATCATAAAGTTACAAATTTCAAGAGTGTTTAAAGCTTTGAGTTGGGGGTCAAAAGAGATGATAAAGAGAATAGAAATATTATCAAGTGAATGGGATATTAAGAATCAAATCAAGATATTGGGTAAGTTCTGTATGAAATCAAATGAGATGGATACTAGTTTGGGAATAATTACAAGATAATTGGAGTCAAGCAAAGAGAGGAACCGGTTTTTGGTGAATTCAAATCCTAAAAAGCAAGCAATTGTAATTAGGGAGTAGAAGATACCAATACCTCTTCTAGTCAAAGATTCCTATATCAGAGATGAACAAAGCTTCTGGGACGCTAGTAGTTGTATTCAAAACATATTCCTGAATGAACAACTGTCACATGAGAGATTATTCAAAGAGAAATTGGAAGAAGATAAACAAGAGATTTCTAGAGTGTGATTGATTAGGATGGAGCATAAGAAGATGTAAGGGAAAGCAGAATTGGTGATAATAGAAGTTTCATACATGGAAAGCACTGCACCCTACTCCGGGTATTGATCAGGCGAGGCAATTGCCTCGAAGAGTATGTTTTCTTTCTTCCTTACCTTTTCTTAAATGTGCAATATGTGCTAAAATTTTAATTTCTTTTATTTTATTTTCGAGTCTTTTCGAGTCGTGGGGACACGGCTCATTTTTGAGTTGGGGGTGTGGGGATTCGTTGTCTCTCATCTCCATTTTTCTGTTTTTTAGGTAAAATTAAAATTTTTGAGAAGGTTTAGATGTTTTTTAGAGTGTGTTTAATAGCTTAAAAGCATAAGCTCAGTGGATTAATGATAGAAAGTAGTATGTTTATGAGCTATTTTATGTTGTATGCTTTGAGTATTTGCAGGAAAACACACATTGATAGTAAAGAAAAGATTAGTTAGCAATGCGATAGAAAGTATGTTCGATCTCAGGGAACCTTGAGAAGTGTGTAGGCCGTGAGATCCAAGCTAGTTGACAAAACCATTTGATGAAAGTGCTAAAGGTAAGAAAATAACGAAATTACATAGTGTAGAAAGTGATTAAGGCAGTTCTTTCATATTTTAAGCCTTTGAAGCCTTTTTATACCTTCTCACCATGTTATTTATATGCTATATCCTTCTCAGCCCCTTCTAGCCTTTCTAAAGCCTTTTTATTGAAACACGTTATAAGCCATATCCCTTTAGATTTTAGGACTTTTCCATATGACCCGCACTCGAATCGCGATGCATAGACAGTTGTTTTAGAGCTTGAGTTTGGGGTGGTGGGTCCACCATTATGGGAATTATTATTGGGATGGGATTTTGAGCTTACTAATTGTGCTCTGTTATTTATATTGATGATGTTTCACAGATTTGTATTGTAACCCGTTGCCGGGGTAATAGTGAATGAAAAAGAAGCTACGAGCTAATTTTGCCAATAAGGGCATAGAAATATATATGTGAGAAAATTAGCGTGATATCTCAACATTAAAAGAGAGTCATAGCTATAGAAAAGAAATTGATTTGAAAAGAAAAGAAAATATATATATTCGGACCGGCAAAGCGGAATTTTTATGTGAACATCTTATGCTTTAATTGGGTTATTGGTGATGCTAAATTGTGCATCAAAGAAATCATTGGGTTGAGTGAGAAACGTTTATGAGAGTAACTCAAGCTCTAGGGCGATTCGTTGATGGCTAGTGAGGAGAGAGCCAAAAGCTCACTCTAAATTATCCAAATATACTTATCATACCGTCCCTAAGCCTACATTACAACCTTAAAGACCTTGTGATTCTTTGCTATGTAATTGAGAAGTGATTGAGCCAGTAGAGAGTAGTTAAATGGATCTTTGGATACTAGTGAAGTTCGATGAACAATCTATAGCTTCCTTAGGGAACTGAGTAAAGTCCCAATCCTTCTTACATTGCGAAACTAATCTGATCTTGAATTCAAGCCGTGTTGACTGTGGATATGAGAAGTGTACAGGTATGTAGTTTTTAAATATTATTACATGAATTTTTCTGAGTAGTTGCTTTAAGTTTATTCTCCATATTCTTCTATCTTCCGTCTTCTGTGCTTAATTGACCTAGGTGTGTATTTAGAGACTTCCCTTTGTTTTTATTTTTATTGTATCGGGACGATACAACTTTGAGTTAGGGGTCTTGATGTCTCCTCATTTGTGATAGATTTATATTAGGATGAGACATCATTTTTAGTAATTTAGAAGTCATTATAGTCGTATTTCTTGAGAAATGCTACACTTTCCTATTTTGAGTCTTAATTTAGTAAAATAATATTTTTAGAGCATATTGGGTTTAATTATTTATTTAGTGTGAAGCTTTAAAGATAATTATGGAGATTAATTAGATTCCAAGTCAAAGACTACAAGATATGGAAAGAGATAAACATGGTAATTGGAGATAAGGAAACAAAAGCTAAAAACATGGAAAAGGAAAAGCTGCCTTAATCCTGAATTTCTGCACCTACGACCACAAATCAGCTTATATCTCAAGAACGGTGTGGAATTTGGAGAAACGGTCAAGAGCAAAGTTGAAGAGCTTTCCGAGACGATCAATTTGGTGTACTCATACGCGTCAAACGGATGAGTATTGAAGCTGTTAGAGCCAAAAGAAGATCGGACCTGATTTCATGTTTTTAGGGTTACGAATTTGAGTTGGGCTTGGAGTCCACTACTTACTTCTCCTTCAAGAAAACGAATTAGGGCTTCCAAGACACCTATAAATACACCCTTATACCATTGTAAACATGTCCTTGCTCAATTGCAAAGTATAGGCTTAGTCTTTACTTATATTTTCTTAGTTTTAAACAATAGCTTAGTCCTTTAGTTAGATATTCATCCTTAGAATCAAGCTATTCATCCAAGAAGCAAGTTGACCTATAGAAGAAGACAAGAAGAAGAAGATGGGAGACTGACAACTCCTCTTCTATATCTCACCTTCTCTATATTTAGAGTAATTAGCTATAGATCTATTCTCAACCATATTTCTAAGCGGTTATTCTGTAAGTTTACTTTTAATTGTTGGATTATTATTTTGATCTTTAAATACTATTTGGTTATTTTAATTGATTAAGCTTGGCGTATATTGTATTATGTGTTTTGACCTATTTCCTAGATCTGATCAGTCTTAGGATTATTCTTAGTTATTGACACACCACATAATCGTCTAGTGTGACTAGATAGCCACTAAGGTTTGTTGCAATCCTGGTTAATATATAATGCTTAATGTGACAGGTTAGAATAACAATTTAGTAATAGACGTAGTAATCCTAATCTATTTGACTTACTTTCATATTTAGTATCTGTTTTGTTTATTTGTTTTATTTATTTATTTACATTAGATAGTTATTTATCTTTTCATATTTTATTCAAACATCTAAATTCATCTACGCTTGTTAAACATAAATTGATCTAACGGATACAATCCCTGCGAACGAACTTGACTTATCATTAAAACTTGCATACGATCTGTGATACTTGCAGTGAGTTCCGTGGTTATCAAGGGTGTGTGACTCTTTATTTATCTATTATTTTATCACACCTTTGCCCCCACCAATACTATATTGGATTTTGGGTTCCCTCCTTCTTGGGTACATATTATTATTTCAGCTGTGCGTACTAATACTATGCAGGTACTTTGGAATGGAGAACCTTTAGATGCCTTCACTCCTTAGTGTGGCATTCGACAAGGCGATCCTTTGTCGCCCTACCTTTTCGCTATGTGTATGGAACACTTATCAATATTGATAAACAGATTGTGCACTAGTAAACAGTGGGCGTCGATTCGAATCAGCAAGAATGGACCTCCGATTTCCCATGTTTTCTTTGCAGATGATCTCATCCTGTTTGCAGAGGCTACGAAATCTCAGGTTGACCTCATGAAAATGGTAATGGAAATTTTTTGTGTAGAAGCCGGTCATAAGGTCAGTGAGGAAAAGTCTATCATCTGTTTCTCGAAAAACGTATCGCAGCCGAACAGATTAAGCCTAGCTAGCAGAAGTGGTTTCGTGCTTAGTGACTCTCTGGGTGTGTATTTGGGTACTCCAATTACTTCGGGTCGCCTACCTAGAGGTTTCTATCGAAGGATAACGATGAGTATGCGTAGTAAACTCGCTAATTGGAAGGCACATAATTTTTCCATAGCTGGAAGGGTAACTTTGGCGAAATCAGTTCTAAGTGCCATTCCTACCTATGTCATGCAAACTTCAAAACTCCCAATCCATGTTTGTAATGAAATTGACAAGATAATTCGGGATTTCGTGTGGGGTAGTGGCGAAGAAGTGCGGAAAATACATTGGTTATCATGGGATAAGATGTGTCGTACGAAGAAAGAAGGTGGCTTTGGCTTTCGCGAAACTAAAGAGTTTAATCGGGCGTTATTGGCGAAATTGGGTTAGAGAATTCTGAAAAACGATCCTGCTCTGTGGGCTGTAGCTATGAAAGAAAAGTACTTCAGTAGTGGATTACTTAATAGGGTCGCAAAAAACTCTGATTCCAAAATGTGTAAAGGGATAATAGAAGGTAATGGAATATTGCTCAAAGGGGTAGAACTAAATTTTACTGATCCGTTGGGTGGTTGCATGTGGAAGTATGAGAAAATAGGTGGTTTTTCCGTGAAATCGGCGTATAACTTGACACGGAAGCCGGCTGCTGAAGTGAGTTTCAAATGGGACAAAGTGTGGACTCTTAAGTGCCCACAAAAGGTCAAGATGCTACTATGGAGGGCCATTTGGGGTAGACTACCTACTGCTTCAAATCTCGCTCGTCGTGGGGTTAATGTTAATTCAACGAAAATTCACTTGTTCCGAGACTGTAGCAGGTACGCTGACTTGTGGAAGGGATGGCAGGATCTTGTAAAGCTTCAGATTCCTACTAGACAGCTTGATGAAGAGGCGCGAACTGCTGCATTTCAGGCAGCTGCTGCGCTTGATGACATGGCTGTTGGTCTCGACGAGATTAATGAAGATGGCAGCTTCGTTAATGCAGCCCAAAATGTTTCCGCAGAACAGGTCCAGAATAACAGCAGAGGACCGTGTACAGGTGCTGGAATGCAGCCTCTCGCTCAAGGGCAGCAGACTAGTAATACAGCAGAAGCTGAACTGCTGCGAAGAGGACCTGATCCGATACATTCCAGCACAAAGTACGTATGGTGGAGTGAGGTTATGGAGTGTAAAGGTGTAGCGAATGGGATAGAATTAAATATAATTGCGCTCTTAATCATGTGGACAATATGGATTGATCGAAATGACCATATATTTAACGGAGGTAAAAAGAACAAACCGATACAAACCTTGAGATGTGTTGTTGAGAATAATGCGATTAATTATATTAGAGCCTGTGGTAAGGAGTTAGACGGAGGTTTGATTGTATTCGCAAAGAGTGCCCTCGTTAAATGGGTTAAACCAGAAATAGTCATTAAATTAAATATAGATGGGAGCTTTAAACAGGGCTTTTCGTTTGCTGGTATAGGTAGGGTCTTTCGTGATACAGGTGGTAGTTATATAGGAGGATTTGCGGGGAGGACTAAAGTACATTCGGCTTTCGAAGCGGAACTTACTGCATTACATCACGGGTTATCTATAGTTATTAAAAGGAATTATGAGGCAGTGTTTGTCGAAACTGGTTCGCTAGAGTTACACGCGGTAGTGAAGGGCAGTGGGAACAATGGGAATCGGTTAGACGCGCTACTGAAAGATTGTAGAGATATTCTCACAACTCAGAAAGGTTTTGACTTGGTTCATGTCTACCGAGAAGCGAACTATTGTGCGGACTTTATGGCGAAAACGGGTATGCAAGTAGAGGGCGATCCGGCTTATTTCTCTAGTCCTCCGGAGGGATTGAAGAGGTTGCTTATGAATGATAAAAGTGGCCTAAATACTCCTAGAGTTGTATTGTGTTTTCTTTCGGTAGTTTTGTAAGTCACTTTGATTTACTGGTCGTTTAGACCTCAGTTGTAACAAAACAAAAACAAAACTCATCCAAATTAAATATATTTCTTTTTACATTTTTTCATTAGTTTCATTAGTCAAAATGATCTAACCCCAATAATTTATCACAAATTTCATACATATTCCCAACAAGACAACACAATTAGTATATTAAATTTACTTTATTATTTAAATATTAATATTTTATATTATAGTAATTCAAGAAAAAAATTAAAATTAATATTTGACCCCCATTTGTATATTTAATATATTACTATAAGTATTTTGATCAAAACAACTTATTTTTTTAAGCATTATTTCCTTAAAATTTAAAAGAAAGTCAGTTTTTCTTAAGTATTTTACAAAAAAAAAAAATCAATCATTTTCTCACTTTGTTCCAGGACAGGGGCGGTCGCTCATGCCCTTTGGATTCACCCCTAGACAAAATGTTAACTCGATTTTCTTGACTAATAACTTCATGGTGTGGCCTAAGGTGTGATAAAAAGATGTATAAAATAAGTGCAAATAAACACCCTAAGCTAACACGGTTCTGCAAGTATACAGATCGTATGCAAGTTTTAATGTATAAGTAAGATTCGTTCCTCAGGGACTGACGAAAGTTAGAGAGTACTTATGCAAATTATCAAGTGCAGATATTACAGATAGAAAAGATAATACACAAGTAGAAAGAAGAGAAAGACAAATATTTATTTGGTTTTTGAATAATTAAACTAATAAACTAAAGACAGAAAATAAATAAAAGAAAAGAAAAGAAGATAGTATGAAAGTTATCTTGAGTAATTAGCATGCAATCCCCACTAGTTTTGCTGTTCTAAACATGTAAGGGTGAATTATGTAGTATTTCCCTAATCGGTCCCAATTCGCTATCGGTAGTTTAAAATAGGATTTACCTGTGTCAATAAGGCTTCCTAAGCAAACTTTTCCTGTAATTGGTAAATAGTCACAAGAACTAAACCGTAATGATTATCTAGCTAGGTTGGGTTGTCAAATCATACCTACTACTAGACGGTATGTGCTAAACATGCAATTAAA
The DNA here is from genome assembly GCA_029959085.1 of Nemophila menziesii. Lineage (NCBI taxonomy): Eukaryota > Viridiplantae > Streptophyta > Magnoliopsida > Boraginales > Hydrophyllaceae > Nemophila > Nemophila menziesii. The sequence goes on along the minus strand of JARWIR010000001.1, from coordinate 25,013,607 downwards.
CACCGTTGTCAATGGTGACCTAATTACTAGATGGTAATTCTATATGGTGGCCATCCATAAGAACACATAATATAAATCCAAACACATAAACAGAGAATAAAAACTATAATTCTATTTAAAACATTAAGTTCCCAAATTAGATAGATGTCAACTCAAAACTAAGGTTCATACATATATGCTAAACACTCAAACTAATAGAAATTAATTCATACAAAGAAAGGAAGAGAAAAGAATTACAAAATAAGAGGTTGAAGAAGACATGATTGATGCACAGCTCCTTCCAGATTTCTTCTCTTGTGTTGCAACTTCCTCTTGGCCTTAGGGTCTGACCAAGGATGATTTTAGAGTGTTAAGAGGTTGTATTTATAGGGTATAGGAAGACCTAATTTGTTTTCTTGAAGGAGAAGGAAAGTTGGTGTGGCCTAAGGTGTGATAAAAAGATGTATAAAATAAGTGCAAATAAACACCCTAAGCTAACACGGTACTGCAAGTATTACAGGACGTATGCAAGTTTTAATGATAAGAAGATTCGTTCCTCAGGGACTAACGAAAGTTAGAGAGAACTTATGCAAATTATCAAGTGCAAATATTAAAGATAGAAAAGATAATACGCAAGTAGAAAGAAGGGATAGATAAATATTTATTTGGTTTTTATAATAAAACTAAACTAATAACTAAAGACAGAAAATAAATAAAAGAAAAGGGAAGAAGATAGTATGAAAGTTAGCTTGAGTAATTAGCATGTAATCCCCACTAGTTTTACCGTTCTAAACATGTAGGGGTGAATTATGTAGTATTTCCCTAATCGGTCCCAATTCGCTATCGGTAGTTTAAAATAGGATTTACCTGTGTCAATAAGGCTTCCTAAGCAAACTTTTCCTGTAATTGGTAAATAGTCACAAGAACTAAACCATAGTGATTATCTAGCTAGGTTGGGTTGTCAGATCAGACCTAATACTAGACGTTATGTGCTAAACATGCAATTAAACACCGTTGTCAATGGTGACCTAATTACTAGATGGTAATTCTATATGGCCGCGGTTCCACAAGAACACATAATATAAATTCAAACACATAAACAGAGAATAAAAACTATAATTCCAATTAAAACATTAAGTTCCCAAATTAGATAGATGTCAACTCAAAACTAGGGTTCATACATATATACTAAAACTCAAACTAAAAAGAATTAATTCATACAAAGAAGAGAAGAGAAAAGAATTACAAAATAAGAGGTTGAAGGAGACATAGTTGTTGCACAGCTCCTTCCAGACTTCTTCTCTTGTGTTGCAGCTTCCTCTTGGCCTTAAGGTCTGGCCAAGGATGATTTTAGAGTGTTAAGAGGCTGTATTTATAGGGTATAGGAAGACCTAATTCGTTTTCTTGAAGGAGAAGGAAAGTAATGGACTCCTAGTCCAACTCAAATTCGTATGGAAATAAAGATAAACACTGCTGGACCGTTTTGAGCATATCTTCTTCGTTATTGGTCGGTTTGAGCTCCATAAGATACCAAAAGAATCGAAACAGAATTATCTTTGTCCTTGAAGAAGGAAATTACCAAAATCGGCCTATTTCTTAGGTAAATAACCATTTCTTTAGGCGTGTACTGCAGAATTCAGATTTAGGCAGCTTTTCCTTTTCCTATTTGAACTCTGTTTCCTTCTATCTCCAATTTCTATGCTAATCTCTTTCCATATCTTGTAGTCTTTGAATTGGACTCTAATTAATATCCATAATTATCTTTAAAGCTTCACACTAAGTAAACAATTAAACCCAATATACTCTAAAAATATTATGTTACTAAATCAAGACTCAAAATAGGAAAGTGCACTAAATTAAGCTAAAATCAACCTATAAACTAATAAATAAGCCTAAAATGATGTCTCAGAATTATATTATATTATCACAAATGAGGAGACATCCAGACCCCCAACTCAAAGTTGTATCGTCCCGATACAATAAAAGTAAAGAACAGTAGGGTAGTCAAGAAGAAGAAGTAGGAGGAGAATAAGAACAGAACACAATGAATGATCCTAGAGCATAGCATCAAAAAATCTCATGTTGTAATGTTTAAGAAATAATGCACAAGCATGCTTAATATACATGTAATCAACAATCCATGAATTCAAGTTAAGATTAATTTCGCAATGCCAGAAGGAGAGGATGATAACTTAGTTCAGGTTAATGGCTATAGGTTGTTCATAGGTCCCAAATACAGCATCCAATGGTCTACTTACCTACTACCTAATAGCTCAATTGTTTCTCCATCTAGTAGTTAGAAATCCTAAGGTCTTTGGTTATAATGTGGCTTAAGGACGGGTGTGGTATATTTGGATAATGAAAAGTGAGCTTTTGGTTCTCTCCTCACTAGCCATCAACGAATCGCCCTAGAGCTTGAGTTTTCACTCGAAGATGTTCTCACTCAACCCAATTTATTGATGCTTTTGATTTGCATCCCCAATTAATCCCAATTAAAACCTTTGATGATTTAAAATCCACTTTGCCGGTCCGAATATATATTCTTTTCATATCAATTTTTTTTCTTTTTTGTATAGCTATGACTCTCTTTTTGATGTTCGAGATATCACACTATTTTTTCATATATATATTCTTTCTTTTTAATGCCCTTGTTGGCAAATTTAGCTCGTAGCTTCTTTTCCATTCACTATTACCCCGACAAAGGGTTACATTAATAACAATTTCATCATCAATAAAGTCACAAATATAGTTCCCAAATTCCAAAAGTTCCCTAATTATGAAACCCACCACCCCAAACTCAAGCTCTAAAACGAGTTTGTCTCAGGTTTTGCGATTCGAGTGCGGGTCATATAGATAAGTCCTAAAAACTAGGGTATGGATTATAATGTGTTTCAATAAAAGGCTTTAGAAAGGATCAGAGGGGCTAAGACGGATAAATAACAATAATCAAATAAAAGGGTGAGAAAGTATAAAAGGCTTCAAGTGTTTTAATCATGAAAGAACTGCCTTATTCATTTTTCTAACTACCGGATTTCGTTACTTTTTCATTATTAGTTCATAGATAAGTGGGTTTTCAACTAATTTTAAACCTCACGTTCTACACACCAAATAACTATTCCTAAGTTTCAACATACTTCTTAGCATTGCTCATTAACTTTTCTATCTTTTATTTCCTGTTTTCATACATGCATCTAAACATATCTGTTGCATCTTTCAAAAACATACTACTTACTATCATTGACCTAAATTAAATCATGCTCAAATAGGTGCATTCAACATATTCTATGCCTAATTCAACCCAAAAAATTTTAAATTTTATGCAAAAAACACAAAAAGGAAGATGAGGACAACGAATTTTATGCAAAAAAAAAAAACAAAAAGGAAGATGAGGACAACGAATCCCCACCCCCAACTCAAAAATGAGCCGTGTCCCCACGACTCGAAAAAGACTCAAGAAAAATAAAATTTAAAATTAGCATACATATTGCACATAAAGAAATGGTAAGGAAGAAAGAAAACATACTCTTCGAGGCTATCACCTAGCCTTATCGGTACTCGGATTAAATCTAATGTATCTTCTTCACCCAACTTCTTATTCGCTTTTCGTTCAGGACACGTGATCATAATAGGATATTGCATTATATAACGTCATGGGAGAGATCGAAAATTCGTATCACCACCTCATAGACCAACTGTGCCACATCTCCCTCTTCTCCTCACAAGATACAATTCACAAACAACCCAAGCATTCCAAATCTCCACGAATCTTCATGTATTCTCCTTCAACTTCTTCTTCAAATACTTTCTTATAAGAAAAAGGTAGTTCCTTTAGTTGTTTCTTTGGAGAAGCTATCAGGGCCCTTGAAGCTTTCTCTTTTTCTTTGGGTATAAGGTCTTTTATCTATAGAAGTTGTGTTGTCTTCTTCACTAAAGTTGGAATCTTTTTGCTCATTGAATCAAACACAGCTAGCTAACCTCTCTTTTCTTGACTTGTTTTACCCATTTGAATTGGAACTAGGACTTTTCTCACTTGATTTCTTCTCAATTAAATCCAATTCCTTGATTTCTTCATCTCCCTTATAGTAGATAATGTTCATGTTCTCTTAATCATCTCACTTGACCCCCAACTCAAAGCTTTAACCACTCTTGAAATTTGAACTTTTGATTATTGGTTGTACAAGCTTGAATTTGGTTAGGAAAGGTGATTGGATGATGATTCTCTATGTGGGTAAGATGGATTCTCATGGGTTGGCTTGGATTTAAGAAATTGTAGGATGAATTTCTGAAATTTAAGCTTTTGATTCTTGGATTCAAGGTGTTTTGGTATGATATGGGTGGTTGAAATCCTTGTAATGATGTGGAGGATGGATTGGATGTGTTTTCATGGTGATTTGGTAGTGTTTTGATGATTGGTGAAGGTTTTGATGAGCTTCAATGGAGTTAGGAGATGTTTGGAGAGGAGAAAGAGGCTTTAGGTTTAATAAATTCGGAATAAAAAGCTTAATACCTCCTTTATACACTTGAAACCCTTTCTTTTCTCTCTCTGGCGGCTTGTGCAGACCATGCTGCGGACCATGGGGTGTACCGCGGGGTACACCGTAGCATCTGATGGTCTAATTTTTTACCCACTGGATAATACCCTTGGTATAATCCAGTGGCACGTGTTTTTGCTCTGCGGACCATGGCGCGGTGTACCGCGGGGGTAGTCCGTGGCTTCTACGTCAAAATACGCGTGGCACCTACCCCGTGGCAATGTTTCTCGGTTTCTGGACACGACCCGTGACTCCACCCGTGGTACGGGTTTTGACCTGCGGTATACCGCGGCTGAGGTCCGGTATACCGCACCCCTGCTTCAGTTTTTTCGAAAAATTTTGTTCGCCTTCCCTAACTCGATTTCTCCAATACCTAATCATCAAAAACACTAATACCTTCCTCAAATATGCAATATCGACTAAAATTAACTAAACCAAACACAAATTAAAAACTGGAAACGTAAAAACATAAAAGAAATTTCGGGTTGTCTCCCGTATAGCACTTTTGTTTAACGTCTTTCAAAGTTAGACGTGTTACCTCGATTAAGGATGACGAAATTTCCACCCTTTGCCTTTAATTCCCACGAACTTTTCAGCTCGATTCTTCATAATCATGGATGGTGCCATCCAAGATTTCATGGGAGAAGGTGTTTCTTGTGGTAACTCGATTTCATTTGTAGCACTACACTCCTCTGACAATCCATTCATCTCTTTAGTTTCGCATCTTCGTTTGTTAGAAAGAATGTCCTTCATGAATTGACCGTATTTTGACATTCTTGTGAGAGCTTCTACAAACGGGATGCTGATCTTTTACTTGTTCACTATGTCAACGAACTTATTGAATTCCAGGTCATTGTACTTTCTGACACGTGAAGGGAATGGTGGAGGAGGACATGTGTTGGTTACCACTGGGCTCTCTTTCTTTTCTGGTGTCTTCTCTTGGACACTTTTTTGTTCAACTACCTCTTCGACCTTATCTTCTGTTGTTTCTTCTCCCCCCGTTTCTGGAATAGGGACTGGTTCTGGTTCTGGTCTTGGTGGAGGTAGTTGTTTTCCACTTCTTAATTCAACTACTTGGCAAACTTTGTTTTCTGGAGCACTAGTATCACTTTGGAGTTTCCTTTCTGCAAGGATTTGAACTTTATTCACCATTTGTGACACTGACTGCACCATCTTCTGAAGCGCATTATCTGAGTTTTGGATTCTTTGCTGGTTATTCTCTATCTTTTCAATTAGGTTCATCATCTTAGCCATGCTTGAATTCAAACTCGAAGGTTGTTCTTGTATGGTTTGCTGCATTGAATAAGGAGGTGGTTCTTGATAAGCTTCATCATAAATCGGCGCTTCTTGATAAATAGGTTGTGGAGGATAACAAGATTGTGGTCGTGATTGATAATAATCATCATAGTGATGGTTATTATGATAATAAGTTTGTTGATCTCCGACCCAATTGTAATTCTGTGGGGGCTGATAATCAGCGTAATTTCCTTGGGACTGATAATAACCATCATAATAATGGTCTCTTTGATAAGGCATGAAGGAAATTGAGGCTGGATTGTTCATGCAATGTTCCCACGAGTGATCTCTTGCTCCACAACTAGGACATGAAGGTGCGGTATGTACTAGATCCCTCTGAGCTAGTTTTCGCGATTGTTTTACTGCTTCCTCAAGTTGTCGGTTTAACTCCTTGAGCTTTAGAGATTCCATCGTGTATTAGCTTCTTCAGGATCTAACAACACGAAACCTTTATCTCCTAATAAATCTGCTTTCGCCTAAAAAGAATCTGTAAAGACAAAAACTAAAAAGAAAAGAGTAAAATAGAACTAACTAAAATAAAAGCACAAGATAAATGCACAAGGACTAACGATGTAGTCCCCGGCAGCGGCGCCAAAAACTTGGTGTGGCCTAAGGTGTGATAAAAAGATGTATAAAATAAGTGCAAATAAACACCCTAAGCTAACACAGTACTGCAAGTATTACAGGACGTATGCAAGTTTTAATGATAAGAAGATTCGTTCCTCAGGGACTGACGAAAGTTAGAGAGAACTTATGCAAATTATCAAGTGCAAATATTAAAGATAGAAAAGATAATACGCAAGTAGAAAGAAGGGATAGATAAATATTTATTTGGTTTTTATAATAAAACTAAACTAATAACTAAAGACAGAAAATAAATAAAAGATAAGGGAAGAAGATAGTATGAAAGTTAGTTTGAGTAATTAGCATGTAATCCCCACTAGTTTTGCCGTTCTAAACATGTAAGGGTGAATTATGTAGTATTTCCCTAATCGGTTCCAATTCGCTATCGGTAGTTTAAAATAGGATTTACCTGTGTCAATAAGGCTTCCTAAGCAAACTTTTCATGTAATTGGTAAATAGTCACAAGAACTAAACCATAGTGATTATCTAGCTAGGTTGGGTTGTCAGATTAGACCTAATACTAGACGTTATGTGCTAAACATGTGGTGTCGCCTAGGGTGTGATAAAAATAAGATAAAATTAAGCTAAGAAACTACGCACTCTCACCCTAGACAGGCACAGTACTGCAAGTATTACAGGACGTATGCAAGTTTTAATGATAAATAGAGTTCGTTCTCAGGGACTTAAGTGTGTTAAACGCGTAGGAAATAATAACGAGTAAAAGTAAATAACTAGAAGACAGTAAATAAAGCAAATAGGAATTCGAAAATAGCAATTAAAACTAAGAAAATAAAGACAATAAAGTAAAAGATTAAGAATATGAGATGAGAAGAATAGCTTAGGTTTTGCTAGTATGCACTAATCCTTCTAATTCTATCTATATATCTAGTTAATAAGGGAGAATATTAGCTATTGGTAATACTTAGTCAGGATTCTAAATTCCCCAAGCTTAGACCTTGAGAGCGACTAAGGGGGCTACGTCACAACCAAGAAGTGATTTCAAATAGGGTTATCAAACGCCACTAAGGCCCTAAGCAAATACTGCAATCTTGGTGATACGGTGGTTAAAACAAACCCTAATGACTATCTAGTTAGAAGTATGTTTTGTCAGAACTGCTATCGACAATAGACATTATGTGGTGGTTCAATAGTTAAACACCCTGTCAAGGAGACCATCTAACTAATCTTAAAACAATCCTAAAGTGATCAATTCTAGGAAAGACATTAAATCAAAACACATAAGCAAATATAAAGTAAGAAGCTAATATCAGATTAAAACATATAATTCCCAAAGAAACTTAGATAGAAGAATTAGAAGTCATAGATTATACATATGCAAAACCCAAGCTATGGGGAGTTTAGTTCATACCTGAAGGAAATAAACTAAAAGAAATAATAAAAGACATCATCTTGCTCTCTACAATAAACTGGAAAAATAAAACCTTAAGAACTAATTACTATGAGGCAAGGATGATTTACAAGTGGTATAAGGGTGTATTTATAGGTGTTTAGAAGACCTAATTCGTTTTCTTGAGGAAGAGTTAAGGTAATGGACTTCTAGCCCAACTCAAATTCGAATGGAGATAAAGATAAACACTGCTGCACCGTTTTGAGTGTATCTTCTTCGTTATTGGTCGGATTTTGCTCCACAAGATACCAAAAGAATCGCAACAGAATTATCTAGGCCCTTTAGAAGGAAATCATCAGATTCGGCCTATTTCTTAGGTAAAAACGCCTATCTTTGGACGTGTATGCAGAATCCCAGATTTAGGCAGCTTTTCCTTTTCCATCTTTTTAGCAATTGTTTCCTTATCTCCAATTACAATGCAAATCGCTTTCCATAAGTTGTTGTCTTTGACTTGGACTCTAATTAAGCTCCATAATTATCTTTAAAGCTACACACTAAATAAACAATTAAACCCAATATGCTCTAAAAACATTATTTCTACAAATCAAGACACAAAACAGGAAAGTGCACTAAAACTCAAGAAAATCGACATTATTGACTTCTAAATCACTTAAAATGATGTCTCATCCTAACATTAATCTATCACAAATGAGGAGACATCAACATGCAATTAAACACCGTTATCAATGGTGACCTAATTACTAGATGGTAATTCTATATGGCCGCGGTTCCACAAGAACACATAATATAAATCCAAACACATAAACAGAGAATAAAAACTATAATTCCAATTAAAACATTAAGTTCCCAAATTAGATAGATGTCAACTCAAAACTAGGGTTCATACATATATGCTAAAACTCAAACTAAAAAGAATTAATTCATACAAAGAAGAGAAGAGAAAAGAATTACAAAATAAGAGGTTGAAGGAGACATAGTTGTTGCACAGCTCCTTCCAGACTTCTTCTCTTGTGTTGCAGCTTCCTCTTGGCCTTAAGGTCTGGCCAAGGATGATTTTAGAGTGTTAAGAGGCTGTATTTATAGGGTATAGGAAGACCTAATTCGTTTTCTTGAAGGAGAAGGAAAGTAATGGACTCCTAGTCCAACTCAAATTCGTATGGAAATAAAGATAAACACTGCTGGACCGTTTTGAGCATATCTTCTTCGTTATTAGTCGGTTTGAGCTCCATAAGATACCAAAAGAATCGCAACAGAATTATCTTTGTCCTTAACGAAGGAAATTACCAAAATCGGCCTATTTCTTAGGTAAATAACCATTTCTTTAGGCGTGTACTGCAGAATTCAGATTTAGGCAGCTTTTCCTTTTCCTATTTGAACTCTGTTTCCTTCTATCTCCAATTTCCATGCTAATCTCTTTCCATATCTTGTAGTCTTTGACTTGGACTCTAATTAATCTCCATAATTATCTTTAAAGCTTCACACTAAGTAAACAATTAAACCCAATATGCTCTAAAAATATTATGTTACTAAATCAAGACTCAAAATAGGAAAGTGCACTAAATTAAGCTAAAATCAACCTATAAACTAATAAATAAGCCTAAAATGATGTCTCAGAATATTATATTATCACAAATGAGGAGACATCAAAAGTAATGGACTCCTAGTCCAACTCAAATTCGTATGGAAATAAAGATAAACACTGCTGGACCGTTTTGAGCATATCTTCTTCGTTATTGGTCGGTTTGAGCTCCATAAGATACCAAAAGAATCGCAACAGAATTATCTTGACCCTAAAGAAGGAAATTACCAAAATCGGCCTATTTCTTAGGTAAAAACGCATATCTTTAGACGTGTATGCAGAATCCCAGATTTAGGCAGCTTTTCCTTTTCCATCTTTTTAGCTTTTGTTTTCTTATCTCCAATTACCATGCAAATCTCTTTCCATATCTTGTAGTCTTTGACTTGGACTCTAATTAATCTCCATAATTATCTTTAAAGCTTCACACTAAATAAACAATTAAACCCAATATGCTCTAAAAATAATAATTCAACAAATCAAGACTCAAAATAATTAAGTGCACTAAATTAAGCTAAGATCGACCTATAAACTAATAAATAAGCCTAAAATGATGTCTCAGAAGTATATTATATTATCACAAATGAGGAGACATCACTTCAGTTGCTCTTTCGTAACCTTTTGATTATGGATAATTCGATGAGTATATGTTGATCTCCCCAATACATATACAAGATTAAATATTTTTCCTAAATTCTTCCTGAATTAGAACCGTTGCCCTGAAATCCGCTAGTTGTTATAAATCCCCAACCCCCTTCCCCCGAAGACGAATTCTGGACGCGACCCTGATTCCATCTATACCTTAAAAAAGATTATCGGTCGCTTTATTCAACCTTTTCGAGATATGATAAATTTAATCAGTTGATCAAATTATATATATATATACACACACACGTATATATATATATATATATATATATTATATTTCAAAGTTTTTTCTTCGGTCCAGATTTACCCACATAAGTGGTGGCCAGGATTAAATCTGGCTAAGCCTAACTGGTGGACAAAATTTAATCTGGCTAAACATAAGTGGTGGTCAGGATTGATTCTGGCCCCCACAACACTAAAGACAACAGAAAAAGAAAAGAAAAACTAAAAAAACCCAAACCCTTTCATTTCACCAAAGTGAATCCTCGGCGAGCCTCATCCGACTCTCATAAGATAAATCTTCTACTCTTTTCTACTCGGCTGCACAGGTTTTCCTCAAGTCTTCTGCCCTGTTCTCTCGATTCACGGAGGCGTGGTGGTGATTTAGCACAGGTTAAACAACCCTAGGCAGATGTTTTGCTCTTTTCTCCATTGCTCAATCACTCCCTCTATCTTGCTTCTCTGTTTGCGGTTATGATGCTTAAACCCTAGCTTCAGTAGAATTAGAAGTATTGTATAATCATTTTTTCACTGTTTTTCCTAATTTGATTTTCAGTATGTAAATCTAGATGCAAAAACATTTTGAAATTAGAATTAGAAAATTATGAATTAATAATTGAAAATAGATACAGTTTATTAGAGTCTAATGGGTATGTCCATTTTCAAATGTGAAACCACCAATTTGATATGGAACAGTAGTGTGGATTGCATCGACCTTCTATTCTGCGTGTCATGTATTTTATCCAATCTATTGTGTATCATAAAAATTGAGGTGTTAACTATAAATTTCCTTTAAATGGATTCATATTCATGTGCAGTTTCAAGAATAATCGTCTATAAGGGACTCACTAGGCAAATCAGCTTTGGGTTATACAATTCGTGTTTGTTATATTGGGCTTTGTTATGAAGGTCATTTAATATCAAAGAGAATTGTATCAACTGTAGATATATTGTATGACTTTTGTAGATAATTGCACTTTCGATCATTTCAGAATATAATATTATGCATAAATTGCACTATAGGTGTATTTTAGCGTGTGATCATGTGTGTATAAGTTAATTGCACTACAGGTTCTTATAATATTCATAAATTGCACTATAGGCTTGTATGCTGATTGTTTTTTAAGTTATTTGCACTATAAGCTCTTATATTGATCATTTAAGTGATTGCACTATAAGTCCCTATATTGATATTTGAGTAATTGTATTATAAGTCCCTATATTGATCTTTTGAGTAATTACACTATAAGTCCCCCATATGAATTTTTTGAGTTAATTGCACTATAAGTCCTTAAACGTGATCTAGAACTCCCAGTGTCACTTCAAGATTTAAGATCTTCCAACACTTCTGTTTTAGCTAATACTTGGGGTAAGATATACGTTCACACACACACACACACTTAGCCTCTTCATGTATTAACACTGACCGGGGAAAATTCAAAAGATTTGCTTCTTGATGTGGATGGTTGTTTTGGGTCAATTCCCTCTTAAATCAAAACAACAAACCAACTTCCCATTTAGATTACACATTAATTTAGATGAAAAGATTACAATAATACCTTTATTCTAGTTGTTGTCTTTAACCAAATATATATTCCCATTTAAATCAAGCATTATCATAGATGTGAAAATCCACCTACTACTAATTTTTTGTACGCATACGTCCGAGATTTTTTTTAAAATCATCATAACTAATCTCAAAAAATCAAAAAAATATATTTTTAGATGAGACAAAATAATATCCACGTCCAGATTTTTTTGAATTTTTGAATTTTTTTGATTTTTATTTTTCGATTTTTATTAAATGGGATTTTGTCCCATCTCTAATTTTGAAATTAGGATGAATTTGTCTCATCTTCATTCTAATACTGAGATGAGATTTGTCCCATCTCTATTGTATAACTAGGATGGGATTTGTCCAATCTATATTGTAAAAATATAAAAAAAATTAAATAAAAAAATCATAGACGTAAATATTAATTTGCTTTATCCAAAAATAAAAAAAATTATTTTTCTGATTTATTTAGAATTAGTTATGACGATTTTAAAAAAAAATTCAAGGACGCGCGCGCGTGTAATGGAATAAGTAGTAGGTGGTGGTGGTGGTGATTGTGGTGTTTGAGGTGGTGGTGGTTGTGGTTGTGGTAAATGTAATGATGGTTAAATACATAGTAGTGATGGTGGTGGTGGTGGTAGTAGGACCCTATTATTTGTTTAATATCTAAAAGTAAATATTGTATTGAAAATAATATATTTGATAATAAGGGTAGTAAAGGTATAAAAAATATAAAGGAGATATTTTCTATAAATAATTATTTTAGTAGGCATTTTTTAATAAAATAAATTATTAAATGCTTAATTTAACAATTATGTAATTTTATTGGATTTCATTTAAGAGATACCTCTATTTTTAATTAATAATAATAAAAAGGGTAAGAAAGTAAAATGATAATAGATCTTTGATTTAAATAGGAATCTGGATAATCTAATTTGGAAGAAATAATATCATGTATCTTTTTAGGCATAGGCATTCCTAATCATGATTTAAATAGGTATTTTCTCGATTGTTTTTTAATCCATGGAAATATATGTTGCTTGATAAAATCATATCTAAAGCAAATCCTCTACTCAGACTAACTTGATCATCAAAATGTACCTCGAGACTTATATCATATATTTATCTCTATCAATTAATAAAGCATCAGATTAAACAAATTAATAGAGAAAAATAGGAGAGATTTTTGGCCGTTGTTCCTTCTCCAATACTATATAGACTAGATATAAACTCGTGCATGAAGGCACTTTAAAAAATTTTAAATTAAAAAAATAAATTAAACACAAAAAAATTGAGATAAAAAAAACTGAAAAAAAAACTAAAATCTTATTATTAATTATTTTTTTGTTAGAATTTTATTATTAAGAATATTAATATAGGAAATCAGTTAATTGTATTAAAAATAAATAACTTATAATAAAATGGCCCACATATAATCTAACGACTAAAAAATATAGACAGAAATCAAGACATTTCAGACTGTTGATCTAATTTATACAATCATGACCATTAATTAAATTAGATCTAATGTCTAGAAAGAATAAAATTTTAATCTAAAGGCTAAAAAAATATAAAGAGAAATATGAGACATTTTGGGCCGTTGGCCTTTCTCCAATATTATATAGATAAATTGAATAAAGTAGTTCCATTTTTTAAAAAGGTCCCCAAAACTATCATTTTAGTTTCAAACACTTTTTTAATAAAAGTTTTAATTTTATCAAATGAATTTTTATAACGAGAAAACGTTCACAAATATATATTTTTAAAAAATCAAATATATTTTACATTTTAGGAAAAAAAATTGGTCAAAAGTTTTTAGGATACTAATATACTTGACCCCTGATTTGGATTCTTAGTGTATATCAATATTCTCATTAATAAAAATAACTTATTTTTAAGGATTATATTTTTGACCAAAAAAAAAAAAAGGATTATATTAACATGAGATAATTTTCAATTAATCAATTTTTGACCTTGAAGTTGTTGCAACCATATCTAAAATATATATCCCTCCTTTCTCTTGTGAGGACTCTCTATTCTGGCCCTTCTCTTTGAATGGAGATGTTTGTGTTAAGGATATATAGAGTAAATACACTGTTTACCCCCTGAACTTTGGCCCGATTGACAGACTGCCCCCCAAAGTTTAAAATGCGACTAGTTGTCCCCATAAACTTTAACTTCGTGACTCGATGCCCCTTGTGACCATTTTCCGTCAATTTTTTCCGTTAACTCGCAGCATGGGTGCCACGCGCCGTTAACTCATGACTCGTTGCCCCTTAAACTTTAACTTCGTGACTCGTTGCCCCCTGAATTATTTTTTCAAAATTAATTATTTAAAAAATCATTTTAACAGGGGCAAATTTGGTATTTCAAAACTTCTTCTCCATGATTAAAGCTTCAAAGCTCCAAAGCTTTAAATCTTCAAACCTTAGATCACCACTACGAGCTTCTAAATTACGCTATAATTAATACAAAAATTCAGTCTCATCTTCTTCCTTTCTCCCTGTCGGTCTTCCTGGCGCACGTTAGCAACAGCTACTCCATTTTCTTTGCTTCGTGATCTCTCAGATTCATTGTCGCCAGGTACGGTTTTGTAACAATACCCAACATCGAAAGTTTTCCATTTTCTCACTTAGATCTGTAATTTTTCTACTTTTCTTCTTTAATTTTTGTATATTTTTCTTGAATATATCATTCATTTAATTGAAAATCACTACCAGAAAGAATATATTAAAAATTTGATACAAATCGTGACTTTTTTTTGGGTCTCCCATTAGTTTTACAAAAATTGATATAATGAAACATAACATGTTCACGTTTAGGTTGACAATATCAAGAATCAATACCAACTGTACAATGTATTGTAGCAAAAACCTTGACTCGAATTACAAAAGTAAAACGAAAAGATCTTGCTTTTTAATATTGGATGTCAAGTTTATTGAATATTGGAAGAAGAATTTAAAGAAAGAAGGGTATGAAATTAATGAAGAGTTTATTCATGAAGATTTTTTTTATCAAACTTTCTCCACTAAAGAAGAAGAAGTGTAAAATACCCAAAATACCCATCTTTAAAAAAAGGATATAATTAACAATTTAAAAAAAACTGGGGGGGCAACTAGTCACGAAATTAAAACTTTAGGGGGCAAAAAGTAGGGGGCAACTAGTCCACGCGCGCCTGTAATGCACGCTGCGACTTAACGGAAAATTTGGACGGAAAACAGCAAAAAGGACTAACGAGTCACGAAATTAAAGTTTAGGGGGCAACTAGTCGCATTTTAAACTTTGGGGGGCAGTCTGTCAATCGGGCCAAAGTTCAGGGGGTAAACAGTGTATTTACTCGGATATATATAAGATACTTTGGGAGGCACAACAAAAGGTTGAAATGATTAAGAATAATAAAGTGGCTGAATCTTCTTTTAAACTATAATCTGAGGATTGGGAGTTGATTTGGAAAATGAAAGTACAACCTAAGGTCAAAAACTTTATATGAAAATGTTGTGAGAATGCTTTACCTACTAATGTAAATAGGAAAAAGAGGAAATCAGTTGAATCTTCTTTATGTCAATTATGTGAATCTGAAACTGAGAATGCTGAGCACATATTGTTTCATTGTTCTTGGGCTAAAGCTGTGTGGATGGCTAGTCTACTTTGTTTTAAGGCCCAAACTCAACCAACTTGTAATGTAAACATATGGATAAATTTTATAAGGCTTTGTATTATTGAAACTGATAATGCAGATACCAGACTTGGTGAAATTGCTTTTTATATAGTCTGGTCTATATGGAAAGGGAGAAATGAATATATATTTAGAGGGGTAACACCTGATCCAGAGAAAACATTACAAGAGGCCCTTAAATCCAGTGATGAATTTTTTCTTGCTACAAGAAATAAATCTGAGGCAAAAAAAGTTAACAACTCAAGGCTAAATGAGAATGAAAATGTGATTATTCATAATATGTGTCATCAGGAAGGATTGTTTAACAATTCAGTGGCTACATGTGGGAATTATGAAAGCTTAATAGGGTAGAATCCACCTTGTAATGGAAATTTAAAGATTAATTGCGATGCATCCTTAAATAAACTCACTAAACAAGCTTCTTTTGCTTGTATTGTTAGGGACTCTTTTGGACAGATGATAGATGGAAAAGCTCAAATCATTACAGCTAACTCTCCAATGGAAGCTGAAGCTAGAGGAATGGTGGAAGCTTGTGAGATGGCAGCTTGCTACCCCCGAGGCAAAGTGGAAATTGAGAGTGATTGTAGATTATTAGTTAACCAAACTGTTTTTGGTAGGAAAGTTTTTTGTAACTCTAAGGTTTTTGTTAATTGTATTACTAGAAGAAAGTTGGCTAGTAATTTGAAAATCTCTTTTGCTAAGAGATCAAAGAATATGTGTGCTGATTGGGTTACTAAACAAAAGCTCAAGGGCTCTTTGTTTAGTGTTTGGAATCTAGTTCCCCCTCCCCAATTAGCAAAACTTCTTTTATCGGATTTTCAACCTCTAGGGATAGGATAATTGTAACTTGTAAACTTTCTATTTAATTTAAGTTTATTTCGACCAAAAAAAAATTCTCAATTAACTACACTTCCTCACTTTTTATTCCCAAAAAAAGGAAGGAGGAAGTTACTTCTTACTTACTCACAAATTTTCAACTTAATTCCCAATTGAACACATTGTCATATTTACCTTCCAATGTTACCCTTATGTGATTTTTTTTATTTTTTTATTGTTTTTATTTTATTTTTTAATTGTTGAAATGGCCTCATAAGCTACCCTGACGGGAGTTGGGAAGAAGTTAGAGTCCCGACTAGCAACACATCCCCTTTTCACCTTTAAGTCAAGAATAATCCCAAGTCATAAATAGTGGTGAGTACTAGCGTCTCGAGCTACCTTCTCATATTTTCACTTTGATCCTTTTCTTTAATCTTTTATCTTAATTACTTATAAAACCTCAAAAACCATTATTATCATTTACACTTTATCAATATCCTCAACAAATATCTCAAATATAAAGCGGGGTAGTGCTGCAAGGGCCTGGTCAATATTTTCAGGACGTTTAATATGTCGAGCTTAAGCACGCAATAAACAAAAACTCTTATTGATAGGCAACCCAAGGTTAAAAGGTAATTTTGCTTGTTTTTGGTTCATTTTAATTCAAGTAGTGTAAAGTAGTTAATTTTATATGCATTAATTTATATGGAATTTAATGAGAAATGTATTAGCTGTTTTTGATGTGTAGGTATTCAAAGTTTGGGGTGAAAACAGGAGACTGTGGTGAAACTGGGTTATTATAATTAAATCAATGGGAGTATTGGACAAGAGGATTTGCAGTACACCTGGTGGGGCCCAGGGTGTGATAAATAAGCAATAATATACGCACACACACCTTGTAAAATCCACGAGAAACTCTCTGCAAGTGCACAAATCATTTGCAAGTAATTGTAAGTAAGTAAAAGTTCATTCTATAGGTATTTAGCTCAAGCTCGTGTTCAATAATAGTGTAGATGATTTTAGATGTTTTGAATAAAAGATAAAAATAAGGAAATATTTGTTTTGTTTTAGATAATTAAAGAAAAATCCAAAAGATAACAACTTTGGGTTGCAAGTACTCACCTATCTTATTAAGTCGTTATTCTAATTATAGCGATGAATTGAACTAATATAAGTAGTGGGGATTCTATAATCCCTCTAACTTCCGTCAGGGTATGATGTCTCCCTAATTGTTCTTATTTTCGACCCTTGGGAGACATCATTTTTTATGTTTATTTGAATATTTTAATAGACTTTTGAGTTAAAAATGCAATAATCCGGAATTTCCATTTTATTTCTAGTAATTTTGATTTATTAAACTTTTGCGCGTAATCTTGTATATTTTAGTGAAAAGTTTGTAGGTTTTAATTATTAGCTAGGAATGGAATCCGAGAAGAGAGTCAAAGATCGTGATATGGAGTCAAGACTTGAAGATAAATCCCAAAAGAATTGTTTTTAGAGCTGCAAATCTGTTTTCCAGGCCCAAGATTGCTGATTTCAAGGCGCTTAAGAGATGATTTAGGCGCTGACCTTTGAAGAGAAAACATTCCTTAACGAGTTACGGAACTTTAGCAACTGGAATCAAGTCAATCGGAGTTATAACGAAGCGGGAAAAGCCGTTTTAGTGAAGGTGTATCAGCAGTTACGGGATTTTGGGCTTAGAAATCGGGCTTGGACATTTAATTAGTGTTTTATTCTTAGGTCCAAGCCCTAATCCGTTTTTATACTTATAAAAGGAGCTCTTGACTTCTATTTTTCACACAATTCACATTCTACAAGATTAAACATCAGAAAGAAGCAACAGGAGGAAGAAAGAAGAAGCTGCAATAGCTGGAGAGGGCCTATATCTCCGTTCTCAGTCATTCCAATTTCGGAAATTAGGTTTCTTTTAATTTTAATTCTGTAATCAAATATGAATTCCATTTCAATTAATTTAGTTTTCTTTTTAATTAGTATGAGCTAAACACATTTTAGTGCTTGAGAATGCTATATGGGCGATTCCCAATCTTATTAAATTTCATGTCCTGAATTTGAGTTTCTGTTAAATTAAATTAAATTGTGTCTTTTACTCTTTTCGATAAATTGAGAATGTTTACTTTTTTTAGAGTTATGAACTAGGAACAGGTGTTAGTATCTAGGTTATTCCACATATGTGGCGTGTGGATCATCCTGGCGGAGGGTTTAGGTACGGAAATATTTATTCAATCTAGAATAGAAGTTATTGATTCTGACGAACTTAGCTAATTCTAGGGCCAATGTGGTAATTAACTTAAACATCTAAAAGTGGATCATATTTACCCTGACGGGACTAGTGACACTCTAGGATAGCCTTATAGTCCACCCTAACGGGGGTATAAGGAATTTAGAATCCCGACCATTGTAATTGACCAATTTAACCCTTAAACAGAATATGTTATGAAATAGGATTAGGAAGACCCCTTGCGTTCTCAAGTGCTACCTTCTCATACCGCGTTTTACACTTATTTACTTGCGTTTTACCTTTTATTTGCATTTTATAATTAGTCTTTCATTTAGTAGAATTAATACAAAAACCAAATCAATCATATTTTCTTTACTTGTTTTCATAAGTGCAACTATTCATTACTTGTTAAACATTGTAGTTAACCAAACCGTCCCTGAGAACGATCCTAGAATCATTATTACTACTTGGGACAACCGTACACTTGCGGTTGTGGTTCAATTACTTTTGCATTTCTTTTAGAACACACAAAGGACCACCAGGGTAGCTTAAAAAGGCAACCTCAAAATTACTAGGTACTTGGGTAAGGGACCTTCTACAATGATCGGTGGTTAAAACTAACCCAAGTGACTATCTAGTTAGGCAAGTCCGTCAGGATTTCTACCGCATACTAGACTATTAAGATGTGTTTTTGTCTCTAAACCCCCCGCCAGGGTAAAAATATAGGTAACTTAGTTCAAACTAGAGGTGTACACGCTCTAGCAAGTTTAACTAAACCACTCATAATACAAATATAAAATAGATGCTCAACTCAGTAATAATGAGTTCCAAAATAATAAGTAGCAAAACAATAATAAAAATTAAATAAAGTGAAAACTAAAGAATAAGAGTTTAGAAATATGGTTATGTTAGAAATCTATAACTAATTACCCTAATAATAGAGACATAGTTTGACATAATTGATGTTGTGATACTCCAGCTCTGGTGCTTCCTCTCTAGGTCGACTTGCTCTCTAATTCTTGTAAAGGCTGCTGAATGGAATGGCAAGAACCTGTATCTAAAGTCAAATATTTATATATATAAGCTCTTGGACGTTTTCTGGGTTATGAGTTCTAATCCAACTAAACACATTTTCCTTAAAAAATGGACTGGTTTGACCCACACCGGCTGTAACTTTAATAAATTCTTCGCTACATCTCAAAATCATAAATTGTCAGCGGTCGTGCGTTCCTAACTTAAAAACCTAGCTGGATATAAAAGGTCTTCTCTAGAGTATTTTTCAATCTCACCGACAACTCTGACAGACAACTCTTGCATAAAAATGACTTATTTAGTCCTTTACTCTTCCTTTCCTTATTTGATCTCCTTTCCTCGACTTCTTATATATAATTTGGCATCTATAATCATCCTTGTACTAATATTTTCACATTTAACACACAAATTGCACCTAAATTCTCTAAAAGTAACAAATCTCCAAAACAAGGTAAGAAACGAGAATATATCAAATAATAGGGAACATATCTCAACTAAGAACACAATGAACCTAAAATGATGTCTCGTGACTAAATAATTCTATCACAAATATAGATATATCAACACCAAATCACCCCACGGTACACCGCATGAAGCATACCGTCACCACAGTGTGCGAATTAGTGAGAATATGGTACTAGGGTCGAGAGCAAGAATTGGGAGTGGTATACCATGCCAACCCATATGCTACACCGCGTGACCGTATCAGAGAATACCAGTTTGAAACCTGCGACATAACTTGCCATGGTATATGAAAAGCAAGGTCGTTGTATACCGCGCCAACCCATGCGGTACACCGCACGAAGACATTGGAGCAGTTACGAGGAGAGGTTGAGTTCATATCAACAATCAGATTCTTAAGCCTTATTTTTCTCCAACACCCAAAACTCCATTGAAACTTTACCAAACCTTTTTTACACATAAAAACACAGCTCCAACACCAAAGATATCATTCCACATCACAAAATTTCTTCACCAAAATCCAAAAAAAATTAAATTTCTCAAGAACAATTTTTTTTAATTAGCCGCAATCATCCATACTACATCAAGAACACCATGCCAAATTTATATTTCACCATTAACACATCAATACTAAACACAAAAAAGACAATATTTTTCTGGAAAATTAAAAAAACCCTAAGTTCCGAATTCAAGATCTTTTTAAGTCTTTCAAGGTTGGAATCTGCAAAGAAGTCTTCCACGACAATAATTCCATTCACACCCAGTCATTCAAGTCAGTAACATATCAAATATTCAATACTTTCTCTTATTCTTCATAAAATTTGAGAATTACCCAGACTTAGCTAATTTTAGTGTGTGAAATGAATATTGTGCATTTTATCCCTTTGCTTGAGTTGTATGCATGTTTTCATTGTAGGTGATAATTGAGTTGAGGGTGTTTCATGTTTGACAGATTTTACTCTCTCGTTTGTTCCACACTACAAGGACAACCATATATCGAACTTGTGTGAAACAAAGGGAAGGCAAAAAAAAAGTAGAGGTTGAAGATGGTGTGAGGAAGAAGGAAAATGAGAATTTGAGTAAGAATTTTAAACCCGAAGATGTGTCTGAAATGAGGGTGGTTAGGGAACAAATTCCAAGCCAGACTTTGAGGGAAGAAACAAACATGAGTGACTACAACCAAAAAGAAGTTGAGAGAAGACGCGCACACATAAAATACCATATCTTGGATAATTAACGCGAGCGTGCGAGGCCTTGAGCCTTGAGAGTACGTTTTCTTCTCTACCTTTCATCTCATTAAATGTATCTTATGTGTTTCGTTGTGTACTTTTAACTTTCTAATTCTCATAGAGACTGTTTCGAGTCGTGTGGATACGACTCACTTTTAAATCGGGGGTGTGGGGATTCAATGTCCCTTATTTCCCTTTTTATGTGAAAAAGATAAATTTTTCATTAGTGTATATTTTTAAGATATTAGGCGTAGAATGTGTAAAATACCCCTGAAAGCATAAACCTTAGTGAGTTGATGATAAATAAGTAATGTGTTTGTTAATTGGTCATAACATGCTTAAAATATTTACATGAAAACACACCATAAAGTAGAGAAAAGACTAGTAAGCAATGCGATAGAAGTAAGTTTGAACTTAGGGAAATTGAGTGGTGTGTAGAGCGTGATATCTGAGCTAGTTAAAGACCGATTTAATGAAAGTGCTAGAGGTGGGAAAGTAACAAAATCATGTAGTTAGGATGATGATTAAGGCGTATATTTGATAAGCCATTGTGCCTTTTAGCTTTCTAACCAAATATTAAATGATATATCATTCTTAGACCCTTCTAGACAGGGGAGGTCCTGACATTTTCGGGGCTTAAGGCGAACTTTGAAAATTAGGCCCCTAAAAAAATTACAATTTACATAAAAGAAATCTAGATGTTTACTAATTTTTTCAATCATAAATCTAATTATTTAAAAAAATCTAATAAATAATTCAATAGATACAAAATTTAATAAAATAATAGCATCATTAATTATAAAAAATTTAAAAAAGAAAAAAAACTTACCTTGTGAAAACTGTGATATTTCGAACAAATATATAAAAAATAGGAGATTTTTTTTTAATAACAAAAAATGGTCTAACATTGTTTTGTGTTGGGTTAGTTCAAAACCAGGTTATTTTAAATATAAAAAAAATATGTTTATATATAAAAAAATTAAGGACCTCAAATATTATAAGGATTGGGAGGGGGGCCAAGGCGGTGGCCTTTCTTTGTATCCACATTATAATCCATACCCCTTAAATTGTAGTACTTTTCCATATCACCTGCACTGCTAAGACAGTCGTCTTCAGAGCTTAAGTTTGGTGTAGTGGGTATGATTACGGAAAACACATTGAATGGGTATTTTGCTTACTCGTATGCCCAATGTTGATGATGCACCTTTTATTGTAACCTTTTGTCAAGGTCTATTGAGAAAAATATTGAGTAAATAAAAGAAAAGAAATTAAAAATGAGTAGCATGACTACTCATATCAATAAGAGTGTCATGACTAACTTACAAAAAATATGAAAAATAATTGAAAGAAAAGAACCATCAAAGTGGAATGATTATGTTAATCATCATATATTGTTATGGTATTACACAAGATGCTTGTTAAGCACATCAATTGGGTTGAGTGAGAACATATTTAAGTAAAAACTCAAATTTTAGAGTGATTCACTGATGGCTAGTGAGGAGAAAGCCCACAACTCACTTCACAATATCCAAATATACATATCATACTGTCCCTAAGTCAATATCACAACCTTAAAGAACTTATGATTATTAATTGCATGATTTAGAAAAATTTGAGTTTATTTAGAGTATTTTAGTGGATCATTGGATACTATGTTAGGAATGAGGATCAACTTATAGCCACCATATCAGACTAAGAGAAAACCTATCCTTCTTGCATTGCGAAGTTAATCTAATCTTAAATTTATATCATGTTGATCGTTTGTATGATAAGTGTATGTATGATTTAGTTTGTAGATATTATTACATGAAACTTGCTAAGTAGTTGCTTGGGATCATAATTTTCATTCTCCTCTCCTCCATACTAGCTAACTTAGATTCCCTAATTTAATTCTTATTTTGTCAAGACGACAAAACTGAGTTGGGGTCTTGATGTCTCCTTTATTGTGATAGATTAATATAGTCATGAGATGTATTTTTGTGGGTTTTCATATTTGAGGGATTATTCTGTGTATTTAGATAGTTTCTCATTTCTTGGCTAGTTTTGCGGAATTGTAACTTTTATATCTGTTTGTGCGTAATTTGTGTGTTAAGTGCGAAGCTCTTAGGTACTTGGATTCTAAGATACAGTGCGATGATGATAATAAGTCAAGAAATGAAGGTCAAACCCAATTCAAGGTGTTAAAGGACCAGAGCATTTACCACCTAACTTTGAAAATCAGCAAGATAGAGTCGCCAAGTGCAATTGGCGAAGATCCTGGAGGAGTGCTTTGGTTTATAGATATTACTCAGAGTTAAGAATGCGTAGGAACTAACGGTTTGTGATTTGAAGATGAAATATAAGAGTTATGCAATTTGAACCTTTCGTGGTTCGAACTAGTGCCCTCTTCATTAAAAATATTTTTAGTTTGACTTGGACCATAAAAGGGATCCACAACTCCTAAATTGACCATGACTTTTTATACATCAATTTTTATCATTAGAAAAGGATCTTAGTTCAGTATGCATTCATTAGAGAATATTAGGAGACGGTTGGGAAGAAGAACAAATCGCTTGGGAAGGAGGAGGAGCAAGGGTTCCACACCGTCTTCATCAATTCATCATCTTTAATAGTGTAATCCTTATCTTTTTTTAATTCTTAGGTTCATTTCGAATATAACTACCATTGTATTTCATATTTTTCTTAAGACCTAAACTCCATTTAGCTTGAGATACTTTGTATGAACCCTAAACTATGAATTAGGTACTATTTTGATTATATTTGGAATTAATGTTTGATTTAAACAAATTGAGGAATAATTGTATTTTTGTTTATAACTCTTGTAATAATTGTGTAACCCAATTGTAGTGGTCATGCAATTAGATGTGATAGCTATTTATTTGTCACCCTGACGAGGAATTGGATAGTAGACATAGGTTATAACGTCTGGTGGTCGTTAGTGATCGCGACGAGTTTGACTAGCCAGATAGTCATATAGGTTAAGTACTTTATAGGGTCAATCTTTGTGTAGAACAACCTCACTCGAGTTCTCTAGTAATTGTTCCGGCAGTCTCCTAAGTCATCCTGGCTGGAGTTAGGAAGAAGTTAAAATCCTGACTAGCAACACATTGGTGTCTCCTGGTGTGTGATAAAATCACACCCCTAAAAAGGAGGGACACAGACCGCAAGTGTACGGGTCGTCCAAGTGATATCTGATAAACGGGTCAGGGACGGAAGGATATGACTTATGATGCTATTCAAATAAGTGAAGATAATTGTTATGACAGAAAAATAAAATGTAAAAATATTTGTTTGGTTTTGTTTGTAACTAAGGACGCAATGAAAGTAAAGTCCTAAATGATTAACAAAAAAGAAATATTAAAAAGCAAATAAGTGTGGATGCAATATGAGAAGGATACTTGAGTCTCGCAAGGGTTTCACTTAAATCTATTTTATCAATGCTTTCGTTTAAGGGCTGAATTGATATTTAGTATTAGTCGGGATTCTAATATCTCTTAACTCTCGTCAGGACGGACTTACGAGCTATCCTATCCCCTAGGGTATTACAAACACCGTCAGGGCGATTATAATCTACCTTTGAATGATTAAGTCTATTTTTCAATTGGCTGCAAGGTTAGTCAAGCCCGTCAGGATCAATGACGAATACCTCGCGTCATTACATATATCCGTAATTAAGCCCCCTATCAAGGTGATCACTTTGCCACTTAAGTGAATTGCCTAATTATTATAACCTATTCCTAATTGATTAGATTAAAATAGTAAATAAGGGTAAAATAATAGGCAACACAAAATACCCAATTAAAATTAATTTTTCAGTCCCGTATTCAAAAACATTAATTAAACAAATTAGGGCTCAACCCATAAATGTGATTCTCAAGTAAAAATGAAATTAGCTCATATTAAAACTAGAAGTTACTAAAATAAATTAAAGATTATTCATATTCAATTACAAAGATAAATAGAGAACCTAATTGAAGGGTTGGAATGGGTTGTTGATGGCAGAAATGACTTTTTCCAGCTCTAGTTTTCTTCTCTCCTTTCTGCTCTTGACTTTCTTTTGTAAAAATATGAAGCGTATAATGAAGTGTGTCTAAAATTAAAGTTTAAACGCTTATTTATATTGGAGAATTCGGATTGGGCTTTTTACTTAAAGGAGATAGATTAAATGAATAAAAGCCCAAGTCCAAAATAGAAATCCCGTAACTAAGTAAAACGGTCGTAACTTTTTCGTCTCAACTCCTAATTTCCTGATTCCAGACGTAAAATCTTCCTAACTCGAAAACGAAGCTTCCTTATTCAGGGCTCCAAGGCTGAATCAGTGGCTAAGTGGCTCAAAAATAGCGATTTGTAAGAGTTTTCCAGATTTTCTTCTCCTTTAGTCAATTCTTCGAATCATCATTCTTGCCTTTGACTTCTCCGCTCTATCTAAAACTTTAATTTCCACTTCTCCTCCTTGTCTTGGTGCTCCATAGCGTCCATGGGCCAAGAACTTTACACTAGAAACAAACAAATTAACGCATAAACGCAAATAATACAATTCCAAAGGAAGAAAATGCAATATAACTAAATAAGTTTAAAAGTCTATCAAATAAGTCTATTAATCACCTAAAATGATGTCTTCTAAGGAATAATATGTAAACAAAAAGAGAGACATCACACGTCCCCTTTTTACCCTCTAAGTCAAGAATATCCTAAGTTATAAATAGTGGTGATTACTAGTGTTTCGAGCTACCTTCTTATATTTTCACTTTATATCCAGTCTTTTATGTGTTATAATACTGATTTTGTTAGTTATGTCTTACTATAACATGTAAAATCATATATTTCTTTTTTCTAATTCCACCTTCAATTTGATTCATAGATGGTGAAATAACACAAAACAGAAATTTTTTGTATAATCATATAATCTTTGATTCATAATCTAGCTTCCTTTTCTTCATTGTCATATCCACGTGCATAATTTTTACAATTATCATAGGATATAAAAGATGTTTGACTTTGAAGTTCAACAAATGAATAGCCAACAATAATCGCAATTTTAGTAAAAAAAAAATTAAAAAAAAAAAAAGAAGAAGAAGAAGAAGAAGGAAGTCAATTATCTCGACTTGTTCAAAAAATGACTTAGCTTCCTTGTCTTCATTGTCATATCCACCAACATAATTTTTAAGAATCAACTTTTTTTTTTTTTTTTTTGGACGATTTAAGAATCAACTGAAATTATCATAAAATATAATATGATTTTGACTTTGAAGGTCAACAAATGACTAGAATACTTAGCCAAATATACGGAAGCATATTAAGAGATGGCCACCAACAATAATAGAAATTTTGCAAAAAACAAAAAAAGAAGAAAAACTGAACACGAGCTTAGTTAAAAGGGAGACAAATATCTAGACTTGTTCAAAAAATAAAGGAAAGTTAATGCATGTGTTTAGCTTTTGTGAGCTTGGCCACATCAGTAACAAATTTTGTTGAATATTAAAAAAAATGAACCACCTTGATAAGTAATAATAGTTCTTGGGTAAATACCTAATTAACCCTTGCAACCCCGTTGCATTATTTTTTTTTTTAAACATGGTTTTTTATCTTTTTAAAAGATCTTGAGTTCGAATTCGATTGGCATTAAACACCTTTTCACCCTTCTTAAAAAATATTAGATTCGAATCTTATTGGTGTCAGTTAACAAAGTAATCTAAATAAATATATAAAGAAATTGTATAAAATAACATAAACAACTAATCATTAATTATGTTAATTACAAAATAATAAAATAATAGAAATAATTCTCAATTAATTACACTTCCTCACTTTTCATTCCTAAAAAAAAGGAGAAAATTACTTCCTACTTACTCACAAATTTTCAACTTAATTTCCAATTAAACACATTGTCATATTTACCTTCCAATGTTACCCTTATGTGATTTTTTTATTATTTTTTATTTTATTTTTTAATATTTAATTTTTTTTCAGATTTTTTTTTCGATTTCTTTTTTATTTTTTTCAGATTTTTTTTTTTCGAATTTTGTTTTTTCAAAATTTATTTTCCCGATTTTTTTTTTAAAATTTTTTAAAAAAAAAAACGAAATTTCGGGTTATGTGTTGCTGTAACACACAAATATAAATTTATGTGTTCCTGTAACACACAAAGTCATAAAATCGATCTAAATGATTCTCTCCTTTAAAAAAAATTGTTTTTTTATATTTATTAATCGCATATACCTTATTTTTATTCGTTTTTAACTATCTTGATATATTTATTATCTTTTTGTCCAACACTTTTTTGTTATTTTTGTGTTTATGTTTTAGGATTTTGTGTTATTCCAATTATGTGTATTCCTGGAACACACAAATCTCAAAATTGTGTATTCTTAGAACGCACAAATATAAGATTTGTATATTCATGGATCACACAAATCTCAAATTTGTGTATTCATAGAACACATAAATAGTGAATTTATGTATTAATAGAATACACATAACTTGTTTTTGTTTGTTCCACTTCTGTGTATTCCTTGAACACACAAGTCTTTGATTTGTGTGTTCCTAGAACACACAAGTCTCTGATTGTGCGCCCCTGAAACACACAAGTCTCAGAGTTGTGCGTTCTTGGAACACACAAGTCTCAAGGTTGTGCGTTCCTGGAACACACAAGTCTCTAATTTGTGTATTCATGAAACACATATAAATCAAATTTACAAAACTTGATTTTGTTTGTTTTAATTTTGTATATACCTGAACACACAAATTGCAAATTGTGTGTTCGTGCAACACACAAATCGCAGAATTGTGAATTAAAAAAATGGCGAAAAGAAAATTCGAAAAAAATTGGAAAAAAGAAATTTTGAAATTTTTCTTTTTCGAAAAAAATAAATAAAAAATAATTCAAAAAAATAAATAAATAATATTATAATTAAATTAATTAATTGTCTATGGGTATTTTTGTAATCTTCTATTTTTTTGTGCTTAAGTAGGAATTTAGTTGGAATTGTAATTAATTGAGAATTTTTACACTTTTTGTGTAATTAATTGGGCATTCCTCCAAAATAATATACATCAGAAAAAAATTAAAAAATGTTTGAATTATGAAAAAATCTCAAAACTAAAAAAATTAAGTTACAGGAAACATCCTATGACTCGTAAAGAGAAAAGTAATATGTGAGTTACTGAAAAATGTAATAAGTTGATTTATGAGAAAAAAAAATTATAACTGAAAATAATGGGTATTTTCTGTTTTCATTTTCTATATTTTCCAAAATACGAATAAAAATGTGTTTGGCTAAAGAAAATGAAAACAATTTTCTAGAAAATTAAATGAAAACATTGCTATATTGAAGAACGTGAAATAGACGTTTTCCATATTTTCTGAAAATTTTGTAAAAAAAATGAAAATTATTTTTTTCGAAAAATATATTCTGAAAACGAGAACAGAAAATGTGTTCGCAAACCAAACAGGGCGTAACTATTCCAAATACAAAACAATGAAATAATATGCAAAAGGAAAAAGAAAATTAAAAAAACAGTTTTGAGTTATAGAAAAAATCTCAAAGTCAAAAAACTGAATTATAGAAAAATCCCAAAACTTAAAAAATTGAGTTAAAAAAAATCCATAATTTATAAAAAAAAAATAATAAGTTGAGTTATTGAAAAATATAATAAATTTTTTTTGTCACAAAAAAATATATAATAAGTTGAGTTATGAAAAAATTCTCAAAATTTTAAAAAAATATTGAATAAACATTTTTTCTATAATGATGGGTTAATTATGTTACAAGTATATTATAAAAACTATATTATAGATAACATATTTATGATACATACTTCATAAACATATGTATTTTATATTTTACTCAATGAACAATTTTAGTTATAGAAAATATCTCATTAAAATTAACTTCATTCAATAAACAATAAACAATAAACAAGAAAGAAACATAAAAAAAACACAAAATACATCAAAAAATAAAGAATAGATTGAGTTATGAAAGAAATTCACAAATCAATATGTTATTCAAGAAAAAAAACACATATTCATACAACACAATCAACCTAAAGATAAAAGACAATTTCAAAACCAAAAAACGAGACAAACTATGCATTAAAATAAGATATAACTAAAAACTAATGAAATTAAAGTATATATTAAAGACTAAAAGGTACCATATATGAAATAAACTATATATAAATCAACATATTAAAATCAATAAGAATTAAGAAGTATGAATTTTGAAATTAAAATTTATTTATAATTCATTAATAATAATAAAATATAAAGCACGGAAAATTTGTTTATAAAATTTTGTAAAATATGAAAGTATAGAAAAGTTGTTGTGAGTTGCGATAACAAGATGAAAGGACAAAAAAGGAAACAAACAAATGTATGATGCCTTTCTAAGAAAGTATATGGCGGTTGTGGTTAGGATAATTAAAAAAATGGAGAATGTACTAAGTATTAATCCATTGTCCAAAGAATTTAAGGGTTTGAAACTACAAGAAAAATTTAAAATAATGAAATAATAGAAAGACAAAAGATCACCAATTCTTCAAATAGTGGATTTCGGGTTTCAGAACCTATCTCTTCAATCACCCAATTCAATAAAAGAACCCAATCCACCAAAAGATCAACATGTTACATTTTCATTCGTTCATACGACAACATATCACACATGGTCCCTTCATGTTGGACCTGGAGATCATATAGAAGCATGGTAAGAAGAAAATATTCGGATAATGGAACAAGTAATCAATAGTACTACATTTTTCTCTCTACATCTAAGGACGCTAACACATTAGATATCATTACTTCAGGTTTATATGTGGGTGATGAACAGACAAAAGATATGTAGCAGCTTTGAGTCTTTGACATATAAAAGGCACATAATATAGAAGCAAAACATGAGAAAATAGTGTTTTTTAACTAAAATAATGGATTCATGGACAAACATATAGTTTAGTACATCCTCTATACAGTTCAAAGTATGGATATTATTTAAAGTATTATCAAAAGATAGTGATTTGCCTCCATGCAAACAGAATATCGGTATTGCGGAGCAGTAAAGATTACCTTAAGGGACCTAAGCGATAATTCTAAACGAAATGTCAATCCAAATAATACATGACTCTCAATGAATGATGTCGAGGGTAGATAGTCAAAGAGATCCGTGAAAAACTTCTGTATATTTTCATTTCCATACTTCCTCAAGCATTTATCATAGAAGCTATACCTGAAATTTGAAAATGCAAATGAATGGAAGGAATAACTAGTTATTTTCTTGTTGAGATATTTCTTTTTTGTTAAAAGCCTTGTTGAAATCCAAACGGACATTAATGAACATAAGTATCACCATACTTTGATAGAAAGATTCTCTGTTACGAGAGAATTTGTTAATTCAATTATCTTTGCTAACCAGGGATGAGTCAAGATGACAAAATACTAGTGTTTTACCTTCCCTAAAATGAGAGGAATCAATAGTGTGAGAATAAGGCTTCTTCTTAACAACTTCTCGGTAGGAACTGATACACCAACACCAGAGGCTATAAATTTCGAGTCAAGCATTTCATTAAATACCTTAGTGGCACTGTGGAAATCAACCTTGATCTTGACTAGTTCAAGACCATTGGACCTCAATCTGCAATTTTTGTTTCAAAATTCAGTGATCCTACACTAGAATACGATCCTCTATGATGCTCAATTATAAGATAAGAAGATTCCTTACTTTTAGTTTTCATCCAAACCCTTGCAAGTCCAATTCTCTCTGATTCTCTGGCCGGAAGGTGGTGGGGTTGGTTCTTCTGTGAATTTCGTATCAGACACTTTCTCCATCGTAATTAAAAGCATCCGATCCTTTCTTTTTATTCTGCTGTGTTTAGAGAGAGTGTGAGGAGATAAGCGGCGGTGGTGGCTAGGGCTGCAAATGAACCGATACTCTCACCAAGGGCTCGAGTTTGAGTTCGTTAAGGGTTTGTTTGAGTTCGGCTCGTTAGTTAAACAAGCCAAGCTCAAGCTTTAAATTCAGGCTCGTTTACTAAACGAGACAAACTCAAACATATACAAGCACGATTCGTTAAGCTCGTGAACAGTTTGGTAAGGGTTCTTTAAGAGCTCGTTAATAGGCTTGATAGATATATTCAATTAAAAATTATATATGTATACATACAAAAGTCCAAAATTTTGTATTATGTAATTAATCATAACTAAAATATTTTATATATATTAAGTAATTTTTTTTATATCTAATAAATATACTACTAGTATCTAGGGCTACAAATGAACCGATACTCTCACCAAGGGCTCGAGTTTGAGTTCGCTAAGGGCTTGTTTGAGTTCGGCTCGTTAGTTAACAAACCAAGCTCAAGAATGCTAAAGCTTGGTTCGGCTTGTTTCATTTCAAGCTCAAACCAAGCTCAAGCTCACTAAAATATTAGCAAACAAACTCAAGAAAGCTAAAGTTCGGCTCGGTTCGGTTCGTTTGCAGCCCTAGTGGTGGCGATGGTTATTTGAGTCGACCAGAGAGAGAAGAAGCATAATTTTTGAAAAACATTAAGTAATTTAGGATTACATATAAATGGGTAAATTCGTCTTATGCATATGATAAACTAAGCCATTTTTAATTGAATACAGCTTAAAATGGGCTTAGGGGAGGGAGAACTAGTTGGTCAGGTCCCTGGGGCTAGGGGCGAGTCTTCAAATGTGAGGGGCTCTAATTCTTTTAACACTTCAGTCTTAGGTGGTGACTCGGGGGATGGGGGGAGGTCTTTGATTACTAATTTATTTTTATTGCAGGGCAGGTCCCTGGATGAGGCGGATAGGAGGGACAGATTTGCAGCGGAGCTGCAACCTGCTGCTGGTGGAGAACAGCCCCTGGACAGGTCAACTTCAGGTCCCTGGAACGCGAGGAATAACTCAGGATATGTGGATGAACAGCTTGCCGAGGGAAGAAGAAGAGAAGAACCCCACCGACAGCTGCTGCAACATGAAGCCGAAGAACAGCAGGTCCCTGGAAGTGGAGCTGAACCCGCAGACAGAGACTTATTGAACCCCGAGGATCAGCTATGGTGGACAAGAAATATTTCGAACAAAATGCTTTTTAGCGGAGTTAATTGGAATGTATTCTTTGGAGCGCTTATCGACACAATATGGAAGCAACGGAACCTAGTGATTTTTGAAGGAGAACGCCTTCCCAACGCGGTGGCAATAGTTAAAAAAGCTAAACATGTAGCTATCACGACTACACGAGTGTGGGGACAATTGCCGAACATGCGATTAACAAAAAAATCCGCAATAACTATGATAGGATGGTCTAAACCCACCCAAGGCTTTAAACTTAACACGGACGGTAGCTATAGCAATTGGAGGAAGATGGGCGGAGGAGGTGGTGTTGTGAGGGATAACAATGGAGACTGGGTAAGGGGTTTTAGCATGAAAATATATAATAATTCTCCGGTTATTGTGGAGATAATAGCACTTTGTGAGGGGTTGGGATTGATAGAACGTTTGGGCCTACATGATGTGAGTGTTGAAGTAGATTCGAGGGAAGCTATTGAATTAATACATGGTACAAGAGATGGAAGAGGACCTGGGGCGCAGTGGATCAACAATATTCGATTAATACTGGAACGAAATAAAGGTTTTGTCTTAAGGAACATCTATAGAGAGGCAAATGCTTGTGCCGATTGGTTGGCGAAGTCGAGTTGGAGAAACAGAGATGATTTTGAACTTTTGGAGGACCCTCCAGACGGCATCTGGACATTCCTCACCAAAGATCGCATGGGGTATAAAACGCCTCGGGTTATTTATAATCTCGATTTGCTTAAAGATGTAATAGACTAGTGTTTTGTTTGTGTCATAACACGATCCTTTAGGGTCTCCGATGTAATCAAAAAAAAAAGTAATCATATATTTTTTTTTTCTGATTTATTATTTTGTCTCTTTTTTATGACTGATCTACATAAAAGACGATAAAAAGGTTATGTGATATCCAACACTACTTTTTTTAAATAAGCCACAAGCCTCCTCGAGCATATTTTCAGGATACAGGGAAGTGTTCAAATTTGTACCTCTTACTTTATACCCGTTAGAGAGGGGATTAGAACTTGTACCTTTCTTTTAAATACTGAAAAAATAACAAGGCATTTTGTTTTAACCAAGGTATTTATTTTTTCCATACATATGAGAGCAAAGGCTAGTAAGAAAAACTTACTAAACTCCTATTTAGCGTTGATAAGTACGTGGTTCCACACATGATCTTTCTACCATTTATGTCATCCAATTCACACATATATTCGCCTCCCGATAAACATGTCTCACTTCAAAGTTCGCATAGTTCATTAAGAGCTCTTTACATTCTTTAGCGCTCCCTCAAGACTACTTCCGTAATTTCCATAATCCTGCACTAGCGCGTGAAGTTCCCATGAGTCTATCTCAATGCACAACGTCTCGTACCCCACAATAGCCATTTGAATTCCGAACCATAAGGCTTGCAATTCTAATTTATATGCAGAATTTGCATTGCTCATCCATACGAAGCCACAAAAGATAAGGACCATTTACATCTCTAAACACCCCCACTAATGCCCCGCAACTCACCAAAAGATCGATCAACATTTATTTTTACTCCATTCGGTGATTTTCCCTATTTAACTAACACATTACTTGCTAACACAATCAATCCGCATCTCACTCTCGTCCCTAATCCCGAACACGGTCTCAACGAAACTTCTAATTTATGGTCGAAACGAACTCGTAGTGAGTTGATTCCCCCTCTTTTTTCCCATAATAAAATCATTCTGATCTAGCCACAGTATCCATGTCACTGCCACCACAATTAATTGAATTTCCATTCCTTCCACATGTTCTTTAGATGTCCATAAGTTTCCCCACCAAATTCTATCACTCATTAGTCCGTTTTCCTGCAATTTTGGTTGTTGTACACTTGAAATATTGCTGATGTGCAACTGCGAACGCTACATATTGCTGTTATTTTGCAGTTTTCTTCTCCCTTGTGTCATAGTACTAGTCAGGTTATGCACTCCGTTCATATCACTTTTGTTATGTTGTAGTCTCTTCATATCTACAGGGCCACTGTTATTACTAACATGGCGCTCCCTAGCTCTGCGATCAGCCTGCTGGTGTACCAGCAAAATATTCCTGAATCCTGTAGTTCTCTTGACAAGACTAATTGCAGTATGCCAGTTATTCCATGTATCCCTTTCTCAAATCAGTTTTATAGTTAAAAGCAATGATTAAGTATACTGTGGTGGGTTATGTGCGCGTGGGGGGGGGGGAAGAGAGAGACGGAGGGGTAATTGTTTCGGCAAGAAATACCCTAGTCATATGAAGAAAACAA
This sequence comes from Nemophila menziesii, assembly GCA_029959085.1. Classification (NCBI taxonomy): domain Eukaryota; kingdom Viridiplantae; phylum Streptophyta; class Magnoliopsida; order Boraginales; family Hydrophyllaceae; genus Nemophila; species Nemophila menziesii. The sequence continues at coordinate 24,979,012 of JARWIR010000001.1, read as the reverse complement.
ACCGGTGGAGTTAAGCTAAACGTTGTTGGATGCCTAACACCTCAAACCGATGAAGCGGTAGTTGAAGGTTTATTTCGCGATAGTAATGGGGATTTCCTGGGAGGCTTTATGGCTCTTGTAGATCAAAGTCGGCTTTTCAGGTTGAGCTAATTGCATTACATTTTGGTTTGTACATGGCGAGTATTCAGAAATATGAAGTTTTTATCGTTGAGACCGATTCGCTTGAGTTGCATGCGCTAGTGAAGGTGATATGAACAAAGGAGATTGCTCAGATGCGATACTCACAGAGTGTAGGAACATACTTTGCTAAACATACCAAATTCGAGATTGAGCATGTGTATAGGGAGACGAATTATTGCGCGAATTGGTTAACAAAAAGAGGGGAAAAGCCGAGGACTTTGGTAGCACCTCTGTAAGGACTATGGAAATATCTTATACGAGATAGAAAGAAGTGGTTGGATGACACTTCGTCTTATAATATACTTTTCCCCGAAAAATTAGTAAGTAGTCTTATATTTACTAGTCTTATATAGGCCTCAGATGTATGGGAAAAAAATCAAGAATTATTTTAGAAAACTTTTCCTTAAGAAAAAAAAGAAATATATTAACAATCCAACCGGGCATTATATATTCTTCCCAATTAATTAATGTATTTTCCAATTAGCTTCCTTTTCGAACAAAAGGAAAAATTTAGCTTCCCCAAGGTAACAAACAAAGGAGGTAGATGAAAAAGGAAGAGCTTATGTCCAAAAAAAAAAACGGAAGAGCTACCCAATACTAACCCGTCAATGTAGCCCAAGGAAAGGGGGGTTACCAACCGGAAAATAGCACTTAACTAGTTGCTTTCAACCCACCGTTAAGTGAGTTCACTTGTTGACAAATAAAAAGAATGACAAAAAGAAAAAAGAAGTGTTCACTTGTGGTGTGGGCGTGTAGCATTGCAATTTGTCACTCTCCTTTGACTTCGAGAAGAAAATTACTTTCCTTTTTTTTTTCTTCCTCCAAACGTTTATAAACTTCTTTACCATATATTAGAAATGATAACCAGTTAGAATTCATTTTAATAGTATAAGTTTAAGAGATAATTTTTAATTAATTACAATTCTTCATTTTTATCCAAAAAAAAAAAAGGAAAAAATTATTTGTTACTTATTCATAAATTTTCAACTTAATTGCCAATTAAATAAATTGTCATATTTACATTCCAATGTTTCCCTTATATGATTTTTTTATTGTTTTTTATTTTTTAAATATTTATTTTTAAAATTTATTTTTCAGATTTTTTTTAATTATTTTTTTCGAATTTTTTTAAAAAAAAAATTTCAGATTTTTTTTTTCGAAATTTTTTTTCCCGAATTTTTTTTAAATCGAAATTTCGGGTTATGTGTTGTTGTAAAACACATATATAGATTTATGTGTTGTTGTAACACACAAAGTCATAAAATCGATCTAAAAGGATTCTCTTCTTTAACAAACTTGTTTTTTTTTCTATTTATTAATCGCATACACTGATACACCCTATTTTTATTCGTCTTTAACTATCTTGATATATTATCTTTTTGTCCAACACTTTTTTGTTATTTTTGTGTGTTTATGTTTTAGGGCTTTGTGTGTTTCAGGTCACACTCTCAGAATTGTGTATTCTTAGAACGCACAAATATAAGATTTGTGTATGGAACACACAAATCTCAAATTTGTGTATTCATAGAACACATAAAAATCGAATTTATGTATTCCTAGAATACACAAAACTTGATTTTGTTTGTTCCAATTCTGTGTATTCCTGGAACACACAAATCTCAAATTTGTGTGCTCCTGGAACACACAAGTCTCTGATTTGTACGTTCCTGGAACACACAAGTCTCAGTTTTGTGCACTCCTGAAACATTCAAATCTCTGATTTGTGTATTCATGGAACACACAAGTCTCAAATTTGTGTATTCATGGAACACATATAAATCAAATTTGTGTATTCATGTACTACACAAAACTTGATTTTGTTTGTTCTAATTTTGTGTATTCCTAAAAACACAAATCGCAAAATTGTGTATTCATAGAACACATAAAAATCGAATTTATGTATTCCTAGAATACACAAAACTTGATTTTGGTTGTTCCAATTCTGTGTATAACTGGAACACACAAGTCTTTGATTTGTGCATTCCTGTAACACACAAGTCTCAGGTTTGTGCATTCCTGGAATACACAAATCTCTGATTTGTGTATTCATGGAACACAATCTCAGATTTGTGGAATACACAAATATCAGATTTGTATATTCATGGAACACATATAAATCAAATTTGTGTATTCGTGTAATATACAAAACTTGATTTTGTTTGTTCTAATTTTGTTTATTCCTTAACACACAAATCGCAAAATTGTGTATTACTGGAACACGCAAATCTCAGATTTGTGTATTCATGGAACACATAAAACTCAAATTTGTGTATTCATTGAACACATAAAACTCAAATTTGTATATTCTTGGAATACAAAAAACTTGATTTTGGTTGTTCCAATTTTATGTGTTCCTACAACACACAAATCTCATAATTGTGTGTTCATGGAACACATTAAAAAAAATTCCGGAAAAAACAATTTTCTGTAATAAAAAAAGATAAAAAAATAAAAATAAGGATGAAAATAAATAAATATTATTATAATTAAAATAATTAATTAATTGTCTATGGGTATTTTTGTAATCTTCCATGTTTTTGTGCTTAAATAGAAATTAAGTTGAAATTGTAATTAATTGGAAATTTTTACTCTCTCCGTGTAAATAATTGGGTATTGCCCCTTTAAAATATCAAAATATTTTATAAAATATATTTTAATATTGATAAGTATAATAATTGTACTTTTTATTATGTGTACAAAATTAAATAAAAATTATTTATAGAACCAAGGAATTAATTGCATTCAACATTATAAAACTATCTCTCAATCTTAATAGTTTAAGGTCCGTTTTTTTATTGGACAACGTTTAAGGTCCGCTTGAAAGTGACTATTTTAAAGTAAAAAGATGCTTTTAGAATAAAATTTAAATTTTGAAAAAAGAATTAAAAATAATTTTAAAATCTAAAATCATTTTAAGTGTTATTTTTTTAAAAATCACCTATTTGGTGCTTCTCAAGTTCTCACAAAAATGCTTTTTAGAGTTTATAACATTTTAAATGTTCTAGAGGCACTTTGAACTGCTTTTTCAAAAAAGCAATTCCAAACGGGCACTAAATATGTATTAGAAACATAAATTTAATTTTCTAAATAAAGTTAATATTGGAAAAGATATTGATATTTTAAGTGAATAATAATTTTGAAATACTATTTTTAGTTAATAAATATTAATTTGGGATGGAAGGAATAATTTTATGACACATAACTAATGTTAAGGACTATACTTCAAGAAATACGGTAGCCTGCGTTTTAAAATGTATAACCCACCATTAAAAAACTCGTTGGAATCAAACTAAAAAGTAAAAAATGTCCAAAAAGCCCACACTTCCTTCTTTATTCACTGTAAACATTTTTAATTCAAAACAAAAATTCTATTAGGGTTAGAAATCCATTCGATATCAACTCCTCTCTCTCTCTCTCTCTCTCTCTTATCTCTTGTTCATACCAAAACAACAAAACCACCGTCGCTTTAAACTATTTTCACCATTATCAAGGCTTTCTCCGCAGCCTCTCTGTTGCACAAGAAACCCGTCGTCTCTCTCCCGCACAAGAAACTTGCCACCACAAGTGGCTCATTCTCACCTTCCCACCTTCACCGGCGCCATCGTGGGGCATTCACCACCATCTACTGCAGACTATATTGTAGATCTCTTCGCCTGGCGCGCCTAAACATCAACTCCCCCCTCAACCGCTTACGCCTAGTTTAAATTCTAGGTGTTTTTGCCTAGCTCCTTAGTCGCCGTAGAATAGGTGCCGATTAATGGCAAAAAATGGCCGCTTAGGCGCGATTAATGCCAAAACATGCCCGCATAGGCCTTCTTGTTATATTTCTTATCCTCGAGAATTCCTTAATTGATATTATAATTCAATTTTTACTATTTTTATATTTATTATAGTGTTGTTAGATGAATTTTATAATTCAAATAGTTAATTTTTTTATAATTACTACATATATATTACTAAATATACAAAAATACACAACGGAATTCAAAACCGTATAATTCCGCCTAGGCTCGTGTAATCCCGACTAGGCGCTACGCCCTGGTCGACCGCGTAGGCCACAAAGCCGAGATCTACCGCATAGACTGCAGAAGAAAACCGTCGCCGCTATACTACAGAAGAATACCGCTGCCGCTCTACTCACCTTCCCACCAACGAGCTCTCTTACACAAGAACACCGGCGACACTAGTCTATTCTCTACCAGTCTCTCCCGCACAAGAAACTCGCCGCCTTGGACCAGAAAACCAACCATTCTCCACCATCAGCTCTTCAGATCTGGCCAGAAAGCTGTCGCCGCCTTGGACCATTCTCTGCCACCATCTCGTCTCCGACGCCATCAAGAACCCAGATGAAGGTGAAAAAATGGTTCATTGATTTCAACGTTCACTGTTTTTTTTAATTAGATTTTCTATATGTTGTGGTGTTCCTACGCGAGCGAGTGTGAGGTTTTATCATGTTTCATTTTTTTGTGGAGATGTTTTATCATGGTTCATTATTATTTTTTGAACATAAAAATAATGGTTCGTTGATTTGCAGGAAATTAATGAAGGTGAAGAGATTCTTTTTGCTTTTGTTTTCATGCGAGTGTGAAGGTGTAGAGATGGGTTTCTAACTGGTATGGGGTACAACCCATCGAGCCCTGTTTTTTTGTTTATATGCGGGTGTGAAGGTGAAGAGATGGGTTTCTAAATGGTATAGGGTACATCCTATTTGGGCCGGCTGATTGTGATGAGGTTCCTTTTGTTTTTGTGTTCCTATGCAATTGTGAGACTTGGTGCAGTGACTGTGGTACAACCCATTTGGCCCGGCTAATTGGGTTAAAAATTTGTCTGGAACACTGGTGGAGGTGGAGATGGTCTTATAACTTGGCTGGCATACAACCCCTAGGGTATAGCTATTGGACGTTGACATGGACAAAAACCTATAAAACCCTTTTATGGGATACAAAATTAAGACTTATAATACAATTATATTAACAATCAGTTTAACAAAAAGAAAAAACGGCATAAGTACCAAAAAAAATCACATCCATGAGTATATGGTCGGTTTAATTAAAAAAAATATAAAATAAAAATCCAACCAAAAATTTAGATTAAAATTTTTTTAAGACTTTTTTTAACTAGTCTTTAAAATATAAAAAATTTAAATTTTGGCCTATAGTTTTCTTTACAAATAATCCAACAAATTAGAGTTGGAACAAAAAAAAAATCCAACAAATTACAGTTCCGTGATTTTTTTTTTTTGAACAATAAAAGGGATGCTAAGCATCCCCAACCTAACCTATCACTATCTACCCAATTCCTAATTTACCAAAGAGTTCACAAAGTTGAAAAGGGCAAACTGCCCTGTTTCTTTCCTCCATCGCCCTGTGCCTAGCTTCCTTTGCAAGTTTATCCGCCAACTTATTGAGATTCCTCTTGATGTGCTTAAATTGAGGACCGCTCTCTCCACAGTTGAGTTCAATACTTCGAAGGATGGGTTGGATAGACCAACATGCTGCTGACACTTGCTTTATACCTTGGATGACTTCAAGGTTATCCGAAAGCACCGTAGTATTGGTGTTCCGGGTAATACTTCCCAATTCTACAGCCGTGAGTACCGCGTTTGCTTCTCCTTCTATTGCTGAATCACATTCCATACTATAGGAATGCTTGACAGTAATTTTAGTTTGACGATTAATCTCAATTACCGTCAGTCCCGTTGGCTCATATATATTATTGAACGAAGTATCACAGTAGTATAAGATCTCTGGTCCCGTTGCATTGATTATTGGTGCCTGTTCCTCTTCCGTATTTGTACTTGAGTTCCTTGTACTATTGGCTTTGCTCCAATCTATGCCATGTATTTCCGCCATTAATTTATTTGTATTCTGCACTATGACTGTTCCATCCACAGGAGTGTTCTCGTGGATTCCTTTCATTTTCCCTTTCCAGATATTCCACAAATTAATCATGATCATATCTTTAATGATATGCTCGTCCTAGCCAGCTTCCTTGAAACTATTTACAATTTTGATGATCCAATTTTCGATTGATATATCATTATGTTCTTCAATTCTGATTTGCGCAAAGGTTCCTGCCCATATGTCTTTACACATGTTGCACTTCAATAGGAGATGTTCTACCGTCTCGCTCTCTTCATTACACCAGATACATTTTGCTGATGACGCACATTTCCTGTTATAAAGATTTTTCCTAGTGGGTAGTGCGTTTTTTATTGCCCTCCAAGAAAACATTTTTATCTTTTTCGGTATGTTGGAATTCCATATGAGTTTCCATATTGGTGAACTGTGGTTCTGTATAGAATTTGAATTCGTTGGGTTTTCCTCTATGTGATCATCAACAAGTCTTTTGTAGCCCGTTTTTGTGTCATAGGTTCCGTTTTATGAATATGGCCAAATAAAAGTATCTTTTTCATTAGTATTGTGGACTCTGATTCTTTTAATGAGGGGAATAGTCGGTTCTGGAAATAAACTATCAAGTGTTTCATTGTCCCACGTCTTCGTGTTTTCGATGAAAAGTTCGCTAACCTTTTTCATTTGCAGTTAATTGGTCTTTCAATTTTCCATGTTATGTTGATCCACCTATTATTCTAAATATCTATATTCTTTCCATCACCTATCATGTCTATTCCGTGTTTTAATAGAAAGTCCCTTCCCTCTATTATGCTCGCCCAACTCCACGTTCTGCTCTATCGTAATTTACAATCAAGAAAATCACACCGAGGGAAATAAATACCTTTTAAGAGTCTTGTTGCTAGATTTTGTTTGCTATGAAGTATGCTCCATGCCTGTTTTTCTAGCAGAGCTGTATTCATTTTCTTAAAATCTTTGAAGCCTAGTCCTCCGATTAGTTTCCCTATCGCAACTTTTTCCCATGCTAACCAGTGTATCCTGTTTTTTTCCCCTGCGTTCCACCAAAAATTAGAAATTGATGAGATCAATTTAGTACAAAATGAAATTGGGAAAGAAAATATTGACATATAATAATTCGGAATAGCTTGGAGCACCGCCTTTATGAGTACTTCTTTACCCTCTTCGGAAACTATTCTAGCTTTCCAAAGATTGAACAGTTTCTTTGCGATCCATTCCAAAGATTCTACTTTTGATCTTTTATGGCATAATGGTATCCCCAAGTAGAAACCTAGATCTTCTGTTTCTTTAATTTGCATAGCGTTATCCGTTTCATTCCTTTTTTCTATTGGTGTCTCTTTGCTAAAATAGATTGCTGATTTGTTTAGATTAATATTCTGTCCTGAGCCTCCACAATACGTATTCAAACATTGCTTAAACGTATTAAGATTAGTTTCATCAATACTTATGAAGAATAAAGAATCAGCAGTAAATAACAGGTGAGATATCATAGGACAATTTCGATTGATTCTTATCCCACTTATATTCCCTACTTCAATTTTGTGATCTATTAGGCTAATAAGGGATTCGGTCATGATAGTGAATAAATATGGGGATAGAGGATCTCCCTGTCTTATCCCTCTACCTGCCTTAAAACTTGGTAGTCTTTCTCCATTGAGATTCATATTGAAAGAAGTCGTGATAATACAGTTTCTAATTCAAAGAATCCATTTTTCACAAAAACCTAGTTTATTCAAAACGAGGAGAATGAAGTCCCAACGTACCTGGTCATATGCTTTTGCCATATCTATTTTAATCGCTACCATATGTTTTTTGTCTTTCCTCTTTCTGTTCATGAAAAAGGAGATCTCTTGAGCTATAATAATGTTGTCCTGTATCGCTCTATCTTTGATAAAAGCTGATTGGGTTGGGGAGATGATATTGTTCATATAGCCTCTGAGTCTATTAGAGAGGATTTTTGCAATAATTTTATAAATAAAGTTAACACAAAAAATAGGTCTAAAATCTCCGAGGTTTTCTTGAATATTACCCTTCGGGATAAGTGTTATTAGCGTATCATTTATTTTTTCAACAGAGCAATTGTTATCAAAGAAATCCAAAATAAGTTTAAAAACGTCACTTTTGATAATATCCCAGAATTCTTTATAGAATTTACCATTCAACCCGTCAGGACCTGGTGCTTTTGACGCTGACAGTTCCTTAACCGCCTGTTCTACTTCTTCTATTGTAGATTTTTTCGTAAGCTCTCTATTCATATCTTCCGTTATGCATGGTTTAATAATATCATTGGCATCTTCCATAATACTATTCGTAGCTCCTACTTCCTTAAAAAGCTCACAATAATAATTTTGGAAGCAGCTTTTTATTTCGTTATTATCTTCTATCCAATTCTCATTTTTGTCCTTAATTCTTGTTACTCTATTAAAAAAATTTCTTTGGATGGTGGCTAAATGGAAGAATTTTGTGTTTTTATCTCCATACATAAGCCAATTTTGTCTAGCTCTATCGCTCCAATATTTCTCTTCCTTTTCATATTCGCTTTTTAATTCGTTTTTAATTAATTTTTCTTCTTCGATCTTATCTAAACTACTATTATCGTTATTAAGGTTAATAAGTTTCTCTTGTAAATTCCTGATAGCAATGTCATGATTCCTAAATGTTTTCGTATGCCACTTCACTAGATCTTTTTTTTGTATTCTCTTTTTTTTTTTTTAATAAAGTTCTTAACGGGAATATTGTTCCTAAACTTGTTCCAGCCATTATCTACTATCCTACTACATTCTTCATTATCTAACCATCAGGACTCAAATTTAAAATATTTAATGCCAGTTTTCATATTTATATCGTGATGAAGAATGAGGGGCGAGTGATCCGACCCGATAGCCGGATGTGCATAAATTTGTGCTCTTGGGAATCTGCTCATCCATTCATATATAGCTAATCCCCGATCTGTTCTTGTCTTTACGTGTTTTTCTCCATCCATCCTGTTTGACCATGTAAAAAAACATCCATTAGACTTTATTTCACACAAGGCGTTAGTAGAAGTTAAATTAAGAAAGTCATTTATATGGAGTAAATTTGCTGGGTTTTTGCTGAGTTTCTCATTATTGTTGAGGATGTCATTGAAGTCCCCAATTATCATCCATGGTTCATTAACTTCACTTGCCCATTGTGATATTTCCTCCATAATTCGCTTTCTATCATTAAAGTCATTTGGAGCGTGTATGAAGATCATGAAGTAAGAAAAGGAAAGTTCATTAATTTTAACAACTACAAAATAGGAATTGGAAATAACAACTACAAGATGCACATAATTGTGCCACAAAACCACGAATCCACCAGAGTGAGAAGCACTACCAGTGGGTTCAACAAAAAAAGTTTTTTCAAAACCAAACTTCCTTTCAACATCAAAGGAATCCACTTCCTTCAACATTGTTTCACAGCACACCACCACGCCAGGTTTAAATTGAGCCATCAACGAGCGAATTCTGGTTAATGTCAAGGGAGCTCGTAATCCCTGGACATTCCAAAACATAGTAGTCATATGTAATTCGCGGCTTTACTGGAGTAGACGCCTCCTTTTCCTTTGGAGCTCTGGGAAACCTCATCTTCTTCAGCATCTTCATATTGGAAGTTCATGTCATGGTCATCACCTCCTCCCACATAATCTTTGTCAAAATAGTTCTCGCTGTTTTCAAAGCTTCCCTCTTGCTCTTCTTTGGGTTCATACTGCGAATCACACTCATCAAGCATTCTCGAAGCATCCTCCTTTCCTTTCTTCTTCTCTTGAATAGCTTGGTTGAAGTCTCTTTCCTCATCCTCCTCCTCTAGTAAACTATATTTATTTTTATTGACAAACTCTTCAATTGGGTCAACAACTCTTAATTTTTTGAAGCCACCTGTGATTTGTGTTTTCCTCTTGCTAACCTCAGAATCCATTTGTGTATTTTTCTGTTCTCTTCTCCTTTTGATGGTTTGTTGAATCTCTGAGCCACTCTCTTAATTCTCCGAGTTATTGGTACTGTGAGTCATAATTTGCTTCCCTTTGATTTTCCTTACTTCCTCTTCAAAAGCCATAAGAGCTGCACGCACGTTCCCAGAATTTTCATCTTCACCATCCTCTGTTATTCCATGGGTTCTTTTAAATGCTTCAATCTTCTGTGCTGATTCATGGATTTCAATCCTTAAGTCGTGCATCTGTTTGTTCCAGTTGTTCCAGTCCCTCTCTTCCCTTTCCTTCTCCTCCTCTGTGTTCCTGTGGATACCACCTTTGCTCGTACCCGGATTCTTGGTGTAGTTAAATTTGCTAAGGTCTCCCTCTCTTTGTTCTCTGATTACTATCCCTCTTGTTGGATTTCGAGCCCCCATATTCACACCTGTGCTTCGAATATCATTGTTATTATAAGAAAAATGCATGAACTCACCATCCACTTTTATATGAAGTCCATAGATAGGGTTAAAGGGTGGGACTTCGCAATATTGTCTATACTCCAAGTAACTTTCCTCATTTCATCGATATCTTCCACTTGCTTGATCACCCTTACTGGACAGTCCCCGTACTGATGTCCAATTCGACCACATCTGAAGCAAAGCGTTCCAGTATTTTCATATTGGAAAACCACCCATGCTGCGCCTTCTTCTTGTAGGAGATAGGTTCCTGGTGGTAAGGGGTATTTAGTATTGATTCTCACCCTGAAGCGTAAGTCTTTGATGTCGCAATTAGCCACAGTTGGGTAGTCAATGGCTTCCACTTTAATGAAGCATATTTCCAAAGCTTTGACTGTGTTCACGTTGTTTTGTTTGAAGGCCAATCCTCTTACCTGAACCCAGATTGAGGAATAATCAGTATTAAGATCAAGAAACTCAATTACCTGTGGCCAAACCGTCATGCTCATATGCATCTTTTGAATTATGCTTGGGCGCATTTCCCAAACTCTCTTGAATTCTCGATCATTAAATATTTCCAGCTTGAAAATGTTAGTTTTGACGTCTGATAAGCGAAAGTGACCTTGTATTCCCCACCTATCTTCTATGAACTTTCTCATTTGCACAGCGTATACGATGGAGTCTCCAATTACCTTCAGTAAAATTGCTTTTTCCTCCTTCATGCTCTCAGCAAGTTGAGCTCTAACCCCGATGTCGATAACACCTAGCTTCCTAAGTTTGTGTTCAGTTAATGGAATGATAGGAAGCGAGTGAAAATCCCTGGAAGCCATATAGCTAATCTCACAGTACACACAGAAAAAGATATAAGAAGAATAGATGAAAACTAGAGAAGATTTAAAGTGAGAATTAAAAGGTAAAGTGCAGGTTGGTAGAAATTTTAGCGAGAGAGGGATGTTATTACAGGAAGAAGTGGGAGTAGTAGTAAGAGTGATATTACCTAGCTTTATTGAATCCAATTTATATTGCAAATTAAACCTGCGTGTGGTTGTTCTCCTAATTATAAAATATTTGAGACTCTTCGTTGCTCGCAGTGTCATGATGCTGTTTACAGGATTGAGATAGCGTCTCTCCATTTTTGCTTTGGTAATATCAGTGGCCTCGTGGACTACAAAAGGCTTCTGCATGGGCCTTGTTAGTTGTGTCCCTACTACCGCCGTGTTTAATTGATAGGTCCGGTTTTCCATTTGATCTGCAGGCTTCATTATATCGATATGGTTCTCATCATATCTCAAACTTCTCTCCCACGCAAATCTGCAGGGTACATACGACAAACACTTCAAATCCAAAACAATCGATAGAAACCATACCTTGCTTTCGACGTTTCCTCTTTCATAGGTATGATTGCCCTCTTTCTTCCTATTTCTAGGGTTTGTTGAGTGTGATTTAGGTTCTGCTATAGCTTCCTTTTCCTCAATTTGTTCCTTTCCTACTTGATTAGCCCTAACCTTAGCTCCGATTACCCCGATAGCGTGAGATTCCTTAAGATTGACTGTTAGATTAGACCCCTTAATCCACTCTTTCTTCATCATTTCCCCTGCTGAGGACAGCCCCATCCTCGAGATATGGTGGTGCTTAGCAAGTATCTTAGTCTCAAAGCTGCTAAGCACCCTTAGATCGAGCCGATGAGTGTGATCCACCGCCGATTGAGGGTTAGAACGAGACGAAACGAAGAAATTAAAATATTAAAATTATATGACGTAAGAGAGAAGCGAGAGAATCGTATTTTTAGAGAGAGAATTAATCATAAATAAGTGATTTCAAAATGAATCGGTGTATATAGTTACGTGATAAAAAATCGTGATTTGACAAAAAAAAAAAATAACGTGATTAATGTCCATTTTAGACGGGAGGATAAACATAAGCCTTTTTTTTTCGATTCGATATCCAAATGTCCACTGTAACATATTAGTTACTTACAAGTCCAAACGGTTATAGATTGAGTATCCCGAGAATATGTAATCTCCATTTAATAATGGTTGATAAAACAAATTTTCATTGGACCCATGATCGGGCCTATTTCCCTCTTTCCCTTTCCTCTCACTAAATGAATCACGCAAATAGGGTGGTAGCTCTATATATAGAGGGTAAAGATATGAACGTGTAACCCCTATGACTACATGATAAATACAACAACTTCTTACAAATAACAGCTTTACACGACGAATTAGTCATCTCACTTTAGTCGTCACTTCTTGCATTCATTTTATTTGAGTCATATTATCAGTTTCATCTTATCAAATGGACGCGCCGCTACTTAACGGCCACGAAGAAAGTCAGTTAATTTGTGCAGACGGAGGAGACTACAGGGCGCCGAAGGGGCTGAGAGAATGGTGGTTAGTGTTTTGGATTGAGACTGTCAAATTATGGAGTATTGGTGGGCCCATTGCGTTTAACATACTTTGTCAGTTTGGTACTAGCTCCGTCACTAGTATCTTTGTTGGCCATATCGGAGATATTGAGCTCTCCGCCGTTTCCATCTCCCTTTCCGTCATCGGCACCTTCTCCTTCGGCTTCATGGTACATTCTCTCTCTCTATGTATGTGTATGGATATGAACCATGACACGTATGTGTATGACGTATAACAATAACACGTAATTGTATTCTTTTTGAATCTTTATTGTTGTATAATTTATAATCATGATTTGGATAGTTATTATTCACCAATTCGTAAACTATTTTATAGATCATAAGATCTTAAGGTTCCTTATATATTATTACTATTGAAGTTCTGTAAATACGAATATAATTGAAGTTCCTTAATTAGTCTGTGATTACTATATTAATTGGACATTATCTTGTACAAGTTGAATACAAATACAATACATGGACTTAATAATTTTTTTGATAATTGCAATTATTGCAGCTTGGAATGGGAAGTGCCCTGGAGACTCTATGTGGTCAAGCATTTGGTGCAAAGCAAGTTCACATGCTCGGTATTTATATGCAAAGATCGATAATAATCCTCTTCGTGTCTTGCATAATTATGTTACCAATTTACATATTTGCAACACCAGTCCTTAAACTCCTTGGTCAGCAAGATGACATAGCTGAACTTGCCGGAAAGTACACTATCATCATCATTCCTCAATTATTTGCACTATCTATTATCTTCCCCACCTCAAAATTTCTTCAAGCTCAGAGCAAAGTTAATGTGCTAGCAGTTATTGGATTTTTAGATCTCCTCCTCCATACATTTCTTCTCTGGCTTTTTATTTATAAATTCGATTGGGGTACCACAGGTGCAGCTATAGCATATGACATTACAAATTGGGTTTTAGCATTAGCTCAATTAGCTTATGTGATTGGTTGGTGTAAAGATGGATGGAAAGGTTTATCCATGGCAGCTTTTAACGAAATTTGGGCTTTCGTAAGACTATCACTTGCATCAGCTATTATGTTATGTCTCGAGATTTGGTATATGATGAGCATTATTATCCTTACTGGACATCTTAATAACGCAGTAATCGCAGTTGGTTCACTTTCCATTTGGTAAGTACACGTTATATACACTTTTCGCATCGAATTTCACGTTTTTTAAAATCTTAATTTTGTTCTTGTAGTATGAACATCAATGGTTTGGAAGCCATGTTATTCATTGGGATTAATGCTGCTATAAGGTACGTATTATATACAATAGACAGTAGTTATTCTTAGAAATGATTCTAACTTCTAAGCATAATTTATAAATGTTGATGTGTTTAGTGTTCGAGTATCGAATGAGCTTGGGTTAGGGCATCCAAGGGCGACAAAATATTCAGTATACGTGACAGTTTTACAATCGCTAATGATTGGGATATTATGCATGGTTGTTATCTTGGTGTCTAGAGATCATTTTGGTGTCATATTTACTGATAGTAAGGATATGCAAGAAGCTGTTGCTAAATTAGCAGGGCTTCTTGGTATAACTATGGTACTTAACAGTGTTCAACCAGTTATTTCAGGTATGTGTACTCTTTAACATTGAAATTACAGACATCATTTGACTATCAAATTTGATTTAAATTGTAACAAATTACTTTTTCAGGTGTTGCTGTGGGAGGTGGATGGCAAGCTTTAGTTGCGTATATTAATTTGGGTTGTTATTATGTTTTTGGTCTTCCTCTTGGATATGTTCTTGGCTATAAGTTTAATTGGGGAGTTGAGGTAAATATATATAGCTATTCATTTGTAGTTAGAGTGAGTTTTTCTATTTATTAAGTGTTTGTGTGTTATGTTTTGCGAAATGACAGGGACTTTGGGGAGGAATGATAGCTGGATTATCTTTGCAAACATTGCTACTATTGATTGTACTTTACAAAACAAACTGGAACTTTGAGGTTAGTAAAATAGATTTACTCATTTTTACTCGATTATGAGATTTATTATAAACTGGTTCTTGATGTTTGTTATTTTGCAGGTTGAGCAAACAACAGAGCGGATGAGGAAGTGGGGAGGGCAGAATGGGGAAACTGAGAAATTAATCGCATCTGGAAACAGAGAACCTTGAATAACATGAGTTTTTGTACTTTGTTTCACTTTATGAGGTTAAGTGGTCAATGGAGATTTTGATCCGATTGGGATATACTTGTCTAAAGGTTGCTTCAGAATTCTTCTGTTTGTAGTTAATTACAATGATTGATCAAGGAAAAAAGATGCAATAAGATGAGGAGTTTTCTTTACTTAATTCTCTTCTTCTATCTACCTGCATTTTGTAATTCGATTCGATTTCAGTATTCATATAAGAAAATCTTTGAGTATTTTGAATTGTATGCTTCAACTACTTTTTTTTTTTTTTAAAACCTCCAATTAATTAAACTTCTAACTTCAGTAAGAGGAGAATTGGTGGAAACTGAAACCGTACAAGTTTCTTGGCAAAGACTTGCGTCACAGGACTTGCCTCAAGAAAACAATTAAAACAAATTCTGCTTAAAAAATAAGACCTTTTCCTTTATCTAAGTTAATTTGTAGTGTTGAATTTAGATACTCTACTAACGAAACGCCTATACTAATTATTATAACTCTAGTCAAAATTTAGTAAATTAATTTTTAATCTTTCAACCCTCACATGAGTTTATATTTTGTGAAGAGAAAGAAAGAGGAGATATATGATTATAATTTTGGAATAAAATTTAAATAGAGAAAATAAGATTAAAAGTTTGATGGAGCTAATATTATAAAGAATAATGACAAAAAAAAAAACAGAATTAATTTTGACCTCAATAAAAGATCGATGATACTTCATCCACCAAGATATGCTCACAACAAATTTATGCCATTAATATCTCTTATCTTTAAAGGATGAGTTGTAAGACTCAACCTTAATGTATTCATCGAATCTGCTTACTAGGATAGTCAATCTTAAGTTCTTAAGTTATGAATCCATTAAGTAGAGATATAATTTTTTTTTTTTTTGGACAACTTAAGTAAAGATATAATTCGTTAGGATAATCTGCTTACTCAAACGTAATGTATTCATCAATTTCGTTTCCTAGTACCCATTTAAGTTATAAATTTATTAAAAATATAATTCAACCTTAATTTGTATCGATAGATTCATCAGATTTGTTTTTATTATGACTGTCAATTTAGACTATGAATTTATTAATGCATTGTTTGGATTCAGATTATCAAAGGAAAGGAAATGATAGGAATATAAAAATATTAAAGGAATGGAAAGGAAAGTGATAACCGTGTTTGGATTATAAAAAATTTAATAAAGGAAAAGAAAGTAATTGATTAAATGATCACTTGTTTGGATTCACATTATTAAAGGAAAGGAAAGGGTTATTTTACATAAAAATACCTTTATACCCTTTTTGTGTTATGTAAAAATATTATATATTAAAATTATAAGGTTAGTTGTGACATTTAAAAAGAATAGTCATTTCCTTTCCTTTGAAATGACTCCAAAATGGAAGGATTAAATAATTGACGTTTTAAAGGAAAAGAAAGGATTCTGCAATCCATTGAATTACTTTCCTTTAATTAAAAAACGAATTCAAACAAAGGAAAGGAAAATTTATTCCTATCATTTCCTTTCCTTTCCTTTAAAAAAATGAATCCAAACAATGCATAAAAGTATAACATAACTTTGATATGTGTAGATAGATAATTCATAAATTTCGTTTTCACTAAGACCACCCACTTAGACTATGAATGTATTAAGATTATAACTCAAACCTTAATCCGTGTCAATAAATTCATTTAGTCTTATTTCACTAGGACCACTCACTTAGGATAAAAATTTGATAAGAGTATAACTCAACCTTAATCCATGTTAAATTTATCAAGTTTGTCTTCACTAGGACCGCCCACTTAAATTATGAATTTATTAATAGTATAACTCAACCTTGATCTGTCGGTAAATTCATCAAATCCGTTTTCACTAGACCGCCCAATTAGGATATGAATTCATTAAGAGTATAACTTATCTTTAATCAGAACATCATGAGCAAAATTCCACGAAATCGATTCGAAGATTTTGCAAAAATCAATTTTGACCATGCATCTAAGGAAGTTCTTTTGGTCGGTATATCCTCTCAACAATTCCCGCATCAAGTGACTGCGTTAGCGGACATAAGGCAAACCAGGATGAAAGCACTTCGAGCCTTATCAATGATTCCATCAAGAATTGGAGTCATTCGCTCCGCTATGATCATCGTGATATCTTTGTAAACTACGTAATAACAAGTTATTGGTCAAAAGTATCCACAGAATAGGATTATCTAATTAGGGGATGAGAAATGAAGTAGTATGATTTAGTTGTTGAAGGAGGGCCCCGCAAGTAAAGATCTCCCTAACCGCATCAATCACACTTTTACCAACCACATTCCAAGATTTCTTGAAAAAATGAGACAAATAACCGTCTGAATTCAAAACTTTATCACTATAAAAAATAACCTCTTTGATCGGCACATAAAACAACCTCTTGGTCTTCAGTTAAGACACTACCACACTCGAAAATATCACTCTTGGCATGCAAAGTAATTTATCTAGTACCAAAAAAGACTGTGTAATACTCCACAAAGTATCATAAAGATCCTCTCTTGTAGTCGAATCGGAGTCATCCGCATTATTATATTTCTCGTGCTCGGTCCATATATTAATGAAGCAAAACAAAGTGTGTCTAGTCTCATTTTTCGTGAATAGTAAGCACACACGGGGAATGATTCGTCCATAAAGGAATAAATCGTGGATATGAAGTGAGGCGGAACATCTAGTCTCTGATTAGGCATTACACGATCAATTTTACTCATAATATTGTTCGAGTGTAAGTAAAATCTTGACCAGTATAAACCAAGTCTTCCATTCCAAGAACGGTGCAACATTCATCAAACGTTTTAATGTCATAAGTAGTGACTACGATACCATTTACCCGCTCTTTAAGTTTAAGCACATTGTTAAAGTCTCCCAAAACGAGCCAAAAATCATCAAACGACTCGGCATAATTAATTGAGTCATCCACAAGTGTCTTCTAGATCCTCTATCATTTAATATGAAGAAAACGTGAATCGATATAAAACAATCAACACAGTGAATAGTTTGAGTGATATAACAAAACAGTGAATAGTTTGAGTGCTATACCAAAACAATCAACCTCAACCTTATTGGGGTTCCAAGCAAGTAAGATTCAGTCTTTAGTAGTACGCGTACTGTAGTAAAAGTTATCATCGACTAACCAACCCTTAAGCATTGTATTGACAAATCTACTAATCCTTGGTCAATCGCTTCATCTCCAAAATAGCTATACAATCAATAACTTGATGAGGTCTCTAAGCCCCCTTTGTGCTTGAGCTCCACAAAATCCCCTTGAGTTAACAGATGTAATAATCATAAGAGGTTGGGGCATTCGCACCCAAATATTTGCGATGTCCGCTAGTAAAGTTATGTTTCGGGTCATTTTTTCACCAAGCTAAGCCCCATCTGCAAGTGCATATAAGTTTGCACCTGGAGTCCCTGAATCAATAATCCCAAAAAATAGCACCGTTTCTAGGTCCAGCTGTAGCTGCAATAATAAGATTTGCATCTTGGATCCCTACTTTGGAAATGCTGCAACTATCGGTAGCGTTTCGATCCCCATGTGCAGCTGTATCAAGGCAATTTCTAGATGCACATTTATCTTTAGAAATATCAGTAGCAGCCTTAATAACTAGTGGTTTTGCATCCAAGGTACCTGAAGTTTTATTCCCCAAAACAGCAGCACCAGTACTTGTACAAATCATAAATACCGAGTTAATTCCTGAGCTACTTAGGTACAAATTTTCAGCCCCCCGAAAAAGGAGCTTATTCAAATCCCATCTGTAGCGCGAGGTGATATAAGTTCGGTCTGCAGCTGCATAAAATGAAATTGCACCATGGGAATAGCTTATCTAGTCCAATAGCATCTAGACTATGATCAAGCCTGTCACTCAAAGTTGAATTGTCAGTTGAGTTGTAGTCTTCGCATATTGATGTCTCCCTTTTTGTTCTAATTATATGCCCTTAGGAGACATCAAATTAGGTGATTATTTGACTTATTTACTAGACTTTTAAGCTTATTTGGTCATATTACGAATTCTTCCCTTGGATTTGGATTATTTGTGTTTTAGAACTTTTAGGCGTTAATTCGTTTATTTTTAGTGTAAAGTTCTTACGTTTATGATTTTATGGAGTATCAAGATAAGGAGAAGAAACGGGAAATAAAGTCTTGAATTAGGCGTTGAAGTCAAAGGTGAGAATAATTGATTCGAAGAAGTAATTAGTGGAGAATGAAATATGGAATGTTGTCACTGTTTTTGAGCATCTTAGCCACTGATTCAGCCTTGGAGCATAAAATGAGGTAGATAGAGATTGAAGTCAGGAAGATTTTCCAAGTTGAACGAAGTGATTCCGAGTCCGGACGCAAAAGTTATAGCTGTTTTAGTAACAGCTAGTCACCAATTACGGGATTTCACTAAATGGATTGGGCTTTCATTCCAATTAACCTAATCCTTATTTTTGATAGCCCGGTCCGTTTTCCCCACTATAAATAGGCCTTTAACTTCAGTTTTTAGACACACAATTCATATTAGAGAAGAGGCAACACATAATTATCAACAACAGCAATTATCAACCCTTTAATTAGGTTTTTCTTATTTCTGTAGTTCAGTATGAACTTCTTTTATTTTAATTCAGTAACATTATGAGCTAAATTCCTTAAGTGCTTGAGAATCGCATTAATGGGTTGAACCCAATTTTATTGAATTCATGTTTTTGGATTTGAGATTATTTTAATTTAAATTGAATTGGGTAATTTCGTATTAACTATTATTTTGCATTTAAATACTGTCTTTGAAGTCATGAATCAAACATAGGAATTAGTAATTGAGATATTCACTTTGGTGGGGAAGTGATCGCCTTGATGGGGGGTTAATTACGGAACCAAATAATAGACGTAAGGTAGAAATTATTAACCATGGCGGGCTTAGTTAACCTTATAGCCAATTGGGTTGAATGCCTGACCATTCGAAGGTGGATTATAATCGCCCTGATGGGGTTTGTAACACCTAGGAATAGCTCCTAAGTCCACCCTGACGGGGTTAGGAGACTAATGAATCCCGACTAGTACTTAATTCCCGATTCATCCCTTAAACAAAAAACGTTGATTTAATAGATTTAGGTGAAACCCTTGCGAAACTCAAGTACTGCGTTCATATCTTTGCGTCTACTCATTTCTATTTACTTGCGTCTTATTTATTTGCATTAGTTAATTTAATATTTTATTTTAATTGCATTCTAGTCCTTAATAAAAAAAAACCAAAACAAATATTTATATCATTTGTTTTCCTCATCATGTAATAATTAATAGTACTTATCACATAACATCTAAAGTCATACCTAATCCGTCCCTAAGATAGAAATCCCGTTTAACGGATATTACTTGGACGACCCGTACACTTGTGGTACGTGTCTTGCCCTTTTTAGGTGTGTTTATTTAGAACACACAAGGAGACACCACATATGAGTGTCTAAGCGTACCATAGAGAGCTCCTTCTGCAGCTAAATGTATTTGCTGATTCTCATGAGGTCCAGCCCTTCTATAGCTGAAGTTCTAGTTTAGTAATAACTTCCCTTACAAGAAAGTTTTCTGCAGACCATATCTTCAGAGTTAAGAGCTAATTTGCAAATTAAATGAGTCCCTGAGGGGTGATTGCTATAGCTTAGCTATGTAGCCTGACTTATGAGATTGAGATGCTCCATTATTGCTGGTGCAACAGCTATCGAGATATATCAGTTTCAGCCGCACAAGTATTAAAAGTGGAACAAGGAGCTGGAATATACATGTCTTCCTTTGAATGTATAGTTTCAAAGTTAAGAGCTGGAATACATATGTGAGAAATTCACTTCTATCTGCAGATTCCTGGTAAATCGTTCAAGGCTACAGCGCGCACAAGTTTTAAAATTTGTTGTTCAGTCCTCGCATATAATTATACACCAAAACATCATCTCAGAAGCTTTGGTTATCAGTTTTAGAGTAGTCTATATAAGTAGTATTTCTTATTTTGAGTCTCGTGGTCTTTGTTGTAGAAATCAGTATTCTTATTTTAAGTCTGTTCTTTTGATCCTAAATGTATGTTTTGATATAAAAAATCACACAACAATACTCCAATTAACTGGTATAATCATTAAGAAATTCGCTAATAACTACAAATAGAGCATGTATGTTAGTGGTTACATCCACATCCATGGGAAGTAATAAAATCTTCATATCACTCAAGAGTTTGCCTCAACCTAAAACTTCAAAATACATTCAATTTTTTTTTTTATTGTTTTACCCCAAGCATTTTTCCAAGGAACATGAAACCAGACATTTGTTCAAATCATAACAATTGTAATTCTTCAGCACATTTGCTACCAAATAAAGATGTTATTTCCTGAGCTAATAGATTCAAGTACTTGATTCCTGGTAGGTAGAATTACTTGAAGCATCATTCTCTTAGAACATAAATGATGAGGGACCCGTTATGAGCGTAACCAAAAGCAAAACATAATAAGAAATAAATGCATTACAAAAAAATGGGTGTACTAAGCTAAGGCTTATTTCAACTTTTTCCTTTTCTTTCCCTTCCACTGGAGGGTAGGAGTACAATATTAGATCTTTTCAACAAGATCTTCGTGCCCATACACACTAACAATATTACCAACTACATTACAGAGTATATGACACGACACAACACTAACTCAACATAACATAACAAAACTTATATTGCTGTAATGTCCTCCTTAGTTTTAACTGAATCCAGAGCAATAATTAATCAACGTTTAACCCATTGGAAACTCTTTCTTGCTTTAGCTTTACCAGGCTTTTTCCTTTCAACAATTCTCGAATCCCTTGTCAAGAAACCAACTGCACAGATAATCAATCATGTGTTAGATTCATACAAGGACCATAATAAAGCAAATAAATTTCTATACCTTCTCGAAGAGGGTATCTTAGATTTGGATCCCAGTTTTGTAACGCTCTACTAATTCCCAAACGGACTGCACCAACTTGACCTGAATCAAACAGTTTAACCTAACCTCCAAATTGATGAACTAATTATTTAACAAGTTAAGTATAGTACCTGAGACACCTCCTCCTTTAACAGTACAAGTGACACTCCAAGTACCCAAAGTCTTGGTTTCAGAGAAAGGGCGTAAAAGAGCAGCACGATGATCAAGCATTGGGAAATAAGCATCAAATTCTTTATCATTAATTATAAATTTACCATCACCAGGTTGAATCCAAACACGAGCTATACTACATTTTCTTTTTCCAGTACCATAAGCCCTTCCTTTTGAATCTACTTCTCGTACTCTTGCCCTAGCAACTTCTTCCTGTTTTAGACGTTCAATATCTGCCCTGCTTGATTTTTTTGTACTCTTTTCATATCGCATATCTTCTATTTCACTAAGAGGAGGCAATCCTTCAATTCCATCAAAGTCTTTTAAAGCTAACAAACTATCCAACATATCTTCGCTAATTCCTGATGCTGCTATTAGATCACCAAAAGCTCGATTTGGCCCTGTAAGTACATAATTCATTGAAAAACTCAACCTTTTCAACTTATAGGCAGGTCACTAAATTGAAGCATATGAAAAACATGTATAATCATCTTGAAAGATTGATGACAATTTATCAAACACGTTATAGTCTTAAATCCAAATGATATAAGAATTTGTAGCTAGATAGTTAGTGCAACTTATTAGGCTATTCAGATATTCCATAAAACTATGAACATTGGAATGACAATTAAGAGTTAATTTATGTGTGTTTTACTAATAGTGACAAAATAGAAAAAGTGGTGCTTGCCTTTAAGAACAGCAGTGAGGGATTTTTCTTCTGCTTCGAACCTCTTAGCTTGCTCTTTCTTCTCATTAGCTATCTGCTCATCTTCAAATCCCTTTAATCCTTGGTCTTCTGCTATCCCAAACAGATCTTCCCCTTTCTCTTCCTCACCCACCGCAAAATCCCACGGCTTATACCCGTCAGCAGTGGCCCAGTCCTCATTTCCACCACCCTCATTCCCACCACTCTCAAGCCCATCACCCTCATTACTAACCGCTTTAAAAATATCACTTTCCACATCATCTTTACCAACTTCTTCTGACCAAGTATGATCTTCCTCGAATTTTACTTTCTCTTCGATTTGATCAAACGTATGGGAGTCTTCGGAGAAGAACGAATTGTTTGTTTGGTCAGATTCTGATGAGAACTTCCATAAATCTGGGGAATCTTTGTCTCCATTGTCTGTGGAATAGAAATGAGGGGTTTTAGGGAAGAAATAGAGGTTTTGGATCGGAAATGAAGGATGGGGAGAGATGGGTTTCGAGTTAGGGAAATGGGTTTTGGTAGATATCTGGGTTAGGTAACGGAAATGGGAAGGCTTGAAGATGAAGCGAGTAAGCATCGTAGATAGCAATGAAGATTAGACAGAGGAGAGAGAGAGAGAGAGGGAATAGAAGAAAAAAAAAGGGGTTATGGAGGGTTTAGATTTGGAATGATTTGTTGTTAACGGGCCGAATAACCTCTTCTTGGGTTTGGCCCATTAAGCACACACCAAAAAAAAAAAGTTACTTATGTTTTTTTATATTTTTTTTGGTCGAATATGAAATTACTATGTGGATGGGGCTTATTAATGGTTACCTGTTAAAACTGAAACCAATAGTGTGAATACTTTAGTCGTCTTGCCTTTCCAACACTCCACGAAAACAAGCGTGCATTCCTTAAAGTATAAGTCCCCCCTTGCTCAAAAACAGGGGGAAAAAAATTAAATCTTTCTTACAAGCAAGATCATTAACATGTAGTGTTAGATTTATGGATAAATAGGACTGATACGTTAAACTCCTATTGTTATGTTCCTAAACTTCGACAATTGAGCTATATGTGTTAGATTAATCTTTGCAGGTACACCACTCGAATCTATCTTCTCTTTGATGTAATATATTTCAAAGGGATTCTTTTTATTGTTGTGTGCAGTTTGAAAATATTAATATATATAAAGCATAATGAAGATTAATCTTCCGTCTGGAATGAGAAAAATGCATACTCGCAAAGGTGTGTTGTTTGATGATCATCGCCAACTTTTCGGGCGTATTTTAGCTAACCTACTAATCTTTTTCACTTATTTATTTTTGTAGATAATCATATTCACAACCCAAAACCTCTAGTAGACTTGGACCTCAGAGAAGAATATGCAAACGCTTTTCGAACCGAATCATACAATCAATTTTGGACACGTGTTGTAGCTTTAAGCAAACCAGATGTCGCCACTTGTAAATCCATGGGATCCACCACAGCTGGACGTCTTTCATCGTATCGTATATTTGTTGATAATCTACTCGACCCGGATCAACCCACCATAACTCGGATCCTAACCGTAACCCCATTTACCCAACCCGAAAACCAAACCCTTTTCGTAGATTATTTTTCCCAAACAGCAGATGCGTCTCTCTTATGTAGCCTCTTGCTAAAAGACGTTGATAACATACGCATAAAACACAAATCCTTAAAAACAACCTTAGACATGCTTCAAAACCCACAATTCTCAAAGGTAACCCATTTACCCATCATATCAACCCGGTTAACCGATTTTTCCAAATCTTTTAATCCGTTTGCCAAATCCGCATCATACCCAAGCCGGTTCCAAGCCGTACAAACCACCTGCTCCGAGCTACTTAAACGGCTCGAGTCAAGCCGTGACAAGACTCAAGCCAAGCTCAAGCTAATAAAAAGATACAAACATGGCTCGGCTATATTTCTTGTGGCTTTAACCGTTTCATTAACGGCTATCATTGCAGTTCATGCATTGGCGATACTAGTGGCCGCACCTAGTGTTATAGCCATGTCAGTCAAGCTAGCTTCAAGTAAGAAGCTGACTAAGCTATCGGCTCAGCTAGATACAGCCGCAAAAGGGGCTTATATATTAATACGAGACCTGGACACAATAAGCCGGCTTGTGGCTCGGCTGAATGATGAGCTGGAATATATGCATGGTATTGTCATGTTTTGGCTAGTGAGAGGAGTGGATCGACTCCAAACCGGTGGAGAAATAGCACATCGGCTAAAGATCAACGGTATCAGCTTTAGCGAACAGCTTGATGAATTAGAAGAACATTTATACTTGTGTTTCATGACCATTAATCGAGCAAGAACCCTTGTAATTAAAGAAATTATTCATCCTAGTCAACTCAATATTCTTTCCTAATAAATTATATTCAATTTTCTTGTTTTCTATTCTGCAAAAAGATCCCAGAAAATATTCTTTATTTCCAAATTCAATAACTATTTCAGATATATTATTTCGCTACAAAGTTTTAACTGTTTTTTTTCCCATTAAGTATCAGAAACAGAGAAGACAACTAGGCTATAGATAGTGTTTATGTGGAAAGAGATTCGAATGAGTATTAAAGCAATTGTTGCACTTTATCTTCACTTTGAGGCGCTTCAGTTGCAGCTGATTCAAACTTTTTCTGTTTCTCGGAATTTAAAGCTGCCCAATCCCTTTCAAGCTGCTTTAAGTATTCTTGAAGTGAATCATCTATTGTTGAAGATGGAGTAACTTCTTCTATTTTAAACAACAACACCTTTAAGAATCTTTATTAACAATTTAAAACTATGTACAGTATAAAAAATTACATACCTTTGGCTTCAATAGTTTCAGCATGTGCAGTTTCATCAGATGATGTATGTTTCTGTTGCAGGACAAGTGAAGCTCCTAGTAACTGGTCTTCAATGGGGTTTACATGTTCTTCAATCGAAGATACAGTACTTGAAGATGGAGAAACATCTGCTATTTTTCACAAGTAATTACATTAATACGAAAATACCTGTTATACTGTTATAAATATTCATATAACTAACCTTGGGATTTAGCTTCAGTTTCAGTAGATGACACCTTTTTTGAAGCTGCCCACTCCTTTTCAAGCCCCTCTAAGTATTCTTGAAGTGAATCATCTTTAATTGAAGATGGAGATTCAACTGAACTTTCAGTAGAAGCTGTCTCTTCTTGCTGCTCAGCAGTTATTTCTTCCAATTTCTCTATAGTAGTCTTTACATCTTCTTCAGTCGAGGATGATGAGTCATCTTCTGTTTTCAGAAGAAAAAAAAAGACTTTTAGAGAGAGAGAGAGAGAGAGAGCACCATTACAAGCATTAACAACCTTGCTTTAAACCTTCGGATTCAACAAGAGTTTCATTAGATTTTTCAGCCTCAGCCTCAGCCTGCTCTTTCTGTCGTGCAAGAAAGCTCTTCAAATATTCTTCAGTAGTCTTAGTAGTGTTGGAGACTGCAGAATCATCTGCTTCTAAAAAAAAACATCATTAAAATTAAGAACCAACTTTGAAGGAAGTGAATTATATGAAGTGATATGACTCACTAGTTGCAAGGTCTTTAAAATCTGCAGATACAACAGTTTCTGAAGAAGAATCCATGTTATCCTTGAGCGTCTCTTGAACTTCATCCAGACCAATTTCTCGTTCAAGTGTATTCTTGAATTCCCTTGAAACTTCCTACTCAAAAATCAGGGTCCACTTTTAGAGAATTAATATTGAATTAATATGTATTAACTGATGAGGTTTAAGGACCCACTTGAAGTTCTCGTATTGTTGGTTGGAAAGCTCGCAGAGTGTTCCCGAGATTACGAGCAACCTAATAAATAGATTTGTTGATAAATAAGGGGGGTTTATGAAATGTTAAATAGATTCGTAAATAAAAGTTGACAATTACTATTATTTACTATAATGAAAACGTGTAAAAGAAAGAAAGTTACTCACTTCAGCAAGACCTTTAGGGCCAAAAACCAACAAAGCTACCACTCCAATTACCAAAACCTCAGGAGCTCCAACTCCAAATATTGATGCAAACACACCTTTAGCTCTACATTTTGTCCTCCTTTCTGCAATATATCAAAAAAAATCACAATAACATTTACTTATAATAAATGTGCATACATTAAAAGAAACTCTTATGTTTGATATCTTTTGAATAACACCGAGATATATTCAGCTCTTTGCATATCACACGGACTAACTGTGATATTTACCTTTTACTAGAAAAGCTAAGGCCTATTTCAATTTCATTTGACCACAACAATAACTATATTTACTAATAAACACTAGTATGTGATGATAATCATCGCTCTGCACGCCTAGAAACGCCCGTCCATAAACGGATCCACGAATAATACTAATGCATTAAAGTTAAGCAATACAATCGATACTAACTATCTAGAATGGTGAAACTAAATTATAAGTTATAGACAAGAATCAAAGATTTACCTATCTTTACAATGTACCATGAGGTAGGAAGACGATGATTCCTTAAACCACTCCAAGTTGAAAAGTTGGTTATACCCAGCTGGGGATTCGATTTGGAGAAGTGAAAATTAGAGTTTTTGAGTATTGAAGTGACTGAAATGGAAAGGCTAGAATGGGTTTTACTCTTAAGTGATGATGCTGATATTGGAATTAAAGATGCAGCAGCAGCAGCAGCAGCCATGGGAGAGTGTGAAAGTGTTGATCGTTCGTTTGAGGTAGGTGGCTTTGGTTCTAGTGCTTTTGTCAACTGCTTATGTGTTTGACAGGAAAAAAGAAATAGAAAGTTGTCTGAAAATTAGGATCCAGAAATTATGGGCTGAAGTTTTGGCTTTTGGGGGCTTTGTCTATGTAGACCAGTACTCTTATATTGTGAAGTTATTGGACTTTTTCCATAATAAGTAAAACCCATTAAAGTTGGGTCTTTGAATCTAGATGATATTTTTTTTTTCCGGTTAAAACATAATTTAGATTAAAATAAAAACGAAAGTGACAATAAATTACAATAAGTTCAGAATGTATCTAGCAAATACCAAGAAAAGTAAAGTCGCTAACAAACAGATTTATAAGAGAAATAGAGGGGTGAAGACACCCAATTGTGAGGAAGGTTGTTGGAGTTGGCCTTATTCGTAATCCAGTCGGCGGCTTGATTGAATTTCCGAGGAACAAAGAGGAAATCCAAGCTTAGGGTGTTAGCAACTCTCTGAATATCCTCATAAATGTGATGTAAATGACGATTATCAAACTGTTTACACTCCATAAGCGGCTTCATAAGAGATTGGCAGTCATTATTCAAGACAAAATGTGTAGATGGTTGTGAGGCTGCTTCTTTAATAGCTTCTCGTATACCAATAGCCTTCTTTCAGGAGATTTTGCAATGAAGTTCATTGATTTTCCTTTCAAAAATTGGCCATGTGAATCACTGAATAAGAAAGCAAAAGTTGAGTTATTTGTATGTTTATTATAAGAAGCATCAACTGAAATGAAGTTTATAGGTTTAGAGTTATTAACTTTCCTGTTATAATGATTTGTTTTTCTAGGGTTATTGCTTCATAATCGATTTTTTGTTTAATATTGAGAATCTAGAGTTTTCTTTTGGTCGCAATTCTGTAAAGTTGTTAATAGTTAGAGTATATATTTCATTAATATATGGAATGTTGAAATCAAATTTTGTATTAATAGTTAGTTTATTACTCTCTCCTCGGGTGGCAATTGGACCAATCCTTATCGGTTCCAAGACAGGATATGTATACCAGTTTGAAATCGGTGGCTACTGTTCATAAAGGATCCGAACCGGATCGGTTTCATCTTTAACTATCTGGTTTTTGTTAAAAGATAGACCAACCATTAAGGATCGACTTCGTTATGGTCCGTTAATATAAACTGCTAAACCTGCTAAATTAAACCAGTTACAAAACCTATATGGTCTAGTAAGAGCCCATTCTGTTAAACTAGTAACAAAACCTATATGGCCCTTTAAGAGCCCATTATCCACTTTACACAAATCCCACCACTTTATTTATTCGGATTTCATTCATGAATAAACCGCCTCTCTCTTCATTACTCTCTCCACCAAACCTACCGCCTCTCTCTTCATTACTCTCTCCACCAAACCTACCGCCCCTCCTTTACTCCCTCTGTCGAAATTAAGATAAAAGATTTTGTTAATTCTTTGATCAATTATTTAAGGGAAAACGCCCAATTAAATCATAGATCACATTGTCTATGCCCAAATGTTGACAGGTGATTGATTCTTCCCAAATAAATTAGGTTGTTTCCCATTTAAATCAAATTTCTGTTATACAATTACATTGGTACCCTTCTAGTCAAAGTTTTCATTTAGTTGTCAAAGTCAGCATTTTTTTTATTTCTCTCGGCCGCCGGCCTTAAATACCCATTTCCTTCATTAATTCTAAACCCATTTACTTACAATGAAGATCTTCCACATTAATATACCTTCCTTCATTAATTTATCACTAATAACTGCATTAATTTCCAATTGAAGAAGATTCACTCCATTAATATGATCGAGATTCACTCCATTAATATACTTGTTCGTCGTCTTCGTCGCAGAGGAGATTTCTTCTTCAATTTTTCGTTTTTTTATTCTGTAATTTCATTCGCTATCTTCAATTCTCCAGATTTGTTCTTCTCTATCTTCAGTGTTTCTGTTCTTCAATGTTTTTTCAATGAGGCAATTGTTGATTGATGCCTATTAAAAATCTTATTTAGAAAAAGGTGCCTAGAAAAAAAATATTTATTGAAAACAGTCCCATCCCAAATTACCCTTATAATTAACAATTAAAAAATAAGAAAAAAACTAATAAACACGCGCGCGTCCGTGAAATTTTTTTAAAATCGTCATAACTAATTCAAAAAAAATCAAAAAAATCAAAAAAAATTATTTTTGGATAAATCAAATTAATATTTACGTCTATGATTTTTTTTCGAAATTTTCTGAATTTTTTGATTTTTTTTGATTTTTTTTTTCGCAGACACGGAATTTCATGTTTATTTCACGGTTTAAAACATGGAATTTCATGTTTATTTCACGGTTTAAAACATGGAATTCCGTGTCTGCGAAAAAAAAAATTAAAAAATTCGAAAAAATTCAAAAAATTCAAAAGACATTCATAGACATAAATATTAATTAGATTTATTCAAATTTTTTTTTTTTTAATTTTCTGATTTTTTTTTGAATTAGTTATGACGATTTTAAAAAAATTTCACGGACGCGCGCATGTGATGGAATTAGTAAAGGTATAGAAAATATAAAGGGGATGTTTTCTATAAATAATTACTTCATTAAGCATTTTTTTATAAATAAGATTATTGAAGGCATAAAAAAACAATTAGAGAGTTTAATGAGGATGTTTTCAACAATAACCCCTTTTTCAATTCATAAATTTTACGAATTGTGAGGGTCCTGTGTTAGTTGATGTTAGTTTTTGCATATTTTAATATATTTAGCTGTTTGATTGGACATTTTATGTGTTTTTTGCTTTATTCATGTTTGATTCTTACCTGCTCTGCAATTTTTTGATCATGATTGTTTATTCATGTTTGATTCTTACCTGCGCTGCAATTTTTTGATCATGATTGTTTATTCATGTTTGATTCTTACCTGCGCTGCAATTTTTTTACTATGATTGTTTATTCATGATCTGCGCTGCAATTTTTTTTTTAATTTTTTGATTCTTACCTCAGTTTCTAGATTGATATGTGAGTTCCTTCTCTAGGTTTAGTGTTACTTAGCTTCAATCCTTTAATGTTTTCTTCAGTTTATAGATGGGACGAATTTGTGTTTCAGTTTATTCATAGATGGGATTATTGCTTTATTCATGTTTTTCTGTGTTATTGTTTCCAGGTTTTGTATTATGGCATCAAATGATATTGTTGAATTTAAATATGGTGATCAACTTGCTCTGTATCCCTTTGACTTTTTCGATTCATTCCATTCGATCAAGGATTATGTTATAGGCCGGTGGGACAAACCAGATATGGGACGAATCCCATCTTAAATTTTGTACCTCGCGAAACAGCACATCACCATCTCCAACACATTATACCTTTAATTAGTTTTATAATAGAGATTGGACAAATCTCATCTTAGTTAAACAATAGAGATGGGACAAATCCCATTTCATTATTAGAATGAAGATGAGACAAATTCATCATAATCTTAAAATTAGAGATGGGACAAAATCCCATTTAAAAAAATCGAAAAATAAAAATCAAAAAATTCAAAAATTCAAAAAAAATTCAAAAAAATCATGGACGTAGATATTATTTTGTCTCATCTAAAAATGTATTTTTTTTAATTTTTTAATTTTTTTATAATTAGTTATGATGATTTTAAAAAAAATTCCCGGACGCGTGCGTACGATGAAATTAGTAATAGGTGGATTTTCACATCTATGATAATGTTTGATTTAAATGGGAATATATATTTGGTCAAAGACAACAACTAGAGTAAGGGTATTATTGTAATCTTTTCATTTAAATTAAGGTGTAATTTAAATCGTATCACCTCCTCATAGATCAACTGTGCCACATCAACTTCTTCTCCTCTCAAAATACAGTCCAACAGTAGAGCGTACTTCATAGTCACATCCAAAGTTCGTGTGTTTCCAAAAATATTAGGGACAAGGAAATTGTGCCAAATTCGCGCCTCCGCTTGAAGATATTTGTAAGGCCAAGGTGCCTTCAATTCTCCTCTATGTGATTGCACTTTCTCTTTGTCTAATACATGCTCAAAAAGTAATTCCTCATCAAAGATTTTTCGTTTAGCAACTGCTTCTTCAAATTTGCAAAAACCTTTCAGTTTCTTAAACTTGAAGTGGTTTCTAATCTCCTCAACTGTGAAAGGAACTAACTTTCCCTAAATCGGAACACCATTACTATCTCGGCTAAAGAGGCCTAAATAGAATTCCAAAACTAATTCATGACATAATTCAAACGTCTTACCATGAACGTAGACCAACCCAATTTCTCACCAAGCTCTAGAAATCTCTTGTATTCTCCATCTCTAATTTCTTCCTTGAATACTTTCTCATAAGCAAAAGGTAGTTCTTTTAATTGTTTCTCTGCAGAAATCTTCAGAGCTCTTGAAGTATCCACTTTATCTATAGATATAAGATCTTGTTGAGGTTGAGTCTTCTCCTTTGCATAATAATAAAGCTTTTTACCATTACGATCATACGAAGGTTTCCCACTCTTCTTCACATTATCTTTACCCTTTGATTTAGAACTAGCACCTTTGTCAATTGATTTCTTCTTGTTTAAATCCAATCCCTTGTTACTCTTCACCTCCCTCTTGTTAGCTAAGATTGTTGTTCTATTAGTCATCCTCAATTAACCCCCAACTCAAAGCTTTAGCAACCCTTGAAATTTAAACTCTTGAATTAATGGTTGAACAAGCTTGATTTGGCTTAGGAAATATGAATTGATGATTAATCTCTATGTGGGTGAGGATGATTTGTAATGGGTTGGCTTGGACTTAAGAAATTGTAGGATGACTTTTGAAATTTTGGCTCTTTGATTCTTCAATTTGAATGGATTTGGTGAAGATTGGGTATTTGATTCTCTCTTGTAATGATGTGGAGAGAAGATTTGATGTGTTTTTCTTGATGATTGGGTAGTGTTTTGGTGATTGGTGAAGGTTTTGATGAGCTTCAATGGAGTTAGGAGAGTTGTGGAGAAGAGAAAGAGGGCTAAGGTTTAATAAATTCGGAATAATAAGCTTTATACCTCCTTTATAACTCAATCCCGTAGGTTTCTCTCTCTGGCGGCGCTGCGGACTACCCCTGCGGACCATGGGGTGCACCGCAGGGTAGTCCGCGACATCTGATGCTCGAAAATTTTTGCTCACTGGATTGGACCCGTGGTAGGACCCCGTGGCACGTGTTTTTGGGCTGCGGACTAGGATCCGGTGTACCAGAGGGTACACCGCGCCTTCTGTAGTTAACTCCGTCAAAATACCCGTGGCACCTACCCCGTGGCACGCGTTTTTGGGGCGCGGACAATGGTGCGGTGCATGGGGGTAGTCCGCGGTCAACTTTTTCTTGTTTCTGGATCAAACCCGCGGTGCAACCCGTGGCACGTGTTTTGACCTCGCGGACCAGGGCACGGACCATGGGGTAGTCCGTGGGGGTAGTCCGCGGGGTGCATTCCTTTGCTCCAAAAATTTTCCTCGCGTTCCCTAACTCGATTTCTCCAATTCCTACACACCAAAAACACTAACACCTTCCTCAAATATGCATTATCAACTAAAAACAACTAAAATAAACTTAAACTAAAAACATAAAAGACATGAAAACATAAAAAAAACTACGGGTTGTCTCCCGTACAGCACTTTTGTTTTACGTCTTTCAAAGTTAGACGTGTTACCTCTGTCAAGATTTGCGAATATAGCCTTCCCCAACAACGAGTAAGGCTATGAACGTCAACTAATCTGCGCTTGACCCCAATTTTGGGGCGAATCTCTATCACCTTGGCTGAAACAACCTTAGTGACGATGAACGGTCCCATCCACGAGTCTTTGAAACTTCGTGGCCTGTTCTCGCGTTTGTGGGCTTTCCATAGGACTTCATGGCCAACCCCAAACTCAATGTTTGGCTCAGTATCCACAGGCTTTAAGCGGATCTTCTCAGGAGGGACTTCGTGATGTGAAAGGCTGTGGATGATAGGCACTGTGGGATCCAACTTCCTCGGTTTCTTACCCAAGACATAGAAGGTTTCAGATACATTCTTTGCATGAAGGGTGATGGTCCCATCTTGGAAGTTGATCATACTTTGGCTTGTGGCCATGAAAGGCCGTCCAAGTATGATCGGAACCTGCTTATCTGCATCAAACTCAAGAATAACAAAGTCAGTAGGGATGGCGATATTACCTGCACGGACTAAGACGTCCTCCACTGTTCCCCATGTCCTCTTCACTGAGTTGTCAGCAAACTGCAACTTCACTGGAGTCTTCTCTGATTTCTGCAGTCCAAGTCTCTCGAACACGGACTTAGGCATAAGATTCACACCAGAACCCACATCGTACATAGCCTTCACCTTGAGCATACCATGTAATTGAATAGGAAGGTTGAAACTTCCCGGATCTTTAAGCTTTAATGGTAGCTCTTTCTTACTCCTTCTTGAAACCCTCAAGTTCTCTCTCGGGATCTCTACACTCGCTTCTTTCTCAGGAATAACTTGCGTATAAACTTGTTGCGGTGTAAGTCCTCTCTTCGAAATCTCAAGCATTTGGGCGTTGATATTTTCAGGTTGGTACGCCTCTACAAATGTTTTGAGAACAGTGTCATCTTTAGGATTTGTATCAGGAATAGTTGATGACACTGGTTGAACAACAGGTGGCGGTTCCACCTTCTCTTCTACTTTCTCTTCTAGCACAGCAGGTGCCACTTCATCTTTCGATTCCTCCTTTGAGGCTTCTTCCTCTTTCTCTTTAGCCAACTCAGCTGCATATTCTACTACCGATCTAATCTCCTCTTGCACCTTCCTCAGTAACTCTATGAACTCGTCCTTCTCTTGATCGTCCTCCATATAAACTTCTAAACAGTCAGATTCCTCGGGACTAGACTCGGTTGGTTCTTCTTCAATACTGGGAACTTCCACGGCACTAATGGCAGCATGTGGTGCTTCCTCCTTCACTTCCTCAATCTCAAGACCTATAGCCTTGCAAGCTTCGAACTCATCCTTGTCTTCACCTCCTTCGAGTGCCTTCACTTCCTTTTGTTCTACAACACTTGTTAATACATTGTTTAACTGTGTCACTTGAGTAGTTAGCATCTGAAGTATGGCATCATGTCCTCTGACCTTCTCATCTTGAGCATTAAGAGTTGTGTTCAAACGGTCTAGAGCTTGTACTATTTGTGTATTGTCCATAGATCCTTCTTGCGGATACTGAGGTAAAGCTTTCTGATCTAAGGACTCGGTATAGGCGTCTTGAGCAGGTTGTTGTGGAGGAGCAGGTCTATTCTGATATTGATTTTGGTACTGACCTCTCTGTTGGTAAGAGTTGTTCTGGGGTCGCGATTGATATTGACCAGGATTAGCGGCCCCTTGTGGATTTGAATACTGCATACCCGGATGGTTGCGGTTGCCATATCGGTTGGATATAAAGTAAACAGATTGCGGATTTGATTTGCACTCTTCCCATACATGATCGTTAACTCCACATTGTTGACAACCTTGTGCTTCTTGTACTACCTTTGTAGCGGCTAAATTCTTCTCCATCGCGATTCTCAGCT
Source organism: Nemophila menziesii (assembly GCA_029959085.1). Classification (NCBI taxonomy): domain Eukaryota; kingdom Viridiplantae; phylum Streptophyta; class Magnoliopsida; order Boraginales; family Hydrophyllaceae; genus Nemophila; species Nemophila menziesii. The sequence continues at coordinate 24,943,967 of JARWIR010000001.1, read as the reverse complement.
ACTTGATTTGATTTTCTAATGAGGATATTTGAGCTGAGTTCGCAGTTTCTGCATCTAAACGAAGCGTTCCTCGGGTCTTTGCTACAGAAGCTCGCGTTGAAGGCCAACTTCTTTCTTGTTCCATAATATTTTCTAACACCTCAGAAGCTTCATTGTGATTTATGGACACAAAATTACCCTTTCCAATGTTATCTACCTTTTCTCTACCTTTATCATTAAGACCTTCATAGAACATAGCAAGTTGTAGAGCAGGTGTATAACCATGGAGTGGACATCTAGTTAATTTTTGTTGAAACCTTGTCCACGCTTCTCCCACTGTTTCTCCATCTTCTTGGGAAAATCTTGCAAGCTCGGCTTGATCTTTAAGTCTCATGCTCTTCGGATAAAATCGGTTAAAGAATGCGGCTTGAAGTTCTCTCCAAGAATGAATGGTTCCATGTGGTTGTCTTTCTAGCCAATCGCTAGCTCTTCCGGTCAAGAAAAACGAAAACATATGACAATACAGTTGCTCGCGTGTAATGCCAGGAGTAATGTAGGCATCACAAATCTGCATGAACTTCTGAATCGCTTTTACCGGATCTTGAATAGCTGTACCAGTATAGAGTCCGAAACTTTGAAATTGACTGAGCATGCCCGGATCGGGTCTAAATTTGATATTCGGAATCTCAGGAGGGAGGTAATCAATTGGTTGAACATGGAATGGTACATTAAGGCCAGGAAGGTCTTGTTCAACTCGGTTTTGTTGATTATGAAGATTGTTCCCATTACCTCCTCCTGCTGGTAGTTGTTGTCCTTCTAGTCCACCGAGTGGTGGATCTTGTTGACCAAGAGGTGGTCCAAGTGGTGGATCTCCTCCCGGTAATTGTTGTCCTCCTGCTGGTGGATCTTGTTAAACTCCACCAAGTGGTGGCTCTTGTTGGGATGCCATAGCTCTTCTAAAGGCTCTTTCCTCACAAACTCGTTTGTTGTAAGGTCTGAAGCTCCTCTCAGGCTCCGATAAGGGAGGCCAAGAATTAAACACTGTGAAACCTGAAAAAGACTAAAGCAAACCACAAGCGTAAATCTGGAAAAATAAAAACTAAACTAAAAGCAGAAAAGTAAAACTAATTAAAAACTAAAACTCGAAATAGATAACCCACACGCTAACGAGACACAAGTCCCCGGCAGCGGCGCCAAAAACTTGGTGTCGCCTAGGGTGTGATAAAAATAAGATAAAATTAAGCCAAGAAACTACGCACTCTCACCCTAGACAGGCACAGTACTGCAAGTATTACAGGACGTATGCAAGTTTTAATGATAAATAGAGTTCGTTCTCAGGGACTTAAGTGTGTTAATCGCGTGGGAAATAATGACGAGTAAAAGTAAATAATTAAAAGACAGAAAATTAAAGCAAATAGGAATTCAAAATTAAGAATTAAAACTAAGAAAATAAAGACAATAAAGTAAAAGATTAAGAATATGAGATGAGAAGTATAGCTTAGGTTTTTCTAGTATGCACTAATCCTTCTAATTCTATCTATAAATCTAGTTCATAAGGGAGAATATTAGCTCTTGGTAATACTTAGTCAGGATTCTAAATTCCCCAAGCTTAGACCTTGAGAGCGACTAAGGGGGCTACGTCACAACCAAGAAGTGATTTCAAATAGGGTTATCAAACGCCACTAAGGCCCTAAGCAAATACTGCAATCTTGGTGATACGGTGGTTAAAACAAACCCTAATGACTATCTAGTTAGAAGTATGTTTTGTCAAAACTGCTATCGACACTAGACATTATGTGGTGGTTCAATAGTTAAACACCCTGTCAAGGAGACCATCTAACTACTATTAAAACAATCCTAAAGTGATCAGTTCTAGGAAAGACATTAAATCAAAACACATAAGCAAATATAAAGTAAGTAGCTAATATCATATTAAAACATATAATTCCCAAAGAAACTTAGATAGAAGAATTAGAATTCATAGATTATACATATGCAAAACCCAAGCTATGGGAAGTTTAGTTCATACCTGAAGGAAATAAACTAAAAGAAATAAATAAAGACATCATCTTGCTCTCTACAATAAACTGGAAGAATAAAACCTTAAGAACTAATTACTATGAGGCAAGGATGATTTACAAGTGATATAAGGGTGTATTTATAGGTGTTTAGAAGACCTAATTCGTTTTCTTGAGGAAGAGTTAAGGTAATGGACTTCTAGCCCAACTCAAATTCGTATGGAAATAAAGATAAACACTGCTGCACCGTTTTGAGTGTATCTTCTTCGTTATTGGTCGGATTTTGCTCCACAAGATACCAAAAGAATCGCAACAGAATTATCTAGACCCTTTAGAAGGAAATCATCAGATTCGGCCTATTTCTTAGGTAAAAACGCCTATCTTTGGACGTGTATGCAGAATCCCAGTTTTAGGCAGCTTTTCCTTTTCCATCTTTTTAGCAATTCTTTCCTTATCTCCAATTACCATGCAAATCTCTTTCCATAAGTTGTTGTTTTTGACTTGGAATCTAATTAAGCTCCATAATTATCTTTAAAGCTACACACTAAATAAACAATTAAACCCAATATGCTCTAAAAACATTATTTCTACAAATCAAGACTCAAAATAGGAAAGTGCACTAAAACTCAAGAAAATCGACATTATTGACTTCTAAATCACTTAAAATGATGTCTCATCCTAACATAAATCTATCACAAATGAGGAGACATCAGTATCAATAAGTTGTTTCATTAATGTCGATTGATGAATAGATAAGATATTCTTTTTATTTGAAGCATACCCCTAATTGAGTTACATAATTCATATGATGAGAATTAAATTTTGCCATTGTGATCTCACCTTCTGTGTCTCCCCACCCCCTCTATTATCTAGAATCACATATTTGAGGACATTTAATTAGAAAGTTTCATCAACTTATGTTGATTTATGGTTTGAAGCCAGGTGCTTTGATGCTTACGCTTCAAATCATGAATCAACCTAGTCGATAAAACTTTTTAATTAAATGTCCTCAAATATGTGATTCTAGATAATAGGAGGGGAGACACGGAAGGTGAGATAACAATGTCAAAAGTTAATTCTAAACATATTAAGTATGTAACTCAATTAGGGTTGTGCTTCAAATTAAAAAAAATATCTCGTCTCTTCACCGATCGACATTAAAGAAACAACTTATTGATAATAATAAATTTATACATGATACATTTGATAGTAAACAGATTCAAAAAAATACCTTGTCTATGTAGTCTAATTCTTCATTTTAAATGGATAATGGGTCAAATTTGTAAATTTTATATTTTTTAGAATTTTATTCAACTACTTATAAAATTTCAAGAACTAATTTGCAAGTAAGGTGTAGTTGGAAGTAAAAAACACATACAATGAATAAATCTGATACATCTCGACTAAAAATAGGAAAATCACCAAAAATAAACCATCAAATTAAGTCCATTACACCAACTTTGGATTTCAAAAATAACATATCAAAAAAAATCAAAACTCCACCAAAATCAAAAGAACTAATCAACACCAAACCAATATAGGTAAATAATATTTGAAAACGAATTACTGAATTGAAAAAAATCATCAAAAGATAAGAAAAGCAACAAGAAATCCACCAAGAGGTTAGAATCCAAGAAATCCCATCGCTAATCTTTTTTTAAGTAATGGCGGCCCATTGACCGCTGCCCTCTTCACGCGGAGGACGGGCGGTCCCTAGGCTACCGCCCTTAACAGCAGCAATTTAGGTTAAAAAGAACCCCTCTTCATTTCATCCCCTTTCAATACCCTTTTCTCTCCTACACTCCCCCTCTTCAAATCACAACCAAACTTTTCAATTTTTTCATCAAATTCTTGGTCATTTCATCTTGAAGGTAATTATTCTATTCATTTGTCATTATATATATCATATATAAGTAAGAAAAACTAGGTTTTATTTGTTTTATATAGTAGTTGTGAGTAATAATTAGTTGTAGGAGTTTATTTCTAATAATTATTATGTCAAATTAGGTTTTATATATTGTCTTTGATTTGCTATTGATTATGTTGTTTGTATTGGGGTTTATGCATATATGAGTTTTATGTGGATATGTATTTATATAGCTGATATTGTTCGGAGTGGTAACGGTGTTGTTGAGTATGCCGGAGGAAATTGTAAAGTGCTTATGACTGGAGGAACTATTGGATTTATTGGTTTAAAACAAGCGATATGTTCGACTTGTAATTGGAATGCAAATGAAGTTATTTTCGATTTGAAATGGCGATGTCCGATTTCGGCAAACCCTCCAAGGTATCATGCTCTATATGTTGGGGAGGACACGATCAATGCGATGATATGTGGGGCGAGAAACGGTCGATACCATGCTATTGAGATTTACACCGAGATTAAAGAAATTCGTAAAACGCGAGCATCCACTTCTCGTGAAAAGGGTAAAAAAAGAATTATGAGCGGGGTATCACATCCACACCTCTTGAGCCGATTCGCGAGACAATTTGCGAAGTTGATAGTGAAAATGATGAAGATAGCGAAACCGAATCGGAGGCATCGGACGAAGAGGGTTATCATATTTATAGTGATGGTAATGAATATAGCGTTAATGAAGACGATGACGATGATGATTGTTCTAATCCAATTAATTTCAATTTTGGTCCTCTTGATATGAGCGAGAAAGGAGAATGTCATGATAGGCAATTAAGTCGACCATCTTCCATTGTGAACGGAGTTCAACTCATCTTGGGTGAGCGATGCGCTTCAAGACGTGCTCTTTTGTTGGACGTGAGTGTGTGGCACCTTAAAAATCACAAGCAATGTAAAACGAAAAGGACAAATAATAAATACATTGCACGCATTTGTGTTCATGCTAAAGACGGTTGAGGATTTTATCTGCGTGGTATTTATGTTAGTCGAAGTAATGTGTGGGAGATTACTAAGTAATAAGAACATAAATGTCAACCCGGAATTCTCGTGAAAAATCATCGACAATTGACTTCGGATTTTGTTAGAGATGAAGTATTCGCAATGGTGAAAACTGATATAGCTATGAAAATTGGATTATTACAAACTCAAATTCATAAGGATTATGGCCATTACATTTTATATGGTTAAGCATGGCGGGGTAAACAAAAAGTGCTTGAAAAATTATTCGGAACACATGAAGGTGTGTTCACTGATTTACCTAAACTTTTGGATGCTTTACGAATCACTAACCGGGGAACAATATACGATTTTGTGTATAAACATGTTGTGGGAAACAAAGCTACGTTTGATATGATTTTTTGGGCATATGGAGCTAATATCGAAGGTTTCAAGCATATGATGCCCGTGGTTAGCATTGATGCAGCCCTTTATATGGGAAGTATGATGGTAAACTACTTATTGCGGTTGGATACGATGCGAACAATCAACTATTTCTGTTAGCTTATTCATTAGCCGATGTTGAATCAATAGACACATGGACATTTTTTTTGACTTGTTTAAAAAAATATGTTACGAAAAACCGGAAAATATATTTATTGTTGGATCGACATAGAGGTATATTGCGAAGCGTGGCCGATGTGTTTCCACACCCCGAAGGAGTTCATCGATTTTGTGTGCACCACTTAGCTAGCAATTTGAATCACAAATACAAAAATCGGGTGGCAAAGAAGACTTTCATTGATCTTGCTTATATGTCGGATATGCATGAATTTGATAAGTATTACCGACAATTTCGTGAGTTAAATGACGGAAAATACAAAGGCTGGATTGAAAAAATCCGAAGGGAAGATGGTCTCTTGCACATGATGGCGGGTACCGTTATGGTAATATGACAACAAACTTATCGAAAGTTCTTAATAACGTTTTGAAGGGAGTTAGGAGGTTGCCTGTAACGGCTATTGTATTATTAACATTTCATAAAAGTGTCGGTTACTTTGTGACAAGGAGACAAGACGGGAAGGAAGTTTTGGCAAAAGGAAGTGTATTCCCACTGAAGGTCTCCCTTGAACTTTATAAAAGCGAATTATATGGGACTGGTTATAAACCTGAACTTTACGGTGCAGAAGAAGATTTATGGATCGTTAATGCGTTGGATGGTAGAAGATCAGATACTGATAAAACGAGTTTCATCGTATATGTCAACGAACAAGTATGTTTGTGTGGACTTTGGCAAATGTTGCATCATCCATGTGGTCATTTCATTTCTGTTACTCAAACGCACGATAAAGATAAAGGATACTACCCATATGTTTCTGAATACTTAACACTATCAAAATACATGGACTCCTATGTCGGAAAGTTCTGTCCCCTTATAGATGTTCTCGATTATCCACCTTACAAAGGCGTTGAAGTTGTGGAAGGATAGATTAATTACAAGGAGTGGTCGAAGGAGGTCTTCCCGTATTCACAACAAAATAGATACTAGAGCAGATTGGGGTACAAATGGATGTGGTACTTGCAAACAATATGGGCATAACAAAAAGACGTGTGGGAAGCCTCAGAAAAATAAAAAATAGTTTCGATCAAGCTTTATTATTATTTAGTTGTAATATTGTCGAATTATACTTACTTTGTATGTAATCGAACAAAAGATTTGGTGTTTGAATTTTATTTGGGTTTGTTTGCTGTATTGTTGATGTTTAAATTTGATTTGGGTTTTGTTTTTATTGTGTAGAACTATAGTTTGTATTGTTTAAAAAAAATTGAACTTCAAAATTCTATGGAAGGAAGGGCGGCTAACGGGCAGCCTCCCTTAACCCGCCCTTAGAAGAAGGGCAGTCTCCGTCCTTCCGCCCTAACATCAGAATTTTTTTTCCCTTCTCGGTGATTCGAATAACTAATACCTACAATTTCAATCACACCAAGTCGAGTTTTTTCAATATTCAAAACTCAAACAATCACTAAAATTAAAATCAAAACTAAATCCAAACGTTTAAAACATAAGGTAATGCAGTTACAACTAAAAATAAAAAAATAACAAAGTTTTCCAACCAAATGATAAACTAAAGTGATAAACAACTAACTTCAACGTCTCCTCCTTTGCACTCTACTTGGACCATGTGTTTCCTCATCCTCTTGTCTAATGTTCAAACCGTATATTTGTCCAATTAATTCTTCCTCTCCTGCATATATCAATATTTGTTTCATGTGATATCTCATATCATCAATAGTAACTCTCGGTTCTCCTACACGATATGCCACATCAATAGTCGATCGAATCTGTCATTATTCAAAAATGTCAATATAATTCTAAAACAAAATAAAGACAAAGGTTTAAATTATTACTAGTTTCTGAAGTTGAGATCCACGAAGATGGAACCCTGGTTTTTTATCATGTCCCTCGTTTCGACCTTGAGCAGGGGTGATATATATCCGTGAATTTTCACGGTACCAAGCCTCGTACCTCGGAGTACACCAACCCCTTCGACTAGATCATCTATCCTATACACTACCGCCTCATACCACATTCGAATCTCACGGTCACATTTTAATCTCCAATTCTCGTGAGACTTCCCTATTCGATCCACGGTAGTATGATATCGATCTTCAGATTAATCAATAGGAGCGGAAATATCTTGAATGAACCCAAATTGTCTCAAAACGAGGTCAGGGCGGTACCACTCTACATTATTGAAATGTATCAGGGGTATGACACATAGGTACTCCACACGATCCTCCAAACAAGTCTGGGCGACTATTCCAATTCTAGTACCCTCATAGGGTCTCCAATTAACCTAATCGGGGCAAATTTAAAAAATTAGAAATATGTATATTTCCAACTAATCCCAAAAAACTAACCTGATCCGCTTCTTGCATGTCTAAATCATCTCGATAAATCCTTAGAGTTCTACCACAACTGTTGGCCCACGTTTTTGCACCATTCCACTTAAAAAAATTCAAAACAAAAGAACATTAATAACTCATTATTATTAATTATACATATATTTAAACATTTAACTTACGATACACTAGCGGGACCATATCCAGCGTTTACAGCATAATGGACTAATCCGGGTTTAACATGTAAATAGTTCCAACCCCATATCTATAAAATGAATAAAAACAACATTATAACTTTATAAAATTACGCGAGTTATAAGTAAAAGAAATACCTGCAAGAGAAGACCACGCCCCCTGAGTGTTGCCATTGATCCCTCGCAAGCTTGACAAAGACCACTGTACAAGTACGATAGCGTTGCCGAACCCCAACTATAGCGAGAGGTCTGCCTCAAATCTCTCAACAATGGAAGATACATCGTGGGTACAATGTTTTGTTTCCCGGAGGGGAAAAGAAATGTCCCGAGTAAATGCAGAATGTACCCGGTCGCGTAGTGGCGTAAAACTTTGTCACTTGCGTCATCAGGTGGAACTCTATCTCAGTATCTCCAAACGTATACTTTAACCACGCAGTCTTAATTACTTTACACCCATCTCCCCCTGTGTCGGTACCACTTAGAGTAAATGTAGACATATTTCTTCAAAGTCAAAGTAGGCTGGTTCTGCCTCGGTCACTGCATGACCGCTGATTGGTAGACCCAATATCATCGAAATATCGCGTAAGGTACGGTCATCTCACCTACGGGCATGTGAAATGTATGGGTCTCCCGTCTCCACCTTTCGACCATCGCAGAGATCAAACAGTGGTCCAATACAATCCTATCGTGGAGATGGGCTTGATCATCGCACCTTCATATCGGCCCTAATAACAAAAAAATCATTAACAAATAAACTAAAATAAATTTTATACTTAAAATAATTAACTTAAGTTAGTCACCAATTCGTTTTGTGTTGAAATTTCCCTTGTCTCCATAAAAGCATGCTTGAATTGCTACTAGAAGATGTCATTATACATTAGCAAGAAATAAGAACCGATAAATTAATAAATGGACCAATAGTGCAATTACCTAAAATTAAAACGATCAATTGTGCAATTACCTACAATTCGGGACACTAATTGTACAATTACCTAATACCAAAGAAAGGCTGCTTTTGCAATTACAATAAACTTGAAGGACCAATTGTGCAATTATCAAAAATTAAAAGGACTATTTGTGCAATTACCTAAAATTCAATACCCTAATTGTATAATTAAAGTGCTAGTATTTCAACTAAAATCAACTAAAAGGACTAATAGTGCAATTATATAATTAAAAAAGGACCAATTGTGCAATTACCTAAAATCGTGAAATTAATCCAATAGCTTTTGCAACAATATAACACGAAATTAATCCCTTTTACACTAATATACAAGTGTGCATTTATCAAAATCAATGATAAAAAAAATTAAAAAAAAGATTTTGGAATCCCTAACCTTAAGATTTGGAGGGATGTGCTTAAGTAGGAGGTTGAATTAGGTGGAATAATTGGAACAATGATCGGTGGCGGCAAGGAATCTCGGCGGCACGGCGGTGGGGCGGTGGGTTTTTGTTGGAATGAATGAACTCCCGTAATGGGAGTTTATGAGTTCTGCAGAAATTTAATCTGTATTGAAGGGCGGTAGGTAGCCAACCGCCCTTACTTTGCGGTAAAATTAACGCTAAGGGCAGTAGCTAGCCTACCGCACTCCCTAAAATTAACTTTGTTCTTGGGCGGTATGCAGGTTACACCCATATGCCAAACTTGCAATTTTTTTTCTCTATGCCAAAACATTAATTATTTTAAAAATAAAAAATAAAAAAAATAAAAAAAAACTCCAAAAGTTAAAGAGAAGGTCACCAAGTAGTTACTACAACCAAAAAATAGATGGTGGTAACCAGTTAGAGAGTCGGATTCTGTCGCTCAGGGTTTGCGCACACAACTCTACGACAACCACATCTGCCATCTGTCGTAGAAGAATAATTTGAAAATAAATGTGGCAGGATATAACTATACCCCTAAATTTTAATATTAATCAACATCCCTTTACCTTTTTCAACATGTGGTGTGTTGGTTAAACCTTTGTTTTGTAGGACCAATAACCTTACCTAGCCACCCCCATAAGATGGTTTCTTAAACGTGGCCCATCATCGCATAGACCCAAGAAAGAAAAATTAACTTTAACAAAACCCATGTACTTAATAATATTACTTTCTTTATTATTATTAACTCAAAATCAAATGTTAACTGCACGATTAAAAATGACTCGGAGATAAACCTGACTAACTCGACACAAACCAATCAATTTAAATAGGCTTTGGTATCTTATGGTAAATATATATATATATATATATATATATATATACTTTTAAAGGTCCAAGTACTAAAAAACTTATTATATATATATATATATATATATATATATATATATATATATATATATATATATATTGTCACTTTTAACGATTCACTGCATTTCGGGTCAAAGATGACCGGCTCCCGGTCCCAGATTCTCCCGTAGGTGTTTAGCATTCGCGATCAAATTTGTCCATTTTTTATGTTTTTGTCACTAATGTAATATTATTAATTTTCTTTAACTGTAGAATAAAGAAAAGGTGAACTCTTATCTAGTAAATTAATAAAATAATTTTGACAAAAAAAAAAAACCTATAATCTAATCTAGAATCAAAGAATCGAAGTTAAGTATCATGAAGAAAAGTGTGATGCAAAAAAGGTGGATGTTATTAGCAGAAAGGTATGTGCAGAAAAATAATTAAAAAGGTGAAAAGAAAGATAATAAAATGAAGTTTTTGCTTTCACTCACTCACACACTCGTGCAAAAGTAATTCAAGTTTCATTAAATATTAGTAATAACTCTTATTAGTATTGCATGTCACCATCAAAACAAACAAGTAGTGCTTCTATGCACACGTGCATACCTTTCCTATAGTAAAAATAGCTTTCCCTAAATTTTGCTTAATGTTCCGATAACCTTGAGTTAGTACAAGGTATCAGGCAGGTGTCAGCGGCACGATGAAATATTCAACCGATCATCTGTCAGATCTGGCGGAAGGCGGAAGAAGCAGGATCAGTATCCTTCAGGTTTATACCTAGGAGGATCAATGGTCAGGCGGACCATCTTGCGAAACGCGCTAAGCACGGAGCCAATCATCTTTTGGAAGAGACAACAAGAATAATGGAAGAGATGCAGAGGATGGGAATTGGTTAAGGATCTGGTCTTCTCGCTACTTTTACTTACGGTGACCCAAAAAAAAAATTTTGCTTAATTTTTTATTTTATTTTATTTTGCTTAATTCTTAGTTATAAGTTTAAGTTCTTGATGATATTTCTCAACAGTTTTTTTTAATACATGAGAGAGCCACTTTGGGTTCGGAGTCATTTTGACTCCAATGAGATTCGATCTCAGGACCTCTTGGTCTCTGCGGAGTAACCTAACCACTAGGTCAACTATCGATCTCATATTTCTCAACTGTTACATGTAACATTCTTTAGATGAATTGTTTGAAGACGCAACAAAGTTAGGGATGACAATAGGTATAGTTTAAAAATAAAAAACCAAAATACCGCGACTTATAATAATCAAATAGATTAAAAATTAATTATATTATCATAATTAATCTTTTATATTTTTCTTTTATTAATTCTGATTTAAAAAATCGGTCTACGTGATGCCTAAGCGCTAAAAAATAACCTAGCTGGTGGTGCCTAGGGTGTGATAAAAATAAGATAAAATTAAGTCAAGAAACTACGCACTCTCACCCCAGACAGGCACAGTACTGCAAGTATTACAGGACGTATGCAAGTTTTAGTTAGTAAGTTGAGTTCGTTCTCAGGGACTTAAGTGTGTTATACGAATGGGTAGCAATAACGAGTAACAGTAAATAATTAAAAGACAGAAAATTAAAGGGAATAGGTTTTCGAGATTTAAGAATTAAACTAATTAAAACTAGGAAAACAAAGACAATAAAGTAAAAGATTAAGAATATGAGATGGGAGATATAGCTTAGGTTTTGCTAGTATGCACTAATCCTTCTAATTCTATCTATAAATCTAGTTAATAAGGGAGAATATTAGCTCTTGGTATACTTAGTCAGGATTCTAAATTCCCATACCGTAGACCTTGAGAGCGACTAGGGGGGCTACGGCACAACCAAGACGTGGTTACACTCTTAGAGTTATCAAGCGCTACCAAGGCTCTAAGCAAACGCAACAATCAATTGGTGATATGGTGATTAAAACAAACCCTAATGACTATCTAGTTAGAATCATGTTTTGTCAGAACTAATATCGACACTAGACATTATGTGGTGGTTCAATAGTTAAACACCATGTCAAGGAGACCATCTAACTACTATTAAAGCAATCCTAAAGTGATCAGTTCTAGGAAAGACATTAAATCAAAACACATAAACAAATATTAAGTAAGAAGCTAATATCAAATTAAAACATATAATTCCCAAAGAAACTTAGATAGAAGAATTAGAATTCATAGATTATACATTATGCAAAACCCAAGCTATGGGAGGTTTAGTTCATACCTGAAGGAAATAAACTAAAAGAAATTACAAAAGACATCATCTTGCTCTCTACAATGACTAAAGAATAATTATAAGGTTTTTCTAAGCAAGGATGATTTACAAGTGATATAAGGGTGTATTTATAGGTGTTTAGAAGACCTAATTCGTTTTCTTGAGGAAGAGATAAAGTATTGGACTCCTAGCCTAACTCAAATTCGTATGGAAATAAAGATAAACACTGCTGGACCGTTTTGAGCATATCTTCTTCGTTATTGGTCGGTTTGAGCTCCATAAGATACCAAAAGAATCCTCACAGAATTATCTATGTCCCTATGAAAAGAAATTACCAAAATCGTCCTATAATCTTGGGGTAAATAGCACTTCTTTAGGCGTGTACTACAGAATCCCAGATTTATGCAGCTTTTCATTTTCCATCTTTTTAGCTTTTGTTTCCTTATCTCTAATTACCATGCTAATCTCTTTCCATATATTGTAGTCTTTGACTTGGACTCTAATTAAGCTCCATAATTATCTTTAAAGCTACACACTAAATAAACAATTAAACCCAATATGCTCTAAAAATATTATTTTACTAAATCATGAATCAAAATAGGAAAGTGCACTATTTCTCAAGAAAATCGAAATTTAAGACTTCTAAATCACTAAAAATGATGTCTCGTCCTAACATTAATCTATCACAAATGAGGAGACATCACTAGCCTACTTTCCAAAAATGGCCCAAGCGGTCGCGGGAGGTCCTAGACGGTCTTGAGACTAAATATACTCTATTTTTTAACACAAAAAATTATACAAACCTATTTTAAAAATTATATAGAACTAGAAAATAATTCAAACATAATCGATTATCATTCACCTAAACTGTATAAAATATGTATGTACGGAATAATATATAATTTTGTGAGTTTTTTCATATGAGTTTTCTTATTCTTTCAAGTATATTTTGTGGATTTAAAAATAAATAAGCAATTAATATATAATATTCATAAATAGAATTCAAAACCACCTAGGCTTCTTTTTTTAAGAACACTGTTCATTGCCAACTTATATATATATATATATATATATATATATATATATATATATATATATATATATATATATATATATATATATATATATATATATATATATATATATATATATATATATATATATATATATATAGAGAGAGAGAGAGAGAGAGAGAGAGAGAGAGAGAGAGAGAGAGAGAGAGAGAGAGAGAGAGTATTGTGAAAGTTAAGTTTTAAGTTTAAGTTTTAAGTTTAAGTTTAAGATTAAGGTTAAGGATTAGGGTTTAAGGTTTAAGGGTTAGGGGTTAAGGTTAAAGTTAAGGTTAAGGTTAAAGTGAAGGTGAAAGTAAAGATAAGGTTTATGGTTTAAGGCATAAGGTCTAAGGAATAAGGTGTAAGGTTTAAGGTTAAGGTTAAGTTTGAGGTTAAATTTAAGGTTAAGGTTAATGTTAAGATTAAGGTTAATGTTAATTTTAAGGTTATGACTAAGGTTAAAGTTAAGGTTTACTTTAAATTTAGTTTAAGGTTAAGATTAGGTTAACGTTATGTTAAGGTTAAGGGGTTAAGGGTTAAGTTTAAGGTTAAGGTTGAGGTTGAGGTTAAGGTTAGGGTTTAGTAACATTAACGTTAATGTTGAGGTTAATTCTAAGGCTAAGGCTAAGACAAAGGTTAGGGCTAACGCTAAGGCTAAGGCTAGGGCTAGGGCTAAGGCTAAGGCTAAGGCTAAGGCTAATGCTAAGGCTAAGTCTAAGGATAGTTCTAGGGCTAAGTTTAAGGTTAATGTTAAGGTTAAGGTTAAGGTTTAGATTAAGGTTAAGTTTAAGGTTGAGGTTGAGGTTATGTTTAAGGTTAAGGTTAAAGATAATGTTAAGGTTAAGGTTAAGTATAAGGTTACAATTTTGGGTTAAGGTCACGTTTATGTCTAAGGGTTAAGGTTAAGGATTAAGGTCAAACTTTAGGTCAAGGATAAGGTTAAGGTATAATCTATAGGTTAAGGTTTAATAAGATTTAAGATTTGAGGTTAAATATTAGCACGATGAATCTTCATTTGGGTAAGGTTAGAATTAAGGTTTGAACCTTAAGGTTAAGGATAAAGTTAGGGTTAGGGTCAAGGTTAACATTAAGGTTAAGGTTATACGCTTTAGGTTTGAGGTCGAATATCAACGCGATGAATCCTCATCTAGTTAAGGTTAAAATTAGGGCAGCACACGGGTCGGTTAACCGACCCGTAGGGGTAAACCCAATACCCAACCCAACATTTCAGTTTTGTATTTGTTTAACCCATTAACCAATTTTTTTTTATTAACTACGCGGGTTGGGTCATGGCGGGTGGGGTCGGTTTAGGGTCGGGTTCGGTTAAGTGTTATGCTTGTAAATTAATAAAATGACAAATTAAGAAAACATACTTTCATTAAAAACTTTCCAAAAATAGAAAGTTACCTAATTTAGAAACTTCCTAAATATAGTAACCTGCTCAAAATAGTGGGGTTCTTACATAGTTCTTAGTTTCCAATCTGCCTTAATAACTTACAAATTACAATTACATGACATTGAATTGAATCAAACACTACAAATTAGTAAATTACAATACATCATTACAATTTACATCACATTCCAAACTTGAGAACTTGTAAGTTGTAACTTGTGCAAAATAAACAAATTGTACAACTTTGGGTGCAACAGTTGTAGTAAATCCAATCAAGTTTCCAAAAACAGTCCAAAAACCACCTTCCAAGTTCCTTATAACCTGGAAATTTGCGATAGTAGGATACAAGAATGAAATCAGTTAGTTTTTGCCTCAGAAAATTCTCATCATTGGCTACAAATATATGGCCTCAGATATGAAATCTTCATTGGCTTTTAAACATTAGGGACCTTTTTAGGGACAAGGGACTAATATTATAACTCACAAGAAACACCAATCAACCCATCTTTTATGCCAACTCAACCAATATTCCAAACTAAATAATTCACACTCATAATTCAAAACTTAATCATTGATGAAAGTTTATACTAATTGGGAGATGCATTATAAAAGTGGGTTGAATATGAATGTTTACAAGTAAGTTATTAAATTTCAGGTATATACCTTAGGTTATTGGTTTCTAACTTGTTAAAGATGAGTCTTGCGAGGACTCACTTAACTTGTCTAAGCCAAAATAACCTGCCAAATGTCACAAAACAACAAAAGATCAATTAGTATGTAAAATTAACTAGTCAACAAAAGTCACAAACCAAGTATTCATAAAGTTGTTACCTAACTCAGTCTCCAAGATTAATAGGAAGACATGTTTTCAACCAATTATTGTAAATAACTTAATTTTACAGTAAGGTTACATAGATAACCTTGCCACCATTCTTAGTAACAATAACTTATTGACTGTTATTTAGAATGGTGACAAAGTCATCCATGTAACCTTATTTTGGAAGTTACAGAAATGTAAATTAATACCTGTAAATTGTAAATGGAGAAACAAATCAAGCTTTGAACAATCAAATCATGAAAAGGTCCATTAATGTTAACAACAATTGCGAATCATGCAAGTAAATCAAGGGAACAATCTATTAGCCAATATTCAATATTCATAACTCAAATGAAAACTAAGTACACAACATTAACATGTAACCAAGAAATTACCTTTAATTTGATTAACAAAGCAAGTACACGACAAACACCAACACCAATTGAAGTATTGAACATTAGTGAGACCATGAAAACACAAAATAAACAATCTATTAGCCAATATCTATTATCGAATTAAAATCCTTCAATAAAACAATTATTTGTTTCTAAATCAAAAGACTTACACATGCAATAACTTATAACACAATTGGAATTACAGAAAATCAAAACACGAACCTTAGGGTTTCGAAGATCCAAAACATCTCGAACCCAACCCTCGATCTACACCTCTAACCACCACCGTGCCATACATAGGCTTCTTTATAATCCAACCCTCGATCTACACCTCTAACCATGGTTAGATGATTAAATCCAGAACCCAAAAGGATGAGCTTTATCAGAGAAGGAGAGATTATAACCCATAGTAAGTAGTAACCCACCACCGTGCCATACTTAACGTGGTGTATATTATCGCTCAAAACGCCGGCGAGATTAGACGGGGAAGGAGAGAAGCAGGGCTACGGCGGGTAGGATTTTCGATATGACCCAGAGAGAAACCAGAGAGTAAGAGAGAGTGTGGCCTTTCGTGTAATGAAAGGCCAAAACCAAAAGACAAAAGGTTAAAAATGAAGCGTATGTAATACGCTGTAGGAATAGGAAATATAATATAAACAAAATACATAGGGTGCGGGTCGGGTTCGATTACCCGCGGGTTTGGCAAAGCCAAACCCATCAACCGACCCAATACCCAAACAATTTAATATCTTAACCCAATGGGCTCAGGTGGGGAATGGTTTGGGTTTTTTCGGGCCCATTTTGGGTCGGGTTTTCGGGTACCGCGGGTTTGGGTCCTTTGTGAGCAGCCCTAGTTAAAATTAAGGTTTAAATCTTAAGGTTAGGGTTTCTATTAAAATTAAGGTTAAGGTTAAATTTTAGATGAAAGTTAAGGTTCAGGTTTAAAGTTCAGGTTTTAAGGTAAAGTTTACAGTTTAATGTTACGGTTACGATTTAAGGTTTAAGGTTTATGGTTCAAGGTTCAAGGTTCAAGGTTAAGATTAAGTTTAAGTTTATGGTTAAGGTTAAGGTTAAGGTTGATGTTAAGGTTGAAGTTAAGGTTAACTTAAGTTTTAGTTTAGGGTTAAGTTTAAGATTAAGGTTAAGGTTAATGTTAAGGTTAAGCTTAAGGTTAAGCTTAAGGTTAAGGTTAAGGTTAATGTTAAGGTTATTATTTAATATATTAACACATATCCAAACAATTTCAAATTTTATGGTTCATGTTTTTTAGTTTCTTTTACAATTTGTTTTATACTTATAATACATTTGTTGTATTTAACTTTCATGCATTCTTATTAAACAAATTAGTTCATGGTTAAAGTATAAGTTCAAACTTTATGGTTCGTGGTCCAATGTTTAAGATCCAAGATTCATGGAAAGGAAAAAGTTTATTCCAATAAAGGGAATCAAACCTAGGTCCCCCTGGGTGAGCACTTAGAAAAAATTTTGTTCCTTTGATGGGAACCGAACCCGGTTTCCTGGGTGAAAGTCAGATTTCCAATCCATTGGATGATAAAAGTTTCGAGGATTGTGGAACGTGGATCAAATACGAACCTTTTAGGTGTCCAATGGAGTAGGATAAGGAACAGTTAAGTTTTTTATTAGTAAAAACAATAAATGCAATCAATATGAATGAGGGAATTAAGGGACCACAATCTTTCCTAACCAGTCTTGTATGTAGAGAATCCAAACCGTTTTAAAAGTTTTTTTTATTATTTAGATATGTTGAATGGTTCATTTCATGTTTATGTTAATGGTTTTTACTATATTTTTATATTGTATGTTCGTAGGATTTTAGGTTTTATGTACTTGTTATGTGAGTATGAATCACATTTTGTTCCTAATGATTTTGTTTTTGCTTTTTTTTTTTTACTTTGTTTTGGCAACTAGACGTTTATGATACGTGTATAGCAACTTCTGTTATATTGCAGGGTTTGTTGTAATGCTTCATGTTAAAGTATCCAACATATTGCCAAAAAAATGACTTAATGTGACAAGATAGTGCCAAGAAATAACTTAATGTGCATATAAAATATGCTCAATATGCATATATTTTATTATTTTGTCTGAGAAATATTTAGATTGATGTTAATATTTTAATTAATGTACATGCAATATATGCTCAGTGTAAAACTACCATGCTTATTGTGCATTTTTTATACTTAACATGCTTTTGATTAAAGATGTTTTTGCTGTTAAATTTGTTTTAATGTTTAATATTGCATTTACATGGTTGTTTACTTGAGAACATGCTTAATATACAATTGATCTTACTATATGGTGATATTGTTATGTGATAATGTTTATCTCAACATGTATTCAATTTATGCTTATTATGCTTAAATATGTGTCCATTGTGTAATCATACATACTCAATATGAAAGTACATTTTCATGAATCTCAGTAAAAACTTACGTTTAATCATGTTATCATTTCTGATCAGTATATACAATTATCAGCATGAACAATTTTTTTTAGCCTTGATTGTTATTTGGATTTCTTTTCTAGTATATATTTCATATTGTTTGGTTTAATAGTGTATTTCACTAATATACACAATTACCGAAAAATTTGTAGTTATATCCAAGTCTATGGTTAGACTTGTTTCCTTTCCTGAGTTTAAGAATTTCAATGTAGTTGAGAACTTTATCTCCACTATATGGCTTCACTTGGTAGGATTAAGAAGGTTAATGGGAAGGGTTTGTGGCGGGGCCACCTATCCTCGCATCTTGTTCCAGGAAAGAGAAAAGAGTCCCACAACTTGTCTCATCCCGTCCTATTCTTTTATTCGTTTGAGATTTAGGTTCTATTTGCAACTTACGATGGATACTAAAACAAGACTATAGTAAAAATGCTACAAATTAGATATAACACGACTATGCGCCAAAACAAACATTAGATTATATTTTTTTTATCTTTCTCATCCTTTTATTTTTATTTCTTCATCCAATTTTATCCTCTTCTTTTTCAATTTTCTCCACTGCTCAGTGATAACAATAAACATTGATCATGCCCAATGACAACATTGATCATATTCAGCATTGGCATTGATTATGGTCGGTGATAAATCAAGCAATGAGCTGACTTAGTGTCATTATACCATATGTTTAATATTAATAAATTTTGAATTATATTTTATCTTTATAAAAGAGTATTTTGGTTCATTTGCAACTTAATAATTTTTTACTAAATTGCTAATTTTTTAAAGACAAAATAGGTTTTGTCCATAATTATATAATTCAAAACCCTTTTTATAACGAATACATTCTTAGTCTCCAAAATATTTTTTTGCTACAAAGTAGATCCAAAAGGATCGTTAAATTCTAAGTTAGTTCATCTTCGACCAATCATGGATTATGTATCATCTTTGGTGTCTTCCATCTCTAACTATCACCTGTCAATAGGCCACATATCCCACTCTGAGGATCAATATATGAATAAAATAATTTTTCTTGAGATGCCTCTCTATGTGCCAGCCATTCAGCACATAGACTAGTCTCCAAAATGTATATCACACTTGTTTTGCACACAAACTAAAAAATATCATTTATGATCTATGCGATTACCAAAATTATTTTCATAAAGTGTTTTGATATTCTGAATATTTATTAAGAATAACATTTAATTAGGGATACAAGTGGTATAAAGAATAAAAAGGTATATTAATTAATTAAAAGAGTAAATAAAACACTCGCTATCCCCTGTACTTTGTTCGAACTGACAGTTTACCCCCTCGATCGTATAAAGTGTAAATTCACCCCCTAACTTTTGTTTTTGCAACTCGTAACCCCTTGATGACGGATTTCGTCTATTTTCTCTGTTAAGTAGCCATGTGTAATGCATGTGTAATTTTCTAATCATGTTTTATTAATAAAAATTGTTTTGAATCATTTAAAAACGTTTTGAAAAAATACTCATCCAAAAAAATCATTTGAAAACAAATTTGGTTGAAGAAACAAAAATTGATTTTTTTTCCTTCTTCATCCTCGCACAGACTCTGTAAAAAAATTCACTATTTTTTCCTTCTTCTTTTATTGAGACCATTGCCGATTTTTCCTCTATACAAGTACAAAACACATTAGATTAATAATCCTCATAACACCATCTTCTTCTTTTTTTCAAATAAGACCATCTCCAGAAGTTGCTCCAAATGGTTATTTACTGCAAAAAAATTCAAAAAATGTAGTATAAGAGCAAATTACTCACTTCAACTCTCACAACAAATCATCTCCGGAAGTTGCTCCGAATGGATATTTACTGCAAAAAATATCATCTCCAGAAGTTGCTCGGAATGGATATTTACTACAAAAAAAATGCTCCTTATAAGACCATTTCTTTTTTCACTCTAATAAGGCCATCTCAGAAGTTTCTCCAAATGGATATTTACTTTCAAAAAATTCAAAAAAATACAGTATGAGCAAATCATTTCCACAAGTTTCTGCAAATGGATATTTACTTCAAAAAGAAAATCAAATAATGAATCCTTAGGGCATGATCAATGTGGCCTGCAAAAGTTATTTTGAAGACCTTAAATCAAAAAAGGTAAAAAAAACACCAATGGTAATTGAAGTCTTATCAAGATTTTTCTTTCAATACATATGAGACTCAAAATCATTTTGATACCAGAAAGATTCGATCTCAAGACCTCTTAGCCTTTGCAAAGAGTCTAACCACTAGATCAACTATCAATCTTAAGACTTATTAGATTTGAATACAGAGACTCGGTTTTCATTTTTTTGTCAAATCTGACAACATATATACATACTTAAAACTCATGACAAAACTATACGAAGTAAAATAGTATTTTTTTTAAAAGTTGTTTGTTAATATTAATTTAATCTAATTACGTATATAATGAGTAATCAACATATTTTATATATTTAGTAATTAATTTATTATAAAAAATCAAATTTATAATTACTCCATTGGTTTTGACAATGTTTTGAAAACCCTAATCTAACAATGAGTCTTCAAATTGGGTCTTTAAATCTGATTTTAAAGACTAAAATAAAGACTCCACTGATCATGCTCTAATAGGACCATCTCCATTTTTTTTTGTTCTAATAAAACCGTCTCCAGAAGTTTCTCCAAATGGATATTTACTTCCAAATTTTTTAAAAATACCGTATAAGAGCAAATTACTCATTCCAACAGTCACAGCAAATCATCTCCAGAAGTTACTCCAAATAGATATTTACTGCAAAAACAATTAAAAAATGCATCTTTATAAGACATCTTTTTTTATCCGAATAAGACCGTCTCCAGAAGTTGCTCTAAATGGATATTTACTACAAAAAATTCAAAAAATGCAGTATAATAACAAATTACTCACTCCAATAGTCACGAAAAATCATGGGACCCATAAAACTCATACAACATCTGGTCCCATAAAAGCTATTAAATCTGAAATTTTGTAAATTCTTTTTTAGAGTTTCAGTTATAAAAATTGATTCTTTATCTTAATTTAGATTTTTTGATGGTCTCTTGTAGATGACGTAGCAAGCAGTGTTGGTGAAAGGTGAACCCGGTCTCGGTTCTCTTGCGGGACAGCGACTGTGTGGGGATGAGTGCGAGGAAGAAGAAGGAAAAGAAATTTAATATTTTTTTAAATTTTTCTTCAGCCAATTTTTTCAGTGAATTTTCTTGGATAAGTATTTTTTAAATTTTTTAAATGTTTTTAAATGATTTAAAACAATTTTTATCAATAAAAAATTACACATGCTCACTTAATAGAGAAAATAGACATGATCTGTCAACACAGGAAACAAATCGCAAAAACAAAAATTATAGGACAATTTATACTTTATATAATCGAAAAGGTAAACTGTCCTTTCAGGCAAAATACAAGGACTAACATAGAAATATTTACTCTATTTAAAATAATAACCTTTTTAAATTGTTATATTTAAGATCGATTAAAAAGAAACACTCCCACTTTCCAAATAATGCCCTAATTATAATACCAAAACTTTTTCCTTTTTTGGTACATGGGTGATCCGGAGTTGCTTGCACGCATCACAACTAATCCCACGGGGATATACACGCCTCCCATGTATATTTCCATGTAAATCAGAACTAGGTTATCCATGTTCAGGATAGAGTTCGAGCCTCCCTGAACATGTATTCACTTGAAGATCATTCTTTATTTAATAAGTATTTTCTCGGTTTTCAAATTTTAGTATATTTTATTTATTACATTAATTAAGAAAAATACCATCATATTTACTATATGTCTTCATATAGTGTTTTTTATATTATTATTTTTTAAAATATAAATTTGAATACTTTAAAAAAATAAAGTGGATATAGAAGGTTAAAAATATTGTTATTGTCTAAAATAAATAAGTATCTAGAAAAATATTTCTAATAATATATACTAAAAATAAAAAATAAGAAAAATACACTCTACCATAGATAATTTCATAGATAATTTCTATATACTAAATATATTTTTGTTTAAAATATAGAAATCATTAATTATATTTCTTATTTGATTAAGACCAAAACTTAACAAATAAAGTTGGTCAAAAGTACATGAAGTGATATAATTCATTTTTGACTAAAAAATATATCATTCATTTAAATTTGAATGACGTTTATGTTATATTTAAATTCAAATTATATAAAAAAAATTATAACTGAAGAGTTAATCATTTTACTTGTTTAAATTCATTTTTTAAATAAAATTATTAGTAAAAGAATCAAAAGAATTAAATAATTAATTAAACTTTTTAATAATATCTATTTTAATTTGATTATTTTGGAAATAAATAAATAATGGTTCATATATAAGAAAGTCTAATTTTTTTTTGAATAAAGTAATAAAATAAATTAATAAATCTTATTAAAATATAAATAAATAAATAAATATATATATATAATTAATATTATCAAAAATAATTTATTCAAATAAAAAAGTAAAACAATCATTTATTTTGCATACCTTTTATTATTTTTTAACAATTCAAACAGAAAAAATCATTTTATTATCCAAAAAAAAAAATCATTTTTTTTAAATTCTTTTTTTTCTTTTCTTTTATCAATACATTAGAGAAATATTGTGCTAATGATTGAGGGGTTAGATATAAATTACGCAATTTTCTCTTTTCTTTCTGAGATTTTTTTTTTGTCAGATTCTTTCTGAGATTAGCTCACCTTATCTTTATGTATTCTAATTATCTATATTTAGAGATTGGCATTTTTTCTTAATATAAATACTGAGTTATTTTTTTGAAAAGAGAAACCGACAAACTTGAATCAAAGCCACTCCCTCTTAAGAGTAATTATAGTATTAGGCACCATCAAAATATATAATGAGATATAAAGTCATTTAATTGGATATAAATTGTAGTATATCACTATTCATAGTATTTTTACGAAATAACAACTTGAGATTGAGAGAAAACAAAAAAGGAAAAAGAATGAAAAGTTTCATTTAAGAATTCTCATTCACACTTTGTCACTTTCCATTTCCTTATATGTCCTCCAGTCCATCTTTCTCTCTCTTTCTCTGTTTCTCTCTATACATGTATCATATGACGTGATCTGCCCTGTTTTCATGAAAATCGTGATATTTGAGGTCTCATAATAATAACAGTGAAAACATTGATCTTCCTTCACAAGATTCAAACTAGTGGTAAGCTGATCAAGAGACTATAATATAAAAACATGACAAGTATACAAATTGATCAAGAATCAGTAAACGCCGCCCTTGCTGCACTCGTCACCATCGACCCCGATAGAAGACCTCTGCTTCCTGAACCGAGGGTATCTCTATACAAACTTATCTCTATACATATATAATATATTATATTACCTATGTGTTTTTGAGTTCATGTAAAATTTAATGTTTGTAAATATTCCTGTTGAAATTGAATCGGTGTACATGTTATTGTTTGAGAGCTTGCTTGATGATTTTTCACCAGTGTTAGAAGGAATAAACAATATTTACTATCAAAAAGTAAAAATGGTAAATGAGTCATCAGTATCCTTAGCAAACTTGATCTGCAAATTTCCAAAGAGTTCAATATTCACTTGAAGTAATATGTGGCTAGGATTTTTTCAGTTGATGAACGAAGATTAGTCTATCTTATCAAATGGTATATGAGTCACAATCAACTTTAATTGCAATATAGAAGTTCAAATTTACTGAAAGTAATTTGTAACGGTTAAACGATTAAGGTCAATTTGATAAAAGTTACCTTTATTAGGTCTTTGTTTTCTTAAGTTGGAATAAGTTAAAATGAAAAAGATAGTGGGAAAGATAGGAATAAAAAATTTAATCTTGACTTTTTTCTTTTGGTAGAAGAATTTATCTAATGACTAAAAAGGTGAATTTGCAGTTCATATATATTAAAAGAGGAATTTTTTAAAATATTAAATTACTGTGTATAATTCTGGACTAATGAATTTGTAATTGTTTAACTTCAGAAGAGAAGATGGGGAAGTTGCTTAAGTCAGTACTGGTGTTTTGGTTCTCAGAGCAAACGTATCGGTCATGCAGTGCTTGTACCTGAACCAACAGTTTCAACTTCCCAGAATTACGATATGGGATTAATTATTCCACCTCCTCCACCATCAACATTCATAGCTCCACCATCTTCTCCAGCTTCATTTTTGCAATCAGATCCCCAATCACCACTTGGTTTACCTAGTGGGACTGAGAGTTCATCGATTTTCACTATTGGTCCTTATGCTCATGAGACTCAGTTAGTTTCTCCCCCTGTTTTTTCTGCTGTCAATACTGAACCATCTACTGCTGCTTTTACTCCACCTCTCGGATCTGTTCAACCCACCGCTCCTTCATCTCCTGATGTGCCGTTTGCTCAGCTTTTAGCATCGTCTCTAGCACAAACTAGAAAAAATGGTAAAAACAATATGAATTTTCAACCGTATCAATATCCAGGTAGCCCGGGGAATCATTATCTTATATCGCCTGGTTCAGCAGTTTCGAATTCTGGAACTTCCTCACCTTTTCCTGAGTTTCGTATGGGTGAAGCTTCTAAATTTGTTGGGTATGATCATTTTATTACGAGAAAATGGGGTTCTAGGCTAGGTTCTGGATCATTGACCCCGAATGGTTTGGGTTCACGGCTTGGTTCAGGTACCGCGACACCAAATGGTGGCTTATCAAGGCTAGGATCTGGAACATTGACACCTACTGGTGAAGAACCTGACTTGCAGGAAAAAGCAAACCAGATTTCCGAGGTTGGATCACTGGCTAACTCAGATAATGCATCTCAAGATTTGGATGTTGTAATAGATCATAGAGTCTCGTTTGAATTAAACAACAATGAAATACATACTTGTCTTGAAAAGGATCTTGTTGGATCGCAGATGATTATGTCTGAAGGCACTACACATAAAGATGAAACTATAGCTGTACATTCTGGGGAGGTTCTTGAGGGGAAATCAAAGAGGTGCTTCCATAAACGTACCTTCACGCTTGGATCAAGCAAAGATTTCAATTTTGACAACACAGATGGTGAAGTGTTAGATAAGTCAATTGTTGATTGGGAATGGTGGAAAAATGAGAAGGTTGTTACGAATGATATAGCCACAAGTAGTGACTGCTGGACTTTCTTTCCAAAGTTACAATCGGGAGTTAACTGATTCGAAACATACAGAAAGAAAAGGGATATTTAGCTATTTACCATAGATTATGTGCAAAAACGAATCATCGAATACTACTGGGATGTAATTTTGAAAGGGTGAGACCTCAAACTTGCTATGTATATATTGATAGCATAGTCAGCTTCAAATTTAAAAAACCATTCTTGAATTCTTTATGATAAATGTTTTGATTAGTAAGTTACAACTATCTTAATTTTCCTCTCCCGGTTTCATTAGCTTTTCTTGCTACTACTATTGACCATCTCTCTTTTCCTTAATTTTCTGTAGCATCGGGTGCGATTGAAAAGTTCAAAATTTTACGAATGTTGTAACAATTGGATATTTAAGACATAAATTAGAGGGTTATTAATTAGATTATTATAGCTTTAGTAACTTGCAACTCTGATCATTATTTTTTCCAATGCAATAGAAAACAAAAAGATGAGAATATCTTTCTAACAGAAAATGTCAGGAGAATGAATTTATCTAGTCGATTTGTGAAAAGCTGAAAAGTAAAAGGACACGGGATTTGTTTTTTGTTCTCTTTAATTCATAGTTAAAAAAATCTGACTTGAGAAATTTATGTTACTGTTCTATTACACTCATACTATACAACAGTGTAATGATACATTGTGCAGAAATGCGTCAGAAGGTAATCTTTCTAGACTGATGTGGATATATTTGCTATTATGAATATTGTAAGGTTTACATGAAAAAAAAAATATTGTAAACTTTATCTTATTACTAACTAAGTATTGTCCGTGCCTAAAAGCATTACGAAAAAATGGTAATAGTCCGTAGTTCATGCTCGATATAGTATGGAGAATTACATTTGAATCGAACACTAAAGGTAACTCTTTAATATAAGCATGAATGACAACAAAATTGACAACCTTAGCACTATCTACATTACTCACTAACGTAGAGGTGAGATTCTACAATATGGATCAACGTCGGGGTCCTTGATCTTTTCGACTGGGTATTTGCAACATTTATGAATTTCGTGATCTGAGTAGAAATTTCTAGTGTAAGAGATCCGCGATATGAGAATGTTTAGGTCGTGGTTATTCACCTAGGATGGATGAATACTTGAGAGAGTCGTTGACTGAAAGGTAAAGTGATGCTGGAGAGAGTTGGTTGCTTAGGATTTTTTATGTGTCCCTGTCCCTCTATGGGTTGTGGTATATATAGACATTACTTAATTACCTTCTAAGTTATCAACCTAGTAACCCTAATAGGCATCTTTAAGAAGCCAACCCTATAAGGTTACCACTAAGTTGTGTATGGATCCGTAAATAGTACCCTTATCGACTCGCGCAGAGGGACCATTCCTATCTTTGACAGATCAGAACCCTTTCTTAGGTGTAATCTTTTCACGCCGTATTTTTTCCACTAAGGTTTGTCCCATACTCTCTAACTAGACATAGTTTTCGAGTTTAGGGAGTAGTTAGCAAATCGAATCGTCTAACTATCATATGCTGCATAACTGCGAATAACTTGAATCCAATCAAGGATACAAACAAAGAAATGTTGACGTACCTAACTCATCAAAAGAGCCTACCTAGTTGGACGTCTGGCTTTTGGATCTCCCCTCTAGGGAGGTCAAAAGAATATACTCAGTTGGGGTGTCTGACTATTGGATCCTCTCTCTGGGGAGGTCGAAAGAATATACTCAGTTGGGGGTGTCTGACTATGGATCCTCCCTCCGGGGAGGTCAAAAGAATTTACCTAGTTGGGAGCATTTTGGTTTTGTATCTTTCCTCGTGTGAGGCCAAAAGAATGTACCAAGTAATGTGGGACTTGCCCTACTAAGTAGAAGGGGCGCAATTCTTTTATATCCTCCCTCCTGGGAGGTCGAAGACTCTACCTAGTAAAAATGACAATGTGGGATCTACCCAGCAAAATGGTGCAACATGAGATTTACCTAGTAATGTGGGTGTCTTTCCCCTTTGGATCTCCCAAAAAAATAAGGAATCTCAACTAAGTAACAGGGTAGCCTACCCTTTTTGAAGAAAAAAAAAAGCTTTATCCATTAAATGGGCGAGTTGACTTGGGCGAATGCCCACTTGATCTCCACATAGAGGTCTTAGCTTAGATGGAAGTTAGGTCTTGTGAAATGTATCCAACCAAGGTCCGTACCCCTTTAATATTAATTTAGGGGTGATTTCCATTTTACTACCCAACAAAAAGCTATACCCAATATATAGGCGAGTGACTGGGTAGGTCAGCATGATAAGTAACTTAGGTGTTAGGTAGTGCATATGGTCAACTAACTTAATTGCTAGGCAGAGTAGTGGGGAGAGTGACTGGGTAGATCAGTGAAGCAAGTAGCTTGAGTGCTAGGTAGTGGAGATGGTCGACCAACTCAGTAGCGTAGTAACTTGCGACCGGCTTAGTAGTTGGGTAGACCAAGTAGTGTAGATGGTCGACCAACTCAATATCTTAGTAACTTGTGATCAACTTATTAGCTGGGCAGACCACGTAGTTGCCTTGGTGGATAAATATAGTGCCAATTTTATGAGAGATCCTAGTGTTACAGATGCTTTATGGGGACCTAGTATTACAGGTGCTACTAAGGACTTTCAAAGATTTAGCTCTGAGGGTGTATTGGAGAAATAGTATCGAGGATACTTTGGCGATCTTCTAGGGAGTTAACACCGAGTTTGTGTTTCTAGCATTGAGGATGCATCTAGAGAGACAATATTGATGATACTTTGGAGAGGTATCACTGATGGTGCGTTTCTAGCACCAAGGATGTATTTGGAGACATAGTATCAAGTATACCTTGTAGAGTTAGCACCGAGGGTGCGTTTCTAGCATTGAGGATGCGTTTGGAGAAATGGGATCGAGGATACTTTGGTGATATCTGTGTAGTTAGCCAAGGGCGTGTTTCTAGCATCGAGGATGCATTTGGAAGACAGAGTCGAGGATACTTTGGAGAGTTAGCATTGAGGGTGCGTTTCTAGCATCAAGGATGTGCTTGGAGACATATTATCGAGGATACTTTGGAGATTTAGCACAGAGGGTGCGTTTCTAGCATCGGGGATGGATTTGGAGACATAGTGTCGAGGATACCTTGGAGGGTTAGCACCGAGGGTGCCTTTCTAGATCGAGGATGCTTTTGGTGACATAGTACCGACGATACCTTGGAGAGTTATCACCGAGAGTGCATTGGATACTTTCTTAGTGCACGCGAGTTAAATGAAAATAAATGACTGCATAAACCGACAAAGGGCATGAGGCATAAGTACATTATTTAAAGTAATAGATAGAAAATACTAACTATTACGGGCATCGTATTCTGCCCTAATACCGTCTTACGCCATAATTTAAAATACATAAAGAAATTAATCATAAACAAATCATGGACGTATGACGTCGGATTGGATGAACCACGTTCCAACTATTGTCGTCTTCTTTCCCCTTAGTGCTACGAAGTTTGTATGTTCCATGCCTAATTACTTTCCTGATCTTATAGAGTCCTTCCTAATTTGGGCCTTATGGCCTTGATTGTTCGCGGGTATATGTACTTCATCCAGCTCCACCAGGTTAGGAGTATCAATAAGTTTCTTATCGCTATTCTTCCATGTTGAATACATTACCATGTGGTTTCCACCTTATGATGTGTGATAATAGTCACATTACCTTTTGTTTGCCTCTTATTTCTTTAACTCCCCATCCGGTGGGGAATTTTATCGTCTGGTGGTATGTTGACGAAACTATCTTCATATCGTGGAGCCAGAGGTGTACGCGGAGCAAAAATCTACTACTAAATATTTGTTTTGCAAGTTCATCCTTTGCACAAGTTAGGAGGGTGATTTCGCCAACGATATACTTCTGCTCCCCGATGAATTCCACAAGGAGGCTCGGGCATCGTGTGATGTTTGATACTTCTATTCCCATCTCCTCAAGAGTGTGCATCATGAGGACTTGGCATAAATGTCGTCATCGACCACTTTACTTGACAGTTACCTACTTATAGAGATATTGCCAGTGCATCGTGGTGTGGTCCATCTAGTTGAGTTTATTTCTAACTAGAGAAGCTAATGGAGTGTTCCTTGCCTTGACTGCGTGATTTCTTGTTATATGGGTCATGGCTATTGTCCTATCAAATGAGCCTTCAAGTTGTCGGTAGTGTAATTCCGCTTACTGTTAAACCTCTTGTAATAGCGTTGACAGTGCGCCTATCGTCGATGAAATAGGGGAGTTGGTACTCTCTTTTTGTTTTGGCCAGGCTGATTAATTGTGCGCTGACCTCTATCAGACAACAAGTGCCTCAAGTGTCCCTTGCGCAATAATTGGGTTGCCTCTATTTTGAGACCTATACATTTTTTGACACTATGTACATAATCTCTGTGGAAATCACACCATTTTAATTTGTCATTTTTGTTGGAAGGTCTCGTCAATTTGGTTGTCCATCTTACCGTATTACCTATTTATTTTAGTGTAATGAGTTATGCCGGAGGAATGACAAGACCGTACTCTGGTGCTTTGGAGTTGTTGTTACGACGAGTCGCTGCTCCGTAGTTGAGTGAGTGCCTATTATCGTGAACACGAATGGAGTTACGATCTTCTGTGGATTAGGGTTATGATTTTCTATAGTATTCACAAAATTATATGTCACGTCTTTAATCTGTTTGGATATGTTGTTGTCTTTGAGTCCACTGATTTACCTTGTCTTCTTCCCATTTGATTTGAAACCTTGTTTTGGCCAGGATCTGCTCTATGGATTCACATGGATACTTCGTCAACTCTTTAAAAATGTCAGAATGTGGTTGAGATCCCTTACAAAATGTGGAGTTTGTTGTGGCAACATTGCATTGAGGGATAACTACCTTTTCCATATTGAACCTTCCTAAGTAATATTGGAGTTGCTCATTCTTTGCTTGAGTGAAGAGATATAAATTCATCCAATTGTTTTACTAACTTTTGGTTGCTTGCAAATTGTTCCACAAACATTCATGTTAGGTGCGTGAGGGATTCGACACATATGTTTGGAAGGTTGGTGTACCATTGGAGGGTTGGACCTATCAGACTCGACCCAAATCCTTTGCACATACAAGCTTCCCTTAATTCTCGAAAATAGATATCATAAAATACGTTGGAGATATCATGTTATGTGTTCTCAGGGGTAAATTGTATTGTCAAGTGAACTCAGCACAGGGAAATTAAAAATGGGAGGCATCTCTGCCAGAGAGATATCGTCTAGGAATGGGAAATCGGCATAGATGTTAGTTGCAGTTTGTCTCGTAAGCAGTAGGGATGGAAATGGATCAAAATTTTGCCAAAAAAAATCCAAAACAATGTCCATAACCATTTAATTTATCAAAAACCAAATCCTAACGGATTTAACCATCAGACTTACTTTTTAAAACCATAACCGAATAATTCAGATACGGTTTTTTAAACGGATTTTCGGATTTTAACCATAACCAATCTTTAACTCTATAAATATATTGAATTTTTTTAAAACATAATCACAAATACAAGAAAAAATTCAAAATATATAAAATATTACGTTGATCCTTAATTAAATAACATATTTGTTACTTTTTTGTTAAATTCAATATTTAGATTTTAGTTTTGAGATATGAAAATACTTTTTTATTTATATTATTATAAAATATACAACAATAAATGATATTAAACGGATTTCGGTTATTCGGTTTTATTTTTATCTAAAACCATAATCTAACGAATTTAACCGTCGGTTACTATTTTCAAAACCGTAACGTAACGATTTTATCCATGGTTGCATAATCGGTTTATAATCGGTTCGGATTTTCATCGAATTTGGTTTTAAACCATAACCATTGCCATCCCTATGTAGGAGGGGGTCTTCTGGTATCCTCCGAATGAGCGATTCCGTATCTCCAAACCATCTTATCACATCGATCTGGAGCCTAGCTTTCGGTAATCATTTACTTATATGGTGCTTACCTGGTACGGGATTTTTTCAAGGTAGGGTTCTTGAAAGATATTTAGTTGTTGGAATGTCTAAGGGTTGGTACCCTTGGGGCGAGTCCCTGGTAGGTGGCATCCTATTGGGTTGTATGCTGAGGAGTGGTACCCTAGGGCTGGAGTTCCTGGTATGCTGCTCCCGATTGGGTTGTCTACTAAGGATTGGTATGTTTCGGATCGTGTCCCTGGTAGGTTCCTTCGAGTTCAATCTGTATGACATTACTTTATCTCTCCTCTATAAAATTCTTGTTGGTCTTGAATGAAAAATCATTTTCGAGGTTCCTGTGTGATATTTCGTCTTAAAAGGTTGCCTTCCCTCGACTCTGTAGCATGCCGAAGGCTTACATACTCTGTATTTTCTAAAGAAGTTGGTTGTTTTGCGCTACGACTTGATTGCACATCTCTCTCATCTGCTTCAACATGTCGATGTTCGCCGCTTATAATTTGTTGACTCCTTCTCGAGGTTTTTCGAACCATCCCCTATCTAGATGTCTCGATGGTGTTATCTCATATCGCCATAATTGATAATGTGAAGATGACGTAGGCTTGATCGATCACTGACTTATTTTCAATTTCTAGTGCCCCTTAGTGGGCGCCAAATTATAGAGGTGAGATTCAACAATATGGATCATAGTTCAGATACTTAATCCTTTTGACTGGGTACTTGTAATAGGCACGAATCTGCTATTTGAGTAGGGATTTATAGGGTAGGAAATCTGCGACCTGAGGATGTTTAGGTCATGAGTCTTTACTTAGGATGGGTGAAGACTTGAGAGAGCATTTGACTGGAAGGTAAACTGATGTTGGATAGAGTGTGTTGCTTTGGTTTTTTGTGTGTCCTTTTTTCCTCTATTAGATGTGGTATATATAGACACTGCTTACTTATCCTCCAAGTCATCTACCTAGTAACCCTAATGGGCTTCTTTAAGAGTCCTAACCTAAAAGATTACAAGCTAATTTGTTTATGGAACTGTAAATTCCCTTATCCACTCACTGTCGGTTCTGTGAGTCTGATAAATAATCACCTAAAAGAAAAGGACTTTAATTACCTACTCCCTCCGTCCCAAAAATAATGTTCACTTAGCATTTTCACATAGATTAAGAAATGTCATTATTGAACCCTATATGTACAAAAATACCCCTAATAAATGTCATAATGCACACCTATTCCTATGCCTAGGAAAATGCAATCAAGTATAAAATAATAATTCAAATAATTATAAATTAAAAGAAAAGTAGGGGTAATAAGGGAAAAAGGTAGAAAAAGTTGTCTTGTAATAGTAAGTGGACATTATTTTTGGGACACCACATTTAGTAATGTGGACATTATTTTTGGGACGGAGGGAGTACAAGTGTACCGGGTTCGTTGACAAGTAATAGAAAATGGGTAAGTAAAAGGGTTTTCGTTCTCATAGATTATCAAAGTTAAGGTAATTGTGTTTAGGATAATCGTAGTCTAGGTCTGTATACAAATAATTAAAAGGTAAATGTTTGTTTGATTTTCTTGAGATTAAACTAAATGCGATAAATTTAAAGTCAAATTTGAATGACTAAGAAAGAAAAGATTAATTAACTAGAAATGAATGCAGTTAACTAATAAAAGATGTGGAATATGAACAAGTAGTGCTTGATCCTTGCTGGTAATCCTCTAAGTTAATTAATTAAATATTTCTAGGCGTAAGGGTAAATTGGTCATTTTAAGTTAGTCGGGATTCAGTTCTCTTCCTAACCCCTCCCAGATGAATAGGACACTATCCTACGATACTGGGACCCATCTCTGGTGACCCTACAATATTCTCAAACTTTAAGTGGTTCACACCCTATTGACTACTCGGCTAGTCAAGACCTTCCGACTCACTAACGCACACCGAGCGCTTATATCCTAAGTCCGTAACTAAACCCTCTTCCGAGCGATAATGTAACTACTTTGACTACCCTATACTTGATCAAGGTAAGAATAGTCAATTAATGCAAAGATATAATCGACAAAAATGTATTCATTTTATTTAAATATAAATATCCAAAATGTTAATAACACCTAATTAATTATAAAAGATTCATACACTACGCAATCACCAGGCACAAAATAATTTAGCTCATATTAAGCTACTGGAAATTAAAACTATGAAAGTAATTCTTAAAACTAAAAATGGAATAAAATTACTCTAATTGAATAGTTGAAATGGACTCCGGATGATGAATTAATGGAGGAGTTCTTGTTGAAAGCCCTTTCTTCTTCTCTTCTTTAGCTCCAGGCGTGTTTAGCTTCTTTGAATTATGAATTGTGTGTGTTTTATAGTTGATAAAAGGTATCTATATGAGTCCAAAAACGTTTTCAAAAGGCCCAACCCGTTTTTACTTATTTTTGGCCAGGTTCGAGTCACCGTGGGAGAATTTCGAAGACTTTTTAGTCTCAACTCCGAATTGACTTCCGTTACCTCTCACATGAAACTGACTTCAAGCTATCCAAATCAAAAGGAATCAGGTCAAAAGGTTTGACCATTTCTTCGAGGTGACTGAAACAAGTTACGTCAAATTTTCCAATAAACGCTCAAGTGCATCCAAAGTGAATTTTTGCTATATCTACACCTTGACTTGGGTTTAAATTTGACTTATTAACTTCTCCATATATTCTTGGGATTCCATGTCAACCATGTACCTAAGAAGCTACTGATGTCTCCCTTTTTGTTCTAATTATATGCCCTTAGGAGACATCAAATTAGGTGATTAGTTTACTTATTTACTAGAATTTTAAGCTTATTTGGTCATATTATGATTTCTTCCCTTGGACTTGGATTATTTGTGTTTTAGATCTTTTATGCGTTAGTTCGTTTATTTTTAGTGTAAAGTTTTTAGGTTTATGATTTGATGGATTATCAAGACAAGGAGAAGAAACGGGAACAAAAGTCTTGGATTAAGCGTTGAAGTCAAAGGAGAGAATAATTGATTCGAAGAAGTAATTAGTGGAGAATGAAATCTGGAATGTTGTCACAAATCACTGTTTTTGAGCATCTTAGCCACTGGTTCAGACTTGGAGCATAAATTGAGGTAGATAGATCTTGAAGTAAGGAAGATTTTCCAATTTGAACGAAGTGATTCCGAGTCCGGACGTGAAAGTTACAGCTGTTTTAGTAACAGCTAGTCACCAGTTACGGGATTTCATTAAAGGGATTTGCCTTTTATTCTTATTAACCTAATCCTTCTTTTTAAAAGCCCAATCCGTTTTTTCCACTATAAAAAGGCCTTTAACTTTAGTTTTTAGACACACAATTCATATTAGAGAAGAGGCAACGCTTAGCAGAAGTCAGAGAAGCAAAAAGGAGAGAGAGAAAGCTGAAGCTGGAGAATTTCTTCTTCCAACAAGAGAAGCAAAAAGGAGAGAGAAGGAATACATGAGAGAGCCACGGTGGACTCGGAGTAAATGACTCCAATGAGATTCGATCCCAGGACCTCTTTGTCTCTGGGGAGTAACCTAACCACTAGGCCAACTATAGATCTCGAACACTTATTATCTTAATTTAGTAGTTTTTAACATTAGCATGATCTAACTTCCTTAAGTGCTTGAGAATCGCATTAATGGGTTGAACCCAATTTTATTGAATTCATGTTTTTGGATTTGGGATTAGTTAATTTAAATTGAATTGCGTAATTTCGTATTGACTATTATTTTTCATTTAAATACTGTCTTTGAAGTCATGAATCAAATATAGGAATTAGTAATTAAGCTATTCACTTTGGTGGGGGAAGTGGTCGCCTTGACGGGGGGTTTAATTACGGAACCAAATAATAAACGTAAGGTAGAAATTATTGACCCTGGCGGGCTTAGTTAACCTTATAGCCAATTGAGTAGAATTCTTGACCATTCGAAGATGGATTATAATTGCCTTGACGGGGTTTGTAACACCTAAGAATAGCTCCTAAGTCCACCCTGACGGGGTTTAGGAGATTATAGAATCTCGACTAGTACTTTATCCCGATTCATCCATTAAACAGAAACATTGATTTAATAGATTTAGGTGAAACCCTTGCGAAACTCAAGTACTGCCTATAAATCTTTGCGTCTACTCGTTTTTTTTTTACTTACGTCTTATTTATTTGCATTAGTTAATTTAGTATTTTATTTTAATTGCATCTTAGTTGTTAATCAAAAACCGAAACAAATCTTTATATCATTTATTTTCTGCATCATATAACAATTATTCACACTTATTACATAACATCGAAATTCATATCCAATCCGTCCCTGAGATCGAAATCCCGTTTATCGGATATTACTTGGATGACCCGTACACTTGCGGTACGTGTCTTGCCTTTTTAGGTGTGTTATTTTAGAACACACAAGGAGACACCAGCTACACACTTAACAAATGATTAAATCACACAAAGACTAAAAATAGTAATAAGCACATAATGAGACAAGGAAGTAAGAAACGTTAAATACTAGGGATTAATCCCTCTCTTAGGTCCACAAATCTTCCAAAAATATGTATCTTGATACGGTTATTCTACCACAAAAGATGAGACAACAAGACCCCCAACTCAGAGTTTTTTCATTGATGTCTCCCTTTTCGTGATGGATTAATCCATTCACGAGACATTATTTTAGGAGTTTATTGGGCCTAAGTGAGAGATTTTTCCCTAATAGTTTATACATTGTACTTTTACTTCTCGTTTTGGTCATAATACTATTAGTAGAGCTTTTGTTCCTTAATTGTGTGTTAAATGTGTAACGTTTATGTACATGCTTGATACAAGGTTCCAAGTTGAGAAGAAGAAGTCAAAAAGTCAAGATAAATCCCAAGTCAAGGCAAAATTTGAGCTTAGAAACTTTGGAAAGTTGGAGCGTTTGCCAGAGAAATCTTTGCGCCTTAGTGTTTCAGTTACTACTAAATATTTATAAGAGCTTTGGATCTGATTCCTTTTGATTTAGAGAGAAATTGAAGTCAGTGTCGCATAGGAAGTGACGGAAGTCAATTTGGAGTTAAGATGAAAAATATATGCCATTAAAGAGGGGTAAATGTGGAAGATTATAAAAATAGACATACATACTTGTCAAGAGGGATTCTTATAAAAAACATCGTCAACTCACTTCAAAATATGTGTCTAGACATGTTTTCAATATGGTGTTAACCGACATAGACAACAAAATTGCGTTGATTCAATCTCAAATACATACGTATATTGGCTATCATATTTCATATGTGAAGGCATAGCATGCTAAGCAAAAGTACTTAAACAATTATATGGAACACATGAGGCCGTCTTTACCTATTTACCGAGACTTTTTGATGTGTTGTATTACACAAACCTGAGAACCCTTGTTGAGTTTGAATACAAGTTAGTTGTGGACAACAAACCAACTTTCAGTATGGTATTTTGGACATTAAAGAATTGTATAGAAGCGTTCAAACATATAATATATGTTGTTAGTATTAATGCGACCCATTTATATGGGAAGCATGATGGGAAGATACTAATTTTGGTTTTGTAAAATGTGAACAATCAATTATTTTCGTTATGTTAATATCTCGGGCGATTGTGAATCAAAACATACGTGGAGCTTTTTTATGCGATGTCTAAAAAAATATGTTACAATACAACGGAAAATATGTAAACTTTTTTACTGACATAAAGGTATATTGACATCAGCTGTTTCATTCAGAGCCTATGTGAGTACATCAACTTTTGTGTGAGTCACTTGGAACTTTATTTAAATCACAAGTTCAAAAACGTGATAGCAAAGAACAATCTCAAAACCATCACGTACAAAGCTAATATGGATGAATTTGATTTTTATTACACAAGATTTTGTCCTTAATTAAGTGATGGTAAACATAAAGATTAGATCGAAATCATATCTAAGGAAACTTGAGCCCTTGCATACGATGGAGGTTATCGAGTTGGTAACATGACTACTAATTTATTAAAGGTAGATAATTATGTATTAAAAGGGATGAGAGAGTTACAGGCCACCGTTATTGTAATTTTAATATTTAGTAAAACAAACGCCGCGCATGGGTTTGTTTTGCATTTTTTTTTTCCAAACGTATTTCTTGAAAATATTTTATTATAAATAAGTTAAAAATAAAAAAACTTTTATATATGACAAGTCACTCTTCAAATTGCTAGGAGGCTTCGTTACCTCAAAGTTATGAGGTGCATCTGATAATTGATATGATAAATTATCTTTAAGCAAGGAAGTGGAATCACTTTTAAAAGCAATGAGAACGAACCAATGACAGTGCTTGAGTAATCAGGCTTTATCATTATACACGTAAACTACTACTATTTCTTTTAAGTGTTGTTTTAATTGTAGCGCTAAATAATTATTACACGACATTGTTTAATAATAGTCAAAATACATAGGATGTCCAGATGCCCAACTCAACTTTAGTTAAGTACTGAATCTACAATTTTATTTTATTTCAGTTTAGAATTTATACTCACTCAGTTTGGACGCAAGCTGTATGATTATGAATTTAATATATCCAATCTTGGTTCATATATTTGTTCTAACAAGTTTGAACAATTTCCGAAATGAGATTAAATTGTTTACTTTCAATATATTCATATACATCTCTATCTAGTGGAATGCTTTGCCCAATTAAAGCCTTTTTCATCATTTATAGATAATAGAGGTAAAGATTAATTGGAAGTTGTCAACGAAAATGACAAAGTTAGGCGCAAGTTTTAGGTTGCATGTAACGCGTGATTGCATGCATGCGCTTTTGGGAAGAAGAGATGTACCCAGCAGCTGTGCAGGCGGCACATCTTTGTCAATCACGTCAACAAATTATGGATCATGGTTGTCTCTGTCTAGTTTTGGAAATAGGAAAGATCTAAATGATCTTGGCTTGGCTGCTTTCGAAGATGGTATAACAACTTTTTAAGAGAAGTAGAATAACATTGGGTGACATTAACCGTTTGTTTAAGATTAAAGTAATGATACACAGGGCCGGCCTTGGCTATAAACCAAAGAAGCCACCATTTTGTCCTAAAAAATTAAGTTTTTTTAGCAAAAAATATTAAATAAAATAATGTGATTTTTTTAACAAAAAATTCTTAAAGGAGTAGTCTCTTTTTCCCGTCCAAAAATTCGCCCGCCAATTCAAGCCTAAAATTCGATTCACAAACCCTACCAGAACTAAATATTATTTTGAAACAACATAAGGGCTACTACCCGAACCTTGTTGCTCATCCTAGACCCTTATGCATGGAAAATTAATAAAAAAAATCAAAAAGGTCTTTTATGAATTTACGTAGTTACCCCTGAAGTGACAAGATTTTGTTTGGATCAAAAAATATTCTGCATAAAGTAGCTTTTTGAATTATGGATTAATTAGACCAGGTGTATATTTTCGTTGCACAAACAAATTGAAAACGAAAAAAGTTAGTTTGGATGTAGTTTTACTTTTTTACCCTTACTAATTGTAGTATTTTTCGTTCCCTTGTAGGCTTATTTTTTCGTTATGTCTATGTTGTAGTGTAATTTTTCGTTTGAATATGGCAGATGTAGAAAATGCACCATTTTTCATATACTATACACGTGTCATGTTTATGTGTTTTTCAATTTTTTTTTTAATTTTCTTTAAATTGCACGTGACTTGCACGTGAGAGTGGGTGAATACCTCTCTCCTCTTGTCCGATCTCGATCAATTCACCCTCTCTCTCCATCAAAGCTCCTCTCTCATCAAGCTCCTCTCTCCTCGCCTCTTTCCTCCGCCACCGTGATTCCACGCTCACCTACACTAACACCTATCTACTCTCTCTACCAACACCTATCTACTCTCTCGCCGTTCTTGGTTGGTAAAGGTCTTTAACCCCTTCACCGGTGCTTAAATTGAGTGAAATAGTCATCTTCTTCATCACCGTTTTAGACACCACCCACCTTTAGAGCTCAAGCATGTCTCAATCATCCTCAAGGAGGAGGTCTTCGGCATCCAAGAAAAGGTAAACCCCTAATTTTTTAATTATTTCCTTTTCGAAAATGGGTTACTTTAATATATGTCATGAAATGTTAAATCCGAATAAGGAGGTGTATTATTGGGTTAGGGTTTTAGTTGTGTTGAATTTGGGGTTATTTGCCGAGAATAGTGTAGTAATATTTGTTGATTTTGGGATTGTATGGTGTTATTTTAAAGGTTATAGTGAATTAGTGTAATTTTGTGGTATTATTTTTGTAATATTTGTTGTTGTTGGTGAAGTTACTGCAATATTTGCATGTTTCCAGTGTTTTGAGAATTTCAAATTGATTAGTGTTATATATTTCTCAAATTGTTGTTGATTTTACTGTTTTAGGTGGTTGTGCTGAGAGAAAACCGTGTTTTTGCTGTGATTAGTTTAATAAGATTTGTTAACTTTGTAAATGTCAATAGTGTCTTATTTATTGAAGTGTTTAAATTGAATGGTGGGGTTAACTGTGTGATGGTTGTTTAGGTAATTAGAGTTGATTGATATGTTTTGTGGGAATGTTGTTGATATGTTTTGTTAAACGAATGCAGGTTAAGTCGTCACGCTAAAGGGCTCGAGATAAGCGGCGTAGATTACTACGTGTAAGTATACACTTTATTTATTTTTATGTAAACTCTTATTACGTAGTTGTAGAGAAACTTATTCATCAGGTATTTAATCGTTGTACGTAATTAGGAACATCATGGAGACTGAGTTTAGGACTAATTTTCCGGACATGCCCTTAAACGTGGAGTCGCTCAGGAGAAGGTTTTACGATTTGCCCCCTAATCAAAGAGAGGTGTATGAAAACGCTGCTCGAGAAAGCACTCGCAATCCCGAGGAGTTGATTGGTTCACGAAACCCGAACGAGGCGGCAGAAGAGAGGGAAGTGAGTTAATTGTTCTATGACTTTTTCCTTTTTTTTTGTGTGATTATTTTGGTAGAGTCAAGTAAACAATTGTCTATAAGGGTAGTGATAAACATTTTGGTATTTGTACAGGGGATGAAATTGGTAACTAAGGTATCGTTGCCAAAAATGACTCATCTTGCTGATGGTTTAAGCGATGAACAAAAAGAAGCGGCTGTGGAAATCGGTTTTGGCGCTTTTATAGATTTTCCCAAATCTGTGGTGAAGTATCAGATTTGTCAATTCATGGTAGACATTTTTGATGTTGCGTCTAGTAGTTTTAACTTGTATGGTAGTCTCCTTCCATTTACCTACTTAGATGTTCATAGGGTTTTAGGATTGCCTAAGCACGGTATTACCCCACCATTAGATGGTGTTCCTTGTGATACCTTTATAGAGTTACACGAGATGTTTGCTGGTAATTTTGTTAGTGACACTGTCGTAAAGTTAGATAGGATAGAGGAGTTGTTTAAATCCTGTAGGAGTCACGGGGTTTTATTTAAACAGTTGTTAGTTTTGTATGTTTATGGATACTTTATATGCCCAACAAGCACCCACGGTGTAGATGAGGC
Source organism: Nemophila menziesii (assembly GCA_029959085.1). Taxonomy (NCBI): domain Eukaryota; kingdom Viridiplantae; phylum Streptophyta; class Magnoliopsida; order Boraginales; family Hydrophyllaceae; genus Nemophila; species Nemophila menziesii. The sequence continues at coordinate 24,902,892 of JARWIR010000001.1, read as the reverse complement.
CATATTCTATGCTATAAGGGATGTCAATAGGATTCCAACTTTCAATTGGTCCTACCTAGTATACAATGGCATTATTCATGGAATTGCCGAATTCAAAACCTCCCCCCAAGATTTGAGGACTAAGTACTTCAGTGGTTGTGTGTATGTCCTACAGGTAAAAGTATTTTCCCCTTTTTATTTTATTCTAATCCATTTTTTTATTTAAATTATTCAGGAGTGAATTTTTAACAATTTTTTTTATTTTTCTTTTGCGAGGTATTGTTCCTTCAATTTGTTCAATCGCAAGCTGGATATGTGGCGGTTCCACAGGAACTCCCCTTCTGCAAGAATTGGACAACTAGTTCGACGAAAGATCGATTGACTATGCTGGGTAGTGTTGGAGGAGTAGGCTATTGTAAGTGTAGGTTTACCGTGTATGAAGAAAGGCCGGTGGAGGACGTGTTGCAAGGAAGGCATGTAAATGAAGAAGGATTGGGTTTTGAGATGGGTGGGTCCAAGAAAAGTAGCAAGGACGACTACGTAAGGAGGGAGGACCTTGATGAGTTGAAGGGGCTGTTGCAAAAACTAGTGGAGGCCCAAAGCCGTAGAGACGATAGAGGACCGGAGCCAATGGAGATTAGTCACCAAATACACACACCCCGACGGAGTAATTCGATGGCGGCTTCTTCCGGACGGACCGTAACTCAACGCGAAAGAGGCATCGAAGCTATGCGTGGGTCCCCCTTCACTCCTAGGCAAGACACCCAGATGGCTTCTCCTCCACGCGAGTCCCCGATTATACATCTACCCGATTCCCCTGTCCAAACCCCAGTTAGTACAAGAGCGGCGGTTGCTTCTCGTTCTAGGCGCGGTCGTAAACAAACTCAAGGATTTATACGCGGTGAGGGAAACGATTTCACACCGTTTTGTAGGAGGCTCATGGTGGACGATAACTTGTTGCGGAAGTTCTTGATGGACCGTAATTCCCCTCACGAGTAAGTTTATTTCCTTTAATGTTTTATCAGTGTTTGGTATTTATATTTATGTAACGGGTGGATTTGATTGTGTCACTGTTTAGGCAATTGGTTGTGCAGTTTGATCATTATAACATATCTAGGACACAAATTCGAGAGCTACTGGAACCCGGAAGTTTTGTATCAGCAGATGTAAGTATTTGTATATATTGTGTTTTCTTGTTTGTTCTTAGTCAATTCCAATAACTCTAATTATGTTGTAGGTTATTGATTGCTGTGTTGAGCAATTGTGCTTAGATGAAAGATTAAATGATGTGAAATGCTACCGTTGGTTCTTGCCTACCTATTTTCCGGTTAGTTATTCATGAATAAATTTAGGTGTATGTTGTTTTTCTAGTTTTTTACTATTTTTTATTATGTTTGTTGCAGACATATATAATCAATGGTTCCAAAACAACGGATGAGCTAACGAGTTTATATTACGGTGTTCACCGATTCACGGGCGATATCATTGATGTGAAGAAGGTTTGTGTGTCTTTTGTTTATTCTGTCAAATTGTTGATTTAGTTAATTTGGTGAAGAATGTTTGTATGTGTTTATTAATTTTCTTTGATTTTGTGTTAATTTGTTGTTAAAGGTGTTGATTTTGCTGAGTATTAATTTTTTATTCGGTTTTGTTTATGGAATCCAGATTTTCATCCCCCTTAACAATGGGGATAGGCATTGGTTGCTATATGTTATCGACTTCGAGGAAACGAATCTTATAGTATGTGATTCTTTGCCCCCGCGTACGGGTCTGGGACCGCGGTACATGAACCTTTTCTGGACTGTGGTAAGTTAAGCTAATTCTTGAAGCGTGTATTTTGATTTTAGACTTTCATGTGACTTAATTATTTTACTGTTGCAGATGGATGGTGTTCAGGTGTGGTTAGATAGTCTTCATGCGCGGTACAGAGTCCCTCGTCTACGTAGCTTTGGTTTCGTTGTTGCAAAATGGGCACCACCACAATGTGATATGATGGACTGTGCAATTCATGTGTGTACAATGATGAGGTGGCCCTTTAAAAGAATCGAGTGGAAAAATGGCGAATCGAAGATGAGAAGGTTTGAATTGGCACAATATTTGTTTCGCAGCCATAGCAATCAGTTAAGGAACTGGGCGGAAGCTCAAAATTAAGTTATTAATCTACTACTTTTGCTTTTGGGATGTACGTTTACTTTTATGATAGATGGTACTTTAATTTTATTAACCATTGGTGATGATACGCTTGTATTTAGTATTTCAGGTGGTCTGTAATATTGTGTTATGTTAGGTGACTGAATGTTTATTTTGGAACTTAAAGTTTGAGGCGAAATTAGTTGACATCCAGGTGTTGTTTTTCGAAAAGTGCATTGGAAAAAAGTTAAGGGTGGTTTGTGCAAGGCTCCTGGCTGACTTGCGTGCCGTTGCCCAGTTCATCGGGGTAACAATACGAGGTCAGTTTCTAGTGTCGAACCAAGCCAAACCATTCCGACTTCTATCCTTTGCTAATTCGTATAAACAAAAGTAGTAATCCAGGATGTACTAATTTCAAATTAAACCATTGAAGTAAAATCTATAAGTAGTATTTATATTACGCACTTTATTATGTTTCCATTGTATGTAGGTTTGTAAAGGACAATTATAGGTTTTATTAGGAACAAACCTTCTATATAATTGGCAGATAAAAATAGCATGAGTTTCATTCATGAGAACTTAATTTATAGCAAACACAATTTTAAAATGCAAAGTTGGTAACACTAACATAATTAATACCACACAAACACAAATGAAACACAAGACACAATCACTACTTATCTAAGTGGTTCTTTATGCTTTCCACTTCCTTCTCTAGTCTTGATATGCTATCTAGGATTTGTTTCAAAATCCCAAAAAAAACTCCTTCTCCACCTAACTCATGCACAAGTCGACCAACACCATCTTTGTGTAGAGTGACACTTTCGGGTTTCCTTTCATCATACTTAACATCTTGTTTGTAGGGATTTGAAGAGGATATGTTCAAGGTTGACAAAGACTCATCTTCCTCCTTTACTTTGTGGAACATTAATTCTTCGGTGGAAGATGAAGATGTTAATTGATGTAGAGAAGGATCATAAGAAGAATCACTAATTATTTGATTATTACTTGAGGTAATTGAGTCATCCTCATTCACTTTTTTTACCTTTTTATTTGAAAGCCTTGTAATTGGGCGTTTTGTATATGTGCCCTCTCCCACGTCTTCATCGATTAGTGCACGAAGTACCCTCTTTGATGATGATTTGTTGGCACCCTTTCTTGGTGTTTTTTTCTTGGATTTGAAAATCAATCTCCTAGGTGTTAAGCTTCTTGGGATGTTGTATTCTCTTGTTAATCTTGGTTTTAACAAATGTGCATGAGATTTTGGTATGGGAATCATGGTGTTAGATTTCAAGGTTAAACTTATGAAGAAGGAGGAGGTTGATTATTGGAGGAAGGTGAAATGGTTGATGGTAGAAAGGATAGGAAGGATTGGATTTTATTGATGAGAGGTGGCGTGAGATTGAGGTGGGTGGGTTTGTGTTATTGCATGTAACGGTTTTCCCAAGAAAAAGCAACAAATTTATAATTTGTAAAATGTGCCAACGGTAACATTTTCATTGGCTTTAAAAGCAAGCTTTGGGAAGACACCATCTCCACTCAAACCCACTCGAAAGTAATTCAAAAAAAAAACATCCTACTACCAAAGCCAACTTCTTCCTTAGATTTTTCCACTGATCTTGAAAATTTATCACTTTTTTTTTTACATATTCAAAAGCAAACTAAGGAAATGGTCTCCTCAACAACAAACCATGGTGCTAATGAATTAATTCGTGTAGCTCCCATGAAATGCAACTGTAGGCCTCCAAGATTTTTGCACCCTTATGTTACCTTAAGTGAAGACAAGGGTAACTATGGTGCCATTTATTTTGCTTGTTGGAGAGGTTGCGGGTTTTTCCGTTGGTGTTATCATTTGGATTCCAATAACGAAGCATCTTCTTCTAGTACGGTACCTCGAGAGGATATTCACCATCCTCGAGAAATACCAAGAACCGTGGGTGCTTTGGAGGAACTAAAAACGGTTATGTATGTCTTTTGTTTCTTACTAATCGTTTTATTGGCTATGGTTGCTTTGAAATAGAGTGAATCTGAAGTAGGAGGGGTATGCTAAAATCTTGCTTGTGCAACTAGCAATTTAATCTACTAATATCATGAAATGGTTGTATTTTTTTCCCTATTTATGTTTAATTGCTAATTTTAAAAGTGCATGCTTGGCTATATAGCGGTTGTTTGTTTTTTTAAATTAAAATCTGTTTGTGGTAAGATTAGAAATTAAGTCTTCTTTCAAACACAAATAAAAAAATAAATATTTTATTTAATATAGTTAAATATATATAGAAATATATTCTGATAATTTCTTAAATTAGGTTACTTGTAATTTAAAAAATAAAATATATTTACAGTATTATATTTTATTAACCTAATAAGCAGATATATATCAATGTTCATTATCGACTTTTTTCTAAGATCCTATAGCAATGAAAAATAAATATATTAATCCTACATATATTAAAGTTTAAAAAAACACAAGCTATTTTGACTAACATAAACCAAACTTTTTTTGATAATTCCGAATTCCATACAATAAACTTAACATTATGAAGGATAAGAAAGAGATGTGCTCCATCATCCAACGTAATGTTTAGATTACACAAAAAGAAAACTTAAACATAAAATACTTAATAATATTCGAAAATAATAAAAACCCTAATACCAGATTCACTTTTGTTCTTGTGATGGAGATTCCATTATCTTCTCCAGATCATCTCCAAGTTTGGTGGTGCAAGATAGCTCACTCGGTGGTGACTCGTTGGAAGGCAAAGCTAGAGTGGGTGAGTTTGGAGATGGTAGAACACTTGTTGGATTAGTTGGAGGGAGGACATATGTAGTTGGAGAATGGGTTTGTGGTGGTAGTTCGAGTGGTGATGATGGCAGGGACAAAGCCGTCGGAGATGGTGGTGGGTATATAACTGCTAACGGTGTAGCTTCAACACAAGCGGGTAGTGTCTCAAAGTCCCACGGAGACGAAGACCATAGGTCTAGTGGAAGATCTCTATCAACTAGCTTCCTCTTCTTCTTTACAGCGATAGCCTTCCGACGGGATCGAATGACAACCTGCTTAAGGGAGTCGCCCTTTTCCTCCTCCATTGACGAAAACTCCGACTCCGAAACATAGTCCTTTGACATTTTGAGTGTGGTGTTGTTTTAATTTTTCAGGAACTTGAACATTCAATGGCCTCAAAGGGTAGGGTTTAAACCCCCCATATTCAGCCTTTCCAACTTCCACAGATACGCACGATCTGTGAGAATGACTGAGGGGACTTTTAGGTGGCTATTAATGTTTGTTATTTTTTATTTTTTTTGAAAGATGCTTTTTTCAAACGAAATTTAGAGGCAAGTTTCCACCACCTCTTTTACGTGTGGTTGTATTTTATGTGGGTTGTGAAAATATTAAGCATTTTTTACCTTCTAATTGAACAATTATATGATAATGAAGAAATAATTAAGATAAAATAAACGGGAACACTTCAATTAGCAACTTTGAATTTAAATAACATTACATTAACACTTAAAGACATGAAGATTAAAACACGATTAATAGAGAAAACATAATATCCGACGGAACTTGACAATAATCAAAATCGTCCGTAAACTTGAACTCGATGAAATAGGTCATCCACTAAAACACATCTCCATTATAATTGCGAACATGATAACAATAACCACTAACAACCACCCCGTGATTCGGTTTGACCCAAATCGATCGGCCTCAAGGAATTTCGTCCTACCGTCATAGTTGTTCACGGCACTTGCCTCGGAAATCAATCGTCCTCGATCCATAAAGTAAGGGTGACACCAACCAACGAAACCATGATATCGACAGCCGTGGTACAACTTGTTATGGTTACCGTTCCCCTCTTCAGGGGTCGTTAGTTGGATGGTGCATTTTTCACGACAAGGACAATACGTATGCATGTACCTTAGAACCATGTTTGCCTCGTAAGTGTTCACTCCAAGACACCAAGCGTCATCGGTACTTGCATTTCTAGCGTTGGACTCGTTCTCCTAATACATTAGAAAAAGGAATAAATTATTCACTTTGATATTTTCGTACTATTTAATACAAAAAGGATTGAAGAATATTTTTTTTATCAAAGAATAAATCACTTCCATGCAAGAAACTAAATGCTTTGGAAGTTAATTAAACCACGGCCATTCTTTGCCATGTGAATGGATGAGGTCATGTACTTCCATGCATGAAAGGTGATTCAAAAGTTGTATAATAATAATAATATTAACTATAGAAAATGATATAAACAAACAAATAACATTACGTGAATAGGCATCTTCTATGCTTGACAATTTGTGTTTTGTGTAGGATGGTTGGTATGGGAAGTAAGGAGATACGAAACTTGAAAGAAGCCTCCACTTTATTTATAGAAGGATTATCAATAAATGTGATGGAAACCATATATTGCCCAAGATCTTTCTTTTCTGAAATTGCTCAATTTATTGGTGTAAGAAGTAGTAAGTTAAAAGTAAGTGGGAAATTTATTAGGGATGGTAGATAAACTTTAAGTTCAAAAAAATAAATACTTAATTTTTTTACAAGAAACTAAATGTATTCTTAACAAAGTAGTAAGCGGAAGGTATTTTCCACGTTCAATCCAAGACGTACGATATAAGTTAAATCAACAACACGGTAGTTTTACCTACATAAAAGTAGATAATATAAAAACAAATACTAAAAGGATAAAAACTTCGGGAATAAAATTAAACTAAACCAACAGAGTTCAGTAACACAAAATACAAGTACGAAAGGCTTAGAACAAGGGCAGCTCTTGTGTACCACGTTCGGTCTCGTTGGGTCCGGGACCGGAACGGGATAGTGTTTTAGGACATGTGTTTTTTTGATGCCCGGGCAACCTACAGACGCTACAGCGACGTGGACCTCTTGTAGTTGTGCCCTTCGGGCGGGCAGTTTCTGGATCGTCAACATCATATAACACAAGAGGGGGAACGTTAACTATACCACCGTCGTCGTTCGGGTAGTTGCTTGTTTTAGCCATAATGTTTGTTAGTCCTTCGATGGTATCTCTGTACCCTCTCTCGCTCCTGGCTGCATGGTAACGTATATCTTTCCACTTCGCATTAAGGAACCCCATCCTACCTATTTCTTTGTCGGTGGCATTATATTCCGACAAACACTTCTCCTTGAGTGTCAAACTACTGCTAGGAGTCCAACGATATCGAATGCAACACTCGGGTATTTCTGTAACACCCTCAGCTTTCATCACGTAGAAAATATGACGACATGGTATACCGTGTGATTCAAATAGGAGGCAAGAGCACTCCATATGCACCTGTGTACCAATCCATGTTATAATGACCTTCCATGTAAAACCCCTGTCCTTGTTTGAGCCAACCATGTAGATATGAGAGTTATACGTTTCAACGAATCCACCTCTATTATGTATGGTTCCTTGATTAACCAACTCCTTTCGTACTTTAAAAAAAACCTCCCTAGTAAATTTTTTAATCGCATCCAACTCGATTTCTTCCAAAACAGTCGTCGTTACAGGTGTAGTATGGTTGGTGATATACTCCTCCTGGTTCGCATTATCCCTTACTCTTACCATACCAAACAAGAATGCTTTCACTAGCTCCACAATTTTTTTTTGTTTATTCAAGAAACGTTTCAAGAACGCGTTCATACCTTCACAGCGCTGGGTAGATTTGAGAAACCCGAAAAACTTCCCGCGTAGATAGGCTTCCGCCCACATCTCCTTCTTCTCATAAGTTTCTATTATCCACCCGTCCTCTTCTAGACCGTTGTCCTTCACCATTTTCCACCAAGCATCTTCAAACAGCTCTTTAGTGTACGGAAAGGACATTAGGTGTTTGAAAATGGCCCCAAACCCATCAACCTTTACGTTAGTAACTGCGTTTCGATTAAGATGCCAGGAACACAACCTATGTCCCGCAGAAGGGTAAACAATTTCGATAGCAGCAGCCATTGATCTATCACCGTCAGTCAACACAGATTTTGGTTTCTTTCCATTCATGACCGCTGTTAATGTTTCAAGGACCCATACGTATGCCTCAGTGGTCTCGTTTTTCACCAACGCAATTCCAAATATACAAGTCTTCCGGTGGTTGTTGACACCCGCAAGGACAATTAGAGGAAAACAATAAGCATTCGTCTTGTAAGTAGCGTCAAACACGAGGACGTCTCCGAACACTGCAAACTCTCTCCTAGACCTCCCGTCACAAAAGAATAACTTGTCGAGACGGTTTTCCTCGTCGACCGTGTGCTTAAACACAAACAACGGATCATTCTCGCACCTACCCTCCAGGTATGACAAGGCGATGTTCACATCTCCTTCGCTGATTTCATCTGATCTTATCCGGCCCAGTACGTTGTATAAATCCTTCCTCATAAAACCGATATCTTTATACCCTCCGGCTTCTTTTGCGAAAACATCCATTATCTTGCACGTTCTTACCCCTGCGTTTTGAAGAGACATTGCTTGATCCAGATGTCCTTCGTCAATTTTCCTGTGAGATCTAAGGTACTGGGTCTCTGAGTCTGGTGTTAAATCGTGGTTGTGATCGGGCTGAAAGTCGGTCACCACGTAACATTCAAACTCGTTGTCGTACTTGATGCGAAGCCTGGCCCTACAGTTGCATCTTGTTTCAGCCCTGTGATCTCTAACCCTGTCCTTCAGTTCTAGGTACTTCTTATCCCTCAAACCGGCACAAGAGCACAAAAATATCCTGTTGATAACCATACCTCCCCTACTGCTAGACTTATCCACCCGATCCCTCCGAACACCAAATCCTAGAGCTCGACCGTACATGTTGTAGAACATGTAAGCTTCTTCCTCAGATGAAAACCGGAGTTCCATTACGTTAGCACGGGTTAGTGATCTAAGCTCCTCAGCTCCACCATAATCCACCTCCTTATCGAAGTCATCCTCTACTCTCGAAGCACCTACACAATTGAGTTTTTCAGGACAATAAAGTTTAGTCTACCATTTATATCAAGTAAAAACAACCTAATATGACCAAAAGTCAACTAACCTTGACCGGTTCCCTACTAAACTCCACTAAACCACAAATCACCCCTAAACACCTATTTTCGAGTAAAAACAACCTAATATGACCAAAAGTCAACTAACCTTGACCGGTTCCCTACTAAACTCCACTAAACATCATTTAAACACTAAACACCTATTTTCGAGTAAAAACAACCTAATATGACCAAAAGTCAACTAACCTTGACCGGTTCCCTACTAAACTCCACTAAACCACAAATTACCCCTAAACACCTATTTTCGAGTAAAAACAACCTAATATGACCAAAAGTCAACTAACCTTGACCGGTTCCCTACTAAACTCCACTAAACCACAAATTACCCCTAAACACCTATTTTCGAGTAAAAACAACCTAATATGACCAAAAGTCAACTAACCTTGACCGGTTCCCTACTAAACTCCACTAAACCACAAATCACCCCTAAACACCTATTTTCAAGTAAAAACAACCTAATATGACCAAAAGTCAACTAACCTTGACCGGTTCCCTACTAAACTCCACTAAACCACAAATCACCCCTAAACACCTATTTTCGAGTAAAAACAACCTAATATGACCAAAAGTCAACTAACCTTGACCGGTTCCCTACTAAACTCCACTAAACCACAAATTACCCCTAAACACCTATTTTCGAGTAAAAACAACCTAATATGACCAAAAGTCAACTAACCTTGACCGGTTCCCTACTAAACTCCACTAAACCACAAATTACCCCTAAACACCTATTTTCGAGTAAAAACAACCTAATATGACCAAAAGTCAACTAACCTTGACCGGTTCCCTACTAAACTCCACTAAACCACAAATTACCCCTAAACACCTATTTTCGAGTAAAAACAACCTAATATGACCAAAAGTCAACTAACCTTGACCGGTTCCCTACTAAACTCCACTAAACCACAAATTACCCCTAAACACCTATTTTCGAGTAAAAACAACCTAATATGACCAAAAGTCAACTAACCTTGACCGGTTCCCTACTAAACTCCACTAAACCACAAATCACCCCTAAACACCTATTTTCAAGTAAAAACAACCTAATATGACCAAAAGTCAACTAACCTTGACCGGTTCCCTACTAAACTCCACTAAACCACAAATCACCCCTAAACACCTATTTTCGAGTAAAAACAACCTAATATGACCAAAAGTCAACTAACCTTGACCGGTTCCCTACTAAACTCCACTAAACCACAAATTACCCCTAAACACCTATTTTCGAGTAAAAACAACCTAATATGACCAAAAGTCAACTAACCTTGACCGGTTCCCTACTAAACTCCACTAAACCACAAATTACCCCTAAACACCTATTTTCAAGTAAAAACAACCTAATATGACCAAAAGTCAACTAACCTTGACCGGTTCCCTACTAAACTCCACTAAACATCATTTAAACACTAAACACCTATTTTCGAGTAAAAACAACCTAATATGACCAAAAGTCAACTAACCTTGACCGGTTCCCTACTAAACTCCACTAAACCACAAATCACCCCTAAACACCTATTTTCGAGTAAAAACAACCTAATATGACCAAAAGTCAACTAACCTTGACCGGTTCCCTACTAAACTCCACTAAACCACAAATCACCCCTAAACACCTATTTTCAAGTAAAAACAACCTAATATGACCAAAAGTCAACTAACCTTGACCGGTTCCCTACTAAACTCCACTAAACCACAAATTACCCCTAAACACCTATTTTCAAGTAAAAACAACCTAATATGACCAAAAGTCAACTAACCTTGACCGGTTCCCTACTAAACTCCACTAAACCACAAATTACCCCTAAACACCTATTTTCGAGTAAAAACAACCAAATATGACCAAAAGTCAACTAACCTTGACCGGTTCCCTACTAAACTCCACTAAACATCATTTAAACACTAAACACCTATTTTCGAGTAAAAACAACCTAATATGACCAAAAGTCAACTAACCTTGACCGGTTCCCTACTAAACTCCACTAAACATCATTTAAACACTAAACACCTATTTTCGAGTAAAAACAACCTAATATGACCAAAAGTCAACTAACCTTGACCGGTTCCCTACTAAACTCCACTAAACATCATTTAAACACTAAATACCTTATTTCGAGTATAAACTTCCATATGTTGACTACATGTAAACTAAACTTGAACGTAACTATTACCCGTAACCATATAACGTATCCCGTAACCATATACTATACCCCTTGAGCCATAAACCTATACCAAAAACTACTAAACATTTTCCCATAAAACAAAACCGTAACCATATAGCACATAACTATAAACCATTAACCATAATTGTATAATTCGAATTTGTTCATGTAATTTCTAAACTATAGAGAGAAACATAACATAGTATCCTAACGATAACTTCGACTATACCTATATATGGCCATGGATTAACTAATACCCTAAAACTAACAAAACATAATATCATTACTATAACCTAATTTTTCCAACATGCAAACGTAAAATATTACATTCACTAAGATATTAACCACATCCATCGTAAAATAATCAACATGCAAAACGAGATTAAAGAGTTACTAACCGCTTGAGTCCATCCCGTTTTCCTCGTAAGTTGCCCGTTCCACGATCTCCCGACTATATTAACCCAAAACCTTCCGACTATATAACTTAACAACGAAACTGGATACTTCAAATGGACCTCTCCACCCTCATTTTATAAGCTCGGATTTAATCGGTAGGTGATAAACCATTAACCATACTTAATTATCCTAACTACTACTTCAACAACCAACCATATATATCTTGTCACCATTAATGGATTCATATATGCTACTTTTTTTAATTTTTTTTTTTCCGAAAAATCATCTTTACGAGATGTTTACTCTATAATTAGAACGTTAATCGAAACAAAAAAAATTAACCATGGTTTATTAGAGACGGTTTGATGCCCGGTTCCATTAAAACCGATAATTTGCACTATTGACCACAATTAAAATATTAAATACACCACTCACGTAAGGACACTTGGCAAAAAAAGCAATCATCATATAAAACAAAATAGTGGTCAATAAAAGTCCACAACGAAAAATGGGATATTCAGAACAAATCCACAACGAAAAAATTACACTACCACAAAGAGGAAAAGTATGCTTGGATTGGACATTTAATAAAGTATTCAAAAAAATTCCCAGCTTGACACGTTGCAAATATTAAAAAATGGTGCATTTTCTAAATCTGCAATATTCAAACGAAAAATTACAAAGCGCCGCAATTCACAACGAAAATAATAACACCGAAAAACAAATCAAAACGATTTCCGGCAACTCTGGAAACTAAATCCTCTACTATTCATGATTAGACTATACAATAAAAGTAGCTTTATGTCAACCTAATCAACGAATGACATGTAATTATTATGGCGGTGGGGTAATATGGTAAAACCACTACATTAATATAAAAACAATATAAGTCATAGCCGCTACGATCTTGCCATTTGTCATCAGCCATGCCACGTGTCAGCATCTCATAGGGGCGCACATACACCCCAGGCATGGAAGAATCTTGCCAAATGTAATCAAAAGAAAGAAACTTTCATTGTCCCAAAAAAAAAAAAAAAAACTTTCGAACAAGAAAAAGAAAAAGACCATTGTTATACATCAATCTTACTTATTTCACCTCTGTTTCACCTCTTATGTGACACACTATGTGACATTAAACAAAACAAAGAGAAATCAATTAATTAGGGAAAAAAAATTTGATTGATTTTTAAAACCTCTATATAGAAAGAAATGATATAAAGGTGAAGCAAAAATAGATGATATATATCTTTACTAAAAAAACATTTTTGATAGTAAGTGGACTTATAAGAAAGAATGAGTGGACTTGTACACGAATGTGGACTTATTTTTATCAAAATTAAATGTGGACTTAGTCAATTTAATTTTTTTTTGGACGGGATAATTCAACTTAACTTTTTCTTTGTCGGAATTCAACTTAATTCAATCAACGAATTGTCCACATTGAGATAGTCAAGAAGAGCCATTCTTTTCTAATTATCTCGTGAAGTCTTTTTTTTTTCATACATGAGAGGTTTAAAGTCGTTAAGAAAAAAGTATTACAGAAATAATAAGAGTTCTTACTGAGATTCTAGTACAATTCTAACAGTTGCACATTCGCTCCTATCTTTCGTAATTAACCTCCATAAGTATTCAGGGGGATCGTCAAAATTCATAGGTTGTGTATTCATAGTTGCACCTTCCTTTGTTAGTTTGTCAGCACAAAGATTTGCTTCGCGAAAAATATGATTCAATTTAAAATCCGGATTGCTACGCAACATTGTCCAACATTCCCGTGCAACTGAAACAGAGTGACTACCTGAGCTCCCACCGCCCTTCACTAGCGCATGGACCTCCCTCGAGTCAAGATCATGATTTCATAAACTCCCACCGCCCTTCACTAGCGCGTGGAGTTCCTTCGAATCCGTTTCGGTACACAACACTTTAAGTCCTTTATTAATAGCCCATCGTAGACCATAATGAAGGGCAAAAAGTTCAGAAACAAAAGGAGAAACAACCAAACAAGAGCCGATAAAGCCCGCTACACACGAACCATTACATTCTCTCATAATGCCCCCAATACCTGCGGTTCTTTTTGATTCGTGAAGTCTCATTTTAGAGGTCTAATATATTTTACTCCTGACAACGTAAAAAAAAAAATTGTAGAGTTTGTTTTAAAAGATAATTTTATTTAAATCATAAAAAATATTTAAATATTTAAATTTTACTTTTAAATAATTTTTTCGTTTAAATTTTTTTAAATATAGCTCAGCCTGGCTACCAGACCGGACCGAACCGGCCGGTTCCAGCACCGAATCGGGAGCATTGTTACGTTGGAGAACCGGACCGGACCGAACCGATCCATGTTCTATCAGTCTAGTTCTTCCTATTAAAAAAACCATTGGTAACGAACCGGACCGGAAAGGACCGAAACCGGCCCGTTAACTTTTTTTTACATATATATATATATATCCCAAAATGAAAACTTAGCCCATCACTTAATTACCTAATCAGCCCAACACAGCAACACAACAACACTCTAATCCCAAAATTGAATTCATCAGCCCAAGTTTTGTCATTTGTGTACATTGATTTCATTAAACAAACTCTCTAATCTCTGTTCTCTACACACGTGTCCCTTTTGATTTCCACGCGTCCCTTTGGCCTTTACACCGCTTACCCACCCAACTCTCTACCGACTAACATTCACTCCATCTAATTAATCTCTCAACTACACCTTCTCTCTCGATCTAATCTATTGCCTAGGATATTCTCTAATGATCTTGTTGGGAAATTATGTTGCTTTGGTGACCTTGTTCCTCATATGTGATGTTTATTTGGAGGGTGGGTTTCGGTTTTGGTAATAGGAGTGTTTCGAAAATTGTAAGTTTACATTAGATATTTGATATTTCTATATATATACAATTTTTGTTCAATAATGCGATGCTTATGTTAATTTTTCTTCTGCATGGGTGAATTTATGATTGTAGTTGATAAAATTGCAAATTTGGAGCGAAGAAAGACGGTTAAAGATGTGAAATTGTATGGGTAATGTTATTTCTAGTCCTTATTGTTTTTGGAAAATTATGTTAAAGTCCCTGATTGTTGGCCAAACTTGTTTCTTTAATTCGAATTTGTCCAATTTTATAGTCAAAATGTTTTGTATGGTCTTGAGTTTGATGAATTTGTATAGAGTAATACTCCAGTTTCCGAAAATAGTAGTTTGAGCCTCTGTTTTACTGAAATTGATATTGAAATTGTCTATTGTGTGTGAAATAGTAACTTTTGGTGCTTGATCAAGTTGAATTGTTACTTGTTTTTGTGAGTTAGAGTTTGTAATGCATACCCTTTAGTGGATTTTACACGATAATTCCTTAATTTATGCAAAAATTGTATTTGTAACCCCTTGTGTTTTTGAAAATGATACTTGGATTCACTGGTTTTTGTAATGTTATTGTAGAAAATGAGAATTGTAATTGACAGTTTTGAAAATTTGTGAATAACTGTCCCTCTATTCTATTGATTTGCGAATTGAAGTTGGTAAGATCAAGTAGTTGAAAATGCAAATCAACCCCTATTTAATACAAAAATGATTAAAAACCTATATATAAGATAACTATATTTGTGAAGTTGCCCCAAAGTTTTATAATATTGTTTAATTGGACTCAAATCCGTTTAAAACATCTTCCTTTATTGTTTTAAATGATGAAAATATTTCTGAAAATTTATGAAATGGTCCTTAAACTAATTAGAGATGTTTTTTGTGGTCAAAAGTGTCCTTGGGCGGTTTTATGAATACTTTGCGTATGTATTTTTACCCCTAAGTGTTTTATATTTGCAAAGTTTCATTTAATTGCCAAGGAAATACATTATACTTTTCTAGACATATAATTTGGGGCTAAGATTCTAATTTGTTAAATCAGTAAGGGGTTCTTTTGTATCTTTTCTGAAATCTAAAAGCGAGTTATGTTATTCTGAATTCAAAAACTCAATTGTCGTTGAGATTTTCTTACTTATGTGATAAATTCCCATCTTGTCAAAGGTAGTTGGTGTTACTTATTGCAAAATCTGACAGGGGTATATTTTGTTGAGATATTCTGAAACAATAATTTATGACAACATTTTAATATTTTATGGTGGTTGGTTTATTACATCTTATCGACCACCCTTAATTGCAATTCCTTTTGCCTATAAATAAGAAACTTACAGAACTTCATTTACACACTTCCATTCCTAATTCATAAAGCATTACGTTTGTACTTCATTTACACACTTTCATTTTTAATTTCATTCCTAATTCTTAAAGCATTACATTTTCACTTCTACAACACTACACAAGGAGGTAATCATCTAAACTCTACTACATTGTTATTTACTTTTCATTGTTCTTTACTTTGTTATTTCATTTACTTATTTGGTATTTACTTTGTTATGGACGATAAAACGCGAAGGCGATAAAATTCGGGTTCTTATCCTCACCCAGCAATTGAAGGATGGATTATACTAGTAACTGGAATTTACGAAGAAGCACAAGAGGATGATCTTTACTTTCTTTTCTATTGTGGTTTTTCTTTGATTAGTTAAAGGAGAGAATAGTTGATGTAGTAGTATATGCTTTTCCTTTGATTAGTTGTATGATTTTCACTTTCTTTTCTATTGTGGTTTCTTTTATTAGTGAATTTTTCTAAAATGTTGTAAGTCCACGATTAGTGAATTTTTCATTAGTTTTGATAAGTATGTTTTGTTAAAATTAATTAATACAATCATGATCTTCAAAACAAATGATGTCTCAAAATATTCAAAATGTATTTTATTAATTATTTAAAAAAAACAGTGGAGAACCGATTTGGAACCGGTAAGAACCGGACCGGAACCGGTATGGAACCGGCTTGACCGGTTCTTCTTACCGGTTCGTATACCAACTTTCCCCACACAGAATCGGACCAGATCGGTCCGATAAGGGGCATGACTGGTGGACTGGAACGGTCCGGTAAGGCCCAGTAACGTTAAGAACCAGACCAAACTGGCCCAGACCGGCACGATAGCCAGGCTGAAATATAGCATGGTCCAATATTATTTCTATCGAATCATATTATGACACATACCTCATGTGTTAAATTTAAAAAACTAAGTATAGTAAAAAATTAAATAATTTATTGACATTTATCTTATCATTATTATTAATATTTACAATGTATATATTGGATAATCCAATGTTAGATGAAACTCATACATATGGATATCAATAGGGAAGATTTGGGACGGGTTTACCTATCCCGCACTCTATCCTGTAAAAGAGAAAGAAACCTATAACCCGTACTGCCCTGTGACGTTCTTCTCCACACCCTGCCTCGCCCTATATCTTAAATTCCCGTGGGGAATGGGTTCTACCTGTCGGTTATGATCCAAACCAAAACAAACGTATACTAAAAAAAAGCATACGAGTTGAACCAAGTATTGTCTTATTGGATACAATATGAATTTTACATGGTCGTAGCTTATATTCATGATATAAAATCGATTTACACACTACTGTAACTATGTTTAACCACTTGAAAAATTTATTTTACATGTTATAGAATGCATCGAAAATCATGGATTTATGATCAAAATTCAATGATGTTATATTTTCTTTATTGAAGATGATGTAAAGACTTTTATCTAAAGTGTTTGATGTATATATATTTAAAACCATAAAAAGTAAAATGTTATATATATTTACACCTTTAAGAGTTTAAATCTTATCTTTCCATTAGAATTTATATGAATTAAGTTTTTAGACTTTCTAATAATTATATTATATATTACAATTAAAATATATTATATTTATATAATATATACATGGCATAAAGGTTTGCGAGGTAGGAACGTTTCTTCGCAACACGTCACGTTCCTACGTGGGTTTTAAAAATCAACTCCCTTAATCTGCTCTTCCAATCTCATTTAGTATCTTAAAATTCTCTATGTTTAGGATGGAGCGAGGTGAGTACCCGCAAACCCAGAACCCATTGACATTTCTAAATATACCCAATGATTAATTTATTTTTACGATAATATCCTTATTTCTATAAAAGATATTGTCTATTTAATATTAATTTACATTTTGCATTCCTAATTAGTAAGAAGCTTTTTACTTTCTCTTTCTCATTAATCGCAAGTTAAATAAAATATTTCTTATTTAATGTAAAAAGTTAATTTTATACCATAATTATTTTTAATATTATTTTAATTTTTTATTATATAATTTTCTTAATATAATATAATATTAATTTTATTTTCTTTCCTTTCCTTTTTATTTTAAAGTTCGGTCACCGCAACCGACCACGACCTCATGCATTCACTATCGACTACTACCACAACTTCATGCATTTTCCACCGACCACCACCACCTCCATTATTCACTGTCGACCATCACCATCTTCGCCCACAACCACCATTGACTAATTCCGCCACCGTCCTCACCACCAATCAGCACCAACTAATTCCACCGTCATCATAACATGGTTACCTGATAGTGGCATAAGTTACAGTTTTGCGGTAAACACAATAGTCGGGGGTCCTGAGAGTAGATACTCTAGAAACGAAAGGAAACAACATGTGCGAGCATCACACACCAGGAAACTAACAATAGTCCTACACATGGTGATGAGATACAATTCACCGATAAGGATACCAATGTGCTGGTTTTCCCCTTTGACGATCTGTTAGTAAGCCTCGCGGATATCGGGGACGGGTTAATGCGTAAAGTGTTGATCGATATAGGAAGTTCAGTAGACCGGTTGTATGCATGAGCATTTAATCAATTGAAGATAGACATGTGGGATGTAAAGCCATACACATATTCCATTAAAGGGTTGGTACGCTTCGTGGTAGTGATTGTGACTCAGCATACCATACCATCATCGGGAGAACCACATTGAACAAGTTTCAAGTCGTGGTCTCGACATACTATTTAACACTGATTTGTCAGCCCCATGTGGTGTGGCAGTGATCGATGATCAACATCGAGTACTAAAAATGCCAATTTATCTTCTTCGGGGACCAACATTGACCGAGGAAGTGGTCAAAGGTGAACCTCATTAAGTCTCTTTAAACAAATTTAAATTCTTTGTTTTAAAGTTTGAAATTAACGATGTGCAAGTTGAACCGAAGTGGTCCTCGACACATTCTATTTTCCCTCTCGGTGGTTTTTTGAAATGAAATCAGGATCCGTGAAAGAATAGCTAACTATAATAAAGACTGATTGAAAGCTTCAATTGCTGATCAGTGGAAATTCCTAATTTGAAAAAACTGATACTATTAAAACTTTTTATAAGACCAACTCCTCTACATCAGAAAGATAAACTTCGAATCGACTCCATAATCAAAAGACCAACACCTATGGTATCCGAAAGACCGGCTCCCCCGATATTAAAAGAGAAACTTCTCTGGCATCAGAAAGGCCAACTTCAAATTGACCTCATAATCAATGGCCAACACATTGGGTATTAGAAAGGTTGTCTCCCCTGAAATCAACAAATAAACTCCTCTACCACACGAAATACTAGCTTTAAATTGGCTCATAATTAAAAGTCCAGCATCTCTGGTAGAAAGACCAACATTTCTAACACTAAAAGACCAATTTTGCATTGGTCTCAGAAAGACCATCTCATTTGGCCTCAGAAAGACCATCTTTTCTTACCTTAGAAATACCATCTCCCTTGGCCTCAGAAAGACCAGTTTCTCTGACAACCGAAACTGAAACCCTTATAAGGCTAAGGGTTCGGTCAAAGGCATAACAAAACGTCCGACGTAGGGGCAGCTCTAGGATGAGCAACAAGGTTCGGGTAGTAGCCCTTATGTTGTTTCAAAATAATATTTAGTTCTGGTAGGGTTTGTGAATCGAATTTTAGGCTTGAATTGGCGGGCGAATTTTTGGACGGGAAAAAGAGACTACTCCTTTAAGAATTTTTTGTTAAAAAAATCACATTATTTTATTTAATATTTTTTGCTAAAAAAACTTAATTTTTTAGGACAAAATGGTGGCTTCTTTGGTTTATAGCCAAGGCCGGCCCTGTGTATCATTACTTTAATCTTAAACAAACGGTTAATGTCACCCAATGTTATTCTACGCAAGATTCTTCCATGCCTGGGGTGTATGTGCGCCCCTATGAGATGCTGACACGTGGCATGGCTGATGACAAATGGCAAGATCGTAGCGGCTATGACTTATATTGTTTTTATATTAATGTAGTGGTTTTACCATATTACCCCACCGCCATAATAATTACATGTCATTCGTTGATTAGGTTGACATAAAGCTACTTTTATTGTATAGTCTAATCATGAATAGTAGAGGATTTAGTTTCCAGAGTTGCCGGAAATCGTTTTGATTTGTTTTTCGGTGTTATTATTTTCGTTGTGAATTGCGGCGCTTTGTAATTTTTCGTTTGAATATTGCAGATTTAGAAAATGCACCATTTTTTAATATTTGCAACGTGTCAAGCTGGGAATTTTTTTGAATACTTTATTAAATGTCCAATCCAAGCATACTTTTCCTCTTTGTGGTAGTGTAATTTTTTCGTTGTGGATTTGTTCTGAATATCCCATTTTTCGTTGTGGACTTTTATTGACCACTATTTTGTTTTATATGATGATTGCTTTTTTTGCCAAGTGTCCTTACGTGAGTGGTGTATTTAATATTTTAATTGTGGTCAATAGTGCAAATTATCGGTTTTAATGGAACCGGGCATCAAACCGTCTCTAATAAACCATGGTTAATTTTTTTTGTTTCGATTAACGTTCTAATTATAGAGTAAACATCTCGTAAAGATGATTTTTCGGAAAAAAAAAAATTAAAAAAAGTAGCATATATGAATCCATTAATGGTGACAAGATATATATGGTTGGTTGTTGAAGTAGTAGTTAGGATAATTAAGTATGGTTAATGGTTTATCACCTACCGATTAAATCCGAGCTTATAAAATGAGGGTGGAGAGGTCCATTTGAAGTATCCAGTTTCGTTGTTAAGTTATATAGTCGGAAGGTTTTGGGTTAATATAGTCGGGAGATCGTGGAACGGGCAACTTACGAGGAAAACGGGATGGACTCAAGCGGTTAGTAACTCTTTAATCTCGTTTTGCATGTTGATTATTTTACGATGGATGTGGTTAATATCTTAGTGAATGTAATATTTTACGTTTGCATGTTGGAAAAATTAGGTTATAGTAATGATATTATGTTTTGTTAGTTTTAGGGTATTAGTTAATCCATGGCCATATATAGGTATAGTCGAAGTTATCGTTAGGATACTATGTTATGTTTCTCTCTATAGTTTAGAAATTACATGAACAAATTCGAATTATACAATTATGGTTAATGGTTTATAGTTATGTGCTATATGGTTACGGTTTTGTTTTATGGGAAAATGTTTAGTAGTTTTTGGTATAGGTTTATGGCTCAAGGGGTATAGTATATGGTTACGGGATACGTTATATGGTTACGGGTAATAGTTACGTTCAAGTTTAGTTTACATGTAGTCAACATATGGAAGTTTATACTCGAAATAAGGTATTTAGTGTTTAAATGATGTTTAGTGGAGTTTAGTAGGGAACCGGTCAAGGTTAGTTGACTTTTGGTCATATTAGGTTGTTTTTACTCGAAAATAGGTGTTTAGTGTTTAAATGATGTTTAGTGGAGTTTAGTAGGGAACCGGTCAAGGTTAGTTGACTTTTGGTCATATTAGGTTGTTTTTACTCGAAAATAGGTGTTTAGTGTTTAAATGATGTTTAGTGGAGTTTAGTAGGGAACCGGTCAAGGTTAGTTGACTTTTGGTCATATTTGGTTGTTTTTACTCGAAAATAGGTGTTTAGGGGTAATTTGTGGTTTAGTGGAGTTTAGTAGGGAACCGGTCAAGGTTAGTTGACTTTTGGTCATATTAGGTTGTTTTTACTTGAAAATAGGTGTTTAGGGGTAATTTGTGGTTTAGTGGAGTTTAGTAGGGAACCGGTCAAGGTTAGTTGACTTTTGGTCATATTAGGTTGTTTTTACTTGAAAATAGGTGTTTAGGGGTGATTTGTGGTTTAGTGGAGTTTAGTAGGGAACCGGTCAAGGTTAGTTGACTTTTGGTCATATTAGGTTGTTTTTACTCGAAAATAGGTGTTTAGGGGTGATTTGTGGTTTAGTGGAGTTTAGTAGGGAACCGGTCAAGGTTAGTTGACTTTTGGTCATATTAGGTTGTTTTTACTCGAAAATAGGTGTTTAGTGTTTAAATGATGTTTAGTGGAGTTTAGTAGGGAACCGGTCAAGGTTAGTTGACTTTTGGTCATATTAGGTTGTTTTTACTTGAAAATAGGTGTTTAGGGGTAATTTGTGGTTTAGTGGAGTTTAGTAGGGAACCGGTCAAGGTTAGTTGACTTTTGGTCATATTAGGTTGTTTTTACTCGAAAATAGGTGTTTAGGGGTAATTTGTGGTTTAGTGGAGTTTAGTAGGGAACCGGTCAAGGTTAGTTGACTTTTGGTCATATTAGGTTGTTTTTACTCGAAAATAGGTGTTTAGGGGTGATTTGTGGTTTAGTGGAGTTTAGTAGGGAACCGGTCAAGGTTAGTTGACTTTTGGTCATATTAGGTTGTTTTTACTTGAAAATAGGTGTTTAGGGGTGATTTGTGGTTTAGTGGAGTTTAGTAGGGAACCGGTCAAGGTTAGTTGACTTTTGGTCATATTAGGTTGTTTTTACTCGAAAATAGGTGTTTAGGGGTAATTTGTGGTTTAGTGGAGTTTAGTAGGGAACCGGTCAAGGTTAGTTGACTTTTGGTCATATTAGGTTGTTTTTACTCGAAAATAGGTGTTTAGGGGTAATTTGTGGTTTAGTGGAGTTTAGTAGGGAACCGGTCAAGGTTAGTTGACTTTTGGTCATATTAGGTTGTTTTTACTCGAAAATAGGTGTTTAGGGGTAATTTGTGGTTTAGTGGAGTTTAGTAGGGAACCGGTCAAGGTTAGTTGACTTTTGGTCATATTAGGTTGTTTTTACTCGAAAATAGGTGTTTAGGGGTAATTTGTGGTTTAGTGGAGTTTAGTAGGGAACCGGTCAAGGTTAGTTGACTTTTGGTCATATTAGGTTGTTTTTACTCGAAAATAGGTGTTTAGGGGTGATTTGTGGTTTAGTGGAGTTTAGTAGGGAACCGGTCAAGGTTAGTTGACTTTTGGTCATATTAGGTTGTTTTTACTTGAAAATAGGTGTTTAGGGGTGATTTGTGGTTTAGTGGAGTTTAGTAGGGAACCGGTCAAGGTTAGTTGACTTTTGGTCATATTAGGTTGTTTTTACTCGAAAATAGGTGTTTAGGGGTAATTTGTGGTTTAGTGGAGTTTAGTAGGGAACCGGTCAAGGTTAGTTGACTTTTGGTCATATTAGGTTGTTTTTACTCGAAAATAGGTGTTTAGGGGTAATTTGTGGTTTAGTGGAGTTTAGTAGGGAACCGGTCAAGGTTAGTTGACTTTTGGTCATATTAGGTTGTTTTTACTCGAAAATAGGTGTTTAGTGTTTAAATGATGTTTAGTGGAGTTTAGTAGGGAACCGGTCAAGGTTAGTTGACTTTTGGTCATATTAGGTTGTTTTTACTCGAAAATAGGTGTTTAGGGGTGATTTGTGGTTTAGTGGAGTTTAGTAGGGAACCGGTCAAGGTTAGTTGACTTTTGGTCATATTAGGTTGTTTTTACTTGATATAAATGGTAGACTAAACTTTATTGTCCTGAAAAACTCAATTGTGTAGGTGCTTCGAGAGTAGAGGATGACTTCGATAAGGAGGTGGATTATGGTGGAGCTGAGGAGCTTAGATCACTAACCCGTGCTAACGTAATGGAACTCCGGTTTTCATCTGAGGAAGAAGCTTACATGTTCTACAACATGTACGGTCGAGCTCTAGGATTTGGTGTTCGGAGGGATCGGGTGGATAAGTCTAGCAGTAGGGGAGGTATGGTTATCAACAGGATATTTTTGTGCTCTTGTGCCGGTTTGAGGGATAAGAAGTACCTAGAACTGAAGGACAGGGTTAGAGATCACAGGGCTGAAACAAGATGCAACTGTAGGGCCAGGCTTCGCATCAAGTACGACAACGAGTTTGAATGTTACGTGGTGACCGACTTTCAGCCCGATCACAACCACGATTTAACACCAGACTCAGAGACCCAGTACCTTAGATCTCACAGGAAAATTGACGAAGGACATCTGGATCAAGCAATGTCTCTTCAAAACGCAGGGGTAAGAACGTGCAAGATAATGGATGTTTTCGCAAAAGAAGCCGGAGGGTATAAAGATATCGGTTTTATGAGGAAGGATTTATACAACGTACTGGGCCGGATAAGATCAGATGAAATCAGCGAAGGAGATGTGAACATCGCCTTGTCATACCTGGAGGGTAGGTGCGAGAATGATCCGTTGTTTGTGTTTAAGCACACGGTCGACGAGGAAAACCGTCTCGACAAGTTATTCTTTTGTGACGGGAGGTCTAGGAGAGAGTTTGCAGTGTTCGGAGACGTCCTCGTGTTTGACGCTACTTACAAGACGAATGCTTATTGTTTTCCTCTAATTGTCCTTGCGGGTGTCAACAACCACCGGAAGACTTGTATATTTGGAATTGCGTTGGTGAAAAACGAGACCACTGAGGCATACGTATGGGTCCTTGAAACATTAACAGCGGTCATGAATGGAAAGAAACCAAAATCTGTGTTGACTGACGGTGATAGATCAATGGCTGCTGCTATCGAAATTGTTTACCCTTCTGCGGGACATAGGTTGTGTTCCTGGCATCTTAATCGAAACGCAGTTACTAACGTAAAGGTTGATGGGTTTGGGGCCATTTTCAAACACCTAATGTCCTTTCCGTACACTAAAGAGCTGTTTGAAGATGCTTGGTGGAAAATGGTGAAGGACAACGGTCTAGAAGAGGACGGGTGGATAATAGAAACTTATGAGAAGAAGGAGATGTGGGCGGAAGCCTATCTACGCGGGAAGTTTTTCGGGTTTCTCAAATCTACCCAGCGCTGTGAAGGTATGAACGCGTTCTTGAAACGTTTCTTGAATAAACAAAAAAAAATTGTGGAGCTAGTGAAAGCATTCTTGTTTGGTATGGTAAGAGTAAGGGATAATGCGAACCAGGAGGAGTATATCACCAACCATACTACACCTGTAACGACGACTGTTTTGGAAGAAATCGAGTTGGATGCGATTAAAAAATTTACTAGGGAGGTTTTTTTTAAAGTACGAAAGGAGTTGGTTAATCAAGGAACCATACATAATAGAGGTGGATTCGTTGAAACGTATAACTCTCATATCTACATGGTTGGCTCAAACAAGGACAGGGGTTTTACATGGAAGGTCATTATAACATGGATTGGTACACAGGTGCATATGGAGTGCTCTTGCCTCCTATTTGAATCACACGGTATACCATGTCGTCATATTTTCTACGTGATGAAAGCTGAGGGTGTTACAGAAATACCCGAGTGTTGCATTCGATATCGTTGGACTCCTAGCAGTAGTTTGACACTCAAGGAGAAGTGTTTGTCGGAATATAATGCCACCGACAAAGAAATAGGTAGGATGGGGTTCCTTAATGCGAAGTGGAAAGATATACGTTACCATGCAGCCAGGAGCGAGAGAGGGTACAGAGATACCATCGAAGGACTAACAAACATTATGGCTAAAACAAGCAACTACCCGAACGACGACGGTGGTATAGTTAACGTTCCCCCTCTTGTGTTATATGATGTTGACGATCCAGAAACTGCCCGCCCGAAGGGCACAACTACAAGAGGTCCACGTCGCTGTAGCGTCTGTAGGTTGCCCGGGCATCAAAAAAACACATGTCCTAAAACACTATCCCGTTCCGGTCCCGGACCCAACGAGACCGAACGTGGTACACAAGAGCTGCCCTTGTTCTAAGCGAAACTCCACTAAACAACCTAATATGACCAAAAGTCAACTAACCTTGACCGGTTCCCTAAACCACAAATCACCCCTAAACACCTATTTTCGAGTAAAAACAACCTAATATGACCAAAAGTCAACTAACCTTGACCGGTTCCCTACTAAACTCCACTAAACATCATTTAAACACTAAACACCTATTTTCGAGTAAAAACAACCTAATATGACCAAAAGTCAACTAACCTTGACCGGTTCCCTACTAAACTCCACTAAACCACAAATTACCCCTAAACACCTATTTTCGAGTAAAAACAACCTAATATGACCAAAAGTCAACTAACCTTGACCGGTTCCCTACTAAACTCCACTAAACCACAAATTACCCCTAAACACCTATTTTCGAGTAAAAACAACCTAATATGACCAAAAGTCAACTAACCTTGACCGGTTCCCTACTAAACTCCACTAAACCACAAATCACCCCTAAACACCTATTTTCAAGTAAAAACAACCTAATATGACCAAAAGTCAACTAACCTTGACCGGTTCCCTACTAAACTCCACTAAACCACAAATCACCCCTAAACACCTATTTTCGAGTAAAAACAACCTAATATGACCAAAAGTCAACTAACCTTGACCGGTTCCCTACTAAACTCCACTAAACCACAAATTACCCCTAAACACCTATTTTCGAGTAAAAACAACCTAATATGACCAAAAGTCAACTAACCTTGACCGGTTCCCTACTAAACTCCACTAAACCACAAATTACCCCTAAACACCTATTTTCGAGTAAAAACAACCTAATATGACCAAAAGTCAACTAACCTTGACCGGTTCCCTACTAAACTCCACTAAACCACAAATTACCCCTAAACACCTATTTTCGAGTAAAAACAACCTAATATGACCAAAAGTCAACTAACCTTGACCGGTTCCCTACTAAACTCCACTAAACCACAAATTACCCCTAAACACCTATTTTCGAGTAAAAACAACCTAATATGACCAAAAGTCAACTAACCTTGACCGGTTCCCTACTAAACTCCACTAAACCACAAATCACCCCTAAACACCTATTTTCAAGTAAAAACAACCTAATATGACCAAAAGTCAACTAACCTTGACCGGTTCCCTACTAAACTCCACTAAACCACAAATCACCCCTAAACACCTATTTTCGAGTAAAAACAACCTAATATGACCAAAAGTCAACTAACCTTGACCGGTTCCCTACTAAACTCCACTAAACCACAAATTACCCCTAAACACCTATTTTCGAGTAAAAACAACCTAATATGACCAAAAGTCAACTAACCTTGACCGGTTCCCTACTAAACTCCACTAAACCACAAATTACCCCTAAACACCTATTTTCAAGTAAAAACAACCTAATATGACCAAAAGTCAACTAACCTTGACCGGTTCCCTACTAAACTCCACTAAACATCATTTAAACACTAAACACCTATTTTCGAGTAAAAACAACCTAATATGACCAAAAGTCAACTAACCTTGACCGGTTCCCTACTAAACTCCACTAAACCACAAATCACCCCTAAACACCTATTTTCGAGTAAAAACAACCTAATATGACCAAAAGTCAACTAACCTTGACCGGTTCCCTACTAAACTCCACTAAACCACAAATCACCCCTAAACACCTATTTTCAAGTAAAAACAACCTAATATGACCAAAAGTCAACTAACCTTGACCGGTTCCCTACTAAACTCCACTAAACCACAAATTACCCCTAAACACCTATTTTCAAGTAAAAACAACCTAATATGACCAAAAGTCAACTAACCTTGACCGGTTCCCTACTAAACTCCACTAAACCACAAATTACCCCTAAACACCTATTTTCGAGTAAAAACAACCAAATATGACCAAAAGTCAACTAACCTTGACCGGTTCCCTACTAAACTCCACTAAACATCATTTAAACACTAAACACCTATTTTCGAGTAAAAACAACCTAATATGACCAAAAGTCAACTAACCTTGACCGGTTCCCTACTAAACTCCACTAAACATCATTTAAACACTAAACACCTATTTTCGAGTAAAAACAACCTAATATGACCAAAAGTCAACTAACCTTGACCGGTTCCCTACTAAACTCCACTAAACATCATTTAAACACTAAATACCTTATTTCGAGTATAAACTTCCATATGTTGACTACATGTAAACTAAACTTGAACGTAACTATTACCCGTAACCATATAACGTATCCCGTAACCATATACTATACCCCTTGAGCCATAAACCTATACCAAAAACTACTAAACATTTTCCCATAAAACAAAACCGTAACCATATAGCACATAACTATAAACCATTAACCATAATTGTATAATTCGAATTTGTTCATGTAATTTCTAAACTATAGAGAGAAACATAACATAGTATCCTAACGATAACTTCGACTATACCTATATATGGCCATGGATTAACTAATACCCTAAAACTAACAAAACATAATATCATTACTATAACCTAATTTTTCCAACATGCAAACGTAAAATATTACATTCACTAAGATATTAACCACATCCATCGTAAAATAATCAACATGCAAAACGAGATTAAAGAGTTACTAACCGCTTGAGTCCATCCCGTTTTCCTCGTAAGTTGCCCGTTCCACGATCTCCCGACTATATTAACCCAAAACCTTCCGACTATATAACTTAACAACGAAACTGGATACTTCAAATGGACCTCTCCACCCTCATTTTATAAGCTCGGATTTAATCGGTAGGTGATAAACCATTAACCATACTTAATTATCCTAACTACTACTTCAACAACCAACCATATATATCTTGTCACCATTAATGGATTCATATATGCTACTTTTTTTAATTTTTTTTTTTCCGAAAAATCATCTTTACGAGATGTTTACTCTATAATTAGAACGTTAATCGAAACAAAAAAAATTAACCATGGTTTATTAGAGACGGTTTGATGCCCGGTTCCATTAAAACCGATAATTTGCACTATTGACCACAATTAAAATATTAAATACACCACTCACGTAAGGACACTTGGCAAAAAAAGCAATCATCATATAAAACAAAATAGTGGTCAATAAAAGTCCACAACGAAAAATGGGATATTCAGAACAAATCCACAACGAAAAAATTACACTACCACAAAGAGGAAAAGTATGCTTGGATTGGACATTTAATAAAGTATTCAAAAAAATTCCCAGCTTGACACGTTGCAAATATTAAAAAATGGTGCATTTTCTAAATCTGCAATATTCAAACGAAAAATTACAAAGCGCCGCAATTCACAACGAAAATAATAACACCGAAAAACAAATCAAAACGATTTCCGGCAACTCTGGAAACTAAATCCTCTACTATTCATGATTAGACTATACAATAAAAGTAGCTTTATGTCAACCTAATCAACGAATGACATGTAATTATTATGGCGGTGGGGTAATATGGTAAAACCACTACATTAATATAAAAACAATATAAGTCATAGCCGCTACGATCTTGCCATTTGTCATCAGCCATGCCACGTGTCAGCATCTCATAGGGGCGCACATACACCCCAGGCATGGAAGAATCTTGCGTAGAATAACATTGGGTGACATTAACCGTTTGTTTAAGATTAAAGTAATGATACACAGGGCCGGCCTTGGCTATAAACCAAAGAAGCCACCATTTTGTCCTAAAAAATTAAGTTTTTTTAGCAAAAAATATTAAATAAAATAATGTGATTTTTTTAACAAAAAATTCTTAAAGGAGTAGTCTCTTTTTCCCGTCCAAAAATTCGCCCGCCAATTCAAGCCTAAAATTCGATTCACAAACCCTACCAGAACTAAATATTATTTTGAAACAACATAAGGGCTACTACCCGAACCTTGTTGCTCATCCTAGAGCTGCCCCTACGTCGGACGTTTTGTTATGCCTTTGACCGAACCCTTAGCCTTATAAGGGTTTCAGTTTCGGTTGTCAGAGAAACTGGTCTTTCTGAGGCCAAGGGAGATGGTATTTCTAAGGTAAGAAAAGATGGTCTTTCTGAGGCCAAATGAGATGGTCTTTCTGAGACCAATGCAAAATTGGTCTTTTAGTGTTAGAAATGTTGGTCTTTCTACCAGAGATGCTGGACTTTTAATTATGAGCCAATTTAAAGCTAGTATTTCGTGTGGTAGAGGAGTTTATTTGTTGATTTCAGGGGAGACAACCTTTCTAATACCCAATGTGTTGGCCATTGATTATGAGGTCAATTTGAAGTTGGCCTTTCTGATGCCAGAGAAGTTTCTCTTTTAATATCGGGGGAGCCGGTCTTTCGGATACCATAGGTGTTGGTCTTTTGATTATGGAGTCGATTCGAAGTTTATCTTTCTGATGTAGAGGAGTTGGTCTTATAAAAAGTTTTAATAGTATCAGTTTTTTCAAATTAGGAATTTCCACTGATCAGCAATTGAAGCTTTCAATCAGTCTTTATTATAGTTAGCTATTCTTTCACGGATCCTGATTTCATTTCAAAAAACCACCGAGAGGGAAAATAGAATGTGTCGAGGACCACTTCGGTTCAACTTGCACATCGTTAATTTCAAACTTTAAAACAAAGAATTTAAATTTGTTTAAAGAGACTTAATGAGGTTCACCTTTGACCACTTCCTCGGTCAATGTTGGTCCCCGAAGAAGATAAATTGGCATTTTTAGTACTCGATGTTGATCATCGATCACTGCCACACCACATGGGGCTGACAAATCAGTGTTAAATAGTATGTCGAGACCACGACTTGAAACTTGTTCAATGTGGTTCTCCCGATGATGGTATGGTATGCTGAGTCACAATCACTACCACGAAGCGTACCAACCCTTTAATGGAATATGTGTATGGCTTTACATCCCACATGTCTATCTTCAATTGATTAAATGCTCATGCATACAACCGGTCTACTGAACTTCCTATATCGATCAACACTTTACGCATTAACCCGTCCCCGATATCCGCGAGGCTTACTAACAGATCGTCAAAGGGGAAAACCAGCACATTGGTATCCTTATCGGTGAATTGTATCTCATCACCATGTGTAGGACTATTGTTAGTTTCCTGGTGTGTGATGCTCGCACATGTTGTTTCCTTTCGTTTCTAGAGTATCTACTCTCAGGACCCCCGACTATTGTGTTTACCGCAAAACTGTAACTTATGCCACTATCAGGTAACCATGTTATGATGACGGTGGAATTAGTTGGTGCTGATTGGTGGTGAGGACGGTGGCGGAATTAGTCAATGGTGGTTGTGGGCGAAGATGGTGATGGTCGACAGTGAATAATGGAGGTGGTGGTGGTCGGTGGAAAATGCATGAAGTTGTGGTAGTAGTCGATAGTGAATGCATGAGGTCGTGGTCGGTTGCGGTGACCGAACTTTAAAATAAAAAGGAAAGGAAAGAAAATAAAATTAATATTATATTATATTAAGAAAATTATATAATAAAAAATTAAAATAATATTAAAAATAATTATGGTATAAAATTAACTTTTTACATTAAATAAGAAATATTTTATTTAACTTGCGATTAATGAGAAAGAGAAAGTAAAAAGCTTCTTACTAATTAGGAATGCAAAATGTAAATTAATATTAAATAGACAATATCTTTTATAGAAATAAGGATATTATCGTAAAAATAAATTAATCATTGGGTATATTTAGAAATGTCAATGGGTTCTGGGTTTGCGGGTACTCACCTCGCTCCATCCTAAACATAGAGAATTTTAAGATACTAAATGAGATTGGAAGAGCAGATTAAGGGAGTTGATTTTTAAAACCCACGTAGGAACGTGACGTGTTGCGAAGAAACGTTCCTACCTCGCAAACCTTTATGCCATGTATATATTATATAAATATAATATATTTTAATTGTAATATATAATATAATTATTAGAAAGTCTAAAAACTTAATTCATATAAATTCTAATGGAAAGATAAGATTTAAACTCTTAAAGGTGTAAATATATATAACATTTTACTTTTTATGGTTTTAAATATATATACATCAAACACTTTAGATAAAAGTCTTTACATCATCTTCAATAAAGAAAATATAACATCATTGAATTTTGATCATAAATCCATGATTTTCGATGCATTCTATAACATGTAAAATAAATTTTTCAAGTGGTTAAACATAGTTACAGTAGTGTGTAAATCGATTTTATATCATGAATATAAGCTACGACCATGTAAAATTCATATTGTATCCAATAAGACAATACTTGGTTCAACTCGTATGCTTTTTTTTAGTATACGTTTGTTTTGGTTTGGATCATAACCGACAGGTAGAACCCATTCCCCACGGGAATTTAAGATATAGGGCGAGGCAGGGTGTGGAGAAGAACGTCACAGGGCAGTACGGGTTATAGGTTTCTTTCTCTTTTACAGGATAGAGTGCGGGATAGGTAAACCCGTCCCAAATCTTCCCTATTGATATCCATATGTATGAGTTTCATCTAACATTGGATTATCCAATATATACATTGTAAATATTAATAATAATGATAAGATAAATGTCAATAAATTATTTAATTTTTTACTATACTTAGTTTTTTAAATTTAACACATGAGGTATGTGTCATAATATGATTCGATAGAAATAATATTGGACCATGCTATATTTCAGCCTGGCTATCGTGCCGGTCTGGGCCAGTTTGGTCTGGTTCTTAACGTTACTGGGCCTTACCGGACCGTTCCAGTCCACCAGTCATGCCCCTTATCGGACCGATCTGGTCCGATTCTGTGTGGGGAAAGTTGGTATACGAACCGGTAAGAAGAACCGGTCAAGCCGGTTCCATACCGGTTCCGGTCCGGTTCTTACCGGTTCCAAATCGGTTCTCCACTGTTTTTTTTAAATAATTAATAAAATACATTTTGAATATTTTGAGACATCATTTGTTTTGAAGATCATGATTGTATTAATTAATTTTAACAAAACATACTTATCAAAACTAATGAAAAATTCACTAATCGTGGACTTACAACATTTTAGAAAAATTCACTAATAAAAGAAACCACAATAGAAAAGAAAGTGAAAATCATACAACTAATCAAAGGAAAAGCATATACTACTACATCAACTATTCTCTCCTTTAACTAATCAAAGAAAAACCACAATAGAAAAGAAAGTAAAGATCATCCTCTTGTGCTTCTTCGTAAATTCCAGTTACTAGTATAATCCATCCTTCAATTGCTGGGTGAGGATAAGAACCCGAATTTTATCGCCTTCGCGTTTTATCGTCCATAACAAAGTAAATACCAAATAAGTAAATGAAATAACAAAGTAAAGAACAATGAAAAGTAAATAACAATGTAGTAGAGTTTAGATGATTACCTCCTTGTGTAGTGTTGTAGAAGTGAAAATGTAATGCTTTAAGAATTAGGAATGAAATTAAAAATGAAAGTGTGTAAATGAAGTACAAACGTAATGCTTTATGAATTAGGAATGGAAGTGTGTAAATGAAGTTCTGTAAGTTTCTTATTTATAGGCAAAAGGAATTGCAATTAAGGGTGGTCGATAAGATGTAATAAACCAACCACCATAAAATATTAAAATGTTGTCATAAATTATTGTTTCAGAATATCTCAACAAAATATACCCCTGTCAGATTTTGCAATAAGTAACACCAACTACCTTTGACAAGATGGGAATTTATCACATAAGTAAGAAAATCTCAACGACAATTGAGTTTTTGAATTCAGAATAACATAACTCGCTTTTAGATTTCAGAAAAGATACAAAAGAACCCCTTACTGATTTAACAAATTAGAATCTTAGCCCCAAATTATATGTCTAGAAAAGTATAATGTATTTCCTTGGCAATTAAATGAAACTTTGCAAATATAAAACACTTAGGGGTAAAAATACATACGCAAAGTATTCATAAAACCGCCCAAGGACACTTTTGACCACAAAAAACATCTCTAATTAGTTTAAGGACCATTTCATAAATTTTCAGAAATATTTTCATCATTTAAAACAATAAAGGAAGATGTTTTAAACGGATTTGAGTCCAATTAAACAATATTATAAAACTTTGGGGCAACTTCACAAATATAGTTATCTTATATATAGGTTTTTAATCATTTTTGTATTAAATAGGGGTTGATTTGCATTTTCAACTACTTGATCTTACCAACTTCAATTCGCAAATCAATAGAATAGAGGGACAGTTATTCACAAATTTTCAAAACTGTCAATTACAATTCTCATTTTCTACAATAACATTACAAAAACCAGTGAATCCAAGTATCATTTTCAAAAACACAAGGGGTTACAAATACAATTTTTGCATAAATTAAGGAATTATCGTGTAAAATCCACTAAAGGGTATGCATTACAAACTCTAACTCACAAAAACAAGTAACAATTCAACTTGATCAAGCACCAAAAGTTACTATTTCACACACAATAGACAATTTCAATATCAATTTCAGTAAAACAGAGGCTCAAACTACTATTTTCGGAAACTGGAGTATTACTCTATACAAATTCATCAAACTCAAGACCATACAAAACATTTTGACTATAAAATTGGACAAATTCGAATTAAAGAAACAAGTTTGGCCAACAATCAGGGACTTTAACATAATTTTCCAAAAACAATAAGGACTAGAAATAACATTACCCATACAATTTCACATCTTTAACCGTCTTTCTTCGCTCCAAATTTGCAATTTTATCAACTACAATCATAAATTCACCCATGCAGAAGAAAAATTAACATAAGCATCGCATTATTGAACAAAAATTGTATATATATAGAAATATCAAATATCTAATGTAAACTTACAATTTTCGAAACACTCCTATTACCAAAACCGAAACCCACCCTCCAAATAAACATCACATATGAGGAACAAGGTCACCAAAGCAACATAATTTCCCAACAAGATCATTAGAGAATATCCTAGGCAATAGATTAGATCGAGAGAGAAGGTGTAGTTGAGAGATTAATTAGATGGAGTGAATGTTAGTCGGTAGAGAGTTGGGTGGGTAAGCGGTGTAAAGGCCAAAGGGACGCGTGGAAATCAAAAGGGACACGTGTGTAGAGAACAGAGATTAGAGAGTTTGTTTAATGAAATCAATGTACACAAATGACAAAACTTGGGCTGATGAATTCAATTTTGGGATTAGAGTGTTGTTGTGTTGCTGTGTTGGGCTGATTAGGTAATTAAGTGATGGGCTAAGTTTTCATTTTGGGATATATATATATATATGTAAAAAAAAGTTAACGGGCCGGTTTCGGTCCTTTCCGGTCCGGTTCGTTACCAATGGTTTTTTTAATAGGAAGAACTAGACTGATAGAACATGGATCGGTTCGGTCCGGTCCGGTTCTCCAACGTAACAATGCTCCCGATTCGGTGCTGGAACCGGCCGGTTCGGTCCGGTCTGGTAGCCAGGCTGAGCTATATTTAAAAAAATTTAAACGAAAAAATTATTTAAAAGTAAAATTTAAATATTTAAATATTTTTTATGATTTAAATAAAATTATCTTTTAAAACAAACTCTACAATTTTTTTTTTTACGTTGTCAGGAGTAAAATATATTAGACCTCTAAAATGAGACTTCACGAATCAAAAAGAACCGCAGGTATTGGGGGCATTATGAGAGAATGTAATGGTTCGTGTGTAGCGGGCTTTATCGGCTCTTGTTTGGTTGTTTCTCCTTTTGTTTCTGAACTTTTTGCCCTTCATTATGGTCTACGATGGGCTATTAATAAAGGACTTAAAGTGTTGTGTACCGAAACGGATTCGAAGGAACTCCACGCGCTAGTGAAGGGCGGTGGGAGTTTATGAAATCATGATCTTGACTCGAGGGAGGTCCATGCGCTAGTGAAGGGCGGTGGGAGCTCAGGTAGTCACTCTGTTTCAGTTGCACGGGAATGTTGGACAATGTTGCGTAGCAATCCGGATTTTAAATTGAATCATATTTTTCGCGAAGCAAATCTTTGTGCTGACAAACTAACAAAGGAAGGTGCAACTATGAATACACAACCTATGAATTTTGACGATCCCCCTGAATACTTATGGAGGTTAATTACGAAAGATAGGAGCGAATGTGCAACTGTTAGAATTGTACTAGAATCTCAGTAAGAACTCTTATTATTTCTGTAATACTTTTTTCTTAACGACTTTAAACCTCTCATGTATGAAAAAAAAAAGACTTCACGAGATAATTAGAAAAGAATGGCTCTTCTTGACTATCTCAATGTGGACAATTCGTTGATTGAATTAAGTTGAATTCCGACAAAGAAAAAGTTAAGTTGAATTATCCCGTCCAAAAAAAAATTAAATTGACTAAGTCCACATTTAATTTTGATAAAAATAAGTCCACATTCGTGTACAAGTCCACTCATTCTTTCTTATAAGTCCACTTACTATCAAAAATGTTTTTTTAGTAAAGATATATATCATCTATTTTTGCTTCACCTTTATATCATTTCTTTCTATATAGAGGTTTTAAAAATCAATCAAATTTTTTTTCCCTAATTAATTGATTTCTCTTTGTTTTGTTTAATGTCACATAGTGTGTCACATAAGAGGTGAAACAGAGGTGAAATAAGTAAGATTGATGTATAACAATGGTCTTTTTCTTTTTCTTGTTCGAAAGTTTTTTTTTTTTTTTTTGGGACAATGAAAGTTTCTTTCTTTTGATTACATTTGTTTTACCATCTCATGTCAAATTATGGCCAACTTCTACCATGCCCGGGGTGTATGTGTGCCCTACGGAGATGACGACACGTGGAATGGAAGAAGACACGTGGAAGAATCGTAGTGGCTAGAAAATATATTGTTTGTTTATTAGAGTAGGGGTTTTACTGTTATACCCTTACCGTCATTTTACTATCCGGTCATTCATTGATTGGTTGACATAAAGAAGCTTTTTGTGTCTTGTCGTGTCATGAATAGTGTTGAATTTGTTGACGAGAATTAAATAAAAAATAACTGAATTGTTTGGTGGTTTGTAAATTGTCGGTGTGAAAGGCGGCTATGTGGTTTTTTTCGTTCGAATGTTTCAGATGTAGGAAATGGTTCAATTTTGCACTTTTGCCACATGTCATCACGGGAATTATTTCGAATATAATAGTAGATGTCCAATCCGAGCTACCTTTTGGTCTTTGTTGGATTATTTATGTAGTGTAAATTTTCGTTTTGAATTTGTTTGGACCAGTTCATTTTTTAGTTGTTGACTACAGTTGACTTCGGTTTGTCTTATGTAATCATTACTATTACATGCCACATGTCAATATGTGGGCATTTCTAATTAATAGATTAATTTTTTTTTGGTAAGAATTTTATTTCCGGGTATTAAACCACTCTATTAACCATGGTTAGTATAATTTTTTCCTTTAATCTCATAAGTTATATAAGAAACAACTATAGAAAATGTTATTTTCGAATCTAATTAAAAAAATTATGATATAATTAATATTTATATTCATTAATGGTGATAAGATAGATATGGTTGATGGTTGAAGGGGTAGTTAGTAGTTATTGTGTTGGGTTAATGCTATTTCACCTACCGATTAAATCCGAGTCTATAAAATGAGGGTGGAGGGGGTTAGTTTGAATGTGTATCAAAATTCGTCACTTAGTTATATAGTCGGAAGCTTTTCGGGCAATATAGTTGGGAGCTTTTAGGGTGAATCGGGTGATTTTCAATCAAACGGGATGGACTCAAATGGTTAGTAACTTACGATTCTCGCTTTGCATGTTGTAAATTTTACGATGAATATTTTTTATATTTCGGATATTGTAATTTTTTACGTATGCATGTTGTAAATTGTTAGGTATCGTATTGATTTTATGTTAGTGTTACGATAATCTATACTTGTTAGCATTAATCCTTCTCTATAATGGTTTTAGTTCTACCTATATGAATTCGATAGTGTTAACTTCGAATTTTATAATTAAGGGTAATGGTATAAGGTATATTGTTAGAGGTTAGGGGTAATGGGTATATTTGGTTTGGGGTATATGGTTACGGAATATGAGATATGTTTAAGGTTATAGGTTATGATATATGAATAAGGATAATGTTATACAAATAAAGGTGTGTTATGGTATATGGATAATGTTAAAGGATAAATTTTATGGTTGGGGGTTTGTGGTTAGGTGTTTCGGTATACATTGTTTAGTGGTATGGTTAATTTGTTACTTAGGGTAAATGTATATGGTTACTAGTTGTAGTTTATGGTTAAGGGTTAATAGATATGGTATAGGGTTATAGGATATGTTTAATGGTTTTGGTGAAGGTTTAGTTGTTAGGGTTTGTGGTTAGTAGGTATGGTTACGAGTTATTAGGTATGGTTAAGGGTTAATATTTATGGTTTATGGTTAATAGGTATGGTTACGGGTTAATATGTTTGTTTAAGGGTTAATAGATATGGTTAAGGTTTACTATTTATGGTTACGTGTTAATATGTATGGGTAAGAGTTAATAGATATGGTTTAGGGTTAATAGATATGGTTTAGGGTTAATAGATATGGTTTAGGGTTAATAGGTATGGTAAGGGTTAATAGATATGGTTAATGGTTGATAGGTATGGTTAGGATTAATTCGTATGGTTAGGGATTACTATGCATGGTTAGGGGTTAATATGTATGGTTAGGGGTTAATAGGTATGTTTAGGGGTTATTGGGTATGTTTACGAGTTATTAGGTATAGTTAAGGGTTAATATCTTTGGTTTATGGTTCAAAGGTATGGTTAGGGTTAATTGGTATGGTTAGGGATTAATATGCATGGTTAGGGGTTAATATGTATGGTTAGGGGTTAATGTGTTTGGTTAGGGTTAATTGGTATGGTTAGGGATTTCTATGCATGGTTAGGGGTTGATAGGTATGGTTAGGGATTACTGGGTATGGTTACAAGTTATTAGGTATGGTTAGGGGTTATTGTGTTTGGTTAGGGGTAAATTGTTATGGTTAGGGATAGATAGGTATGGTTAGGGGTTATTGTGTTTGGTTAGGGGTTAATTGTTATGGTTAGTGGTAATTACGTATGGTTAGTGGTTAATAGGTATGGTTAGGGATTAATATGTATGTTTAGGGATTAATATGTAGGGTTAGGGGATAATATGTAGGGTTAGGGGATAATATGTAGGGTTAGGGGATAATATGTAGGGTTAGGGGATAATATGTATGGTTAGTGGTTAATTGTGTTTGGTTAGGGGTTAATTGTTATGGTTAGTGGTAATTACGTATGGTTAGTGGATAATTGTTAGGGGATAGGGTTTAAATGGTATGCTTATTGTGTAATTGGTATGGTTAGGGTATTTATTTTTGTATACAGTTTTAGAATTCGTTATGACAAAAATGTTCTGTGTATAGGTGGTTCGAATTCGGATAACGATCTCGAGTTTGGAGGTGATGATGCCCTTAGGTCACTCACTCGGGCAAACATAATGGATTTGCGATTTTCATCTGAGGAAGAAGCTTACATGTTCTACAACATGTACGCCCGTGTCATAGGATTTGGTGTAAGGAAGGATCGTGTGGAAAAATCAAGCACAAGTAGTGGTATTGTTTTGAATCGGATATTCGTGTGTTCTTGTGCCGGTATGCGAGAAAAGAAATACTTAGAAATGAAAGACAGGGTTAGAGACCACAGGGCAGAGACAAGATGCAACTGTAGGGCTAGGCTTCGTATCAAGTACGATAAGACGTTCGAATGTTACGTTGTGGCCGACTTTCAACCTGAGCACAATCATGAGTTAACACCTGCGTCCGCGACACATTACATACGATCTCATAGGAAGATAGACGAAGGTCACCTCGACCAAGCTCTATCTCTACAGAACGCAGGGGTACGAACATGCAAGATAATGGACGTTTTTGTAAAAGAGGGTGGAGGGTATAAAGATATTGGTTTCATGAGGAAAGATTTGTACAACGTGCTAGGCCGGATAAGATCTGATGAAATCAGCCAGGGAGATGTGAATGTGGCCTTGTCCTACCTGGAGGGTAGGTGCGAGAATGATCCGTTGTTCGTTTTTAAGCACACGGTTGACGAAGAAAACCGTCTTGACAAGTTATTCTTCTGTGACGGGAGATCCAGGAGAGAGTTTGCAGTTTTCGGAGACGTACTAGTATTCGATGCTACGTACAGGACAAATGCTTATTGTTTCCCTCTTGTTGTCCTTGCGGGTGTGAACAACCATCGTAAGACTTGTATATTTGGTATTGCGTTGGTGAAAAATGAGACTACAGAGGCTTATGTGTGGGTCCTTGAAACTTTAACAGCAACGATGAATGGAAAGAAACCCAAATCTGTTTTAACCGATGGTGATAGATCAATGGGGTCTGCTATAGAAATCGTTTACCCGTCGGCGGCACATCGGTTGTGCTCTTGGCATCTTAATCGAAACGCCGTTACAAACGTAAAGGTCGAAGGTTTTGGTGCAATTTTCAAACACCTGATGTCTTTTCCTTACACCGTAGACATGTTTGAAGATGCTTGGTGGAAGATGGTAAACGACAACGGTCTAGAAGAGGATAGGTGGATCATAGACACCTATGAGAAAAAAGAGATGTGGGCGGAGGCGTATCTACGTGGGAAGTTCTTCGGGTTCCTCAAGTCCACCCAGCGTTGTGAGGGTATGAACTCGTACTTGAACACTTTCTTGAGTAAACGTAAAAAGTTTATTGGATTGGTGAAAGCATTCTTGTTCGGTATGGTAAGAATTAGGGATAACGCCAACCAACAAGAGTATATCACAAACCACACTACACCTGTACCGACGACACTTTTAGAGGATATCGAGATGCATGCAATTAAGCAATTCACGCGGGAAGCTTTTTTTAAAGTAAAAAAAGAGTTGATTAATCAAGGTGCCATATGTCATAGAGGTGGGGTCATAGAAAGTTATAATTCTCGCACCTACATGGTTGCTTCACACAAACATACCGGTTTCACATGGAAGGTTGTTATTACGTATGATGGTTCTAGGTTGCTTATCGAGTGCTCTTGCCTCTTGTTTGAATCGCACGGGATCCCGTGTAGGCATATATTCTATGTGATGAAAGTTGAGGGTGTTAGAGAAATACCGGATTGTTGCATTAAATATCGGTGGACACCTAGCAGCAGTTTGACTCTGAAGGAGAAGTCTTTGTCGGAATATAACCCAACCGACAAAGAAACAGCGAGGATGGGGTTCTTGAATGCGAAGTGGAAAGAAATACGGTTCCATGCTGCCCGGAGCGAGAGGGGGTATAACGAGACCCTAGAAGGGTTAACGAACTTAGGGGCTCGTACATGCAACTTCCCGAACGACGACGGAAGTGCACTACCTGTTCCACCATTAGTGTCATATGACGTAGAGGATCCTGAAATTGCCCACCCAAAAGGTACAACTACGAAAGCACCGCGTCGCTGCAGCGTCTGTAGGTTACCTGGGCATCAGAAAAACACATGTCCTAGAGTATTAGAACGTTCAGGACGGGTACCCAATGAGAATAATCAAAGTACACAAGAATTGCCCTTATTTTGAATTAAGTATTTTAAATATATTCTAAGTATGTATTTGATGGGTGTGTATTTGATGGCTAATGTCCATGGGTTCAACACTAGGAACCGGGCCTCGACCAACCGCCTCTACTAACTTCCGCATCAAACACAAAGCCTCTTGCAATTCTTCTCTACGAACGTAGTCATTCTTCGGCTTTCCCCTAGCCGAAGATGTGTATAAACCTTCGGCAACCTCATTCTCCTCGGGCCCCGTCTCCTCCACCGGTTGTCTATCAAATAACCCAAACCTACAATTCCTGAAATTCTCACCCCCGTACCGCTCCAAGAAATCCACTTTGCGCTTAGTGGACAACGTAGTCCAATTCTTACAAAAAGGCAACTCCCGTGGTACCGCAGTGTGTTTCGCTGCTCTTTGGACATACTGGAGGAACAACACCTATAACCCAAATACCAAATACACATTAGAAAATATATAGAAACTATAAAGCATTACAAATAAAGATACTAAGATGTGCATACCTGTAATACATACACACAACCGTTAAAGTACTTCGTAGCCAAGTCAGGGGAGGCGGCCTTAAATTCAGCAATACCTCTCACGATTCCGTTGTAAATGAGATAACACCAATTGTAAGTAGGGATCAATTTCGGGTCCTTAATGGCAAAAAACAGTGACTCGTCTACACCATGAGTGCTGGTGGGTGCAATGAAATAACCATAGACATACATAACAAAGAGTTGCTTAAACACGTCCCCGTGAGACCTACAAGCTAACAACAATTCCTCTACTCTAGGCAACCTAACCACACTCGAGCTTACCCAATAACCGGCAAACATCATCTCTAAATCTCTAAATACTTGGCAAGGAATACCATCCAAGGGGGGAACACTACCCCTCCTTGGCAAACCTAAGACTCTTTCTACATCTAAAGAAGAAAAACCTAGCATACTACCACACAAGTTAAAACAACTAGACTCTACATCGAATATCTCTGTCATAAATTGACAGATTTGATGCTTAATTACCGATTTAGGAAAATCCAAGAAACCACCAAACCCGATTTCTTGAACCGCTTCCCGTTGTTCGTCGGTCAACCTTATAGACATCTTACTGATTTTGGTCAGGGATAGCTTGGTAACAAGCTTAACCCCCGCCTGTAAAACGTTGAACAAGAAAAAATCAAAAGTAATTACACTAAATCAAAAAAAGTAAACAAAAAAAGGAAAGTAAACAAAACTCACATTATCTTCTTCCTCCGCCTCGGTGGAGTTAATCGAGACACTTTCCGGTTGATGGACACTTTCTCTAGCCGCGTTCTCGTAAAACTCTTTCTCACGAGGACCCAACTTGTGATACCTGGTCCGTATAGAATGCAAGTTCACCGGCATGTTGGGAAAGTTTGACCTGAACTCGGTCTCCATTAAGTTCCTAGGTAAAACACGAATATCGTAGTAAAGTAAGATGTCTAAAATTATACACAAAGAATAAAACCAACAAGGGAATACTTACACGTAATACTCAAGCCCGCTCATCACACCCCTGGTTTCTTGTCCACTTGATCTGCAATCAGTTAACACCACATATAATTATTTATATTCAACTGTTAAAGAAAGTCTAAAGATGATCTTACATATTACATTCATTACCACTCAAATTCCATAATATATCTACTATGACACTATAATACCTCTTTAAAACATAATTTAAATACAACCCCAACACCCCCACAATCCTTACCCCAAATTAACTGTAAAAATTTAACAACTTCATTGAAATCAAATTTTAGAATATATGATACCTTACACTATACTTACCCCAAATTCAGTGTGCAATTTAATCAACTATAGTACAATCCCAAATAATAACCAAATTTTTATACCTACACACATAACATAACACTTAATCTAGCAACAATTAGAACCCAAAACCAATTAAAACACTAATTCAATAAATTACTCCTACACATTTGACTCCACTAAACAAATTAAATGAAATTATTGCAACAACAAAATTGGCCCAATTAAAAAACAACAATCTTAACCAAACCTTAACAATTTGAAAAAAAAATTGTGAAATCATTTCGAAAAAAAATTTGATTCCACAATTCGAAATAAAAATTCCAAATAACATACTAAAATCCTAATTCAATGTTAAATACAAAAGCTTTGCCTCGGATTACATTAATAGATTAATTTTTTTTTTATATAAAAAACCCTAAATCAATTTTTTGATACCAAAAAAATTAAAGCTTATGGTTACCTTCTCTTTGAAGTAGAGCCCTTCCTCTTAGATGAAGATTCCGACATGATGGAAGAGGGTGTAGATGAATTTGGTGCCGAAAATGATGGTGAGAAGGTTCTTCACGGCGCCGAGATGATTGTGATGGTAGGTGATGATGATGATGAGATAGAGGCGTCGAGAAGGATGGTAGGTGATGTTTCTCACGGTTGGGTTGTTGATTACTTCCGGTGCGGTGCTTCAGCAAGACGGGGCTTTAGCTTCCGACGGAGATGGTGAAACGAGGAGAGAGAAACAGGCGTGCGTGGATGGAGAAGAGAGAGGGTGAATACATCAGTCAACAAGGTAAGAAGAGAGAGAAAATCACGTGCATATCACGTGATGCTGGAATAAAAGCATTAATAAAAAATCAAAATGCTATACGAGTGACACGTGGCGAAATCATTCAAAATATGTACATTTCAAACCTGGAGAAATCCAAACGAAAAAATACACCACAACTGGAAAAAAATGAAAATGAAGTCATGCTAGCAAACGAAAATATACACTACGTACCAAGGGTAGAATTGTAAAACACCATACAAACGAAATTTTTTCATATTTTAATTGTTTGTCCAACGAAAAATTACCCATGACCCTAATTAAATCAAACTCATAAAGTAGCTTTATGCAGAATATATTTAGATTCCCACAAAATCTTGTCAACTCAAGGACAAGTAAGTAATTTCATAATATATCTTTTTGAATTTTTTTATTTAATTATCATACGTTGGGAGCATGGAAGAAGTCCTCCAAATTATGTTTTGTTTTACAAAGCCTAAATCAGTGTCGTTCTCAATCAATATTGAGGTGTCATTCAAGAAAGGAAATTAGGCCTATAATTTAAAGCTAAATATTCTCTCGTACATGAACCATTCCTAAAAAGCCATCTTGGAATCACAATCAGTACTTTAATGATTACATTCATAAAATATTATTAAAATTCCTAATTTATATAAATCACAAAAGAAGTTGGATTTTTTAACTATTACAATATCATCCATGTTGAAAATACATCGTACCCTTGAATTAGAAGGAGCTTGTTTGCATTAATGAGATTTTACTTTGATTTATTAAGATGTTAAATTATTAATATTGTTTGTTTTTCTTAACTAATTTAGGTTTGAATGGCTTTTAAATGGCATATTTCATTAAGATTTGAAATCAAGTCTAATTCATTCAGATACTCTCTCTTAACATAA
Organism: Nemophila menziesii; assembly: GCA_029959085.1. NCBI lineage: Eukaryota > Viridiplantae > Streptophyta > Magnoliopsida > Boraginales > Hydrophyllaceae > Nemophila > Nemophila menziesii. The sequence goes on along the minus strand of JARWIR010000001.1, from coordinate 24,858,337 downwards.
TAAGTTATATTCAACTGTCATTCAACATTAAATACTTATTACTTAAAAAAATCAAATCAAATGACACCTTAGACACTTTAAACCTTATTACATGTCCAGTTTAATTTTCAGGAACTTATATATACTAAACTAACAATTGAATCAAGAAATAATTTCTAAATAGGTCCATAACCCAACAAATTATATTTTAAGAAGTACAGTTCAAAAGTTTAGATGAGTAAGGTCTAAAATATTATTTTAGTATTATATTATATCCAATATATCCTTATAAAATAAAATAATAAAATTTAAGATAAAAAAATACAACCAAAGACGCTGAAAAACAATGAAGCATAAAACCTAAAATCATCTCTTCATTCTCAGATTAACAAAAAATAAAGAAAAGTGAAATCCCACCAAGCCGTTCTCCTTCACAAGAAACCGCCGCCACTTATGCCCCACTCCCCACCATCTTCAACCTGGCTGGCTTCGCCATCAACAATTGAAGGCCCAAATAAAGGTAAAAAAATATTCTTTACCATTTAAACTCTAAAAAATTGAATTATTTTTAACCTAACCTCATCACTTTTACAATTCTTAAAATTATTTCATTCAAGTATAATTCCAATCGTTATGTTTATCATATTTCTATACAAATCCTACCGTGGCCATTTTATGACTATTGGAAGCCTTTTAGTCATGATGTTTATTCCGACAAAAAAGAACCATGATGTTTATTATATTATTATACAAATCCTACCGTGGTCATCTTATGACCATTGGAAGTCTTTTAGTCGTGATGTTTATTATATTTTTACACAAATACTACGTTGGCCTTATTTTTTTGTTCAAATTCCTATAGTGGCTATTGTATGACCATTAGAAGCCTTTTAATGTAGGAGAAGTGATGCACTGAGAATGAACTTTAACTGCATTTTTTGAATTGTTTTGTTGTATATTCATTTAGCACAATGGTAGATGTTGCTCTTAATAAGAGTGTAAAAAACAAATGCAACTGATTAAGAAGGAATAATTTGATTCAAATCCAAATCGCCCGTTAGTTTTTATCTTTTATTGGGAATTACTAAAGATTGAATACATATCTCTGTAATTTTGGTAGATATTCTTGCGGTTGCTTAGTTTTATTGCAAATTATAAAGTATATCTTTATAAATCCTTTTGTATATTTGATGCCAAAATAAAATTAATATGGATATAATGGTGTTGGTATAAGCATTGTCATGTCTACATTTAGTTGAAATAAATTCTCCTGCACAAGGATACCTTATTAATATTCATTTAACGCAACTGCTGAATCATGTCGCACAACCCAGTGAATCGTGTCGCACATCCCAGTGAATCGTGTCGCACATCCCAGTGAATCGTGTCGCACATCCCAGTGAATCGTGTCGCACATCCCAGTGAATCTTGTCGCACATCCCAGTAAATTGTGTCGCATTGTGTTGCACAACCCAGTGAATCGTGTCGCACAACCTAGTGAATTGTGTCGCGCAGCCCAGTAAATTGTGTCGAACAGACTAGTGAATTATGTCGTACAACTCTGTGAATCGTGTCGCACATCCCAGTGAAGGGTATTATGGACCTGAATTATTAATGAAGTGGCTGGACTTTACGAAGATAGTTTTTTAGGTTGTGTACTGGTGTCGCCTAAGGTGTGATAAAATAATGATATAAATAAGTGCAGATAAACACCCTAGGCTGAGCACGGTTCCGAAAGTATACAGATAGTATGCAAGTTTTAATTAATAAGTAGAATTCGTTCCTCAGGGACTACGAAGGTTAAGAAGAACTTATGCAAATATTCACGTGCAGATATGAGAGCTAGAACAGATAATACGCAAGACGACAAGAGTGAAGAAAAGAAAGATAGATTTTTATTTGGTTTTTAAAGAGAAAATTAATCTACTAAATTAAAAGACAGAAACTTAAATAAGCTAAGAACAAATAGTATGATAGTTTAGCCTGAGTAAGTAGCAAGTAATCCCCACTAGTTTTGTCGTTCTAAACATGTAAGGGATAAATCATATAGTATTTCAATAGTTTGGTTTCAATTACGCTAGGTAGTTTCAAGTAGGGTTTACCTGTGTCAATAAGAACCTAAGCAAACTTTTCCTGCAATTGATTAAATAGCAATACACTAAACCATTGACTATCTAGTTAGGCTGAATTGTCAGATCAAACCTTATTCTAGATGTTATGTGCTACTTCTATAGTTAAATATACCGTTTTCAATGGTTATCTAACTACTATGATGGTAATCCTATACGTTTGCAACCGTAAGGAACACAGAATATAAATCCAACACACAAACAGAGAAATCAAAACATAAATTCAATTAAATTAGATAGCTGTCAATCAAAACTAAGGTTCATACATATATGGTAAAACTCAAGCTAATTATAATTTAGTTCATACTAAGAAAAGAAAAGTAAAGAATTACAGATTTGAAGGTTGAAGAAGACATAATTGATGCACAGCTCCTTCCAGACTTCTCTTCTTGTGTTATAACTTCTTCCTGGCTTAAGGTTTAGCCAATGATGATTTTATAATGTTAAGAGGTTGTATTTATAGTGTATAGGAAGACCTAATTCGTTTTCTTGAAGGAGAAGGTAAGTATTGGACTCCTAGCCCAACTCAAATTCGTAGCCCAAAAACATGGAATCAGCCCTGTTTTTGTTGTGGTCCTAACAGTTTCAATTCTTATCCGTTTGACGCGTATGAGTAGTCGAAATTAATCGTCTCGGAAAGATATTTAACTTTGCTCTTGACCGTGTCTCCAATTTCCTCACCGATTTTGAGATATAAGCTAATTTGTGGTCGTAGGTGCTGGAATTCAGATTTAAGGCAGCTTTTCCTTTTCCATATTTTTAGCTTTTCTTTCCTTATCTCCAATTTCCATGCTAATCTCTTTCCATATCTCTTAGTCTTTGACTTGGACTCTAATTAATTACCATATATCTCTAAAGCTTCACACTAAATAAATAATTAAACCCAATATTCTCGAAAAATAATAAATAATTAATTTAAGACACAAAATAGGAAAGTGTACTAAATCATGGGAAAATTGACCTTTACTCTAATAAATACACCTAAAATGATGTCTCCAGCTAGGATTAAATCATCACAAATGTGGAGACATCATGTACTTTTGGATTAATCACCCTTGAATTAAACTTGTTTGGTTAAAATTCACAATCTTAAAACTTTACTTGAAATCTTAAGGAAACAACCTAACTAAAAACCTTTCAGATCTCAGTTGGTAAAAATTACAAACAATCTCATTCGTCAAGTGTTATAGCGAATCAGGTTTAGATCCCATTAAGTGCAAACAAAATGACCTTACTTTAGTTAAAATCAGAGTATACACCTTTCTATACCATATGGGTTATAAGGTATGTTACTGCAATCTCATATAAGATCATATTCAATGGTGAATTATTTCCCATACTAAAGTCATCCAAATGACTAAGACAAGGAAAACATTTCTCCCCTATTCTTTTTTGTTTCCTCACTAATGTTTTTGTCTCTCACATCAATTATCATATCAAAAAGGTTAATATTCTCGACCTTGGGATTATTAAAAAAGACACATCTTAATTGAACTCTTTTTTCATGACGATTTACTCTTCATGTTTGAAATCAAACATGAAGAGTTATTTGCTTTTAAATATATACTCTAACCTTACTGCTTATATTCTAGTCGAAAAATGAGAATTTCAAACATCAAGTGTTAGCTTTAACAAAAGGAAGTTGATGCAATAAGTAGATGACATGTTAGGTATCTACAATGGTCAATGGTCAAATTACATGTGTAAGTACTTGAGGAATTACTAGTTTGTGTATTGTGTATATTAAATTATCATCAAAGACACCCCACTTGTGTTGTTCGGTGTATTGATCGAGCCAAAAGTTGATTTTCAAAAAGTTAAGTTGGGGTCGATAACTGAAAAAAATAACTACAGAAAAAAGCTAGAACAAAAGTGAGATGAGTAAACAAATGAAGCTTGAAGTTGATGTAGAACAAGTTGTACCACAATAGAGTTATAATTGTTCTGCAACATAGCGCATGTTGTCGACTCATGTTGTAGAAGAAAAGTCTCTGAAGTATGGCTTTCTGGATAAAATTCTGTTATCTGGATCAAGCTGTAGCGAAAATGAATTGTACTGCGGTACAACAAACACTGTGTCACAATATAGGCAAGAACATCATCTCAACTCACTGCAACGAAACAACCATTGTGATCTCAGCCCCCTATCTAGACACTTCGCGACAACTCGTTTCAACGAGAAACAGTCGTACCACATAAAAGCATCAATCATACGGCAACACATGGTCGAGTTCAGAAACCACGTTTTTTAACTCAAAAACTTCTTTCTCATGTCTCTCCAATATAAACACATTGTCTCTACCATTTTCCTTTGTTGTCCGAAAACCTTTTGGGTTAGAAATGAGGCGTGCAAGTATACCAAGTTTGAAAAAGTAATAAATTTTGTAAATCCTAGTATACCATTGTGATACATATATGAGTTGTAAATAATTAAACGCTATTATAAGAATACAAAACTATAAATGAAAAAAGTGGGAGACGTGATCAAAGATATACATTAAAGAGTTAATGATAAGAAACCAGCAAAAGTAGAGCAAAATAATAAGTAGTTTACTCAAGTGAAAACTGAATATCTTGAGATGTCAACGAATAACCACTTCACATACATGTGTTAGGTCACTAGGAAATAATAACACTAGGCGGGATTTAATTGATACCAATTTACTTGAGCTTATCTCACGGTCTACCACACTAATGAAGATAATTTGTGATACTAAATTGTGATAACGAATCTAACCATATTGAAGTTGTGCTTAGGTTTTTAGGGATAATCACTCATACGAAATGGTCATAACACTTTATTAACACTAACCCTCTGATTCAATCTTCCCAGTGAAGTGTATTCGAAGGCTAATATTACTAAAATTATGGTCATTCCTAAAGTAGAGATTAAAACATGCTCATGTAAGTGAGTTAGTATACTAGATCCATAATAATCTTCCTTTGGTAGACCTGTTATCTTTCTCAATGTAGTTGATTTCTTAAGAAATCACAATCAATAAGAGATTATTATGAAACACTATCAATTTGACTATTTTTGTTCCTATTTACCATTACATAGTGTCAATGGTCGTTCCACTAGAGACCGTGGTAACTTAGGTAAGCTTCTAGGTCAAATTTTACTGATTTGTAGTGTTTCTAGATTCATGATTATACCAGTTGAAAAATTCAAAGATAAACACAATTATATCGGGATTAATTTGATTAAAGAAAGTATTTAGGACAATAGTTTCAAATTACGCAATCATTATCATGGAATGAATATCATAGTAGAGGTAGATACACTTACTATAGCGATCAATGAAAATAACACGTTGATTGTACAGCCAAGTCGTTTCACTAAACCATCATCATGCTACAATTTTAGTCTTGGCTAGCCTTCCCAAAATCTGGTTTCAAGGAAAACATACTTCGTTGGTCTGAGTTTGTCATCACACTTTACCGTATCAATTACGGTGACTTTACCTACTTACAGAGGTTAACTATCGCGTAACGGAAATTTAGTGATGCACGTGGGTAAAGAAAAAGCTACTAATTTTATCCAAAAAAACATGAGTAACGATTACAATAAATCCTAGACTACCACCCTAAGCGGTGGTATTTAGTTGTTCATGCTTGAGTTTCAAATCCATTATTTTGTTACTGAATACTGGCCTATTTTCTTCCTATTATAGTAAATCAATCAATAAGAATTAAGTGGGCTAAATTAATAGTGGATAATTGTCTAGTTATATGGATTATGAATAATCTATTCAATCCTTTTCCTTTTCTGAACTCTTCTTTTCTTTAGACTTGTTTATCTACTTTTTTTCCAATTGGTTGCTAATTTTGCACTACACCACTAAGGGAGGACCAAAATTTCCTAAGTCCCTAGGAAAATTAAGATGATCTAGTCAAGCCTATCAATTTTGGACTTGTGGTCCATCTTTTATTTTTTTGGCACCTGCTAAAAATAACACTTTCCTATTTTGGCAGCAAAACCGTCTTTACTTGTAAAATGTGCAATATCATCAAATAAAAAAGTAAAATAAAATAACATGTCCTACATAATAGATAAGCGTAAATAACCCTCATGTCCTCTGTACTTTGGATGTTTGAACTACTTACCCCTATCTTGAAAAAATGTGTACATACCCCTGAAATGCAATTTTGGACGGATTCTGTCAATTTTTTCCATTATGTTATTATTAAATAATTTTTTCAATTGAAATTGAATAATTTTAAAGCATGATAGTAACCCTTGAGTTTTAAAAATGTGAAATAAACCCCCCAAAACTTTTATGTTTTGCACAAACATCCCCACCTACCGATTATTATTAAAAAAGTAAAAAATCAATCTAATCTTCTTCACCCACACGAACACTGCCGTACCATGCATCCATAACCACCAACGTCGTTTCGTACGAATGTCATTATCCACCACCACCATCAACAAGAAGATATTTTTGATTAAAAAACAGGTATTTACAACAAAAGAATTCAAAAGATGCAGTTTAAGAGCAAATAGCTCACTCCAACAGTCCGGGCAAATCATGGGCCCCACAAAACTCATATGGAGTTCCCTCCCCAAGATACTTTTTCTCAGTACATCATAATTCATACGACAAAAGCTTCGAACAATCATATAAATGACCATTGTGGGACTTTTTACAAATATAAAACACACAAGTACAATTGAACATAATTTCAAATCTGAAAAACTATAAAAATCGATGAGATTAGGCTGACAAAACTGGTTTTTCATTTGATGGTATATTCTTGCTGATGGCGTAGCAATGTTGATGATGGTGGAGAATGATCTCCTAGTTGGTGGCGATTATCAATATGCATGAGAGCGACTAGGGTGGGGATGTCGTGTTTGTGTATAAATATAATACACATTATTGAAATTGTTCATAAATTTATATCCAAAAATTGTAAAGGTGATGCAATTAGGTTAAATATCCTTGGTGATAAGGAATCATTATTGACGATGATGGAAATTATCACCTTGTTGGCGGCGATTATCAATGTGCAAGAGAGTGACTAGAGAGGTATCGTAGTCTGGAAGGGGATGTCGTGTGATTTTTTTGGGGGCCATGATTTGATGGAAAATTAAATTTTGTATGAATGCTAGGGGTATAACAATGGGCATATGCTGTGGGTAGTTGTGTGTGTGAAGAATAAGAGTTGAAGGTAAGTGGGAAGGTGTGTGAAAAATTTAAATTTTTGGGAATTTATTTTGTTTAAAAAAAATTATGGATTGAAATAATAATTTAATAATAACCTAATGACGAAAATGGATGGAATCTGTCAAAAAGAGGTAACATGCCATGATTTTGCGTATCAGGGGGTAAGTAAACATTTTTTTTCAAAATAAGAGGTAAGTAGTCAAAACGGACAATATACTGGGGGAATGAAGAGTATTTACTCAGTAAGTGATAATACTGTATTATATGGACAATACATTCCCATATTTACTCTTTGCTTGTCCTCAAGTAAAGTCAATAATAAAAATATAAGAGCTATAAAGAGAATACAATATGCATAAATAATATGGTTGAATAAATATATAGGATATAGAGCAACAATATTAGGAAACAATATAAGGTAAAAAAATTAGATAGATACAACTATTGAAGGGGCTATGTTTATAGCACATCCTATCGTACATGAGATTTTTTTTCCTTACACTAAACTAGAGACTGAGTTTTTCCTTCTACTTCATATTTTTAGCTTGTCCAACTTCTGTTTCATCCTATGGTTTAGTCCCAAGTGGCATAATCTAGATCATATTATTACCCATGTCTAGGCAAGAAAGCAACCAATACATAGGGTTTTCTGAAAGGATATGTGGTAGAAAAATTTATTAATATTGCCTGACTAACCGGATCACTGTGAGGAGTCTTACTCGGGCATAAATTCATTTTTAGAAAACAAGTCATTCTTTCTACAGATAACTTAAGAAAATATATTCTCATACTAGGAAGATAACAAGTAAAAAAAGAGAAAGATGATAAGCATAAACAAATAAATATGCATCAAAGATATCTATAAATCAAAAGGCATAATGTGTTTGGCCTCAGGCACATTACAACTAAAGAGAAGAAAAATAGGAACAAAACAAACATCATATCCACTCTAAAGTAGGGATATACCACCTAGCTGGTTAAAAATAATCAACACAAACTAAAAAATACCAAGAATAGCCTAAATCATCGTCGTCCTCCAACCAATGAAGTTCACGTTTTTGTCAAAATAAGAAGAAGTTAATAGCAATGCTAACCCGAGCATAGTCGAGAAATAAACAACCCATTTAATAGCCAAATAATGGTAAAACTAACAAATATAAAGCTCTAAAATCCAATCCCCTTGTTGAATACGGTGTTCAAAATCTTGTTATAAATGAAAAGATAGGCCTGGTTGACAGCTAGAATCAACAATAAAAGCAACCAAGGTCTTCCTTTTATCAAAATATTTCATAACGAGGTCATCATGAGCATACTGAGTCTATGTATATGTAAGAGTGGCACAAGGACCCAGATTCTGAACACTGCGTATCATGGACATCTCTATGTAAGTCACCCTCTTCACTTCTTCTTAATATATTTTGGTTTAACATTGCCGAGAGACGGAAGTGGCAAATTCGAGGAAGAACAAGCTCATGTGCAGTTGAGAGAAAAAGGAACGAGAGAATAAACCTCAAAATAATATTGGCCCCTCCTAGACGAATGACTCGAATGGTGCATCGAAACACTCACATCATCATGAAATAAGCGTTTGACCCTACAAAAGGGTGGCATTTTCACCAAGATCGTTGTACTAATTGTTACCTCTATTTATAAATGAAAACATGAGAGTCGACTGTTAAATCTAGTTAAAGTAAGATAAAATGTGAAAACATTTAGATAGAATATGAGATCCAACTGTTACCTATACTTATTAATGTAAACAATTAGTTGAGTAAAGGTGAAACTATAAGATGGTCTAACGCTTCGAACCCCTAATAAATAAACAACGAGGTAGTTGTGATGATGAAAATTTGAAAGGCCTGGGAAAAAGAGGGGAAAATCGATTAAACGCGTGAAGCAGCAACATATCCATAAATAGTTATGTATCCCTTAGTAGTAGTCCAGAAAATGGATTTTGATTCATCGTTCTCAATCTTCTCAAAATAAGGCCTCGATAACTTCACCATAATATAGTGGGGGTAATTGATAAAACAAAATTATCCTGGGGTAGTCAATAGCCATAATTATGCCTTAGTTTGTTAATTCAACAAGCTCGGCCTTCATCAATAACTAGTCGGGACATGTTGCGCCTCACAATCACTCGCTCAAAACTGATACTACGTGTGGGGGCGTGTTACATGGCCTTCTAGGTCTATCTTTGCAACATATTGGTACTCCGGGTTAACCAGTCAACCGAGGGTTGCATAGGTAGAGCTAATCAACTAGTGAAGGGAATCTTGACCTAAATCGCACTCTGTACAACGTATCTTGCTGCTAATCGACGCCTAGACCTTGGCAAAATATAATATGTAACCCATGTTTAACCTTGAAATATGCAATAATAGTATGGATGACTTTACATGGCAAACTTTGGACAAAGTACCGTTTGATTTACATGGAATCAGATCCAATTTGTGGCATCTGCGGGGGTGATCTTGAGTCTAATAAACACTTATTTTTGAATGTGACACGTAAAGGTTAATTTGGAGGGATTTTCAGAGATGGCTTGGTGTACCGAGAGGAATGAGTATCATTTTGAGTTCCCTTAAATGGTTTAAGAAGATAAAATCTGGTGCTACTCGGAGGAAAAAAAAGAGGCATGTCGGCGTGGCTTTGTTCATGAATCCATACTTAAAGAAGCCAAGACTTGTACCTTCCATATCTTATATGGATTTCCCCCATCTTTCTTTTACGGATGGTAGTGGGTTTATCCTAAATGTTCATTGATGTCTCATCATGTGTGATAATTAAATATACTTCCGAGACATCATTTTAGGCGTATTTATTAGTTTATAGGTCGAATTCAGCTTGATTTAGTACACTTTCCTATTCTGGGTCTTGAATTGATTATTTATTATTTTTAGAGCATATTGGGTTTAATTATTTATTTAGTGTGAAGCTTTAGAAATATATGGTAATTAATTAGAGTCCAAGTTGGTAAAGGGAGCTAAATGAAAGAAGATAAACATGGAAATTGAAGATAAGGAAGTAAAAGCTAAAAATATGGAAAAGGAAAAGCTGCCTTAAATCTGAATTTCTGCAGCTACGTCTAAAGAACTGGTGATAACTCCAAAAACAAGCCGATTTTGGAAGATTCCTATCATAGGGACGTAGGTAATTCTGTGAGGATTCTTTTGGTATATTGTGGAGCAAAAACCGACCAATAACGAAGAAGATATGCTCAAAACTGTTCAGCAGTAATTATCTTTATTTCCATACGAATTTGAGTTGGGCTTGGAGTCCACCACTTGCTTCTCCTTCAAGAAAACGAATTAGGCCAACCTATACACTATAAATACAGCCTCTTAACATTAGAAAATCATCCTCGGCCAGACCTTAAGGCCAAGAGGAAGCTGCAACACAAGAGAAGAAGTCTGGAAGGAGCAAACACCATATGTCTCCTTCAACCTTTAATTCTGTAATTCCTTTCTCTTCTTTTTTTAGTATGAATTAATTCTATTTAGCTTGAGTTTTAGCATATATGTATGAACCCTAGTTTTGTTTGACATCTATCTAATTTGATTGAATTTATGTTTTGATTTCTCTGTTTATGTGTTGGATCTATATTTTGTGTTCTTTATGGTTGCAAACATATAGGATATCCATCATAGTAGTTAGATAACCAGTATATTTGACTATAGAATTAGCACATAACATCTAGAATAAGGTTTGATCTGACAACCCAGCCTAACTAGATAGTCACTGGTTTAGTATATTGCTATTTTATCAATTGCAGGAACAGTTTGCTTAGGTTCTTATTGACACAGGTAAACCCTATTTGAAACTACCTAGCGCAATTGAAACCAAACTAGTGAAATACTACATAATTCACCCTTACATGTTAGAACGGCAAAACTAGTGGGGATTACATGCTAGTGACTCAAGCTATTTTCTCATATCACTTCTCTTTCATATTTAATTTTCTGTCTTTAAATTCTTAGTTTTACTTTAGTTAATTAGAAAATCCAATAAATATCTACTTGTCCATACTTTTATTGCGTTTTATTTGTTCTAGCTTTAATTATTTGCACCTGATAATTACATAAGATTCCCCTAACCTTCGTAGTCTCTGCGGAACGAATCTTACTTATTTTTCTAAAACTTGCATACGATCTGTATACTTGCAGAACCGTGCTCAGTCTAGGGTGATTATTTGCTCTTTATTTATATCTTATTTTATCACACCCTAGACCCCACCATTCATTAACTATGCTTAGGATCCAGGATCGGAAGGACTACTCTCAGATTTATGCTAGAGTAGCAATTTTGTATGTAGAGTATACAATTGTTTTTTATCAATACAATCGCTACCTAAACAAAAAAAGATCCATCCTTAATCCAAAGTACATACCCTTAAAAAACAATTATTTTCCTCTTACCTCTTTCCTTACATATTCATCAAAACTTTATCTTCTCGAGCCTGATATCCAAACTTCCATCATCATATAAAATAATGTTTTTAAAATCTTCTTGCTCTATAAAATAATGTTTATCAATTTCCGGTCTTGATTTTTGTCTTACTGGGTTTTGATATGGACACAGTTCTGCGGTCCCTTTTGTTTTATATTGTTTTTAGGTGGTCGAAAATAGTCGGATGTGTTATATTAAAAGTTATTGTTTGGGTAATCTTCCACTGTTAGTGTCTTCCATGACACTAACCCACCTGGATGGGTATCTTGGAAGAGTAAAGGTGTTTCAGACTGCTACAGGTCATAGTTGTTTTCCGTTAACTGTAAATAGGATCCTATGCTTGGTTCTGGATTTTTAATCCCCGTTGAAAATTCAATGACGATAGACTAAAAGACGTGGTTATTTTACTTGAATAATTACCAGCAATAAGAGATTAAGAGCCCGTTTGGGATTGATTATTTTGGAGCTAAAAGCGCTTTTTGATTAAAATTAAAACATTTGTAAAAAATATTAAAAAATATTTTGACATCTAAAATCACTTTAAGTGATTATTTTAATAATCACTAATCTAGTGCTTTTCCTAAAAGTGATTTTAAGAGTCTAAAATATTGCTATGGATCTAAAATCACTTTAAGTGATTATTTCGAAAAACAATCCCAAACGGACACTAATTCTCGTTGTAATTTGTATGTTGTCACCGTCTCTAATGTTTGTTGTCTTGGAAATTATTTCTGAAAAAAGGAAAAACAAAAATAAAAAGTTTGAGTATTTCTGTTAAGAATTAAAAATTTTACATTAAAAATATTGTAATAAATTCACGAATAAAAAACTTTCTCCATTTAATTCTTAAATTCGCATCACTTATTAGAACACAGCTCTCATCTCTTTCTCTCTGCTCTGTGCTCTCACCCATACTCAAACACCACCTCACCCCACCCTACTCCTCTATTTCTCAGCTCTTTCTCCACGCGATCTCCTCAACACTTACAAAGTTCGAATTTTACATTCACTTTTTTGCTCTCTTGTGCACTACCACAGGCACAAGCACACACATTAAACAGTGAGATTTCTTCTAGGGTTTCGCTTGAGTTGCTTAAAGGACTTGAATTAAGTTAGTTGCAATAGAAAATGTGGAGTAAGCTGCTTTTTTCTTAAGCTATGTCATAAAAAGTAATCAAGAGGTAATTTTTTTTACTAGTTCTTTTGTAATTACTGCTGGTAAATTCTGTATCAAAATTACGTGATTTGATTATATAATGTCTTGTTAGATCTGTGTTGAATTTCTATTATTTTGAGCTGTTGAGATCAGCTTTGATCGCTTAGCTAAACCGTGAGAGATCAATTAAAATGTTTTCATTATTTCTATAGAATTTTTGCTAATGAGTGAGGAAATGAGAATTAAATGAATAAATAACAAACACAAAAGTGTAAAAGTTTAAAAATAACTAGAAGGTATTCTTTTTTTTTTTGTTTTTCGGTCAGAATTTGAAATGCACCCATTTATTAATTAATATACATATAGCTACTTGAAGCAACCGAGTAGAAATTAGGAGATGACCAAATTAAAATTTATATGCAGACTTAAAGAAAATTCTGTTAATTTTGATAGTTTCCATCAGTAAGGGCCCGGTTAGAATGCCACAACTAATGTCAGAAACTGGTAATTTCTAAATTATTATATGTATAAAAATTAAAATGTTAGTAGTATTTAAAATTATAATAATATAAACTAGAAAAAAAATATTTTGTTGTATAGAAATCTTACATATACTTCATTCCTCTGAAACATTTATTTTGTTGCTAAATGAAAATTGAAAACTCATCTCCACGATGAATGGTTTCAATATTTTTATCCATATGCACATCTTGCATTATTATGCAAATTTGCCACTCTTTGAAACACATGAACTCTACTGTAACAGAAAATTGAAACAACGCTATTATGAAAATCTCATGTTTCTTACAAAATTAACCATATCTTGAGCTCTGTTACTGTTATTCGTATTGTACTGACACTATATTTTTTACATGAATTTTTGTGCTGTAGAGGACTTATCATTCATCCTGAAAAGATGCGTTCATGGTGGGGAAAGTCATCATCAAAAGAAACAAAAAAGAAAACAACAAAAGAGAGTTTTATCGACACATTACATCGCAAATTCAAGTCTCCATCAGAATCTAAATCATCTGGTAGATGTGGTAGGACCCCAAGATGTATTAGTGACACAGTTTCAGAGTTGGGATCTCTTTCACGAGCTGAGTCAAGATCACCATCACCTTCTAAAAGTGTTGCCAGGTGTCAAAGCTTTAACGATAGACCTGCTCAAGCACAACCTCTTCCACTTCCAAACCCTATTGGTCGAACAGATTCAGGATTAAGTGCTTCTGGAAAACCAAGATCTGACAAGGGCTTTAAAGCCTCATCTTTTCTTCCTCTTCCAAGACCTGCATGTATCAGACATAAACCAGATCCTGGAGATTTAGATGGTGAATTAATTGTTGCTTCAATATCAAGTGAATGCTCCATTGAAAGTGAGGATCAGCCTAGTTTAATGCCGCGTAGTCCTTTCGCATCAGCTACAGGCAGCCCTTCCAGGTAAATTCACAAAATACTAAGCCCTTAAAAGGTAAATTATCAACTGAACATATTGTATCTCTTGTGTGTTTGAAGTAAGATATTTAAAGAAAGATCTCCAGCTGTACAACAAGTAAATCTTTCACCGCCTACTAAAAGAAGACCTTTCGTAAACCACATGCCAAACCTACAGGTCCCACAACACGGTGGTGCCTTTTTCAGTGCACCAGGAAGTCCATTACGAGCTTTTAACAACGAGCAACTTAAGCCATATCCAGATTTCCCAATACTTGGATCGGGCCATTGTTCAAGTCCAGGTTCAGGTCATAATTCAATGGGAGGTGATATGTTATTTTGGCAACCAAGTAGAGGTAGCCCTGAGTATTCACCAATACCTAGTCCAGGACCTAGCTCGAGAATTCATAGTGGTGCTGTAACTCCGCTTCATCCAAGAGCTGGATGTGGGACCCCTGAAACAGGATGGCCTGACGATGGGAAACAACAGAGTCACCGGCTACCTCTTCCGCCTGTAACAATTTCAAATTCTTCACCTTTTCCTTCATCAAATTCAGCTGCTACATCTCCTTCTGTGCCACGAAGTCCTGGAAGAGCTGAAAATCTTACAAGCCCTAGTCCACGTTGGAAAAAGGGGAAGTTGCTTGGTAGGGGTACATTTGGGCATGTTTATGAAGGTTTTAACAGGTATGTATATATGTATATATCTTCTATCATTAAACTGACTATATCTTTGGTGATTTAGTGAGAGTGGAGAAATGTGTGCGATGAAAGAGGTTACATTATTCTCAGATGATCCAAAGTCAAAAGAAAGTGCTAAGCAGTTGGCACAAGTAAGTTTATTAGTATTTGCTGGATTATTTGGTTTTTTAACCAAGTAAACTTTTTACATTTTTTTTTTCCTGTACAGGAAATTGCAATGTTGAGTCGCTTAAGGCATCAAAACATTGTGCAGTATTATGGGTCTGAGATGGTCAGTTTTTAATTTCTTTGCTTGGATCTTGGAATTTAATTTCCTCAACATATGCATTTTATTTGTTTATTGTGGTGGTGGGTTAGCTGAAATATAAAGTTAATTTTCAAAAATCTGACATGTGTTGGAGTGTATATAGTATATGCATAATAAGAAGATATGTTGGTTTGGTTGTTTTTGTTTGGAATTTACTTTATTGAGTATTGGTATTGATCAGGTTGGTGATAGATTATATATATATTTGGAATATGTATCTGGTGGTTCCATATATAAACTTCTTCAACAATATGGAGAGTTTGGAGAATCAGCAATCCGCAGTTATACTCGCCAAATATTGTCAGGCCTTGCTTATTTACACGCTAAAAATACTGTACACAGGTGAATTTGTTATATTTCTTTGGTTTCTGTTTTAATATAAACTTAATTAATCTTCCTTTATTTGACAGGGATATCAAGGGGGCAAATATTCTCGTGGACCCAAACGGACGCATTAAATTAGCAGACTTTGGCATGGCAAAGCATGTAAGGGTGTTGGTTAACAAAAGATAACATGAAATAACACTTTTTTAACCCGTTCATGTTGTTTGCGTGTATAGATAACAGGCCAATCATGCCCATTGTCATTTAAGGGAAGCCCATACTGGATGGCACCTGAGGTAAATTACATATCTTCTGTAAAGTGTTTGCATGTTCATAGTGTGTGTATTTTTGTTTAACATTTGTTGATTCAGGTGATAAAAAATTCAAGTGGTGCAAACCTTGCTGTAGATATATGGAGTCTTGGATGCACTGTATTAGAAATGGCTACATCAAAACCACCTTGGAGCCAATATGAAGGGGTCTGTTATTTTTCAGCATTAAGTTTTGTGTTAATCTATCTAATGTTTTGTTTTAAAGGTTGCTGCAATGTTCAAGATTGGGAATAGTAAAGAGCTACCTGCAATACCTGATCATCTGTCAGAAGAGGGAAAAGACTTTGTGAAGCTGTGTTTACAGCGGGACCCGTATCGTCGTCCTACAGCAGCTAAGCTTTTGGTTCATTCTTTTGTAAGAAATGCTGCCACTATGGAAAAACCATCTATAACTGCCACATCTTCTCTCATCATCTCAAATGGAGTGAGTATAATTTTTCATGAATCACCACTTTCCCTTTTTATAACATATTATTCAGCCATATCCATATATTGTCTAGGGTATTGGACCTTCAAGGAACGGTCCTGCTTCAGATTCAGAAAGACTTGCTATTCATTCCTCAAGAATATCTAAATCAAAATTCAATTCAAGGTCAGATAGATCTCAGATGTATTTCATTCCCTCTCTCAAATCCAGTATTCGCTAAATTAAACTATCTGAATCTATTTTGTTGAATGTTATTAGTGATATCATGATTCCAAGAAACATATCATGCCCGGTCTCTCCAATAGGAAGTCCTCTTTTACATGCGAGATCACCTCAACACCTTAACGGAAGATTGACTCCATCGCCTATTTCAAGTCCTCGTACCACATCACCTACACGACTAACAGGTGGTGGGACCAGTACTACTCTCCCATCTCAACACCATAATAGCCCTGTGTTTGCAAACATGCCAAAGCCCTCGTATTGGGATTTAGATGGTTTCCGTGGGGTCCACACTGGGGGGACCCATGCTTACTCTGAACAGGATGCAAAGCAGTTTCAAAGACCAACTGCTTACAGAGAGTTTTATGATGGACAGTCAGTTTTGGCTGATCGTGTGAGTCAGCAACTTTTAAAGGATCATGTGAAATTCACTCCATCCCTTGATCTAAATCCCTCTCCCTTAACAGGCCGTACAAATGGGTTATGACATAGATGCGTCTTTATTCCAGACTATAGTCTTACTGTTTACTTCACATAACCTGATTTTGCATCAACAATCGAAATGAATATATATAGCCATGGAAGAAGCTCAATTATTTAGCTTCTGTTGTCCATCAATGACCCTGTTGCATATAGTTTTGGGTTAAAACTACATCGGTTTGTACAAAAGTTGAGGGCTAAAGTGTTAATTTAACATTTGACTGATTTGAAGGGGGAAAGGAAGATGGCCTCAAGTGATGGATGATATGTATAGCTGATTCTTCACCAATTTTTTTATTGTATTATGGTTGTATAATTATAGGATTTAGTACAAACCCGGAGAATATTTGCGACTCTTGTACAGAGATATTGGAAACAATGAATTGGGAATGAAATTATATGAATGAAACAATCACAAAATTTAAGCACCCCTCTCCTCCCTTTTCATTTGTGGTCTGGTCTGGGATTATAATATATAAACAACTGAGGGCGAAAAACGTAATAAGTGTGTAAAAATTCCACCCTTCAGTGAGGGAGTTGAACAACTTTTGTCCTGGTCAGGATTTTGACTTTGTTTTCTGGTCAGCATATTTTTTATATAATATTTATTATCTCCATAACAAGGCTGCCTAGAGTGGTGAATTGTCCTGTTTGTGGTGGGGATGGATTCCATAATATTTCCATTAACATGTCCTGTTTGACCCCTACTTTCATCGTTCCCGTCTCAGACCCGTCACCAGACATTATACTTTAGTCTTTGGATTTTATTCTAGATAATTTTCTTGATAGTATTTATGTAAATTTTTTAGCGTGTTTAGTAATATCGTTTTTTAATGTGATTGAAAGAGAAATAACACATAATATTAAATTATTGTTCCTTAATGTATCATAATTTGGTGGTTTTGTGTAATTTGTTGTTTTTTAATATATATGAGACTAAGTGACTAGTAAGAAACAACTAAGTAAGCTTCTAAAGGGGCCTTCAATTAGTGTTAGGTGTGAACGATCCACTTCTACTCCTATCTCTGTTTGTAAACCTTTGTGGTTCATTTGGTGGATCTACAAACACAATCGAGTTCTCCCATTCGAGTCGTGTCCATCTTGGACATTTAATTAGCACACATATTCGTCTCTGATAAACATATGTGAGTATAAAGTTTTCATGGCTTAACATTATCTTCTACAACACTTAAGTATTATATTCTCACCGGCCTTCGCTAGCAAATGTAAATCTAGCGAGTCTGTCTCAATGGACACCATCTCATATCCTCTTCCCATTACCATATGTAGCCTAAAGCCGAGGCGTATAACTTTGATTGAAAAGCTGAGCTAAACTCGCATACCCCAACAAACTCGACTAAGTATGCACCATCTATATTCAGTTTTACATTTGACCTTAGTTTCCTCCATTCAAATAATACACTCTTTGTCAAAATAATTAGACCCCTGTCACGCTTGTTTCCCTAAGCTCGGATATAATGTCCAGCCATGTTCCTGACAATATCTAGGATTTTTGTCTACTATCAAAATCCTGAGCTTGATCCCATCCATGACCTTATTAGGGGTGAAAATGCCATGCTGCCAGACCTTCGGAGTTGCACTTACTTCCGACCCCTTCTTCAGTTTTAGCAAGCTATGAAAGACCGCCAACTCTGTTGTGTTTTATTTGTATAAACCATTAAAACAATATATAACTAATGCAGAAATAAAATAAAAGTATATAAATAAATAACTTTACTTGTCAAGGCTCGGATTGGATCCGATGTCTTTAAGGTATTTAGGCCACATATAGGTGTCTTACGTTTGCTGGCTTCAACCTCCAGGATACAACGACAAACCTATTCAAAAGAAACTGACACACGAATTCTTAAGAATTTCAACGAACTTAATAATACTGTTTATTTCTATCTCTCTCTTATACTTATAATGCTTTGAAAAAATGAATGAAGAAAATGGTTTAGTTGGCCAACTATTTATAGAAAATGAAAAGGTGGCTTGCCAAATGGTGTGATTTTTCATTTTGGAGTTACGTTGTATTACTTTAAGATACAACGTTTACTTAAAAGACCAAAAAACTTGGGTTGGTCCAGATAGTATAAACCTAAGGCCCAAAAGACCAACAAAGTTGATGGTCCAGGTTCATACCCCACCTAAGGCCCAACAAAGGTATGAACCTTAAGCCCAAAATCCCAACAAAGCTAATGGTCCATATTCAACCCTACCAGGCCTTTTTTTCTTTCTTGCTTTGCTTTATAACAAAAAGAAATAAAATAACATATATTGTTTTTTTTTCCTTTTAATTTGTCCAAATTACATGACTCAATTTCTCATTCAATTTCAAATGATTTTAACCAAGTGAATATATTACGATAATCTTTACAACTTGAATAAACATATTAATATTCGAATCATTTCATTAAATTGAGTCACCGACTAACATCGTAAACATGGTCAACACTTGGGTAGAATCCCATTTGTCCAACAATCCCCACATGAATGGAAATTGACTAACCACCTTTAAAAATTATGCAAAAGAATGCTAACACTTGAGAGAGCGAGAGAGAAGCGTAGAAGAATATTACATCGAGAAAGGTAGCTTTTGGCCTTGAACCTTCTGTAGTAAGAGCTATCGGATTTACTTGCTAACTAGTGAACGTGATGTCTTGAACTATTCAGCTTTTGTGTAAACCAAGACAATAGAACTTACACAGTATACTTCCAAACATTATTTGGTTCTCACGGTTGTGTCCATTTACGGCCCTGGACAACTCCTGGTATTTAATGCAGTGTTCTAAAACAAGGCCGCCTAGCCGCCTAGGCGCTCCGACTAGGCGTTCTAAGGTGCGTTCCGCCTAAAATTTCTCTCGAAGGTGGCTCGAAGGTTCGTCGACGAATAATCTAATTGATAAACTAACCAATCAAATTAATGGGTCCCCCAAACCGAATACTACCTAGAATGCTAGCCAATGAATTACTAATTCAATCTAATCCAACTCAACACATAAGAAAATATAAAGAAAAAACTACTTGGGTTAGAGATTTTACGCGCGAGGAAAAATGAAGGTATGATTTTTCAAATTTAAGTCTAGATTTCTCGAATTGGTAATTTTTTAGGTTAATAATAATAATAATAATAATATTTTATTACTGTTATATAGTTAAATATATATTACTTATGTTAAATTGATCTACTTTAAGTATATTAGGATGTATATAATAGTCAATTCAATGTATTAGTAATGTATATTTAATGTAAATTAATATAAAATACGCCTAGGGAGAAACCGCCTAAATTCCGATTAATAGGCCGCCTAGCCATCTAGGCGCTCGAAGGTGGTCGACCGCCCTAGTAGCGCCTAGCGCCTTTTAGAACCATGATTTAATGAATAAACGTCGGAGAATTTCGCCTTTAAAAATTCTCGTAGGGCGGCCTTACCCATGTTATTCATATATGTGGTCTCTTTTCGAGAGTATTCTGCATTAATCTATCTTATGTAATCGAAGATACAAGAACCATTAAAAGTTTAACTTATCCTTCACTTTTACAAGTAACACTGTTTTTAATTTTTTCCTAGGAATGGTTTGGGGAGGTCTCCCCACAGTGCGTCGCACCAAGTTGCAATTTCATGATTCAGTTTTACCTTTGAACCTAGATTGTGGGATCTCCACTATGCTAGGTAGGGTTCCCATCATGGCAACTCAGCTTTCGTAGGCTTAAGACCCATTCCCCTGACAACACTCGCACTTGCTCTCTTTGTAGACTTTTGGTCAGTGGATCCGCTATATTATTCCTTGATCGAACATAATCAACCGTGATAACTCCGTTTGAGAGCAGTTGTCTAACTGTATTGTGTCTACGACGTATGTGTCTAGACTTACCATTATACATTTCGTTGAGTGTCCTACCAATGGCACTTTGACTATCTCAATGTATGTAGATAGCTAACGCAGGCTTTGGCCAATTAGGAATATCCTCTAAGAAATTCCGAAGCCACTCGGCTTCCTCAGTAGCTTTGTCTAAAGCTATAAACTCAGATTCCATAGTGGATCTAGCTATGCACGTTTGCTTAGTTGATTTCCAAGACACAGCTGCTCCTCCTAACATGTAGACAAATCCACTTGTGGATTTTGAGTCGGTGGAGTCTAATATCCAGTTTACATCACTGTATCCTTCTAGTACAGTTGGATATCCCATGTACAACAACCCTTCGGTCATAGTGTATCTAAGATACCTTAGAACTCTTACAATAGCAATCCAATGGTTCTTTCCCGGATTATGTGTAAACCTACTTAGCTTGCTTACTGCATGTGCTATATCTAGCCTAGTGCAGTTTGTTAGGTACATGAGACTCCTAATCATCCGAGAGTACTTCAACTGGTTGATCGTATCACCAGTGTTCTAAGCAAGATGTAAATTTACATCAACAGGTGTCTTGGCGATATTTGTGTCGCCATTACTAAATTTGTTTAATGCTTTCTCAATATAGTATGACTGAGATAGTATACTACCTTCAGATGTTCAGAGAATCTTGATACCCAAAATAACATCCGCAAGGCCTAGATCATTCATGTCAAACATACTTGAAAGCATCCTCTTGGTGAATGTAATCACATCATTGTTACTTCCAATGATTAACATATCATCCACATATAAACATACAATGACATATCCTGTCTCATTGCGTTTTACATAAACACATTTGTCACATTCATTGATCTTGAAATCATTCGAGATCATGAATCTGTCAAATTTGTCATGCCATTGCTTCGGTGCCTGTTTTAAATCATATAAATATTTAACAAGCTTACATACTTGCTTCTCCTTACCTGGAACTACGTAACCCTCAGGTTGTTCCATATATATCTCTTCATTTAGTTCTCCATTTAGGAAAGCTGTTTTTACATCCATTTGATGAATTTTGAGCTTGTATATTGAAGCTATAGAGATTAACATTCGAATGGATGATATTCTCGTGACTGGAGAATAGGTATCAAAATAGACATGTCCTTCTCTTTGACTATAACCTTTTACAACAAGGCGAGCCTTGTATTTCTCAATAGACCCATCGGTCTTTAGTTTCTTCTTAAATATCCACTTGCATCCAAGTGGTTTATTCACATGAGGGAGATCCACTAGTTCCCACGTATGGTTTTGCATAATGGATTCTATCTCGCTATTTATCGCTTTTTTTGCAGTAAGAGTCATCAGGGTTTGACATAGCCTCCTCCTTCAATGTTCGTGGTTCGTCATCTAGCATGTAAGATAGAAAGTCAGGACCAAAAGACGTCGAGGTTCTCATCCGCTTACTTTTTCTTGGTTCTCCTTCATTTGGAAATGATTCTTGATCTTGCTTTTCAGTTGGCAATGATTATTGATCTTGCTCTTCTTGAACTGTATCACGTGTTCTTTTCAAGGAACCAGATTCTGGTGTGGTCTTGTACGAAAAGGTTGTTTCAAAGAAATGTGCATTTTTTTATTTAATCACCATATTGACGTGAATGTCAACATGACAAGATTTGAGTACCAGGAATCTATATGCAGAACTGTTGTGAGCATATCCAATAAAGACGCAATCAATGGTCTTTGATCCTAGTTTGACCATTTTATGAGCAGTAGTTGATACCTTTTCCAAGCATCCCCACACTTTTAAGTATTTGAAGGAAGGTGGTTTTTCTTTCCATAATTCGTAAGGAGATTTATCTACCTTCTTGTGTGGTACCTTGTTGAGGATGTGATGTGTGGTGCGCAAAGCCTCTCCCCACAAGTTCTGTGGTAACCTTGAATTAATCAGCAAGGTAGTCATCATTTCCTTCAACGTGCGGTTCTTGCGTTCAACAATCCCGTTTTGTTGAGGCGAGTAGGGGGCCGTGGTTTGATGGATGATTCCATGTTTAGCGCAAAAATCCTCAAAATAAAACACATATTCTCCTCCCCTATCTGTTCTAAGATTCGTAATCTTTTTATTTATTTAATTCTCAACTTCAGTTTTGTATTGCATAAATGTTTCTAAGGCCTCATCCTCACTTCGAAGCAAGTATATTTGACAATACCTTGTGCAATCGTCAATGAAATTTATGAAATACTTTTTACCACTTCTAGTTTGCACAAACTTCAAGTCACGTATGTCACTGTGAATTAACTCTAAAGGTACCAAAGTCCTTTCTATAGATTTAAATGAGGTTTTTGTTAATTTTGACTCAACGCATACTTCACATTACTTTTAAGAATTGAAGTTCACATTAGATAGAAACCCGACGTTTACTAACTTATTTAATGAACCAAAATTAACATCTCTAAATCTATCGTGCCATAAATTAGGTTAGTCAAGGATATATTACTTTATCTGTTACATTTTGGTAGGTATCACGGTCATTACATTCGTCTTAAATAAACCATCACATAGGTACCCTTTGCCCACAAATATCCCACCTTTAGTGAGAAAAAATTTATCAGACTTAAATACTAGTTTGAAGCCATTCTTGCTCAATAACGAAGCTGAAATTAAGATTCCTTCTAATGTCAGCCACATGGAGAACGTTATAGAGACTCAACTCTTTTTCAGAAGTCATTATTAGAATAACGATTCCAGATCCAACTACTTTTGATGTAGATAAATTTACCATACATGAAGTCTCTTCAGTAGTTGCAACTTTGTATGTCTTGAACATACATGTCAGGTGGCCCCAGTATCCACCCACCAGTGTTTGGTATTGCCAACCAAATTTACTTCAGAAATTACTGTAGTAAAATCAATCTTATTTGATCTTAATCATGGTTGCTTGGCCTTGTTTTCCTTTCATGGAATTTCCTTTACCGTTTTCTATGTGATTTCAGCCATCTATTCCTTTACATAGATATTCATTTCCATTAAACCTCTTAGACTCCACAACGGGTCTATAAGAGTCGGGATCATGTCCCACAAATGCATTTTTCATAAGTGAAATTGTCGATCGTATGTTGTTACCAATTCCATCATTTAGGGACATATTTCTTATCTTGGTAGACATCATTTCAGTCACCAAGGATTACACAATATTATAAATAATTCAAACAAACGAATTATTCAACCTTTCTCACTAAAAGACAACACAAAAAATTAATACTTTCTTACGAACAAATGATTAAATTAATTTTAATTTCCAAGTTTTTATATTCTTGTTAGTCCCCTAAGTTTTTATATTCTTGTTGTAGAGGATCGAAGAAATTAAAGAGATAATCAATTCGCGTAAAAAGAAAATCTCAATCAATTAAAAATTCTTTAAGCGGAAAATTTTCAAACCACAAGGTTCGACAAGTATGCTGATATTAGCAAGATTGATATTAGTTGTTAAAAACACACTAATATTACAACACAATATGATGTTAGTAAGCGAGTATTTTTCTAGTATGTATACACAAGCCTAGAAATTCATCTTCTGTATTACACAGACCCAGAAATTTTGCAAAAGTAAAGTTTATGAAAACATAAAAAGAAAATGTTTTCTGGTGTATACAACGTGAATCATAAATACCTGAAAATGTTGTGTTTTATTTGTATAAACCAGTAAAACAATATAAAACTAATGCAGAAATAAAATAGAAGTATATAAATAAATAACTTTACTTGTCGAGGCTCGGATTGGATCCGATGTCTTTAAGGTATTTAGGCCACGTACAGGTGTCTTACGTTTGCTGGCTTCAACCTCCAGGATACAACGACAAAACTATTAAAAAGAAACTGACACACGAATTCTTAAGAATTTCAACGAACTTAATAATGCTGTTTTTTTATCTCTCTCTTATACTTATAATGCTTTGGAAAAATGAATGAAGAAAATGGTTTAGTTGGCCAACTATTTATAGAAAATGAAAAGGTGGCTTGCCAAATGGTGTGATGTTTCATTTTGGAGTTACGTTGTATTAATTTAAGATACAACGTTTACTTAAAAGACCAAAAAACTTGGGCTGGTCCAGATAGTATAAACCTAAGGCCCAAAAGCCCAACAAATTTGATGGTCCAGGTTCATACCCCACCTAAGGCCCAACAAAGGTATGAACCTTAGTCCCAAAATCCCAACAAAGCTAATGGTCCAGATTCAACCCTACCAGCATTTTTTTTTTCTTTCTTTGCTTTATAACAAAAAGAAATAAAATAACATATATTGTTTTTTTTCCTTTTAATTTTTCCAAATTACATGACTCAATTTCTCATTCAATTTCAAATGATTTTAATCAAGTGAATATATTACGATAATCTTTACAACTTGAATAAACGCATTAATATTTGAATCATTTCATTAAATTGAGTCACCGACTAACATCGTAAACATGGTGTACACTTGGGTAGAATCCCATTTGTCCAACAAACTCTTCCATGTACATGCTGCTTTTGGTCTGTGAAGGCTGCTTCCAGCTTCGGTTAACTCCCCTACTACCCTGTTTCTTTATTCTATACTGTTGAGGGTTATTATCAGTTCCGGTAAACACCCCTGCAAAGCGTCTTGTCATTACAGGATCCTGTGGACTGTTATCCAGGCCCAATATCAAGCCTACTGTCTACCACCGAGGCTACTAAGCATCCTTTCCCCGAAGTGCTCCATATTTGCATCTATCATGAAAAAGGTGGATCGTTGTTTCAGGCGTTAGTCTGCATCTCCCACAGTAGGCAATTCAAGGACCCCTCTTGTCAAAATATTTTTTGAGGTCAGAAGGCGTTCTCTTACCAATCTTCATAATAGATTAACACATGGACTTTTGCAGGCATTTGAGGGACCAAATTACGTCCCATTGGAAGTCCACTACTCCAGATAAAAGCACTAAAGTTGTAATATGTTTTGATTGAATACACTTAAGTTCCATTTAACCAAGACCTACTGCTCATTGGTTAGTTCCACGACTCCATGAAATAGCAGATCTTGTCCATCCAAGATATTCCTACACATTCGCGAATTTGATGTTTTGGAAGCGCTATGCATAATACCATCCCTATAGTAATTTTAGAGCAACAACCTGATCATCCGGGAGGACTTTCTGTCACAAATTTGCGAACGACGCCTTATTATAACTCATCGTGTTTTTTAGACATTAACTCACATCCTTAATTTTTTGGCATGCGCACTTTGTCCTAAGCTATTCAGTGGATTTTACTTGCTTCATTCGACGACCCCAAAAAAAATCTCGAATAATCTGGACAATCTTGTTACACACTTTCATCGATAGTTTCATTGTATGCATAATATTCATTGATATTTCACCTAAAACTGCTTGCGCCAACATTATTCTCCCAACTAGAAATAAGTTAGGAGCCTTCCAATTTAGTAGCTTACTTCCCATACTTGATTATGAAGAAGCCCCTTAAAAGAGGTATTGAGCAAATGGGTGTACCCAGGGAGTCGCAAAGGCAGAATGTACTCAGATCAACTGAAAATTATTTTGTTTGTTGCGGTATATTTTCTGAGAAATATATTAAGGACTTTCCCACACTCATAATCTGCCTAGTTTCTTTGCAAAAGAGTTGCATTACCATCTTAATCAGGTCAGTCTGAGTCTCTGATACTTCTGCAAAAAAGATTAAATTATCTACAAAAAATATATAAGAGATCAAAGGGCTTGATGGTGAAGAGGAATAAGATTTTATTCACCATTGTCTCATAAAACTTGAACAAGAATTAGATAGACACTCCACATCATGAATATGTATGATGATAGAGGGCCACCCTGACAAATACTTCTTTGGGGGATAGATGGCTCTCATGGATCCTCATTTTATAGAAATTGCACGAATTTAGTTTGCATAGCTGGCATAATATCCTCTACCCATGACAACGGAAGGACACGTTGCATGATAGTGTCCTCAACAAATCCCCAACTTAACTTGTCATAACCTTTTTCCAAATCAATCTTAACATCCATATATTTGCACTTGTCTGTGACTTTGTACATCTGATGGTCCACCTTCTGCACCATCACACTATTAGATGTGATGGATAAACCAGGAAAGAAACTATTCTAATTGGGGTTTAATACGTTCTGCACCATCACACTATAACTTTGGCCAAAGTGTAGAAACCGCCCTTTATTTTTTTGATACAAAACATCCTTAACGAACTTTTTTTTGGTCACCGTTAGCCTTTTTTTTATTTCTGTTAGTTGACCGTTAGTCAATGCCACCTGGCGCCACATCACCGACACGTATGCTCCACATAGGCGTGACGTCACCCTCAACTGAAAGTTTTTTTCCTACGTGGCAAAGGCAGTATTGTCTTTTCATTTCCTTTATTTACCCTAATATCAATTAATCGATCCCACTTTACCCTTCCCGCTTTCCCAATCCCTTTCTTCTTCTCCATTAGCTTCTTCACCTTCATTGTTCATCTCCGATGGCCGGTTCTAGAAACACGACGACATCATCTCCGATGCCTGACCCAGGAGGAATGGGTATGCTACTGTGGTTTACGATGCAAGGTGAGTACTTCTGGACCGATACGAACCCAGGACGGCGGTTTCTCCGGTGCGCGGAGTTTTAGGCGTCGGAGAGAAAGTGTTCCTTCTTCGCCAGGTTAGATCCTCCTATATGTTCGAGAGGGAGAGTGGTGATTTCCGGTTTGCTCAGGCCGTTGTCGCAGAAAGAAGATGAGATAGGAATTCTGAAATCCGTTGAAGGTAAAAATCCGAAGATATGACATATTTTTTTCTATTTTGTGTTAGGTTTTGTAGTCTCTAAGATGTTTTAGATCGGGTTCGTGTGTTTGTAGTGTTGATTGGGTGTTCTTGTTGTTGTGTGATTCTGGGTGTTATTTCTTTTCTGGGTTTTGTTTTGTTTAGTCAATGGTCTTTTGTAATAATGTATTCTGGAAATTAGAATTTCGTCAATGAGAGTTGGCCGGATTAAACTTAAGAAGTGTATTTGTTTATGTGAGACTTCGCTGTTCTAATTTTGTGTTTTGGAAAAAGAAAAATTAGACACTTAGTGGAGAAGGTGAAGATTTGACCCCGTAAATATTGTATATGATACCATATGGCCCCATATGTTTGATATAAGTGATAATATGGCCCTTTAAGTTTTATTTATCAATCCCGTATGGCCCCACATGTTATAATTTTTTACACGTATTGACCCCGTCCCATTAAATGTATGCGTTTTTTTTTATTATTATTTAGAAAAAATTATTCTTTTAATTCAGTGCGTAGTTTCAAGACAGGTTTGTGAAACGTTTTTGCATGTGTACTTATTAGTTTTCTCGGGTAGTTCTAAAAGCACATTGGGTAAACAAAACCGAGTATCAGTTTAATGATTATGCATACCCCCTTACTCTATATATACCTTTCACTGAGTAATCCCCTTAACATTTAAAATCTGAAGCGAGAGTTGTAACTCATCGTTAAAGAACAACAACGATCAAAGTGGAGCGTCAACAAGGTCAATTGGACAAGGGAGAAAAGAGTAAGTTTTTAATTTTTCTTTTATTAAATATTAAGTAATATATTTTAAACAATATAGGTTTAAAGAATCTATATATTTTATCAAATATTCCTTTTCAGGGTGTTCAATCAGATTTTCAAATACGTTTATTTTTGCTCTGTTTTTTATTATTATTATATTAGTAACTACTTAGTAGGATGACTATTTTTTAACCTTTTTTCAGAAGTCTCAGGCGTGTCTAACACTGGTCCACTGAAGAACTGCCGCATACTGAAGACCTATAAAGGTCAAATCCCAGGGTGTAGGTGGAGTGTCAGAATCGCTCCTAACGTTGTGCGCGAGAAGTTCAAAACCAAAACCGTTCCCTTACCTCACAGTGAAGAAATGATACTGGTGGAATCTAGCTCGGAAAGGGAAGACAGTCCAACACCAAAGCGGAGGAAGGTCAACAAGTCGGTGTCGATGGGGATGATTTTGCCTAAATACTTCA
Organism: Nemophila menziesii; assembly: GCA_029959085.1. Lineage (NCBI taxonomy): Eukaryota > Viridiplantae > Streptophyta > Magnoliopsida > Boraginales > Hydrophyllaceae > Nemophila > Nemophila menziesii. Next base: position 24,829,333 of record JARWIR010000001.1, on the reverse strand, counting down.
ATTTTGATGAGGACCCCAATGAGTCCGTGGCTTAAAAATTGTTGGTTGTTCGTGATTTTGTTTAAGTTGGGTTTTTTAAGTTTATGCATTTACTTTTGATTGTTAGTTGTTTAACTTTAGATTAAGTTTGGTTGGTTTTGTGGTTTTTGTGCACATTTAGTGTTGCCCAGAAAAGGTTAAGTAGACTTTATGGACTGTATTTTGGATTGTTTTGCCCAGAAGGATTTATGTTTTGGATTGTAAGTTGTCTATTTGGTATTGAATTTGAATTTTATTAGTGTAATAATTTTACTAAGTATTTGTTTTTAGTTCTTAAGTTGTCGTTAGTCAACAAAATTCTCAGACTTTATAAAAAACATGTTAAAAAACTATAATTAGACTAAGTTAAAAACCAATTTATATCAAAGCTAAGTTTAAAACCAGATGCAATGACTTGCAACAGAAATAAAAACTACATACTCATATTCATACTCGTTACTATAATAAAAATAGAACTAAAGAGTAGACACTCCAATTCAAACAAACAACTTACTACAATAAAAATAACTAAAAAGGACATACTCATCAAACTTCGTACTACATTCAACATAGAAATTAAACTTCAAACACGAATGGAAAAAGATCTTAAATTTAAACAAAGGGAAATTTAATTTTACTTTCGCGCTCCATTAACATGTTCTTCATCTGTGGCAACATCTCTGCTTGTGGTAGGGATTGATAGCTCAATACGGTTAGGAAGCCAACATAAGAAGTCACATTCCTTTATAGGATACTCTTGCAAACGATAATCCTCGAAATGACAACGAAGTGAACGAAAATACTTATTAAATTCTAATTGATTAACAGAAATTAATGCGGGCATTCCGCATTTACATACTTCAGATAATGAGTAGTTTTCAGGCGATATGTCCATTAACGGGGAAAGATTGATGCTGACCTGCTCAGTGTACTCACTTGGAGAGAAGTCGGGTACGAGTGGTGACCTAGTTGACCAATCACTCATGCTTGAGTTGTCAGCAGACATAGACATGTTAATCTTCCTATTTCTTTCAGGTCTATATGTAATGTAGTATGTGTCAATGCAAAATAGGGTTATATATAGAGTGCAAATGTGTTTAAAAAACTATAAAAGCATAAAATCATTAAAATATTACACGGGAATAACATTAAAGTCAAGATTCTTCTTACACACAACACATAAAGTTTGATAATAAAAGTTTTAGAAAACCAAACTATTGAATACTAAGTTGTCTTATTATATTTTTTCCTTTTTAACCTTAACCAAAGTTATCCCCTTACCCTTACTATTGTCTTGAACTTGCTTTTTTCTTACCTTCAGAGGATTACACTTTGGAGTTTCTTTCTTCTCTTTTTCCTACGAAGATGTAGTCTTTGGAGCTTCTTCCTTCTCTTTTTCCCTTCAAAGATGTATTCTTTGGAGCTTCTTTCTTCTCTTTTCCCTTAGAATATGTATTCTTTGGAGCTTCTTTCTTCTCTTTTCCCTTCGAAGATGTAGACTTTGGTTCTTCTTTCTTCTCTTTCACCTTCAAAGCTATACTCTTTGGATCTTCTTTCTTCTCTACCTCATATAATGTTGTTGGTTTTTGGTGATCAATTTTTTCCTTCCCTTTTGAACATGAACCACGAGTCAACAAACTTTGCATAAAAGTTGCCATATTCTTATCAAACTCCTTAAAGGCTTCATTCACCCCAACTACATCAAGTACCTTATCCTTGGCACCAACTACCTCAACTACCTTGTCCTTGTCCTTGTCCTTGTCAGATTTAGTTCCAACTCTTAGAGCATCCAAACTAACAGTCCTTCTCCCCTTGTATAAGAATGGATTTCCTTCTACTTTCCTTGACCCTATTGTAATTGATCTTGGGGTAGTCAGAGGAGTAGGGACCCTAGTGTATATACCTATACCCCTTGGTCTAAAAGGGGGCCTCTTAGAAATATTTTAAACAAAAAGGTGAAGGAGAAATTATGGAGTATTATGATTATTATGTTTACAACAATCTTATAAATATTACTTACACTAGGTTGTCCAAGTTTCTTCACACCAGTTGGTAGACAACCATCTTTAACCTCAGGAATACAGAATATATTGAACTCCACACATGGTCTTTTGTTTGGTGTAAACTGCATTTAACGATAGGTTTTTAAATTACACTTACTAAAATACAATCACATAGATGTATTAAAACACCCACCTTTTCATTGTTTGATGAAGTTTCAACCATTACTCGTTTCTTTTGTGAATCCCCAACCACCAAATTAACAGAGTCAGTAGTGCTAGCTTCAGTCAAAACACCAACTATGTTATCATCAACAACAGTATCCTATACAAATGTAAATTAAAACAATTTTAGAAGTTATCATATACAACTTTGAAATAAATAAAGGTAATTATTAATTTACCTGACTCAATGACTCTTGTTGACCTTTAATACTTGTTTCAACATCATCTTCCTTCTCTTCTTTCTTGGTTGGTGTAGCAACCCTCCGAGCTCTAGATTTTGGTCTCCTACATGTTGGGCTTACGAATTGTGTAGTTACTACAACATTGTTATCATTGACATCTAGGTGAACTTCACTCGCATCAATATCAACTTCCACCTTACTCTTACAACCCTTAACTTGAAGTTTACTACTAAAAGCATCCTCATTGACTTTGCTATTAGCAACATTTATATTCACATCACTATTTGTAGCATTCACAAATACATTATTCTCAATTACGTGTGGATTGTTTCTTAGTCTAGTAGACCTTCTCTTGTCTACCTTTACTACACTAGTGCTTAGGCTTTGAGATTCCATTGGTTTCATGTTGGGTGTAGCTGGATTTTGTTCCTCAATACCATCAACCTCAACTGGATCATTAACACCACTTTCAGCAACTCTTTGATCTTAACTTCTACGCAAACAACTTCTTTTGTTGTGACCAAATTGCTTACACAAACTACACTTACCCTTCATACCACTTCTTCCAACCCTTTCAACCTCTACTCTAACATCTTCACTCACATTAGCTTTTCTTTTAGATTTCCTCACCCTCTCCTCGATATCTTTTCCATCTGCCCTATCTCTTTTCTTTTTAGGTCTACCACAAAGCTTCACACCCTTTGGGGCTAAGACTTTTGGCCCATTTGTCTGAGGCCATATCCATTGATTGAGCCTATAAAAGACTCATAGGCTTTTTTAAATGTGCTTGTCTTAAAATATTGAGACGTGCAGGCCTCCGACTCAAGACCCACTGAGGATAGTGCAAAAATGACCTGGTGATGTCTCCCTAATTGTTCTTATTTTCGACCCTTGGGAGAGATCATTTTTTATGTTTAATTGAATATTTTGATAGACTTTTGAGTTAAAAATGCAATAATCCGGAATTCCTATTTCATTTCTAGTATTTTTGATTTATTAAACTTTTGCGCGTAATCTTGGGTATTTTAGTGAAAAGTTTGTAGGTTTTATATATTAGCTGGGAGAGAAATCCGAGAATAAAGTCAAAGATCGTGATATGGAGTCAAAGTTTGAAGACGAATCCCGAAAATAATTATATTTTGGAGCTGCAAATCTGGAAAACAGGCCAAAGATTGCTGATTTCGAGCAACTTACGAGTTGATTTAGTCGCTGACCTTTGAAGAGAATATGTTCCTTATCGAGTTACGGAATTTTAGCAAGTGATTTCAGGTCAAGTGGAGTTATAACAAATCGGCTAGAGCTGTTTTAGTGGAGGTGGTGCAGCAGTTTCGGGATTTTGGGCTTAGAATATAGGCTTGGACTTTTAATTAGTGATTTAATCTTAAGTCCAAGCCCTAATCCGTTTTTCCTCTTATAAAAGGAGCTTTGGACTTCTATTTTTCACACAATTCACTTTTTACAAAATAAAACATCAGAGAGATGAAGCAGAAGGAAGAAGAAGAAAGCTGTAGAGCTGGAGAGTGTCTATATCTCCATTCTAAGCCAAATCCAATTCCGGAAATTAGGTCTTTCTTATTTTTAATTCTGTAAAACAATATGAATTCAATTTCTTTTTATTTAGTTTTCTTTTTAATTAGTATGAGCTAATATTCATAGTACTTGAGAATGCTTAACGGGTGAATCCCGATTCTACTGAATTTCATATGTCTGAATTTGGGTTTCTGTTAAATTAAATTGGGTCTTTTACATTTTTCTGTAATTCGAGATTATTTACTGTTTTGGATCGATCAACTAAGAACAGGTGTTAGTATCTAGGCTATTCCACATATGTGGCGTGTGGATCATCCTGACGGAGGGTTTAGGTATGGACTTAATTACAGAATATAAAATAGAAACTATTTGACTCTGACGAGCTTAGTTAATTTTAGGGCCAATGTGGTAAAATTGCTTAATCATTCGAAAGTGGATCATATTTACCCTGACGGGACTAGTGACACTCTAGAATAATCTTATAGTCCACCCTGACGGGGGTATAAGGAATTTAGAATCCCGACCAATGTTAATTGACCAATTTAACCCTTAAACAACATATGTTATGAAATAGAATTAGGAAGATCCCTTGCGTTTCTCAAGTACTGTCTTCTCATATTTGCGTCTTACCTTCATTTAATTGCGTCTTAGTATTTATTTGCATTTTTACTTTAGTCTTTCATTACTTAGAATTAATACAAACAACCATTCAGTCATTATATCTTTTATCTGCTTTCTTAAGTGCAACCATTCATTATTCGATAAGCATTGTAGTTAACCAAACCGTCCCTGCGAACGATTCTAGAATCACTTATTACTACTTGGGACAACCGTACACTTGCGGTTGTGGTTCAATTACTTTTGCATTTATTTTAGAACACACAAAGGACCACCAGTCTCCTAGTAAGGGTAGAATGAACGACCATCCAAGATCCAAAAAATTATAGGGTCTAATGTACTTTTTATATTTTTATTACACTATATTTAATATAGAAAAAAATTAAATTGATTAAACTTAAACTTCATTTATATCTTTACAACTCATTCAATGTCAACCTATGCTACTTTGTACTACCGTAAACCTTAGAATTGTTTCTCTCGTGTGGTTTCTGCAACCAATAATCAAGTTCCTTAAATTCATAATTTTACAGAAAAAATTGAAAAAATTAGCTCATTTCTTGGAACTTTCTTTTAAGCTTATATTTTATATGATTATGGAGGAAAGTGTCAACTGAAATAAATAAATGAATAGTATAATGAGTATCAATTATGTACTAATATTTGTTTTTGAAAAATAAGGAATGTAACATCGATAGTTGGTTTGGTAGTTAGACTACTCTGTACAGACCAAGAAGATTTAGATCTTATTGGAATCAAAATGATTCCAAGTCCAAAGTACCCCTCATATATATTATAAAAAATAAAAAATAAAGAATGTAAATGAGTCATGATAACTATATGTGTATTGTTTGGTGTATAAAATCATTCTGGACATGTGATTTATTTTATGTTAATAATATAACATCTCACTTTTTGAAATAAATATATCCCTTTCTTTATCATTGGATTATTAATTTGATCATTGAGCGACCAAGTAATGAGCCAGATTTTCTTAAGTATGTAGCAGACATCTTTAATGCTGCTACTAAAATTTGGATGGTAGGTTGATGTTGTTAGATCCCTTTATAGTGAGGCCAAAGATGAATTCATTTTAAACCTCAAAGTTCCCTGGACTTAGCAACAAGCTAAACTGATAAAACTTTATGGTCAGCATGGTTGATGTCTCCCTAAATGTTCTAATTTTATGCCCTTGGGAGACATCATTTTTTGTATTTATTTGATTATTTAGATAGACTTTTGGTGTTAATATGCAATAATTCAATTTTCCTCTTTAGATTTTAGTATTTTTGATTTATTAAACTTTTGAGCGTAATATGGGTTGTTTTTAGTGAAAAGCTTGTAGGTTTTGAATACTAGATAGAAGAGGAAGCCAAGGATAAAGTCAAAGATCGTGTAATGAAGTCAAAAGAAGAAGAAATATCCCGAAAGAATTGAGAATTTCAAGCTACAAATCTGGAAAATTGATAAAGATTGCTGATTTCGAGCCATCTAAGATTGGATTTAGCCTCTGACTTGTGAAGAGAAAATGTTGTCCACTGAGTTACGGAAATTTAGCAATTGGAATTGGATTAATCCGAGTTGAAACGAGCCGGTTAGAGCTGTTTTAGTGGAGGTGGTGCAGCAGTTACGGGATTTGGGCTTAATTAGTGGACTTGGGCTTTTCTGATTTTCACTTAATCCTTAAGTAAAAGCCCTAATCCGATTTTATCATTATAAATAGGCATTTAGACCTCATTATTCAGTGCCTCTCATTTTATTCTTCAAATTAAATCAGCCTTAGAAGAGAGCGTCCAGAGAAAAAGTTAGAAGTAAAAGGAGAAAGCTTAGAGCTGGAGAAAGTCATCTTCTCCAAATCACAGCCAAACCCGATTCTTAATTAGGTTCTATCTTTTATTTCTGTAATTGAAGAACATGAATTATTTCTGTTTTAATTTAGTTTTTGTCTTTTCAATAATTATGAGCTAAACTTAAATAGTGCTTGAGAACGCATTAATGGGTTAATCCCCAATTTATTCTATTATATGTTTTTGCTTTTGAGATTTTAATATTTAATTCGAATTGGGTAATTAGTATTTTTCATTAATTTTCATTTTAACAACTATTGTTGACCTGATCAATTAATAATAGGAATTAGTATCTAAGCTATTTCATAAAGTGGCATATGAATCACCTTGACGGGGGGTTTAGGTACAGAAATAATTAATGAATGTAGGATAGGAATTACTGACCTTGACATGCTAAATGAATCATATGGACAATTGGGTAGTTAGGAATTAATCATTCGAAGGTGGACTATATTCACCCTGACGGGGTTTGTAGCACCTAAGAAGAGCTCCTTAGTCCACCCTGACGGGGTAAGGAGATAATCGAATCCCGACCATTATTATTTACCAATTCGTCCCTTAAACAATACATGGAATGAATAGATTTAGGTGAAATCCTAGCGTTACTCAAGTACTACATCTCTGCGTCTAGCTAATTTTATTTTCTTGCGTCTAGCTTTTTATTTGCATTATTTTCCTTTAATTTTAGTATTTTAATTATTTGCATTAGTAATAGAAAACCAAACAAACAACTATAAAATCATTTACTTTCTTTTACTTGCAATTAACTACTATCTGATAAGCATTAGAGTCAACCAATCCGTCCCTGAGAACGAATCTGTATTATCACTTATATTACTTGGGACAACCGTACACTTGCGGTTGTGGTTCTCTTATCCTTATTTACATTTTTATAGAACACACAAAGGACCACCAATGGTATACACTTGTAAAACTGGATGTATTAAAGCTCTAAGCTTATTTGTCAAGCCTGCTACTAATCCCATTTCATCTTACTCTATTGATCAAAAGATTCTTAAACAGATTTGGTCATCCCTTATGCCTCCTAAGTTCATATTATTCATTTGGATAGTCACCATGAATGCTCTCTCAATATAAAATAATATATACAATCACTTGTTCTTGAAATGTGAATGTATTAGAAAATTTTGGTGCTTATCCCCCTGACAGTGTAATATACATCCTCAGTTCTTATCGGGTGTGGGTAGTTGGCCGAGTAATATGGTATCCCTTTTCTCTTCTATTTCAGATAAGACTCAATGCTTAATAAATATAACAACTTGTTTATGGACTATCTGACATATTAGAAATAGATTTTTTGAAAATATCACTATATCTTATGATCATTATCATGTCAAGATGAGAAATTTCTATAGAGACATATTTATTAAAAGAGATGAAGTTTCAACCCCCAGGCCCCTTAAGCAGCATTAGTAGAGAATTTTCTAGTTTCTCCCTATCATTGGATTCCACCTGTCTCTGATGCCACCAAGATCAATGTAAATGCCTCGTTTAAATTAGAAAAATCCACTATTGTTGATGTTATGCATAATTGGAAAAATTACTTAACACTGTTTAGCCCAGTACATTAAGGTCACTTCCAGTTTTGAAGCTGAAGCCATTGTTATCTAATGTGTATTGAATATAGTGAAAGATAAAGCTTCGTCAAGTGTTACTATTGAAACTGACGCAACATATGTTCTTCAAGCAATACGATCTCCCAACCTTGTCTGTCATTGAAAAAGGGGCCCATTGTGGAAGATATTAGAAGCTTTGTTAAGGACCTACCCTTCGTCACATTCAAGGTCTAAAAAGAACAACTAATTGTTTAGAAGATTGGTTGGTTAAGGCTTTTTCTAATTTTATTCTTTCTTTGAATTGGTGTAATAATTTTCCTCCTTAACTTAGTAATTTTTTTATTGGATGCTACTTTTTGGTAACTTCTCGAGGGATTGGTTGAGGCCCACTTAAATTTTGATGTATATATAAGTCTTTTTTCTTTTACCAAAATTAAAATAAAATATAAGCTTTTTTGTTAAAAAAAAGACATAATATTTAGTGAATATTGTATGCCATCATGTAAGATTTTATTCTTTTTTATTATAAAGTTATTCTTATTGGATAAGAAATCAATTTAAAATTTTGCACATGGATTTTATAGTTAAAACCAACCCTCATACAAACCTTCATATAAGCCGAGTTCCTACCATCGCAATTACAAATAAATTTCTATTAGAAAGTAAGATATATGGCTACAACTCTTATGTAATGTGAGCTTATATATTTTTTTGGTGTAATTTTTTAATTTATAATTTACATGTTATAAATTACAGCTAAAAAACATATATTAAGCAAATATATTAACTATAAAATCATCAGTTCAAAGTATTTTTCCAAGATAACTAATTTTTATCAAAATCAAACTAATATAAAAATCTTACATAAAATATAAAGGGTCAATGACCCAAAAAATCAAAATAATATTATACTTGCCCCAAAGAATCATCCATTAACTTACTATTATAAGATTACATGTTTACCCGTCAAGGACGATTCCCGTTAAGGACGATTCCCATCAAGGACGATTCCCGTCAAGGACGATTCCCATCAAGGACGATTCCCGTCAAGGACGATTCCCGTCAAGGACGATTCCCATCAAGGACAAAATTTAGTTAATGATGTTATTGGGCAGAAATTTTGTCATTGATGTTATTGGGCTGAAAATAATATTATTTTGATTTTTTGGGTCATTTTCCCAAATATAAAATATAGAATCACAACTTTGTTTTTTTTTTTTTTTTTTTTTTTTTTGGACGAAATCACAACTTTGCATATGATCCTTTAATTACTTTATGGAGTGTATATATCATATTCATTTTAAATCACATGGTAAATATATCTTTTGAAGTACGATATTTAATAACATTTGATTTTGAATGGATAACTAGAAACAACCATAAGATCAAGAACATAAAAAATTATTATAAAAAAAATTACTAACAAGGTTCAATATGTTTTTTCCGATAAATAATATTAGACAAAGTTATAATTAATAAAATCATCATTACTACAATAATTTATATTTGTGGATGACAATACTAATTTTTTTCTGGATTATTTAATATTCATATTTATATCTATATTTCTGCTATGTATGGTATTTAAAAGAATTATATATATTTAAAATATGTTATGAAATTCTACAATTTTATATTCATGTAGTTATTATCAAGTTGTGAGTTTGGGACATATTTTTTTTTATTCAAATAAGAATGATGTGTCATTTTAAGGGGTACTAAAAATATTTCAATTACACTATAAGTAGAAAAATCTAAATGGTAAAGAAATTATCATATTGCCTTCGAACCTTTTCACAAATATCAACTTTTATAACTCAAACTTCATATACTAGTTACAATTACTAATTACATTTTTTTAATTATAATTTCATACTCCAGTAAAAGTAAATCTCTTACAACTCTTTTTAAATGTTGTTATATTTTAATTTAATATATTTTATCCTTATTAAGGGCTCATGTTAAAATTTTGTCCAAGATCTTCAAATTTCTTTGGGACCTACATAGATCAGTACAATGATATAATTCAACGTATTTTACATTCTTGAACAAATTCTGTGTATATTTTTGAGTGCCAACTGGATAGATTTCCTCCAATACAAAAAAGAACTGGTAGAACATAGAAGATATTGGAAATCTTACGCATCGTCCTGTTGTTTTGGAATATTATAGAGCATTGTAAATGTTCTAAAAACTTTTAGATGATCATATAATACAATGAAACATTCTAGAACTAGGTGTTATACAATAGTGTAGTATAGTACGGAAGGTAGGAGAATCTTGAAACACATTCTAGTCTTAGAGAGAATTATAGAAGAACCTACAAAAGGAGGAGAGGCATTCATTTGTAACCATCCAATAATGAAAATATTCTTAAGCAATACAAAGTTTTCCATTCTCTCTTACTCTCTTAGCATTGCATAGTTATTCTCATAAGCATTTTAGTATAGTCTTGTGCTTGAGTAGAAGAAAAGTCTAGGTCTAAAGCTGGTTGACTTAACCAAGGGAACAACGTGACTTAGATAAGTGTCGCGCGGTCGTTGGAGCAAAAGGACAAGCCCAAAAGTTTAGGATAACCCTCAATTCTCAGAATAAGGGTTGATATTACTAAAAATAGTTACCCCAAATAGATTCTCCAATTTACAATCATTTATATGGGTGATTGACTTAAACAAGTCACAACCCAACAAACTTGCCACAAATGGTCCAGGCTAAATATTTGATTGTCTTTGATAAAACTGCCTCTAGACAATTTGTCGGGCTATGTTTAATTACTTGTTGGGTTATGTTTTATTTCTTGCTGGGATGCTCTATAAAAACTTAATTTATCGGGCTATGTGTAATTACTGGCTAGGATGCGCTATATAATTTGTTGGCTATGTTTAATTACTTGTTAGGTCTGTATAATCTGTTGGATTTCATTTGGAGATCAGGTTGCGAAGAAAGCTGGATACTTGCATTGAGAACTCCCATCCAGATACATTTCACGTTTAAAGCTTTGTTCTCCCTTTGAGATTATTGATCAAGATTAAACCTTCCCATCCGTGATGATAAATGAGTATTATTAACATATATGGGATGCTTGTTTGTATCTAACTGCTTGATTAGTTCCCTGGATTAGATGTCGGAAATGTAAAGTACTTGACACAAGAATTATTTGTGTATTAATATAATCCGAAGAGAATGTGGGTGTGGGATAATTTCAAATTTGTTGAAATCAAATTTTGAAAATTCGTTGGTAGCGAGAATCGAGATGGTTTTAATCGACGGCAGAGGTTGTTGGTGCACCATTATTTTGGGCATCGTTTTGTTTATTGGTGACTAATGGCCAATTTTTTTATGGATGGGTTATAAGGGTGAAATTATGGGAGTTGAGAGATGAGATTTGAGTAGTAAAATAAGACGGTTCCATTGGTGTTGGGCTGCAAATGCGTATGTTAATGGTGAAGTGGTACATAGGGATGCAGGCGTGTAGGGTTGCAGCGGATGTGATTGTTGGATGACGACTATGGAAACTGTGACTAAAGAAATGAAGCAGGTGGGGGTGATGATGTAATTTTTTGATGATTGTGTAAGGAGTTATGGAGATGGTGATTTGCTTAGTAACGTGCAAAAGATTGTAAAGGTCATGAATTAAAGTTGTTAGCTTTAGGGGTAATGTGAGTACATCATGATTACTGTAAAAAAAGTTAGGATCTTATTAGGATAAACTATTTAGGTGAACTAGTTAGAGAACAATTTGTTGGGTTTAGGTTCCTTTAAGCAATTAACTCTTTTTATATTTATACCCACTTTACCCATGTTAAATTATTAAGACTTATATTTCAATAAGTATTAGAGATATCATAAATTTTTATCAAAGTTATTTTAGTGATCATGATATCAATACATGACCATTCTCAATTTATGTGCAAAACAAATGAGACTATTTCTTTTAGAGAAAGAGAGAGTATCCAATTGATGAGGATATTATTACCCTTGTTAAGAGGAATTGAATTCCTTGTGAGACAGAATCTGAGGTACGAACAATAACTTATTGTGAATGTAGAAACAAGTTCAAATGGTTTAAAAGGTGATATTGTAAATAGTATTCTTTCTTCGAAGATTGAAATAGTATAATGTTCATTTTTTAATAAATTGTTTGTCATGGTATACTAACACCGATTTATTTTCTATCTTCTAATTTCTCTATAACTCATTTCTTAACCCCTTCTTTTTTTTTAAAACCCACAAATCTATCTGAATCCAAAGCTCATTTGTTAACTTCTACCAAAACCGTCTTGCGGTCTTCACTACCTAGTTATCTCTTTCTGATTTTTTCCGGTTCGGATGCATTTTTTGTTTCAGGTTTGTTGATAAAAATCGAAATATTTGTTTTCGGGTTACTAGTTTCTTGTTTTGGGAATATGATGTCGAAGATTGGAGGTTTCTTGGTGCGGCATCTGCAGAATTGGACGGTTTGCCTTGTGATTTAATTGTCTTAGTTTTGGATAGCCTATGCCCCTAACGTACAAATATTTTGGGTTGTTATTTATCCGAGAAAATGGGCTAGTTACTTTGGTGAATGGGTTTATTACTTTAGAAGTCAACAAAGTTTATATGGACTTCAACCTTGGGAGTTGGCGCTACCAACCTCTATTTTCTCATATCAATGTCATGAATTGTATTCTACTGGTTGTTTTGCTTGGCAATGCTTCATTTCTTCCTGGTAAGTTTGCAATGCCTATTTCTTGGATGTACAGATTTTATTGTGATAGCATGTTAAGTTATTGCATTAGGTCTAGAGACATAAAGGGGAAAACAAATTGGATCCCTCCCAATTTACTCGTATTCCAAATCATGAATCTAATATGGATTTGGATGTAAGTTGTTGGGAGTGGTTCACAACCTTAAAAGACAAAAGATTGATACTTTTTTCTTAACCATGCCAAGTACTTGCTTTTGTGAAGAATCTTCTGGTATGGATTCAATTTTGTCCATATTTTCTACTTTGGTATCTGATTTCTTGATTAACGATTATCATATGGTTAAGGATATGAAATTTAGATGTACCGAAAGTGTGCATGCGAATGGATCTTGATATTGGAAAAGGTAGTGTTGAGCCTCAAACCTTGGATATATATATAAGGTTGTTTTGGGTTAGCAGCCTATTCTTGATTTTATAATTATGTGGTATTCCCAGAGACAACGGTGTCAAACAATTGACATTATTCAATGCAAAAAGGAGAGTTATTTCTCCAATTCTTTTGCTCACCTACCCAAAAGATTGGAAATATCAATGTTCAAGGTATATGTACTGCGTATATTATGTTCAATTGTCTTTCTTGCAACTCATACGTTGAATCTTCCAACTAGAGACCCTCACGAGGAGGTATTGAGTCATCATAGTAGTATAGTATCCATGATTTGTGATTTGGTGCCAAGAGATAATGCCATGTTCTTGTCTAACATTAAGTGTTGGGAAAAGTATATGGAGGTGATTGATCGGTTATTGAGCCTACGTGGGATTTTCAAGGCATGAGTTGGGTTACCCAACCTCTTTGGAGGATTTGATAATAAATATGATGGTAAGGTTCCTCAGATTAACCCTCCTACATTACAATACAACACTTATAAGTCATTACATGTTTAGGGAAGTTCTCTAGAGGTCATCAATCTCCTATGTACCTATCCTTCATATGGTGGAAGAAGCATAAATACCTTCATTGTTGAACTCTTGAACTATTATTATCCAAACTTGTCTAATCCAATGTAAAAGACACCTAACTTTAATTGTGGTGTGAGTGCAAGGCCATGATATCTATACAATATTGACAACAATCTATCCCAGTCTTCTCTCTTTGATTCCATCTTTGTGGCCTAAAAACTATTATTTCTTATCAATTTCTGGCATTTTTTACATGAGGGAGATATTCCTCTAAAACGTATTCTGTAGTTGATCCCAAGTATCTATTGTACCTAGCTCTATTCTTTGTATCTATTCCAATGGTTCCTTAACCAGATAGAATAGAATCATGATCAACCTCATTGTATCTATCTTAATTCATAGGTATGAAAGATTCACATACTTGTGTAAAAGTCCTAAGAGCTTCAGTATGATATGTTGCTGGTTTCCCGTTGATTCATGTTCTTGTTTTTTACCTTAGGCATGAAATTAAAATAATCCACCAAAGCACATGACATTGTCTTAATAATGAATGTGCGGTTTTCCTGTAATGATTGAAGAAAAATTAGAGCTAAGTGCAAGGGTAAGAATTGTAAGTGGTTTATTTATGCAACATTTTCTAATGAAAGGGATTGTATTGAGATTATGACATTAAATCAAACGCATACTTGTGGGAGTAATCTGAAACATATGAATTTTAACTCCACTAACTTGTATAAGAGGTATGAACAAAAATTGAGACTGAACAGGGGTATGTGAGTTTTTTATTTTCAAGAACATGTTATGAATGACCTACATGTTACCATTAGTATAATACAGGCGTACGAGACGTTTACGAAAGGAAAGTCTTTAGACGAGGTGCACTACTTAGATCAATATATCTACTTAAACAATTATTTTGCAGAATTAACAAGGGAAAATCCAGGGTCACCAGTTTTCTTAAAACTATTGAAGATGAAGTTACAGGTGAAGAAAGGTTCTTCACGTTTTATTGTCTATTGGAGCCCCTGAAAAGGGGCTTTTAAAGAAGATTGCAGGAAGGTTGCTGGATTAAATGGTTGTCGTATGAAAGAGCCTCATTTGGGAGTTATCTTGGCGGTGGTTGGGATGGATGCTAAGAATTGCATCTATCCATTTTGTTATAGCTTGGTAGAGACCGAGAACTTGGATTCTTGGAGATGTTTTGTTAGGCTATTGGTAGATGATCTAGAGATAAATGACCCATAAATGTGGTTTTCATTATCGATAATCAAAGGTATGTAATCTCATCTTTTCTCATAAAAAAGTCGTGGTAATCTGTGCTTTTATTTACACATGGGTTAGCAATAGTCATAGATGAGATGTTACCAAATGTTTAACACAAGCATTGTGTTAGACACTTGGACCCAAATTTTAAGAAGAAACATGTCTCTTTTATGCTTTAGGATAAACTATGGGAAAATGTCAGAGCAAAGTATGTGAAGATATTCACTAAGGTTATGGAGTGTATCAAAGATATAAACGTCAAAGATAATGACTGGATTGCAAAAAAAACTCCACGATACTGGACTATATCTCATTCTAGGACTAATACTCACTGTGATGTGTTGTTGAACAATATTTGTGAGTCTTGGAATCAAAAACTTTTAGATACAAGAGATTCAACCATCTTATTTTGTTTAGAGCGCATAAAGATGTATTTACTTCAAAAACTGGAAATGAGATGAAATGGGACGGTGATGTATGTCCAAAAAGTAGAAAGATAATGAATAGTAAGAATAAGTGGTCCTCCAAGTGGATGCATTTAAATGTGGGAGAAATTGTTTCCATGTAAAAGGGATTAATGGGGAACAGATTGTCATTGATTTAATCAACTTTAGATATGCATGTAGAAGGTGGGACCTGGCAGGCGCGCCATGTGTACACATGATATCATCTCTAGCGTACTTAGGTTTGGAGCTAGAGGACTACACTTCTGAATATTATAAGACGATTACTTTTGAAAAAGCATATGCCTTATTGATAAATCCAATTAATGGGACTTTGTTGTGGCCCGAGACTAATAGGCCAAAATTAGTCGTACGTAAGGCTATGAAGTTTTCTCGTAGACCGGAAAGGGTAGATTATGAGGATGAAGAGGACAAGGTGAAGAAGCTTAACAAAACTAACAGAAGAGTTAATGTGCAAAAAATTTGGTGTTGAAAAGTAAGTGTAGCTTGTGCAAGATTATTAGGAACAATAAAAGAAGTTGTTCAAAATTAAAGCAACTAAAAGATGTTGTAGAAAATGTAGATAATGTAGATAATGTTGTTGTTGAATATCCAACGACGACGAATGAGGATTTATCATTACTGTGTTAGATCTTATTTAGTTAATGATACACACAACAGGGTAGAATCAAAGTCATAAATCAAAGGAAGTTGCATATTTAAGGGTAATACAGGATGGTTTCAAAGAATTAGAAGCAAGAAAAATGCATCATATGGTGATGTCAACAATAGTGAAGTGAATATGCTTGTATGAGTGAGCTTCGTGTTAGTGGTTGTTGTAGCAGAGTTGAAGTGGACATGGAAGTGAGTGACGTTCAACTAGATATGAATAATAGCAATGTGGTTGTTTATACTTAGGTAATGAATCCAAAGGGTAGAAGACCAAAATCAAAAGCGCAAAGGGTTGGTATTCGTACTAAGCCAAACGAAGATGATGTGGACGTAGATGCTACCTAGACAAGGATCATGAGACCAGTGAATTCAAAATCAATATCCAAATTATTTAATGATATTCACCAACCATATGTAATGGATATAATCTACATTAATACCAGTTAAGTGATTTTACTTACAACTTTTTTCATGAATAGAAGGTGTCATAAGTACTACAATTAGATTTGATGAACATGTTGGGGGGTATTAACTCAAGCTAGTACTGCTTTTGAAGTTGACAAAAATGTTGTGGTATTGACTCAAACAAGTACTACAAACATAGGTAATGAAAATATTGGGGTGTTGACTCAAGCAAGTACTACCAATGGAGTTGATGTAAAGGCTACTGGTTCAAACAAAAAGTGTAAAAAAGTTGAAACCTAAGAAGAGATCCAGGGTACAAAAAGTAGATTATGTGTCAGGAAAGAGATGATGAGTATCTTAATACACAAAGACTCTTGGTTTAAATTCCTACTTGCTTAATGTCTAATTTATTTGGTGTAGTATACTCAAAACATACGACCCTCTATGCCAGTCATAAAGAAATTCAAAAGTGAAATAACTTGGATAACCTAGTGTAAGTTTTATTTTGTTAATATCAATAACTATGTACCCCCATATTTTACATGTGTGTGACAACCTACCCCGTTTTTTTGTAAATGATTTAGGACATGTCTAAGATGACACCATTTAGACCAGCTGGAGTGGGTGTATGCAGAAAGGTCCCAACTTAAAAAACAACACCAGCTTCGGTCACAATGGGTCAAGACATATACAGGGAAACCCTTGCCAATACAATGGGAAGAATAGTGTGTCTTTGGACAAACATAAATATTGTCTTAGATCTTCCAAGGAGAGAGGATAAAATATTGGTGTTACGATGGAAAATTTTGATATCTCAGGAAGAACATGTTAGACTTTATAGATAATTTAGTCGGTGTCATAAGATGTTCAAAGAGGCTCAAGTCTAACCAGTACAAGGAAAAGGAAAAAGAAGATATTGCAAAGCCTGATGCTGTTGTAAAGAAGCTATGTCAAAGTTGGTAAGGGTTAAGAAGGAGAAAATGTAGCTTTCGTGTTTCAAGACTATGGTTTAAATGTTTGAGTGTGTTATTTATTTTTCTCAAGTGCATGTGTTCTAGTACTTTAATGTATCTTTGGTGTTGTTATGCATGAATGACATTAATGTTTGTTGATGTGTAAGAATGTTTTAATATTTGTTTTGTAAGAACTTTTTCTATTTTTACTTGTTTTTACGTGAACTGAAGTACAAAATGAAGTACTCTAAAGAAAACAACAAACGAACAAAACCTACACAATAAATCAACCATCACACTGGAAAGACATGGAATCATATCCTAAGTCAAATAACTTTGGAGATACCATCTAAATAGGAAATGACATTTCTATCCTTCTCTTCTTTGTTTTATATAAGTCTCTGTCATTAAAACTTGATTCCACAATGAGCACCTCAGCTTGAGCGGTGGGAAATGACCTAGGCCTAGGGACTCGAGGAAGGCATGATGCAACTAGATGATGACTACACCTTGTTGCGAGGGGGTTGACGTCTTAAAAAACCTTGGTTGTTGACCTTTGGTGTTTTCGTCTATAAAATAGAATGTCAACGCTTGACGGAAAATACACCTCCGTAGAGAACGGATCGTACGTAGCAAGAGTATAGTAAGTAGAGTATCATATCCATAGAGATCAGTGCGATACTTGTATTTTATTCTATATAAAATGTAAAGTTTATAATCTAAGAAAGAAATAAATGAAAATAAATGGATATTTATTTGGTTTTTGTAATATTAACTATTAATGAAATGGAAAGCAAATAGATTAACAAGGAATGATGATTACACTGATGATTAAATTAAAAGAAACAAGAAATAAAATAAAGGATTAACTCGATTGAGATGGATGCTTGAGGATATTTTTAAGTAATTTCTAATGACGTTAAATGATTTTTTTATTCTATCAGGATGAATTGGATTTAATATTCACATTAGTCGAGAAACCAAGCCACTTTATCCCCTATTCGGGCACCTAGAGCATCTACCTTACACACCATCCGGTTATCCGATGTATTAATTTACAAAACCCAAAGACTACCTAGCGAGCAAGGAACCCACTCGTCCAAGGAAATATGCGTTCAAATATTAAGTCCGTAACCTCGCCCCCGAACAGGTCTTAACTAAGTTACTAGAGTTTTTGCCACTTGGCCAGAAGACAAATATAAGAACAATGGAATTGAAATTAATCACTACCCAATTCATTAAACAATAATATATGTCTTAAATGAAATAACATCATCAAATAACTAAGCAAACGTCATTACATTAACATCTTCAAGCAATAAGAGTTTTAGCTAATAATCAAATTAACAAAAAATAAAGAAAAACGAATTAAAGGTAAAGACAAAATCATGTTTAAAATAGAACATAAGCTATAGTTACTGCTTACAAGAAGTGGAAATAGTGAATGATTGAAGTGGAATGGAAAGGTTCATAGACAAAAACCTGTCTCCTCTCTGCTTCTTCTCCCGTTCTCTTCCAGATGATTTAAAATGTTGGAATATGAAGTGTATGGATAAAATGGCTGAATATGAGCTTATATATCTCGCCAAATTCATTTGGGCCCTTTCTAATTAGGTTAAGATGAGGTCCAACCCGTTTGTGGAAGCTGTAGGTGCAAGCTTCGAGCCACGGGAACAGTTTTTTGACATAACTTCTTCATCTTAAATCTGAATTGACTTCCGTCATTTGCCACGCGACCGTAACTTCAATCTCTTTCCAACCAACTAGGGGTCAGGTTCAGAACTCTTCATCAAAAAATCGTGGTGACTCCATCTTTACGGTGCAAGACTACTCCAATAATTGCTCTAACTTCCTGAAGTGGCTTCTAGCTTCATTTTCACTTTGACTTGGAGTATCTCTTCATAATTGGGCTTCTTCTCTTCATTTTGGACACTTCTATTAATCATGTACCTAAACTACACACTAAACACACCTTTAAAGCACAAAAATCTCTATAAACAGCAAATAGTCCAAAAGAATGAGGAAAAGTGCAATATAGAAAAATATAGGGAAAAATACCTCACTTAGACCCAATAAATTCCTAACACAATGTCTCTATTGTGGATTTATTTGTCACAAAAATAGAGATACCAATTGTGTCTTGGGCTCGATCCTCGCAACAAAGTTTGAGTTAACTATTTCTTCCCCTGATATTTCTGGAACAACATGATAAATAAAACTAACATTAGAAGATAAGATAATAAAAACTAACATTTGTATATAAGCTAATTCAGTGTATAAACTATTTTACCTTATATATTATATTTCTTACTCTTTGAAACAATACATATATAAGTGATGTCTCCATATTTGTGATGAATTAATATATTCATGAGACATCATTTTAGGTGTATTATATGCTTAGTTGAGAGATTTTTCGCTATTAATTGTTAGTTTCTCAATTCTTACCTTGTTTTGGGTATTTGTTACATTTAGAGCACTTTTAGTGCAATTTGTATGTTAAATGTGAAGCTCTTAGGTACAATGATGAAATTAGATGTCAAATCAATGTTAATGAGTTGAGTAAAGAAGATCCAAGGCAAAATCAAGAGTTAAAAGGAAAGAATTTGGTTTTGGGAAAGTGCAAAAGCTGTCTAAAGTTTATGTTAAGCTGTGAAAACGTGTAGTATTTCCAATGCTGCATAAAACTATAGAGGAATTCGAATGAGCCCTCTTATATTTGTAAAGACTTCGAATTTCAGTCGTTTCAATACTAAGATCACTGGATTTGGAGTTGTAACGAAGGAGTTTTTGATTTTACAAACTTCAAAGGTCAACCTGATCCTATTATTAGTGAAAACGAGTTTGAGTTGAATTAGGACTCCAAGACTTGGCTCATGACCTAGATTTTGACCTAACACCTATATATATGACTACTTACCTTTAGAAACATGTCCTTGCTCAGTACCTAATTAATATTACACACACTTACAGATCATCTAGAGAAGCAAGTTGACTTGTAGAGGAAGACAAGAAGTTGGAGAGTCACAAACTCCTCTTCTCCATCCTTTCACTCTACCATTAAGGTAATTTATCTTAGATTATTGGCTTAACCATGTTTGTAAGGTATTTTATCTTTAGTTTTATTTATTTATTTAGCCATGAACTAATTTTCCCATAACTGGGTTTTCGCTATGTATAATCCTTGAAATATATTTCTATATTCTATGTTATTTGGGAGAGTGACAGTTAATTGATTAGATCTTTTTAATTATATATATGTATTATGTGTTAGCCTTATTCCAACCCTAGATCTTGCCAATATTAGACTGTTCTTAGTAGTCGGGTTGTCACCCTGGCGGGGGATTCAATTATAGAGAACACCATATAATCGTCTAGTGTGTGGTATTGATCCTGACCGGCTTGCCTAACTAGATAGTCAATAGGGTTAGATTTCCATCACCGATCTATGCGCAAGGTCCCCTTACCCAAGACCCTTAGTAGTGTTGAGGTTGCCTTCTAAGATACCTTGGCGGGAGTTAGAAGGATTATAGAATCCTAACTATTTATATTTTCTCAAATCACCCTTATAATTAGAATATCGATTTAGGAAGATCGGTGCATACTAGCAGACCTAAGTTATATCTCTCATCCCTATTCTATTGGTTTAATTATTTGCATTAGTAGTTTAATTTCTTATCGTAACACCCAATAAATATTTATCTGTTTATTTTTCTTTTAGTTTAAACAATTAATCTCTACTACGCTTTCTCATCTAAACACGAGTCTGAGCTAACCAATAAATCCATGAGAACGAATTTTACTTATTAACTATAAATTGCGAACGATCTGTGCACTTGCAGCGAGTTTCTCGTAATGTTATTAGGTCTGTGTTTGTTTATTATCATCATTTTATCACACATTTCCGAACACCAATAAGTTATTTTAATGTATACAAACATAAATTACTTAGACTACATAATGTATGTAATACATTAGTTAAACTATATACGGATATAATACGTTACTTGATCTATATAAGGTATATAATACATTAATCTATATACAATATATAATACATTACTTACTATATATACAATATATAAGTAACTTACTTTCTTCAATATCCTTAGGGTCTGTTTGTATTTAGGAAGCAAAAAAATAATTAAAAAAAAGAAAATTATAAAAGAAAAGAAAGGAAGAGGATTTTTTTGTTTAGATTAGAAATTTTTATAAAAAAAGATTCATAAATGATTTTAGAAACTTTTTGTGTGGATTGAAAAGAAATACAAAAGAAATAAAAATAATTTTAGTAGCTAATTATTAACGAAATTCCTTTCTTTCCATTTGACTCTAATTTAGAGTAATTATAAAAATAGATATAAGAGTGATTTTTGGAATGACTTACTTTTTTTCTTTTATAAATTTTTCTAATATAAACAATATAAAAAATAAAAACTCATTTCTAATCTATTCCTTTCTTTCCATTTCTTTCAATCCAAACAGACTCTTAAAAGCAGTTTTACTAGCCATGTTCCCTCTTCTAGTTTTACTTTGAAACTAATAAAATGCTTGCTTGTGAATGATTGTGATAAGTTCAGGCACTAGACAATTTATAGCTAGAAGAGGTTAGCCTTTTCAATACTACAATGCATGTTTTTAATTAGATTTTTTTTGCAAAGATAATGATTACCAGTTCAAGTGAAAACCAAACCAACCAACAAGATTATTTGACAAATTAAATTTAAGTTTTTAAGTCTTACAAAAGTAACCTCAGCTAACCAACTAATTAAAACAACATTTAAAGTCATACACTAAAAAAAATAAGAGACATTACAGTCATTTATTATAAAAATAGAGGGAATTAAAGTCATATATTCTAAACATAGAAGGTCATATTATCCCCGCGTACGAACATAAAGGGCCACATTGTCATCGAGTACAGACATAACTAGCCACATAGTCTCTCCACTAAGTTTGAATTCACAAATTACATCAACAAACACACGTTTCATTAATGACGACTTAGATCTAACTAGAAATGTAGACAACAACATCGATAAATCATACATAGTTTGCAAATATTCTTAAATCGAACACAATAATGATGTCTCCCGTTTTGTGATAGATAAATACCCTTAGGATACATCATTTTAGGTTGAATTTAGACTTATTTGATATATTTATAGTCATATTTTGCTATAATACACTTTCTTCCTTTCGAGATTGAGATATTTTAGAGCTTTTGTAAGTTAATATATTTGTTTAGTGGGAAGTTATTAGGTACATGTTAGATAGGAGGCACCAAGATGAAGATAATAAGTGAGGTTTAAAGTATACGATCAAAAGAAAGTGTTAAGTGAGCAAAAAACATCACTTTAGTAAAGATGGTAGAGCGTTGAAAACTGGAAAGTCGTCAATTCTATCCCTTCTTGAGTTTAAAAGGTGTAAATTCTAACTTGGTGGTTAAAAAGAAAAAAATGGACCTTTGAGTTAGCAAAATTTAAGAAGTGGTTTTAGTGGATTTGGACCTACGATGCAAAAGTTACACATGTTTTACTGGAGTGGTGTACATCAAAGCAGGATTAATAAAACAAATTTGGGCCCTTAATCATTTAATTAAGCCAAAGGTGGACCTAATCCATTTTTCATCTCTATATAAGGCTTCTTAGACATCTTAATTCAGTATGCTTCATATGTTTACTAAATTTCTTAGAGAGGAAAAGCCAGGGGCGCTTGGAAGCAAAAGGCTAGAAACTGGAGAAGTATTTCTTCCTCCACAATCATCCCAATCATTCCAATTAGATTATTCTCAGTTTTATTTTTGTTTTAGGAACAATATATTCTTTTAATTTCCTTCCTGTTCTTATTTCAGTTATGAGCTAAACATCAAATACTTGAAAATCACGACATGGGATGAACCCTAATTTATTTATTTAACGTTCTACTGATTTGGGATTATTTTAATTTAAATTAAGTAAAAGTATTTTGTATTGCTTATAGTCTTGCATTTATTTACTATCATTAACTTAGCTAATCAAGGACAGGTTTTAGTAATTAGGCTATTCGTTAGTGGCGACGATCAACCAGAAAGGGGGGGGTCTAATTACAGAACTCGGATATAAACGCGTGATGTTCGTTATTGAGCATGTCAGCCTTAATTAACCACATATCCAATTGGGTAATTTTTTAATCACCTGAAAGTATCTTTATTTTTGCCCTGACGGGGTCAGTAATACCATAGGATTGCCTCCTAAGTCTACCCTGAAGGGAGTTATGAGGATACTAGAGTCCCAACTAATATAAAATACCTACTTTACCCTTAAACTAATGCATTAGATTGTAAACTTAGGTGATTTCCTAACGAGACTCAAATATATTTCTCATATTTGCGTAACCCCTTTTAGTTTAATTTAGCTTAATTTCAATTCTTGCGTTAGTAGTTTATTAATAAAAAACAAAACAAATATCTCTTTTTATTTATCTATCGCAATTACTTGTACTCTTCTTTATAAACACTTAATCCTAATCTCGTAATCCCTGTGGAGATGAAAATCACATATTATCTATCTACTACTTGGAACGACCCATAGACTTGCGATTAGTTACTTCTCTTCTTTTGTGTTGAATTATATCACACACTAGGAGCGAAGAAATAAACATATATGGGTGAATTATATATAGGGTCTTGGAGACCATCTTTCTTCTCTATAGAGTATAGTCTAAAAAGTTGTTCTTCTTAGGGACCTCATTTTTTACAATAGTCTTTTCTACCCTTACTAACACTAAAAGACAAAAAAGTGTGATGTCACTGTTTCTCTCTCCACTACCTACCACTACCCACCTACCTCCAACCACCTACCACCGACCACCGACCACCGACCTCCGACCTCCGACCACCAGTCACCGGAAAATATATAGAGTATCGTAAAAACATAGGGTACTCTATATATTTGTTGAGTACTCTATAAATTTGCGGAGTACTCTCTAAATTTTTTCGAGTGCACTAATAAAATCTCGGAATACTCTAAGAAAAACTCTGAGTACTCTAAAAAAAATCTCGGAGTACTCTAAAAATTGGTGAGTATTCTATTAATTTGATGAGTATTATTAAAAAAACAAAGAATACATAGTCCAAAAAAATCTTTATTCATCTTTATTACACAATTTTGAATAAATTACAAATTAATATACAATTAAAAATAATAAAATAAGTAACCTAACTACCTTGACCAGATCTGGTCAAACCAGATCTGAAAAAAAGAAAAAAAAACTCATGCGTACATAGTACGCCACCAACACCCAGCTTCTCCGGCGAACTAGCGGTCGAAGGAGGCTCTTCTCCAGCTCCGGCACAACCTCCGTCCAAAAAGAGCTGCACCACCACCACTCCACGTCTTGAAGACAACATCGCCACCGCAAATGGAAGGTAAAATGGCTGCAGTGGTTCTCTTCGCGCAGCAACCAACGTTCAAGCTCAACCACCATAACACGAACACCACCACCACCACCACACGAACACCACACGAAGAAAGCAGAAACCACCATTACCTGCATCATCCATGCTCACCACCACCAACAGTTCGAGCTCACCCCCACCCTCGCTTGAGAAGCTTCGCCAGATCCGCTGAGCTCGCGTGACCATAACACCACCATAACACCAGATCTGGAGAAGCTGAGATCGCGTGACCATAACACCAAATCTGGAGAAGCTGAGTTCGCGTGACATTTTCTCCGGAGAAGCTGAGCTCGCGTGACATTTTCATGGCTGCTCGTCGAACAAGGAGGTTGCTTCGTGTCTGCAATCTGTCTGCAATCTTCATGGTTGCTCGTCGAACACGGAGGCTGCTCCGATCTCGGCACTAGAGTTCCGTGGAGGTGTTATGGTGGTGGTGGTGTTTTGGTGGTGGTGGTGGTTTTGGAGCTTCCATTGCCGATCTAGCTTTTTAGGAGAGAGAATAATGAGCTTTCTGGAATAGTGAAATGTTATATTTAGTATATATAGGAAAAAAACAAAAGAGGGTAGTAAAGTAATTGGGGTTTTGGGTTTCATGTGTTAAAATCTTGTTGAGGTCTTTAGTAAGAAGAGACTCCTAGTGGGGTTGCTATCTCGAAGAGGGGGGTGTGTTCAAGACCCTAAGTGACATTTTCTCAACATATATTTTGAACTTGAAACAACACCGAAACAAGAACAATCATCACAATAACAACTAATAACATCATAGAAAGCAAATAACATACTACTCGAGCTCGGAAACCATCATAACCATTACGAACCCTAACATAAATGCACCATTAACGTGCCAAATCCTTATAGTTCAACCTTCATTCACCTTCAACACGTGAATCTTCTTTTCACTCCTCGAAAAAGTCCTTAGCAACCCTGTAATCACCTTCAAGCCTCTCATACATATTGGTAGATCTACCCATCTTAAGAACAAACACTTCTCATTTGTTGATCGGAACTTCTCGCAACCGACGAACCTCCCTTCAGGATTTGCAGGCCTCCACGACGTCTTGAGCTTGCAAAGGACACGCAGTAGCAAGCCTTATCCATTTTCTTGGGGTCATCCATCAAACAGTACGTCATCGTATTTGCAGATTGAACCATGGTGATGAATAATACCACTTGAGAAAGGGGGATGAATCGGGTAGGGTAAGAGTAAAGCGATGGGATGTCTAAGCCTGATTAGAAATTAAGGTTAAAGGGGTAAAAAGGTGTGATGCCCCTGCCACGGTAGAAATAACGGTTTAGCTGACGATGAAATGGCACTGAGGTGGATGTGATGTGGCGCTACATGGTGTTAACTAACCGTTATCTAATATAAAATAGAAAAAACGCCAACGTTGTCACAAAATACTTAAGATAAGGGTCAATTCTTTCGTAAGACCAGAGTCCATGAAAGCCACATGCCATAAAGATAAAAAGTCACAGCGGGGAACCAGTTGGGTTAATTCAATTAGTCAAAGTCTTTCTATTTCTTCTGCAATTAAAGGGTGTGTAGTGAGAGATACAAGAATCAATTCTCTCCCTGAACATGGGGAACCTAGTTCTGATTTATATGGAAGTATACATGTGAAGGCGTGCATATTTTTATGGAATTAGTCGTGATACGAACAAACTGACCAATATCACCCACATAACAAACAAAAAAAATACCACGGCTAGGCTTTCTTCTAAATTAATTTCCAAACCGCTTATATCTCGTTTATAAGAAAAAAAACATATTGATTTTAGAATAATGTTGGGTATCACCCAAAACGTGATCACCCAAATATCACCTAAGTCCAATTAAAATGTTTCTCTTTCATGATTACATTTTTTCTTTCTCTTATATAAAACATTTTAATTAGACCATTTATGAAGGTAATATTTGGATGACCACTTTTTAGATGATACCTAGCATTACTCTTAGATTTTATTGATTTGCAAGCTAAAAGTGAAGGATATTGTTGGACGTCTTCACAAACGCATAGGATTGTTGGGGCATAGGCTAGATGAATAAATCCAATACGCCAAAAGTATATTAGAAAAAAGCCCAAACTACCACCACAGCCCAAAAACTGAATTACCAAAACCGTACCAGACAAAAAAGGAAAAATCCATCGACGTATATGTAAAGATATAAAGAAAGAATCGGTTAATTTCTAATTATTTTTAACTTTTTCCCTCATTTGCTACTCTGTAAACCCTAGTTTCTAATTGCCCTTATCTCTCTTTAATCTGCTAACTCAGCTCAGCTACTTCCGGAAGCTTTCATTCCCTTCAAGTATGTTAACCATTCACTATTTATTTTTACTACTAATTTCTGTAAAGTTTAAATTTTTAATTTTTCTAATTCATTGTTACTTTAATTTGAACTTAATTATATTAGCATTATCGTTATTATATAAAAAGTATTGGATTAAAATTAGAAGCTACACTGCTGATTCTAGTAATTTAATTATGTTGAGTTTTAGCTAAATTACACCATTCATCCACGTGTTAGGCAAAATATCCAATTATACTCGTGCTATGTTATTCCAAAAATAGCATATTATATAGCCCTCTATTTGCAATGTTAATGTATTACATTTACACCTGGGTATATACAGCTACTACGTCCAGTAGTGCAATTAACCTTTAGCTGAAGATATGTGCACTTAATTCTACAGCTGAATATAAGTTCGGTGCACGAAACTTACGTGTTAACAGAGGAATCGTAGTTCTTAAAGTTCAATGCGCGAAACACACGTGTTAGCAGCTAAAAAGTGCAATTAATTATATAGCTGAAGTGCGTTCGGTGCACGAAACTTACGTGTTATCTGAGGAAAGGGCAAGAGTCAGCTTATTATAGGCTCTTTTACCATACATTTTTAGAAAGTTTGTTTCCCGGGCTCAAATCTTGTCCTCCTTTTATAAAAGTTTGATCCTTTTCCTTGAATGTTGGAACTAAAAGTGTTCAAAGTAGCATTTTTAGGTTGGTGAGTGAGCATTTGTACTTGGGTACTCATCTAAATTATACATATATACATATATAGATCAACAAGATCTTCTTCATTTATATATGCTCTCTGCTATTGAAATTTATCCTGGATCCTGTTCAATATAATAGTGTGACTTTCAAATAAGGAAACTTTAATTTTCCTTGAACCCCATATATAGCAATGAATGTAGCATTAAAAGTATCAAAATCTTTATTTTGACTTTGAATTGCAGGCTCATAGTTTGCTTCAGTTATTAGATAGCTGTGCATTTAATAACAGAGTTTCAAGCATCAAGAGCTTCCCAAGGAGATGTTTTTACCTTTTAACTTGAAGCTTAAAGATGAACTATTAACAATATACAAACTTTCTGCTGCTTACTAATTTTTACTCTGATCACTTGTATTAAAAGAATCCATGGCAATTGTGAAACCAGAGGTACATTAAATACAGTTTTTGAACCTTTTATAACAGTAAAAATGGAGAAGAAAATATTAATTTTAGTGTGTGTTTTCATGTATGAAGATGAAGTCATACATATGGCTTCAAACAAGTGATGATTCAATTCAACAAGTAGAAGAAGAAGTTGCAATGTTTTGTCCAATGATATGTCGAGAAGTCCTTCAAAAGGGCATGGGATCCTCCAAAAATAAAGCCATATCCCTTCCTCAACGAGTCAACCCTGCTAGTATGGGATTAGTACTTGATTACTGTAGGTTTCATCAAGTTCCAGGCCGTTCAAATAAGGTTAGTAAATTAATTTAATCAACTTCTCACTCTTTTTCCTTTATATATTTACCTTTTATAATACAAATTATCCAGGAGCGAAAGACTTTTGATGAGAAGTTCATAAAATTAGATACTAAAAAGTTGTGTGAGTTAACATCTGCTGCTGATAGTCTCCAATTAAGGCCTTTAGTTGACCTTACAAGCCGAGCTTTAGCTCGCATGATTGAAGGAAAATCTCCCGAAGAGATTCGTGAAACTTTTCATTTACCCGATGATTTAACAGAGGTTTGTTTCTTATTTCATTTTTTTTAAAAATATTTTAATTGTTTTTACACTTACTGTGGTGGTTTTGTAGGAAGAGAAGTTGGAGCCGTTGAGAAATTTGACTGATGATCCGCGTATACGTCTTTTAAATCGTCTATATGCAAAAAAGAGGAAAGAGTTAAAAGAGAAAAATAAATTAAAGGTGCATTTTTTTTTTTTACTAGCCAAACATTATTGAAGTGTAATTAGAACGAGATGATAAATATTTTTAAATTTATTTTTGTTCAGAATGTTGAATATGACGAAGAGCAGTGTGTGGATGAACGATCAGTTGATGATCTTTTATCATTCATAAATGGTGGAGGAAAAGGTATGTTTAAGAGTTTTGAATATTTAAAAATGGGGTTATGAACTATTTAAAAGCATTGTGATTGGTAGATTCAAAAGGAGGAGCTAATAAACCAAGTAAGAACAAAAAGAAAAATCGTCGAAGAAAAGATCAACCTACAAGTTCGTGTATTAAGGAAAATGAGACCCATAATAAAGTTAGTATTCCACAACTCTTTCTCATTCACTTGAGGGCTTATTGGGTTGATTTTGATATTATTTGTCATTTGTCTGTTCTCGATAAGAAATCTCTTGCTATTTAGGAATCAAATGCGGACCCTACCAAGTTGGAAAGTTCGGAGCCTAAGCTTGACTCTGATGATGACGAGGATGATGCTATTGATGATGAATTGGATCCTGCTATGAGGGAAGAAATTGACAGGTTTGATTCATTTAATTACAAATTATTTAAATATTATATTGAAATTAGGTTTGAGATTTATATATTTGGCACAGGGAAGTGGAGGATTTTGCGAGGAGATTAAACTCAGTTTGGCCAGAAAGAGTGGAGGAAATAGTATCATTGGGTCAGGAAAAAAGGCTTGTGCCATTAACCATAACTGGAAATGGTTCACTAAAGCGATGATTTAATAATTTCATGGTTCATCTTTGGTTAAGCTAAAACAACTTTGCCTTGGAGAAAATGGTAAATTGTAAACTTTTGATTCCAAAGATGGATTTTCCCCACTACCTAGGGCAAGGTGATGAAATTTGTGAAAGAATAAAAGGAGGGAGAGAATTATGCAAGTTTCATAGCTACAACAATTATAACATTTTAAATGGAGTATGTTGTATAACTTTGTTGATATGTTTCTTATGTTTTTAAACTTGATGGTGTTTTTAAATTTCAATTAGTGAGAATCTTTTTAAGTATTGATTATTACCTTATTTATGATTTAGATTAGATGTTTCAGTGTGTGTTAGATGTGTACAATAAGGTGTATTTTCTTGTGAGTTGGGTTGGTTTTACAGACGTAGATGATAAGTGTAAGGCAAGGAAATCTTGAATCAGCAAATTTTGTTGACAGAAGTTCTTCCTTACATGCTTTTTTTCTACATATGGTAGTATTTTACAAGAGGGGTACTTTAAAGTACTTAGCGTCTAGGTGTTACTTTTCTTTATTTTTAATTCTTTATCTTGAACTTGAAAGTATACATTCCATATAAACTAATAAATATATCTAACACGCAACATCCTTTTTGCTAGTATTACTGATGGCTAAATATAACAATTGTAGGCAGTTTATATTTATTTTTTTTGATAGTAGGCGGTTTATATTAACATTGGGCTATCAAATTACGCCCCAAGAAGGTCAAGTATGCTTGGTAATGATTGGTTATGGTTTAAATCATATTGAAATTTTCAATTAAAAAAGTGAATGCGGTGTACTTAGTGGTTTGTCACATGGATCCACATGATTTTAGAAATTTGAAGATTTTGAATAAAATTTTAAATTAGACATTTATTACAATGGGATCAATTTATATTAAATGGGATGGATAAAGACACCACTCCCATTTTTTTGAGATTATTTTACTTATATAAGGTAATTAAGGTTTTTAAATCGCTTGACATTTAATATAAAAGTTAGATTTATTTTAAATTCATAATTTTAATAAAACTTACTAAATTCTAACATAATATTATAAAATTTTATCGAAAATCTTTCTTATAAATCATCACACTTCTAAAATGTAACAAAACTATAGATATTAACATAATTTATATTTATAAAAAATAATTATCAATATAGGTAAATTAAGGACACTCTTATATAATAATAAAAAGACAAAAATAAGATTCAATTAGTTTACAATAAACAACGATTCTCACTCAAAAGGAAAACAAAACTAATTACTAAAATATATATCACAACTTAAATAAAAAAACATAAATTTAAAAATAAAATATCAAAACATAAAATTTGCATTTAATCTCTCTCTCTCTCTCTCTCTCTCTCTCTCTCTCTCTCTCTCTCTCTCTCTCCAATTAAGGCCACCATAACCTTGCCTCACCACCACTCGTCACACAACGGTGGTATTTTCTCACCGTTCAAACTACTAGTCACACCTGAACTACTAATTAAACACACATAATAAGACCACAAAACCCATACATCGTCGCTGATATAATCTAATTTATTAAAGCATCTAATTCTTACTTAACTCTTGTTAGCTAGTTGTGTGTTGACTTCGTTAAAGGTAAGTCCATGACAACGCATTATTCGCAAGTGATTTTGAGCTTTTAGGGTTGAATTTCGAGTGTTTATTGAACTTAATGTTAGTTTTGAGACTTCATTAGTTACATTGATTTTGAAATGAATTATTGGTGTTGGTGTGGAATTTAGTTGATTATGAAAGGTTTGATGATGAGTTTGAATGTGATATTATTGAACTGACCAAACTAGGATAAAAACTAAAATTCTGATGTTGGTTTGATGACTTAATTTTGTATATTATATGCTTTATTTGGAAGTTTTATCTAGGGATTTGTGTTATTGGCCTCAATGGGAGTATCGAGGAGCTTGGTTGATAACTATTGGGTAAAGTTTGTGCTTTTGTATAAAGACGACTCCTTTTTCAGCAATGAGAAAATCCTCGAGAAGAGTATTTGAGGATGAAAATCACAAGAGATGGCATAGTATTGAAAGTGAAATTCTCTTCCAAATAACAATGATTATCTTGCTTTGTTTAATGATATGTTGAGCATAGAAAGAGAAAAATTCTTACTTTAGTCAAACGATGACTTTGGAGACATGTTTTTCTCAAAAATTATGCTCAGTCGGGAAGCTTGATAGATGCATCAAGTATAATTAGCTACAAGGTATCTTTTTCTTACTTAGAAATTTGATAGTTGTGTTATATTTACTACAAGATGGCTAATTACTTAACGATTGAAATGTTAGCAATCAAATTATATCAATTCATCTATTTAGTAGAGTAATTTTATATTACCACTGTGTGTGTAATCTTTCCGGGAATATTGTAAATAGAGTAATACTATATACCAATATTAAATAAATAATTTTTTAGCTTACTTCCTTTATATATATATCCATCTCCTTGATATTCTCTCTTTGTATTTCCTTATCAATTCTTGCATTTATTGCTATGTTGTTAATTTTGCTTTGAAATTTATCAAGTAGCTCTCAAATATTCAGTTATCATTTTTAGATATTTCAGGCATAAAGCCTCTATGAAACTTTTGGATAAACTCTACAAGAAGAGTGGTGTCTTGTAGTTTAATCCAATGGAGATTTTTAAGGTAATAATGCATTGTGTAGGGGTTAGACAAAATGCTACTCGATGTTGCTTACCAGCCAAAGAACTGGCACAAGTTTTTAACAAAGTATTCTTCATACCTAAGTTATGAGAGAATTTGCAAACATTTTTCACTCATATTCCAGAGCCATTTATGTCATAACTCGGTGTCATCCTTGACGGTATTTGCTTCTTTATTTGATAGCTTTGCTTGCATCATATAAAAGGGTCCTTTGTTTGTTGTCTCGAGCTACGATCAATTATCCATTAGATAGCTTCCATTTTCATCTACTATAATAGCTTGAATAACGTTCATCATCTAGTTTCTCTGCATATATTATATTTATCCAAATATCTAGGACATGTCTCACATCTCATAATATAATCCTACAACCCGTATTGGTCTCCAAACGAACATTCGCAATACCAATGATTTTTTTTTTTGAAAAACTGACATTTCTCATTCTTATGTGACCTGCAGAGGTAATAAAAGAATAATTTATGATGTGAGGTAAGCTGGAATGAGGCTCCATCATCAACAATAAGAAAAAATTCTTCGAGGGTAGCAGTAGCTGATGTATTGACCTCTTCTTTATGTCCAGATTTGTTGACCACCTTGTCAAAGTAACCATTTCCTTGACCACGCTTAAAATTTAATTTTTCTTCTGACCATCATTCTTGTATTAGAAATACGTGAAGGATTTTCTCACCTTCATGGGATCTACCTTGGAACTTTGACTTATCTTGATCAAATAAGCCCCGGGCTTTGTTTCTTCATCGACCCTCGAAAAAATAGTATCTAACTAGGACGATGAGCTAAGGTCATTTCACCGAGATTCTTTATTCAGAATTATATTCTTTACTTTTTCCATGGTAAGTTCTGGTGAAGAGTTACTCAAGGACATGAATATTGTCTCTTAACTATTGGGAAGAGAACTGGGCCTAAGCAAGACCAATATGTCATTGTTGGAAGTTATTCCAATGACCTTGAGATGATACATGAGACCACGTATAAGTCATTCAAGTGCTTGAGCACAATTCGTCCATCTTTGTATTGCAAGTTCACAATTCTTCTCATTAGAGAGGCTTTGTTCTGCCCAATTTGCGGAAAAAATATCGCATCGAGCTTGTTCCATACCTCTAATACATTTTTCTCATTTGTCACATCTTGGATGACACTTTGGTCAATATATTATCAGATTATCCTGATGGCTTTTCGTCGTAACATTTTCCATTGAGAATCATTATACTTCTACGGCTTGTCTGCACTAGTAATAGACTCGTACAAATAATTGCAATACAAAATATCCTTCATCTTCATTTTACATAATGAATAATTCAAACATGTCAACATAATCATGCCTAGGACAATAGAAGATTCATCCATTATATCATACAAGATACTTGAAGAACCAAAGCTCTGATACCACTTTATTGGGAAAGGTCACTAGTAACCGCAGTGCAAATAAACCTATCCCGTTTCCCCCCAATTGTCTGATATGAATAGGTAAGAAATTAGAATATAAATGACACAAAAATTTACGCAAAAAATCCTCCAAGGTGAAGGTAAAAAATATAGGTTGACCTAGAGTTCAAAATACTCCACTGTAACAATATAATAATGAGATTACAAGAGGTTCTCTCTAAACAATACTAGAGGATAACCAAATACACCACCTACTGGAATACACAGATTCATAAATAAATCATCAGGTATGAAACATGTCTAAAATTTTGGTTCCAGCCGTTAGAACGATAGTCCTACTATTAGATCTAAACTTCGATGTGTAGGAACACTATGTAAAATTTTTGTTTCGATCAAGATTGATTTGACCATCCAACTGAAATTCTCAATATTCTATCTTAGATGAAATTATCAAATTACTCATCTACGTATTTTTCACTTTTGTGCACTCAAATCACTCTCTAAATATTTCTCTCTAACTCTTGCTCACATGTCAAATGATGGCCAAAAATCTTCTTTATATACTACCTCCATTCCATAATAATTGACTCTTTAGCCAAAAAACCATATTCCACAATATATGTCATTTTTAAAGTTCCAAAGCAAAATAAATAATGTCTTTCCTATTTTACCCTCTTTTTAAAATCTTATACCAACTAGTATTTAATTTTCTCTCTCTAATCATTAGGGATATGCTTGTAATTTTAAACTAAATTTTACCTACTTTTTAGGTTCCTTAATAAGTGTGCAAAACTCTAAAGAGTCAATTATTATGGAATGGAGGTAGTAGAAGATAAGGAGAGAAAATGAAAAAATCATTCAACACTTGATTAGGTTAAAGTTACCAAAGTGTACATTGTATACTGTTAATACATTATTTCATTGTTTTCAATGAATTCACCAATTATCAATTTGTCTTCCAAAGATGAGAAAAAACTCAACAAAGGGAAATAGTCTTACAATAATGTAAAATAGTCTCCTTTGGTCGATGTGGGTTAATGGCCAAATGATTTTTGGACTTCTCCAAGCCAATGACTCCAACAAAAGGAGTTAAGTGGTAAAAATCAATAAACAAACATGGCTTTCATTGGTTGTACTACTTTTTAATAGTGTAATGCGGGTCAGTTTGTTCATACACCGAATAGTTTCACAAACGTTATATGTTGTTGTTGTATCTTATTGTTGTTGTATCTCTTATTCACACCTTTGGAATTAGGGATGACAACTGATCGGATATCCTCGAAAAATTGCATAACCACATCCATTAAGAAAAACAATAACCAAATCCGCATCCATTAACCATCGGATTTTAGAATTATTTACCATATCCGCATCCGCGACGGATGCGGTTTATCTGCGGTTAATCCGTATCCACAATCGTTTAAATGATTTAAATAAAATAAAATATTAAACATTTTAAAATTTTAAACAAAATTATTGGAAGAATATAAAATGATTCTAGACAATTTAGTAATATCATAGATAATAATCAATTAGCTAGTTTATGTATAGAATGATTATATTTGATCGATATTATGTATGAAATTTGTATATATTGAATATCTTTATATATAGTATATATATTTTAATATTTTATTTTTTATATTTTTATTCGGATTTCGGATTATTCATCGGATTATTATAAAAGACCAAATCCTAACGGATAATCCACCGGTTACCTTTTGTGAGAACCAAACCCTCATGGATGCACCATCGGTTCCATGAACGGATTTTTTATCGGATCGGATATCCATCGGTTTCACTTAATATTTGAACCATTGCCATCCCTATTTGGAATGCTAAAGAATTAACAAGGTTCCGACTAGCTAATTTTATTTAACAGGTTATTTTCATTAGTTTATATTATGAGGGTTATTATTATGAGTTCAAATTCATACGTTCTATATATCACCAATAACATGAAAGATTTTAATTGGAAGATATTTAAATATAGATTGAGAAAATAAGAGAATTGTATATGCATTTCTAATAAAAACATTACTATCGTAGATAAAAGAGCAGCAAAACGAAAGTGAAGTGTAAATACAATTTCATCATCATTAATTGATCACTCTTTGCTGTTGATCCGAGAGTAGTAAATCTTGAAAGCCCTGGGAAGATATATAGGCAACAAAAAACCAAACAAATTGAAACACCATAAAGCCAAATTAGCGATAGCAAGACCTCTTCCAACATATAACCCCCACACACTTCCACCATCTCTATAAATCTCAAACCTCAACCATTCCACAAGTGTGAAAATCCTCTTTGAATTGTAAAAAACCGGCACAAAAACTCGAATAGGCAATGGAAATCCGCCACCAAAAGCCACACCCTCCATGAAAACTTGACTAGCTAGTAAAAAAAGATGTGGCGTAGCTTCTTTAACACCCTCTTGATCACCCTCATATATAGCCTCAATTATATAAGCTATTGGAAGAAATAATCCAATTACACCAGCAATAGATACATAAACAGTTAGAATTTTCATGGATTTTTTATCAAATACTGGTGGGTCAGGCTTTGCAGAGAGAGATGGGAATGCTATTTTTGATAAGAAGTAAATGTAAATTAATGAAAAGATTACGAAAGCAAAGTCTTCCAAGCTCACCAAGCCAGTTGAAGCTAGTACAATGATGAGAGCAAGTGCTATCAAGTGCTGAAAGCTGAATAGACGCTTGCTGCTTGTTGCCTGTTGCTCTTTCTCGGTCTCAGACATTATCTCGTGTT
Source organism: Nemophila menziesii (assembly GCA_029959085.1). NCBI lineage: Eukaryota > Viridiplantae > Streptophyta > Magnoliopsida > Boraginales > Hydrophyllaceae > Nemophila > Nemophila menziesii. Next base: position 24,792,674 of record JARWIR010000001.1, on the reverse strand, counting down.
CTTGTTCGTTGGTGAAACGGAGGCCACCTGATTTGGTGTTCGTAAAGTTTAATGAGTAATAAATTATATATGGAAATAATATCGCGACCACGTTATATGTATGGTCTGTTTAAACACGTTACGATTGTCGTTATGAATAAGCAAATTGTTATGGAAAAACGACTTGTAAAAGAAGGAAATGATAGGCTCGACTTGAGGAGGTTAAGATATACGTGGCCAGTAATTGAGATTTCACTTGGACCAAGAAATAGATAATCATCTATGGTGTGTCTCATAGCTACGTGGATAAAATAACTACTATGAAGTCTATTTTTTTTTAGTGCTTAATTTTATCTTTTTAATCGAATAATATCATCTATATACGTCATATCCGATGAGCAGATCATCTCATGATGGAGTTACCTGGTTCTTGGGCTAGATCATTTAGCCTCAATAAATAAACAATCTTGTATGATCAACTTTTTAAGGTTAGATCTCATAGATTTTAGCCTCAATAATCCCTCAATATTAATGGGGTTATATATCTGATCGGTCTATATAGTCTCATATATTTTTTCCAGTTTTATTTATTTATTTTTAGGTTAGGTAAACATCAGTTGGGACAGAGCCACCCTTTGTCTAATATAAAGACTTATTTTATAATTTTTCATAATATATGGACTTATACTATAAATAACTTACTAAAAAAATTCTGTCGATGCCCCCAACACCCCCACCCGCCAACAATAAATCCTAACTCCGCCCCTGAATACTAGTATAAAATAAGGGGGAATATTTATTTACAGCCCCCACAACTTTGGATTACCATTTTAAAGCCCAACCCCAAACCATTAGTTACAACCCAATTATTACCCAACTATTATATAGCAAAAGACCCAAAAACCCCTACTAATTCTAATCCATACAGTGAGCAACCCAAACCAAAAACAAAAGACCCATATAGGGTTTCGATCAAACCCATCGATGCCCTCCTTCCCCTTCACTGTGCTGCACCCCAACGAAGCCATCACATCGCACCACCACGGCCACCATTGTTGCTGCACCATTGTTGCTGCATCGATGCCCTCCTTCCTCTGACGAAGCCACCATTGTTGCTGCATCGCTGCATCGTTGCTGCATCGCTGCTTCATCTCCGTTTCTGCAGCCCACAGGATCGACGAGAAGAGATCCACCACCAACAGCCGCGTTCATCTCCATTTCTGCAGCCCACCAACAACCTCGTTCATCTTCATTCTCGGTGGACCTTCGCCTCTCCACCAACAGCAATGGCCAATCTCTTCCCTCCTCCCCCTTGTACATCGAGCCTCCATTCACCACGTCCATTACAGATCCACCCTCGTCTCAACACGATTCACACCCACCATCTCCACCTCCACCCCGATCTCTTCCCCGTTTGCGAGCCCAGATCCGCCTCCCTCTCCCGTCATCGCTGCTTCACCGCCATCATCGCTGTCCAGCCCAGCAGGGACTAGCCCAGAACCTTCCTCGCTGTAGAGCCATTCTCGCGCCTCCCGCCCAGAGCCTTCCTCGCTTCAGATGTGGTTTAGCCGTACATAATTGTCCAGACAAAATGGTCTGGGGTGGTCCAGCCCATAGTGGGTTGATTTCTAGTTGGGCTAATAATTGTCCAGACAAAATGGCCTGGCTTCTTTTTGTTTTTTCAAAACATAACTAAGTGTATTTTAGAGAAAACGGGCCTATGTACAGCCCTATGGACACATACTTGGACAGCCTTTGACAAAAATGGGTTTCTGTACAGCCCTAGTATGCAACATTTGACATGATAGATATGGATATATACAAAACACGAAAATTATGTACAACCCTAAGTGTATTTGGACTATGTAACAAAGATTTAAAACCCTTTAAAAAACAAAAAAACCAATAAAAAGTCTGGACCTATGTGTACGGATCTATCCGTATATAGAAATAATAAAAAAACAAAGTGCTGGAAAAAAAAAGGAAAAGGGTAGAATTGAGAAAAAACCAACCAAAATTTGAAACTAGGCTTTATTTAGAACAAATTTCTAACTAGGCTTTAAAATGGGGTTGGGAATGGATTTGGGCTCTATTTTGAAGTTTCCTCATAAAATAAAGTAAAAGTTATACATGATCCAAATTATGTTATCTACTTAAACCAAAAATTTAAAATAGTATCTATCTCCACTAAGAAATATCTCAATAAATTATAATTAAAAGGGTGAATTACAACCAGTTGGGGTTAGCTCAGCTGGTCAGGGGCTTGGTTCTCCATTTAAGCAATACATATTCGAACCGAATCAATGACTTCGAGCCCGAAATGACTCTCCGATGTATTAAAAAAAAAGGTGAATTGCACCTATCCCCAATGTGGTAATCCTTAAAGCAAAAAAACCTTGTATACTCTAAAAAAATATGCAATTTTTAGAGTACATGGAATTTTCATGCTATGAGGGTAGACCACATGAATTTTTTTTCAAAATTTTTAGAGTACATGGGATTTTCATATTATTAGGATACACCACATAAGGTCAGGTGTAACTTACCCATAATAAAAATTCCACTATCATCCATGAGAGTATGATGAGAAAACAATGTGAATATAATAGAAAAGGTGCATACTTTCCCTTCCTTGAGGATTGCTACTTTCGTGGGTGTTGCATCTTTCATAGCAAGATTGTTTCTTTCTCGTCAAATGTGATTAACCGTAGCGGCAAATACAATTTACCACGCTTTTCTTCTTCAATTCTCGCATATGTTTAGTTTCTTAAGCCATTTTAGCGAGCTCAATATAATTATTTTGATTGATAGTGTAAGAGAACCTTAAAAAACAACTAACATTTGAAGTTTCCAGGATCTTGGAGAATGAGATCTATTGCTGAAACTCTGAATAAGATATGGAATCAAGAACTTTTGTGGGCGGCTAAATCAAGAGATAATTGGGTTATGATGGGGGACCATAACACAACATTTTTTCACGCCATGATCATACAAAGAAGTAGTTATAATAGTATCATTAGAATCGTGGATGATAATAAAGTGTGTCAGGAGGAGCCAAACTATATTAAAGATACATTTGCCTCCTATTTCAAGAATATTTACAAAGGTAACCTTTAGAGAGAGTGATTGGACGACGCTGACTTTATTCCATGATAGGTCACCCACGAGGTGACTATAGAAGGTATGAGCGTACTAGCTTTGGAGAAGTTAAGAATGTGGTCTTTTGCATGGGTATAAAAAAAATCTCCGGGACCTGATGGGAGTCTAGGTTTATTCTATCAGAAATTTTGAGATAGTTACAAATTTGATATGGTTACATCCTTCTTTGATGGAAAACTTAACACTTGGAAGCTTAACAAAACTATCATCACTCTGGTACCGAAAGGGAAAAATCAGGTTATAGTAGGGGACTATAGACCCATTTTATGGTCTAACTATGATCATAATATCTCTTCAGTCATGGAAGAACATCTTAAGTTTACTTAGACGAAGTTGTCTCCTTTACTCAATCTGCATTTACAAAAGGTATAGTAGTTCAAGATAACATCACCCAGTCTCGTGAAATCTCCTACAATCGTTAGTCTCGTAAATCCAACAAATACTTTGTTACGGTCAAAATGAACATGGAAAAAGAATACGGACATGTCAAATGGTATTTCCTTGGGATGGTTTTAAAGAAACTTGGTTTCTATGATGTTTGTATTAGGTGGATTAAAGAATATATTTCGACAGCGGCTTACTAGATCTCTATTAATGGGGAGTTTGTAGGTAATATTAGCCCCTCGAATGTAATTTGGCAAGGGGATTATCTCTCTCCTTTCCTATTTTGCCTTTTGATTGAGGAACTAGCGAGGCCTCATTCATTTTATAAACCACAAATGGAAACATCAAAGGTATAAAACTGGCTAAAGATAGCCCCTTACTGACAGATTTATTCTTTGCTAACGACTTCCTCTTTTTTGTGAGACTTAATGTCACAAATATTTCCACTACTAAGGATATTATTACTAAGTATTGCAAAGGATCGGGTCAAAGGAAAAATCTCAGCAAATCATGTATCATCTTTAGTAAAGGTACTCCAGGTTTGATAATGGATAAAACTGTTAGTGCTCCCAATATTCAAAAGTCGGACTCCATTGGAAAGTATCCGGGTATACGTATGGATTACACAAACTCTAGAATGGCTGAAAGACCGGTTCTTTTAGAAGTCACAAGGTTGGAAAGAGATTTTTTCAGCATAGTTAAGGATTTTCATTCTCCAGAAAATCCTTAACTATACCAAGTATATTATGCAACTCCCAAAGGCCTTCTATAAAGACTTAACTGATGGTAAATTTCATGTGGGATTTGGATGGAAAAAGTGTATCCATAGGAAAGTTTAGGGAAATTGTGAAAGCCAAAAAAGGATGGGGCCTTGGATTTAGGGATTTTTGAACATGAATATAGCAATATTGATATCAACAACTTGGTGTATCCTTAATAACCTAGACAATCTAGTTTCTAAGGTGTTTCAAGAAATTTATTTCCCCACTCACTCCTACTAGAATGTTCCAAAGAAAAAAGTCATATCTTGGGCATGGACTGGTATCTTGGTTGGGGGGGACTTCATGAAATGGGGATGCATTAAACAATATGCTAGTAGATCTAAAATAAATATATGAAATGACAAATGGCTCCTGTACTATATCCCAATTACAAGATCTCATGGAACTATATCTGGTGGGTCCATGAATTCCTTCTTTTGTATGGCTTGGGATGAAAGTACCCTTGTTCATAACCTCTTTCATCTCAAAGAAACCGAATTCATAGAACGTATTACACTCCATGGGACTGATGAAGATGATAAAATTATTTGTACACATTCGTCTAAAGGTATCTACCTACACTACGAAAATTGGATATCAGGTTATCTCTTCAATTTTAGTGGAAAAATATACAAAAAGTCTCTTACTCAGACACTTATTAAGACCCTTCAATCTGGAAGACAGTTTGGTATGCAAATATCCTGACAAAAGGTCGTGTATTTATCAAGAAGTGTTGTAATGATGTTATACTTTGTCGAGTTACACTTTACAAGAGAAAATGATTGATCTCAAGAAGATGTCAGTTCTATAATCACCCAATAGATATCATGAAACATGTTCTGCTGACATGCCAAAGAAGCAAAGAAGTTTGGAATGATGTAAATGCTCAAATACATATAAATTTATTCTTCGAAGGTAACAATTATTCTTGGATGGTGGATATTATCATAAAAGATGTTAACATGGGTTGGTTTCGAAATTTCCATAGCCATCTGGAATATTTAAATTGCTAGAATGAAAAGTTTATTTAAAGGTATGAAATGGAACCAAAAAGTCTGGGAATCTAATTAAAGACATTTTCAGTAAGGGGTAGGATTCCCTTTATGAAATACCACCCATGCAAGACAACAAGTTTTTAAATTACCCAATTCAGACCTCCTTAGTAATACCACCTCAACACTCAATATTATTTTTGATGCCTCTTTTGGTGAGGACAAAGTTCCAACATGTGTTGCAAATATTGGGATGGATAATACAAACACAAAAATCCTTTGTGATGGAAACAAATAATGGTGTGGTTCGGTTATCAAAGACGAGGTTGTGGTGCTTACAGGGTGTAAATTTGCTTATACATTCAGGATGAAAATGTTACCATTTATACAATCTGTCTTGGCGTTACCCAAATTCCCTCATCTGACACTAACAGGATAGATCCATTGCTTATTCAAAAAATTAGATATTTTGTTAGAAATAAATCTCATATTATTGTCAAGTATGTTCTTAGGTTTGGGAATGGAGTGACTGGTCTTATGACTAGAGGTTTGAGATATAATTTATTTCCCAATAATTGATCAGCGGTCCCCTATCCTATTTTAATTAATTCCTTAAGAAGCTTTTGTAACCGATCTAGTTCAGATGAATTGTTATTATTCATGCTTATGTATTTAAAAATCACATTTTTCTAACAAAAAAAAGTTGTAAATTTGGATATCACGTTTTCTTTAAATGTGATTTCACCAATCAAATTTGGGAGTTCTATCTATATGATTTGGAAAGAGCAAAGCTCTCAATTAAGATCAAAATCTCTATTGGAAATAGGGTTGTAAACTAGTCGAGCGAAGTCGAATACTAGATGTGCAGGCTTGTTTGTTTAACTTCTTGAGTCGAGTCAAGCTCATATATATACGAGCCAAGCCAAGCTCAAATTTAAACAAGTCGAACCGAGCTTTCAATTATCCAAGTCATAGATGTTAAACTTGTTGTTGAACTTATTAAACAAGCTTTTTTAGAGTCGAGCTCGAGTTGCTCAAGAACAAATTACTTTTTTATGTTTGAAACAGAATTTCTATGAACGGATAGTATTTATTTGATGGAGTGTGGTATGAAAACGAAGTGTAATATTAATGAAAATGTAAAAGTCTAAAAAAATAAAAAATATCCAAGTTGATATTAAAGATTTAACAATATATTTACAAGTAAATAATATATTAAAATATAATTTATAAATATAAACAAGCATTTCACTTATGAGATCGAGTCGGCTTGTTTACTTAACGAGATTAAATTGGAGTTTGAACTCGAGTTTGTTTATATTGGAGTCGAGCTCGAACAAATTTTTTTCCAAGTCAAGTTGCTCGTGAGCAGTTTGGTTCATTTACCGACCTAATTGGAAAGAATAGATCCATTCGGGAACTTCGCTCTAATTGATGTTTAGGCAATACTCCAATATAATCCATTAGCTAAGATTTACTTTTGTTACTAGTAGTAGTTGTTAATATGGTGTGAAATTGTTGACGCATCCTGATGGAGATTGTTTTGTAACCCAGACTTTTGGCTCTTAAACTTTTCCTTAACTGCCTAGTTTGTAAAATTGTAGTCTTATATAATGGAAAAAATCTTTTGTATTAGAAAAAGAAAAGAATTTAGAGCAAGAACTTGGGTCTTTAGGATTTAGAGCAAGAACATAAGTCTTTAGGGGAAATTGTAACTTTAGAATTAAGATTTTTCCTGTTGATAGAATGAACACATTATGCTACCATTACCATATCATGGGATCAACCTTACTATCCTTCCATCAGCAAATATCAAAATATAGAACACTAAAGCCAGATTATAAAAAAATCTTTACTCAGTCATGTGACTCTAAATTCCATAAACTGGGACCCTCATAAATTTTACACCATCCATTAAATAAATCAAAAAAGAAAACAATTTATTGCAGAAAATTTTGAAGAAAAGGAAAAAAGAGCTCAGTAGCCAAAAAAGACCCGTCCTAACAGCGAAAATAAGATGTGACACACTATAAGCGGGAAAAACCTTTCTTTGACCCTGATAAAACTGCTGTGAAGATGCTGCACAATGTGTATAAAAGAACCACCACACCTCTCTCTCTCTCTCTCTCTCTCTCTCTCTCTCTCTCTCTCTCTCTCTCTCTCTCTATCTATTCCTCCCTCTATCCTTCTAGGTTGCAACTTTTTGCTTGGGAATATACTTAATCTTGTTAACACCCTTTTCATGCTTCATCTTTATCTTGGATTTTGCTTTTCTTTTGCTAGATGTAACTGTAACTGGATCTCCTACATGATTATTATTAACTGATGGAGCTACATCTACAGCTACAGCCTCAGGCTCAGCACTTTCAGTCTTTGGGGTAAGGACTAATGTCACGTGATCTCCTGAGATAGCCTCTTTCCATCCTACAAAACAACACAAATGTTAAACACTAGAATAACAATAAATAAAGCAGGACAAATTGAGTAAAATGAACATACTCTGTTCAAGAAAAGCTTTTGCAGCTACTTTGGAATAAGAAATAACTTCTGGTAGTCCATTTCCTTGTGCAATAGGAAGACTGTGATTTTCGATTTTGTCCACACCAGATGATTGCAAACAAATTTCACCACTTGTAGTTCTATCTTCAACTTTTTGCACTGTAACATCATTTTCAACTATTTTAACTGGTGTTTCAACTCTTGGTTCAGATTGGCTTACAGGCTTCCAAACCTTAGTAACAGTTTCAGATTCAACTAACTTATCCTTCTTAGGAATGAATCGCTCTTGATGATTCATGCTACAATGTTTCACGGGCACAGATATGGAACCAATCATCACTTCGCAGTGATTATTATCATCCATTTCGTTTGTTGTTACTTTCTCCAATTTGGGTTTAGGGGTCTCCTTGTCATTTCCCACTTTAGATTTTACGGTCCAAACTTTACCACCATTAACCAGAGTGTTCCTGTCTTTTGCAGAGCTTTGTTTTTTAACAGGTTCAAATTTAAACCCTTGAAGATGCTGATTATTATTATGATTATTATTACCATGAAAGCCATTTCGTCCATTCCTGTGGGATTTTGGGACCTGCCACCTGTTGCGTCGACCATTTGTTAATTCCACCACAGATTCTTCTTCAACATTCTGAGCAGAAGAATGAATGGTGGGACTAAACTGAGCTTCAATATCCTCCTCATAATTTTCTTCGGTTGAAACCTGAATTAGTTCAAGACTAGGAGTGTCTGCACCATTAGCAATAACATCAGTAGGAACTTGAGGGATGGGCATTTCCGTCAAAACAGGTTCATCAACACTATCATCGGAGGTATCCGCCTTTTCTCCACTGAATAGCTCTCTTTCCTTCTGTTCCATCTTGCGAAGCTTTCTTTGCTTCTTCCTCTCTAACAACTTTGCTTGCCTATTTTAATATGTTTTAAAATAAAAGGTAAAAACAGTCTATAAGTATTAGAAGATAGAGTTGGCATGAATAAAAGAACAAAAAAAAACACCTCTGTTGAGCAGCTTCTTCCTCTTCAACGAGCAACTTCTGACATCTTAAAGCCTCCACATCTTTGTCAGCTAGCCATGCTTTCACCTGAAGCCATAAAGAATAACATAACATAACATAACATAACATAACATCCTTAAGAAGAAAAAAAGAGAGATATAGATATTGAATTAAATAAATACCAATTTGAGTTCAAAAAGGAGGCTAGCACAAGCAACCAAGTTTTTCAACTCAAGTGCCTTATCAGCTTCACCTCCTATAACGTATCTTTGGATTGATTCAGCTGTGCCAGCACATAAAAATGTTTTCTCACTAGCATCATCAAGAATGCTGAATAGCTCTGGAGAGGATATTGGAAGCCTTGAAGAAGATTTTGCCTCAACAATATCCTACACATACAATCTTATCACTTTCCACACACTACTTCGATACTATAAATACTTATGCTGTATAAGAAGCATTTCTATCTCACCAGTAATATAGATCCAGCTTTCACATAAACTTGGGGCAGAGTCCAAACTCCTGGTTTGAGAAGGGCACTTGCCAATGCCTGAACAACTGAGGACCCAGAAACCTCCTGAAACAAATAAAAAAAAATACAATAAAGCAGAGATGAGACAAGTATGTGTGATTATGTGTATGTGCGCGCGTGAGAGAAAAAAGATACGAGCACGAGGGAAGAAACGATAAAAGTACCTTAAGTGAAACATCATCAAACGATACAACTTCCTTAGCGTCCTCCAATGAGAGCTGTGCAGACACGAGAGATAAAAATTGCGCAAAAAGAGAGGTGATGGAAAAGGAATCATATTTCAAGACTTATATAGTAATATAAATAGTAGATAATTACCGTATCCCAAAATTTTCCTAGCAAGTCCCTGTTCTTATGAGATTCCTATATAGTAAGTAAATAATATGGCGTGTAAGTATAACATAAGTCGGATCGTAAAAGAAAAATAAATTAAAACCTTATCAACATTTAAAGAGCGACGGTGCATGCGAATATGTCTGCGATAGTTGATAGGTGAACAAAACTCGCGAGGACACTTGTCACATTTCTGCATCTGAACCTTCAAAGGAGTGAGCAATGGCCAACCAGGGAGATCTGCAAAAACACAACTCAGTTGTAAATGTTCACAAAGACTAATTGTGTGAGAGATATATTGTTAGTAGTTAGTACCTTGCTGATCTAAAGCATTAAGTAACTGGATCCATTGCACTGGACTATCCCCTGTCCTAGGGAAAGAAAGAATAGGTTCTTTTCCTATAGCTTGTCTGATGAAAGTGTCAATCGAATCACCCCCTTCATCAGTTATCATTGCATTTGCAACACCACTTTCTTCAATTTTTACAACAGGCATCTATATATTCACTACCGCCTCTTTATTCAGCTGCATCACAAGATTACACGAGAAATCAAGCATTCATAAACAACAAAAAGAAGGACCACTGAGACACACATCTTGATTCATACTGAATATAAACACGTGGACGTTATGGAGGATATGTTAATATGGATAGCACTACTCTTTTCGCAATTAAATACGTTAAATCTCCCAACTTTACATTAAATACAATTGTAAATTCCTAGTCTTTCGCAGGAAAAAAAAGAAACAGTTTTACAAATAGAAATAAAAAGGAGACATCTTTACAAATATTGTTGATGCTCACCTATTAGAAGTGTCTAATTTACAAAATTGATGCAACATTCGACATATGAAATCAATGATAATGAAGATGCAAATCCTTTTACCCCTAAACAGAAAACTCGTCACTAATAACTCGTTTTGCTATCACTTTACAAATCTATCAACATTTCTTTCTCTCGGATATACTTATGACCCTTATTGCACACACATCACTCCAAGTACAACCTTTGTCCCCTAAATCGTGGTTTCCCATTGCACTCAATTATATCAACACAAAAAAAGAAAAAGAAAATCTCACTATATTAACCCTAATTACTATAATTTGAACATACAGATTACAAAGCAACTAATATTAACACGCCCTGTCATTTCAATTGAAAATAATAAATTATATTAATCATAGTCAATTCTACTTTAAACCTCACAATTATCCGATTCATATCATGCATGTGTCAACATATATAGACACAACTACAATTCAACAACACAAGTCATGCATTTAATGCCTACAAACAGTCAAAGCCTAACAAATCAATTTTCACGCAATAGAATTTACCCGAATATATTAATTATTATAATCATAAAAATCAAAATGACGCAATAATTAAATATTAATCAAATGTTAGATCAAAAAATTAAACTCGATTAAAATAAATAAGTAAAGGTTGTACTATCGTTTGAAGTCACGTGATCTGCGATCAGCACGTGCCGCAAATGAGAGTTCGACGTACCAGTGCACTAAAAGTATAAGAAAGATCTCTTGTGATCGGAGTGATTTTAAGTCGCCGCAGAAGAATGAGTTATAGCTCAGCTATGGGTAGAGGAGAGACGGCGAAGATTGTGTATAGAGTTAATTGAAGAAATGGGCGTGAGAGTGACTGACGTATAAATGGAAACGTAAAAGGTTTGTAATTTATTATTATTTCTTTTTTTTTTGTTTATTAACAAGTGACGAGAGAAATTTCACTGATGTCCAAACGAGTTTTGAAAGAAAAGAAATACCTAAAAAGACATTCATGTCATTTGTATTTCAAAAGTACTAAAAGTAAATGTTATACTATATCAAAATGGTTAAAAAGTATTATTCATCAAATAATTAAAAAAGAACTATGTATTCCAAGATATCCTTAATTAAATTTTGAGTATGATAAATTTTGAGTATGATAGATGGTATGATTTTCAATACTAAATATTATTGTTTTTAATTATGTATTAAATTTTATTTCACTCAAAACCGATAATCATTTGTCAACCCCAACCTTATATTAAAACTTGTTATAGCATAGTTTTTTATTTGAAAGTTTCAGAACATGCTTTTCACGGGAAACTTGGTGGCGCTTCCTACTATATGTTCTGAACAGAGGTTTTATGGAAGCAAATATTGTCAACGATTGGGACCTGGATTATTTTGACTGTGTGATGTGTGGGGTCGAATGTGTAGATTTTGTGGGGTGTGGACTTTTTAGAGTTCGGATATGACTTTACTATTAATGGTGGTGGTAGTGATAGGGGAAATATCGTAACAATAATAAAAAGATATAATGAAAAAATAGAAACGGTTGATGAAAAGAGGAATAACTGTATTTGATAATTGGTTGTTTTTTATGCAATATTAATGTTTCTAATTGTAAATAAAGCGTGCGCATTTATTGTTGGTATCCAATTAAGTGGGATATTAGTAATTGTCTTCCCTTCCTCCAAAATATAGATAAACGCACAAGATATATCAAAAGAGAGTGTGAAACACGCGATATGTATATGATAATGTAATATTTTTTGGAACCATTAGATAGTCTAATGATACAAGTAAATGTATACGTGGCATCTGATCATTTTAATTTATAATATTTTCTCCATAATCTCTTAACTGGGACAAAAAATGAACATGAAATAAAATCTCAATACTTTTCCCTAGTTGGGGCTCTTCTCAAGTTTGTCACTTATCTTATCATTGATAAGAAAAACATTGGTATAGAGTAATATTCTGGAAAAAAAAATCAACAATACATTTCTTAATCCTTTCAAATATAATATCCTCCAAATTACACTTTCTTTCATAATTATTTGTGCTTCTATCTCTTGTTCAAATATTTCATCTAAACTCCTTTCAAAACCTCTAGGAATTTCCTGATCTTTCAGTCTCAATTAGTTGATGTGTGTGCTTCAGTTGGGTATCAATAAATCCATGCTACCAGTCCACACATCGATGGAAGCTTACATAAAGTGCATTAGAATCAAGTTCAGAAAGAAGGAATTGGTGAATACTTCTATTTTTTAGAATATGAAGGTCTTTCCCTACTTGATAATTATCAATATTGAAGTGTGGCAATGGTTTAACCTTTGACGAGTTATTGCATGCAGAAAGAAATCTTGGTAATTGGTGGCTGGTAAGGTGTGATAAAATAATGATAAATAGAGATAAGAACTAGCACCATAACCAGTCACATTACTCACTGCAAGTATCACAGATTGTATGCAAGTTTTAATGATAAGTAAGCTTCATTCTCAGGGACTTAGTGTGTTATACGAATGGATTAGAAGAAAGCGTAGTAAAAATTAGTTCAAGGAATTAAAAGAAAATAAAAGAAAATATGAATAATGGTGGAGAGATAATGATTAACTAAAAGACTAATGCAGTTATATAAGATGTAAGAATAAGATGAGAGATATGGCTCAGGTTTGCTTGTATGCACTTATCCTCCTATTTCTTCTACTAATTATAAGGGTGATTAAAAGTCTTAAAGTAAGTAGCCACAATTTTATATTCCTCCTAACCTCCTTCCGGGTGGACTTAGGTGGCGACCTAACAATTACCAGGGGACCTGGGTAAGGGGACCCTGCGCAATTATCGGTGGTTAATCTTAAACCCTAATGACTATCTAGTTAGGCAAGCCCGTTAGGATCACTACCGCACACTAGACTTTTATGTGGTGTTTCAACAATTAGACACCCCTTCCGGGTGACCATTTAATTACTATTAATAGGGTAGTCTATACTCGTGCACTAGCAAGAACTACGGTCAATACATTAAAGCACATACAACAAATATAAAGGTTAAGAAGCTCAATCGGTTTAAAAAGGTTTTTCCCAAACAAACTTAGATAGTAGAAAATATAATTTAAAGATTATACATATGCAAAACCCAAGTTATGGGAAAATTAGTTCATGCTTGAAAGAAATAAACTATTTTAAAGATACATATTGTCAACTTGCTTCTCTGATGACTTCTAAGAGTGATATTAATTAAGGACTAGGAAAGGACATGTTTAAAATGATAAGAGTGTTATAGGTGTTTTTTAACCCTAGGTCAAAATCTTGGAGTGGAAGACAAGTAATTGGAGTCCAAGTCCAATTTAATTTCGTTTCCTAAAATATAGGACATGATAAACACTGCTCACTGTTTTGTTCATATCTCCTTCTTTATTGTGCCAAATATCGCTCACTTTATATCAAAACAACCGAAGCAAAAGTATCTATCTAACCCTTTAAAGGCTCATCCAAAATCGCAGCCGATTTGGAGTTATCTTCACTTTAGTGAAGGTAACTGCAATATTGGCAGATTTATTTGGTAGCATTTTCTTTCCTATTTCAACTTTGCTTCCTTTTAACTCTTGATTTCTCATGTATCTTCATTCCTAAACTCCTTAAAATTGATTTGACATCTAATTATCTCCCATAATCCTTACGAGTTTCATATTAACACAAAATTAACCAAATATATGCTCTAAAATTAACAAATCATCAAATCAAGACTTGAATTAAGAAATTATCTAATAACGGGGAAAAATTCCTTAACAATTAATTAATTACACCTAAAATGATGTCTCAAACCTACATTAATATATCACAAATAGAAAGACATCAAAAGGTTACCCCTAACCAACCCATTAAAACCAAATTAAAAAAGGAAAAAAGACTAAAAAACCACCCACCCCTTTCTTATATCGGTGGACACTGGACACCCAAAACAAAATACCCATTAAGGTTTAGAATCAGAAAACCCATCCCATCTCTTTACCCTCCCTCTCTCTCTCTATAATCACAATTGATCACCCACCCCTCTCCACCATGACCTCCGCTCGCAGAAACCCACCAGATCTCACAAGACAACTGCCACCAGTCCCGCGCAAGACAACCGACGCGACCACCACCATCTCTCTTCTCTCTCTTTTTTCCAGATTGCCACAAGAAAACCACCGCCCCATCGTGGCCAATTCTCCACCATAAAACCGCCCCACCAGACTTCCCTTCCCACCAGATTTCAACCCTGCACAAGACAACCACCCCTCTGGTCTCACCTTCTCGTCGTCGTGGTGGATCTCCAACTGCTGATCTGAAAACCCATGTCCATTAATGGACCTTCAGATCTGAAGAACACAAGCCCTACACCACCGTTCTGTACCACCTTAGACCATTCTTCACCGTATTAGACCAATCTCGACCACCATCTCGCCGTTCGCAGACCATTTCCGCCTGAACAATATCCCGACCGCTGTGGAGTAGTCTCCACAGTCCAGATCTCACCTTCCCACGGTTCAACGTTCAGTGTTTCTTTTATTTTTTTTGTTTTTATTGGAGTTTCTTTTAGTTTATTTGTTTAATTATTTTTCAACGTTGGTAGGGTACAATCCATTTACCTTGCAAGTGAAGGTGAAGGGATTCTTTTTGTTTTTCTATTCCGATGCGAGTGTGGTGGGATTCTTTTGCTTGGGAACAGCCCATTAGGCTTGGGTGCTAATATCTTTTTGTTTTTTGTACAAACTGTTGATGCCTATTTGTGTATTAGAGTACAACCCCTTAGGTATTTGCTTCATTGTTTTTTTGTGAAGAGTGAAGTTTTTTATGTTTTTTGTTCCTATGTGATGATCTTGTAACTGGGCTTGGCTACAACTCGTAGAGTACATACCCTAGGGTACAGATAATAGATAATGGGGTTTGAATGATTTGTTTCCCAAAAATTTGACATACACAAAAACTGGATCCTTTTATGCTTTGACATGGACAAACTCAAATAGTAGGAAGGCCTATAAAGCAATTAAATAAAAATTCACTTTATACTATTTAAAAAACGAAATAGGTACAAACAAACCTCTGTGGAAAACTAGAAGGGACCCAACAAGAAATATAGATACGTAATCCCCGAAGATATAGGTACCGTACGGTAAATTAAAATAATAAAAAAAATAAAAATTTAAATAATAAAATAATAAAATATATAATAAAAAAATTTAAAAAGATATAACAGTAAAATCCCAACAAAATAAGTAGATTGGGCTTTTGCTAAAACTTTTGTATAGTTGAGATAATTCCCAATTAATTACGCTTCCGCACTTTTCATTCCCAAAAAAAGGAAAGAGGAAATTACTTCCTACTTACTCACAAATTTTCAACTTAATTCCCAATTGAACACATTATCATATTTACCTTTCGATGTTACCCTTATGTGATTTTTTTTTTTTTTTTTTTAAAAAAAATCAGATTTTTTTTTAAAAAAAATATTCCGAATTTTTTTTTTTCCAGAAATTTTTGTTTTTCGAAAAAAAAAATTCGAAATATTTTTTTTCCGATTTTTTTTTTCAGAATTTTTTTATTTCGAATTTTTTTCCCCGAATTTTTGTTTTAAAAAATCAAAATTTCGGGATATGTGTTGCTGTAACACACATATATACATATATATATATATATATATATATATATATATATATATATATATATATATATATATATATATATATATATATATATATATTTATGTGTTCCTGTAACACACAAAGTCATAAAATCGATCTAAAAGATTCTCTTCTTTAACAAAATTGTTTTTTTATATTTATTAATCGCATATACCTTATTTTTATTCGTCTTTAACTATCTTGATATATTTATTGTCTTTTTGTCCAACACTTTTTTGTTATTTTTTTGTTTATGTTTAAGGGTTTTGTCTTATTCCAATTATGTATATTCCTGGAACACACAAATCTCGGAATTGTGTATTCTTAGAACACACAAATATAAGATTTGTGTATTCATTGAACACACAAATCTCAAAGTTGTGTATTCATAGAAATACATAAAAATTGAATTTATGTAGAATTGGAATACATAAAACTTGATTTTGTTTGTTCCAATTATGTGTATTCCTGGAACACACAAGTCTCAGGGTCGTGCGTTCCTGGAACACACAAGTCTCTGATTTGTGCATTCCTGGAACACACAAGTCTCAGGGTTGTGCATTTCTGGAACACACAAGTCTCTAATTTGTGTATTCATGGACCACATATAAATCAAATTTACAAAACTTGAATTTTGTGTATTCCTGAACACACAAATCGCAAAATTGTGTATTACTGCAACACATAATCTAAGATTTGATGCATTATCGGAATACAAAAAACTTAATTTTAATTGTTCCAATTTTGTGGGTTCCTGCAACATACAAATCTCAGAATTGTGAGTTTGTAGAACACATAAAAAAAATTCGAAAAAAAAAAAGATTTTCAAAAACAAAAAATTTAAAAAAGTTTTCGATAAAAAAATTAAAAAAATAAAATGAAAATAAAAATAAAAATAGATAAATAATATTATAATTAAAATAATTAATTAATTGTCTATAGATATTTTTATATTCTTTTATTTTTATACTTAAATAAAAGGGTCAATGACCCAAAAAATCAAAATAATATTATACTTGCCCCAAAGAATCATTCATTAACTTACTATTATAAAATTACATGTTTACCCGTCAAAGACGATTCCCGTCAAGGACGATTCCCATCAAGGACGATTCCCGTCAAGGACGATTCCCATCAAGGACGATTCCCGTCAAGGACGATTCCCGTCAAGGACGATTCCCATCAAGGACAAAATTTAGTTAATGATGTTATTGGGAAGAAATTTTGTCATTGATGTTATTGGGCTGAAAATAATATTATTTTGATTTTTTGGGTCATTTTCCCTAAATAAAAATTAAGTTAAAATTATGGGAAAATGACCCAAAAAATCAAAATAATATTATTTTCAGCCCAATAACATCAATGACAAAATTTCTGCCCAATAACATCATTAACTAAATTTTGTCCTTGACGGGAATCGTCCTTGATGGGAATCGTCCTTGATGGGAATCGTCCTTGACGGGAATCGTCCTTGATGGGAATCGTTCTTGACGGGAATCGTCCTTGACGGGTAAACATGTAATCTTATAATAGTAAGTTAATGGATGATTCTTTGGGGCAAGTATAATATTATTTTGATTTTTTGGGTCATTGACCCTAAAATTATATTTAATTAAAAAAAATTACACTCTCCTCCATGTAATTAATTGGGCTTGCCCCTTTATACTTGGGCTTTGAAAAGCTTTAAAAAATATGTAGGTGATTTTTACTTTTTAGGCTCTTGTTCTTTTTCCTCCCCCACAATCATACTCGCTATTCACAAATCTATAAAACTGAAAAGCTTTTGGAAAAAAAAAAAAAATCTATAAAACTGGATCAAAAGGAGGAAACCGAAACAAGAAATTTAAAACAAGGCAAGCTCTTGAGTAACAGAACCATATCTACATTATTTTTTTTTTTTATTACAAGGAGACCCCTAAGGATCGTGATTTAAAAAGCTGACACCCCATCAAGAATACCATATCTACATTATTACATGTACCGAATCAAGAAGGATTAAAAAAAAAAGCGTCCAAAAAAAAAAAAAAAAAAAGAAGGATTAAAAAAAAAAAAAGGCAAGCTCTTGAGTAACATATACAACTATCTATCTACGTAACTAGACCTGTTTTACGCATTCTCTTCCTTAACACCAAGCAAACACTTTAATGATCAAAACCACATCACACAATCACTCGTGATCAGGCAGCTGGGAGTACCAAGCCGGGGATGTTCCTTTATTTCTAAGGAGTTTGGTAAACCACGAATCTGGCATTTTTGCTTGCTCTTCTTCTTCCATCTCTTCTCTTGATTTTGGTAGTCCATCAGGAATAGGAGATGATAATTTTGATCCTAAAATATTTGTTGGTTCGCTAATGCACTCTTTCTTTTCCATTTCCTTGTCCTTGTGCATAGCTGAAATTCCATGTAAGCAACCGATAAGGGATTTTACTCCACCTACCTCAAGTATTAGCTTCTCTACTTCTTCTTTTGGACTTTCTTTCTGTTTAACAAGATGAAGAAAAAAAAAACCAGCCATTAGATCATGTAACAAATTGACCACTTTATAGTGTACTTTTGCTCCAAAATTTCTACAATATTTTTGTTGTATTCTTAAAAAAAAAATCTACAATATTTTTTGGTCAATTAAGTGTAACTTACTTCAAGATTCTTAAGTTCGAAATATGCTTTCCAGCAGCTATATCCTTTATCACCTTCTAGCGTCGAACAATAATCTGTAAAATCCAACAAAAACACAATTAATCAAACGATTCAAAACACTCTTTTAAGACATATCTAGAATTTTATATATCTTTAACAATTTGCTTCCATATGGTTCGGGATACCTAAATTGAGAAAAAATTGTAGATCCGAAAAACAAAAAAGAAAAGAAAAAAACGTGCCTGCGAGTTCGGTTTCGACCTTTTGAATCAAGGGTGGATCTTTAACCATTCTATCGAACTTGTTTCTGCTAAAAGGCTCAAGTTTTGGTATAAAAACATTATTTCTTGATGAAGAACAGCATATCGTTGATTTAGGACGATGGACATCTGAAGCTTCAATAACATACGCTAATGAAGTGTTATTGAATCTCAAGGGTGTTGAATTCAGCATTGTTTCTCAAAATAATTTTCTTTTCTGTTTCAGGTAAAAGTATTAACAAAGTACGTTTGGTTTTTGTTAATGTATTTTCTTTCCGAAGTATTCATAGATGGGGTGAGTGGATATTTCGACTAAAAAGAAGGTGAGTGGATAAGAATGAGATTATTGGAACAAAAAACAAAAGAAAAGATAAGAATGAGATGGACAAAAAATATATATACAATAATAATTAGATAGTTGACAAAAGTGAAAAAAGGATAAGAATGAGATATTTATTTACGATATTTTGAACGGAAAAATATAATATTTGACCAAAAAAAAAAGGAAATTTTTTATACACTTGAACATCGTGTGGGACCACTAACTTTAGATTCAGAGGATATTTATGGTGGTCTACCCTATAGTTCTATACCGTTGGCCCGACAAATGGTTTTGGTGGTCTTCCTTATTCTGTATTTACTTTTAATTTTATATATATATTTTTTTTAGACAAAAATTTTATATATGAGCATATTTGGTTTGTATGTTTAGATCTTTAAATTTTTTTTTTTTTTTAAAACATGGGTATTTCTTAACAACATAATTAAAGTAATTTAAATTTCACAATATTTTTAATAATTAAAAAAAAATTAATTCTAAAATAAGTAATCACAAACCAGCTCTATATACTATTCATTAATATATGACATATAATATGACATGATTTATTATAAATGAAAGAAATTTAATAATTCATTTCTAATTAAATCATGTTACAAATTTGTCTTCCTCACTCAGTGGCTCAATATAACAGGTAGTAGTTGTTTTATTAGAGGAGATGGAATTTGTCTTCTTCACTCAGTGGCTTAAAAGAGGTGTTACCATATCTGAATGGTGCTGCGGACTGCATATTATGGAGGAGCAGTGTTAAGGGTAAGTTTTCCTTTAAGAAAACAATGTGTGAAATTGTTGATCAAGGACAGGTGCTAGAGTGGACAAGAATTGTATGGAACAAGGTAAATATACCAAAAAAATGTTTTTGTTCTTGGCTAGCAAATTTAGATAGACTACCTACTAAATCTCGTATGTTGAAGTGGGGAGTGCAAACAAGTGGATTGTGTGAGATATGCCATGGTTGTATAGAGGACAGAGATCATGTTTTTGTATTGTGTCCTTTATCTGTGAGAATCTTAAAAGGTTGCTTTCTGAAATGTGGGGTTAATATGCCAACTCTCCAATGCTGGAATGAACTGATGGATTTTGGCTTAGCGCAAGCAAATGGTCGGTTTATGGAAGTTATATATTCTGGGTGGTTTACTGCTTTCATCTATTGTATATGGCAGAATAGAAATGTTAATCTGCATGGTGGTAAAGTGAGTACTGAGGATGGGAAGAAGAAGTTTAAATGTAAAGTTGAGAGGATGCAAATTACAGATAGGTGGGAGTTAAAAGAAATTTTCAAGGAATGAGTAGTTTATATAAGGCATTTGTAACTGTAATAGTTAAAATTGAGATTGTAATATACATATAAGATTTATTTTTCTAGTTGTTACTTTGAGGCTCGGTTTTGAGTGCTCTTTAAATGTATGAACAATTGTTTGAGCTATAAATTTTTTGATAAAAAAAATCATGTTACAAAATCAGATAATATATATAAAAGATAGGTATATATGATTCACACTGATTGCCTCAGTATTATTCAAGGTTTTAAGAATATATCTGAAATATGTTGGAAATCTCAACCTCAAATAGAAAAGATATCTTAACTCATCTTGATTTATTATTTGTATTTGACATGTTTCCAAAAAATAAAAATAAGGATGCTTACATACTAGCTAAAAGTTTTAGATGTAATCTCACACCAATGAACTGGTCATTAGTTCCTATTACTAATTTGATCAGACTACTGAGTGCAATTGGAAACAGGATCGGGAGTAACAAATCTCTTGTAATTATACATTTTCTTGATTTATATTCACTGCTTTTGACAAAAAAAATGATGGTATATAGCATTACTCTTTCTTTTTTTACATTACAAATAGTCATTTATAAACATGAGGCATACAATTTCTTGCTCTCGAGGATTTTGACTCACCAAAACTGGTTCCTCTCTAATCGTCTGACTCGAATTACCCTTTCTTTTCTAACCTAAACTAGCACACTTTTCACTCGGCTTCTTCTTGATTTCACCCAATAATTTGCCTTCATTCTTTGCCTTCTCCCTAACACTTGATAATGTTCAGTTTTCTTCGTCACATCTCTTAATATCCAACCCAAAGTTGCACCAATCTTGAAAGTACCCCTTATTTATGGGTGAATATGGTATTATTTGGGTTAGAAATGGTGTAAGGATGATGTTTCTTGAAATGGGTATGATGGGATCTTTTTTGGGTGAAAAGGGTTTTGAAATTTTTTGGATTTTGATTCTTGATTTCTAGGTGTGTTGGAATAACTTGGGTGGGTAAATTTTTTTATATGGGTGTAAGGATGAATTTTGATGTGAATTTATGGTGTTTAGGTGTTGTATTGATGTGTGGTGAAGGTTTAGTGAAGTTTCAGTGGAATTTGGGTGTTTGGAGAATGAGTCTTAAGTATAAATCATTGATGTGAACAAACCTCCTCCTCGTAGTGTTGCCGCGTTGTCGTGTGGTACTGGTATACCGTTGGTACTGTAGCCTTGTACCGTATTATGGGTGTCACAAAGTGTCAACACGGTGTAGGGCGCGGTACACCACCCGTAGGGCATGGTATACCGTTGTGTGACTCTTTCTCTCGGCCTAGACCTTGATTTTGCCTACGGTCACAATAGTTTCTTCTTCGAGTGGTATACCGCTGGTTGGGTGCGGTATATCGCGGGGCACATACCGTAATACTGTCTTCGTGAAACTCGACACGGGTGAGGGATGTGGTATACCGGTGGAATACTTTTGCTCTCAGCATAGACTATGATTTCCCTTAGCGTCACGGCGGTGATGATGTGTGGTATACCTTCCGTTGGGCACGGTATACCGCTAGAAGCAGTTGGGAGCCCAAAATTCTTTAGGATCCTCACCCCAAACTCAATTTTCACATTACCTACACATAAAAAACAACTAAAACTTTCTCATTACTGTAATATACACTAAAAATACATAAACAAACTAACCTAACCTAATAAAAAAAGTAAAAAGACATAAAAAGATTACAGGTTGTCTCCCGTAAGCACTTTTGTTTAACATCGTTTGAAGTTCAACGTGTTACCTCGACTATTGTTTGAGTATGTAGCCTCCTAGCAGCAGGTGACGCTATGCACATCCACGATCCAAAGCTTTTGACCTCTCTTAGATTTAATTTCAATCAGTTTTGCTGTCACCACTTGAGTAACGACAAATGGTCGCATCCATAAATTTTTGAAACCTTGTGTCCTATTCTCTATCTTAAGGGCTTTCCAAGCGACCTCTACGCCAACACCAATCTCATTTCTGGCTCTCTCTTCCACGGGTTCATCGTGGACATCCTCTTTGACCTCCTTGGTCACCACACGAATGATAGGAACCTCTAATGACACCTTCTTCATCTTCTTGTCCAAACCAAAGAATGATTCAGACTTTTTCTCTGTGTGGAGGGTCATTGTCCCCTAATGAACGTATATGATTCTACGACTCGTTGCCGAGAATGGTCATCCGAATATAAAAGGAACCTTTTTATAAGTATCATAGTTAAGTATAAAAAAGTCAGTGGGAATAGCTAATTTACCATCATGGACAAGAACGTCATTTATGAGTCCACACGACCCTTTTGTTGAACTATTAGCCAAGTGTAGAAGGGCGGATGTCTTATTGAGTTATTGGCATCATCTTCGCCTAATTTCTCAAATAAAGACTCAGGCATGAGGTTCACACTCGAACCCATATCATAGGCT
The DNA here is from genome assembly GCA_029959085.1 of Nemophila menziesii. NCBI lineage: Eukaryota > Viridiplantae > Streptophyta > Magnoliopsida > Boraginales > Hydrophyllaceae > Nemophila > Nemophila menziesii. The sequence continues at coordinate 24,769,614 of JARWIR010000001.1, read as the reverse complement.
TTGCCTTAATATTATCACCTATGTTAAGGTGAGGTTTAAACCTATAGGGTCTTGATGCTTGGGTGGTAGCTTCTCCTCAAAATTTACCACGACTCTCTCATTTAGAGCCACAGTCTTGACCTCAATCTCTACACTCTTGGTCTTCTTGGACAGAATCTCCTCGAAGTCTTGTGGTGGTGTAGGATTTTTCTCAACTATCTAGAGTACGGGGATGTTACTTTTTGCTTCGCTCAACGTCCCTATGAATGCCTCATACTCGGTATCACCCTTTGGAATGTCTACCGCCATCAAAATTGGGGGTGATAACAACATAATGGTAGGCGACGACTCTGCCCGTTTTGAAATTTCTTAAACTTCTTAGCTTATCCCTACTCTCTCCTTGCACCCTAAGTGCAACTACCACTTCATTCTCTATCTCTTTTTAGCTACTTTCTTAACCTCTTTCTCTCCATCATTTTTCAACCAAAGTCCAACATTCAACTCCTCCACGCTTGGCTTGGTTCGTTTATCTAATTTTTGGATCTCCACAACAATATCTATAACAGGTGGCTATTACACTTCTTTCTCTTTAGCTTGAGGGCTAATATCCTTAGATGATTTACAATACAAATCAATATTGCATATGATGGGGTTGTGAAGGGTTTTGTAATCAAATGGAAGTTTGGGAGATTTGATTCTCCAATATCTTCAACGCGGCGGATTATTCGTTCATTCTTCTGTTTCCATGAAAGATTTCACTGTTTGTTGCAGCTCGGTAAAAGATCCTTCTTGTGGATGTTTTGCCAACGCTCTCAGAGCACGACTCTCGACATAATTAGTGTAAATAGGTTATGGCTGTGGGAGTTGGCTTTTATAAACGATCTCAACCGGATTTGATCGTGCGAACTAACATTCTTCCCAACAATGTCATTGCAATCCACAATTTGAACAAATATCCTCAATGGCTATACTTATTGATGAACGACAAATTGACAAACCTATAGAAAATAAAAAGAGACACAAACAAAACAAGTATTAAACTAAAACAAATAAAACTTCTACACTAACCTAAAACACAACTAACTATAAAATTCCTGGCAGCGGTGCCAAAAACTTGGTAGCTCTCGGGGTGTAATATAATAAGGATGTAAAAGCACACACACCTCTAGAGGACTACGATTAACTCTCCACAAGTGTACCAGATCGTTCTAAGTAATAAGCAAGTAAATAAAGTTTGTTCCTCACGGATTTAAGTAGTTAGATTCAAACTTGTGTTCCATAATAGCGTAGATGATTTTAAATATTTAAATTAAAAGATATAAATAGAAATAATGTTATGGTTTATTTTTTAATAATTAATTACGAATGCAAATGTGAATAGTTTAGGTTTGCAAGTATGCACCTATCATATTGAATCGTTATTCTAATTATAAGGCAACTCCATCACTACTAGGGGACTTGGGTAAGGGACCCTATGCAATGATTTGGTGAGTAAATCCAACCCTAGTGACTATCTAGCTTGGCAAGCCCGTCAGGATCACTACCGCACACTAAATTAGTATGAACTATTTCAATCCCTAAACCTCCTGTTAAGATGACAATATAGGAACTTAGGTCAGTCTAGAGGTGTGTCGTCTCTAAAAAGCATAAATTAATATCATTAATATAAGTTATAATTTAAATGCCCGGTCTCAATTAAAATGATTTCCTAAATAACATTGAATATCAAAATAGCAGTCAATGATTATACATAAAGAAACCCAAAGCTATGGGAAATTTAATGCATATTTAATGAAAAAAACTAAGGAAAAAAATCTTAGAAGCATGATTAAGCCGGAAATCTATAAATAATTAACCTAATGATAGATATGGACAGATGCACATTTGCTGATGTGATGCTCCAGCTTCTGTTGCTTCTTCCTTTAGGTCGACTTGCTCCTGCTCTGGCCAAAATTCTAAATAATGGAATAGGAATGACCTGTTTCTAATGTTAAATTCTGATATTCATAGGTTCATGGAAATTTTATGGGTTATGGGCTAAGTTTAAGTGACCTAGTCTAGCCCAAAAACGTGGTCCTCCGAGAGTGAACTAGCTCGAGTCACGTCATCTGCAACATAAATAAATAATGCGTTTCAGCTCCAAACCAAAATCCTTCAACGACCATGCGCTCCTAACTAAAAATCCTATCTAGATATCATAGGGATCCTCCTAATCTTTTTCAGTCTCACGTGGTGCCTCGAACAATCCACTTTCAAAATTTGGCCAGAACTATTTCGCTTTCTAAAAATAGCTTCTTTTGCCCTTTAATTCTTGCTTTTGTATTTGATCTCCTTTTCTCAACTTCTTATCCATAACTTGGCATATAATTTCATCCGTATACCTAATATATTCACACTTAACTCACGAATTACACTTAAAAGCTCTAAAAGTAATAAATATATAAAACTAGACAAGAATAAAAGAATACATCAAATATTAGGAAAAAATCTCTAAACTAAGCACATAATGAACCTAAAATGATGTCTTATGACTAGATTATTCTATCAAAAATATGGAGACATCAATGAGAGTCCGCTAATAATGGTCTCCATCGTCAGTAATATAATATCAAACCGGCCCTTAGCTTTCAATCATAAGGAGCTAACCAAATGTTTTAGTTTGTCGATATTCTAAGGTCGAAAATATATTGGATCAATTCAGCTTTACATTTTTACTCCTTTGATGACCTTTTCCTTCAGATATCTGTTTTGACTTCATATTTCTTCGACCATTTTGCTTTAGGGAAACGAAAAACATGATGCGATTTTCTCATTTTTCTAGCAAAGTGGATATATGACCCCTTATCTTTGAAATAATACTTTGAGTTTTTTAGAAAAATACTTGCAGTGTCGCCTCAAAGATAAATCCTTTTGGGTTTTGAAAAATTTCAAATATTCCAACCTAAGAGTAAGTGTAGATAAAAAGTTTCAATCTTGTAACATCTTTAGGCCAGAATTTGATTTGATCGACCCCATAATTTGCAAGTTTCAGAGGCCAGTAAAAAGTTTCGATCTTTCAAAATTTTTAGGTCTAAAAATTCATTGGACGATCCCATCGTCGATGATCTTATCGGGTGAATAGTTTTAGGGTGTTGACATTTTCAAGTGGGGAAATCCTTTGGTCGACCCCCTAGTCGATAATAGTAGACGTTTAGGTGAAATTTTGGTCTTTTTACATTTTCAGGTTTGAAAACACTTAGGATGACCCTCTATTAGATGATCGTGGGGGATCATATGAATTTTTTGGTCTTTCGACATTTTTAGGTTGGGAAATCCTTTGGTTGATCCCCTAGTTACGAACATAGGACGTCAGGTAAATAGTTTTGGTCCTTCAATATTTTTAGAACATGAAATACTTTGGTTGGCCCCCTAGTTAATGATTGTAGGATATCGATGAATGTTTTTGGTCTTTCGACATTTTTAGGTCGGGAAAATATCAGATTCTCTATTCAAGCCACGACGTTTGCCTTCTTATTAGGAAATATGATCTTTGGACCATATACTAGTTATTTAATGTTCTTAATAGTATACAATTCTACCCCTAAACATCATTTATGAGTTTTTCTAAATATTGGAACGTTAGGGAATTTCCAAGAGATATGATTTCCTTTGTTAGCTAACAACGATCGATCCGCTCGATTCCTTTCTCTCAGCGTATCAGGGCGTCTCACTTGATGTATGTATTTTTATTTAATATTACTGCTCTATTACTTTTTCCTAATTAAATTAAGTTTTATACCTCCTTGGTATCGTGCTTATACACTTCTGTCGTGCCTTTCAGAGTCACCCTACAAAAATATGACCATGGGGTTTCTTCATTCATTGTGTTGGTGCAGGTCTGCATTGGTTCATAACTTTTTGTACTGACTTATCAATGTACTGAGCCACCCTAGGTGGGAGTGGATCTTCCTCGGCTGGTACTTGGACAAGATAATCTCATGGCTCCTCTATGGGAAGCTGATTTCTAGAAATTTTGTGTTGTTGATTTGCATTGTTTTCTTGTGGTTGTTCATTTCTCGCTATGGAGGGAGATATTTCCCTATTTTTCAAAGACGCGATTTTTACAATCTCGTCTTCCATTTGTCATGACAAATTTCTCGCGGATCTAATTAACACCATGTGGGATCTCAGTGGGAATCGAAACTCGTTTGCCAACAAATGGCGCCGATTGATAAGAGTATAAAAAGTCCACTAATAGAATTTATATATCGAGAAATCATAACTAAATAATTTGAAATATTTTTGGGAAGATTGCTGGTAGATCTTAAGCAGAGGAAGGATTGGATGAGGTATCTACTTAGTCTACCAAAGAACTTGCTAAGGACGGAGCTGATGATATATGAAACTAGACATTATGTTAGGAACACGAGGAGTTTTGCTTCTAATGGCACTCTGATGCTCAAGTGAGTCTTATGACCAAGATTATTCTTTTGACCCGTGAGAGTTAACTATGTAGGTTTCGACGTATTTATAAGAGAGAGTAAGAAATACCTTTTGGGGAGGTGTGTCCAGGATATTTATAGATATTCAGGGTCCATGATATTGATGTGGAGTTTTTCCGCTTTGTCCTCATTGAGTTTATAATGATAATATGTTTGGTTGTTAGTCACGATTGTTACTTTCTATTAGTTGAACTAGGGCAGGGCAACTCGTTTTTACCCTCCGTATTAGTCATTTGCCTTCGGCGCTAGCCTTATTTTTGTTAGTTGCGCTCGTCGCTTCATTATATTTGACTTTATACCCCACATCACATAGTTGATTTAAGCTAAGCAAGTTAAACAAAAGACCTTCAACAAATAACACATCTGAGATAAGGAGAGATGTATTGTTACAAATACATCCTTTGCCTAGGATTCTTCCTTGAGAGTTGTTGACAAAAATTACCTTGTCTCCCTCATTCTTTATTAGTAAATTAAATAATGATGAATTTCCAGTCATGTTCCTTGAGCATCCACTTTATATTTGACCCATGTGAATTAGTGGATGTTAGTTCGTTCCTAGTATACCTTTACCATAAGGGCTCATTATCTCCTAATAATTGATGTGTAATTGAGTCCAAAGGAAATAGGAGGCTTGGCAATAAGTCACTAGCCATTAAGGATACTAGCGAAGGGACATGCTACACGTTGCTCTCTTCATCGTCTAAATTGTAATCCTCCCTTCGTCATTACTTGAATTATCATTATCCAATGATTTTTTTATTCCTTCATCACTTTTCTTTCTTTCTTCTCCAACATGAATGGCTAGTTGTTTATTTGCTAATATGTCAACTTTATATCATAGCTTTTCTTGATCCAAGACGAGTTCTTCCATCATGAGATTGCATATGAGTTCATGAAGCGTCATGGTTGAAAGATACTTGGCTTCTCCGATGGTCGTGGATTTTGCCTTGTATTCCTTCGGTAGTGAAAATAAGATCTTTCGACATAGCTCATTGTTGGCGTAGACTTGTATTGTCTTCCAAGGTGTGATAAAATAATCGATTAAACAACACCTTGAGAGAGGTTACTACCAACAAGTATACGGATCGTTCACAAGTAATAAATAGAAAGTATAAAGAGTTATCATCTCCATGGGGACTATAATTTTTAATTGTTATGTCGTGTTCTAGTAAAGTGTATTAGAATGTGTTGCTTAACTAAAAGTAAGTATGGATATTTGTGGGGTTTTTTGTATTAAAATGACCAAAGGTGCAATTAAGATAAATTAAACTACATTATAACTAAAATAACAATTATGAATGCAAACAAAAAAGAATGAGATTATAGATCGAGAACTCGCAAGTAATCCCCACTAACACTAACCTTATGGTTATTGCTTGAGGAAGAATTGGTAAAACATGCAATAGCCGAGATTCAAGCTTCTTCCAAACTCTCATCCGGGTAGCTTAGGAAGCTACCTAACACCACTAGAGGCCTCTTTTGAGTGAAATCTACGTGATGATCAACGATCAACGCTAAACTTTCTTACCTTATTAGCTATCTGGCTAGTCGGGATCACTAACACCAGACGCTTATGTATCGTTTACCATAACCCCAGTCCCCTACCAGGGAGATAATCCTAATTACTAAAGGGGAACCCTATACTTGACCAGAGTAAGGCTGAAAATTATAGTCAAATAAATATTCAAAGCATTTAATTTAACAACCCATCACAATTATGTAATCCAAAATTCAATGAAAACATAAATAACCAGTCTTACGGTTCTTGCATATAGTTATTCTCAAGTTATGAGTAATTTAGTGAAACTAAAGATTAATAGTGTAAAAATCATGTTTTAAATATAAAACAAGGTAAAATTACACTAATAATCTTGATAGAATGCTGAAGGATAGATGTGGAATGACATGAAAGCTTCTGTTTGTCTTCCCTGGTTCCTCTCTAGGCGTGTCCAGCTCTTCCCAATGTTGACTAACCCTTATCTGATCCTAAAATATGATATAATTTGTTTCCAATTTTTATATGGATTTTAGTTTTAATGGTTGAATTATCCTTTAACGTTGTTACTTTGGGTATTCTAGTTTTTGTGACTTCTTATCATCGTCTCAAGGTATCATAGATCCAAGTACATAAGAGTTGCACACTTAACACCCATTTAACGCACAAATTCTCTAAAAATAACATAAAAGCCAAAAAAAATATGTTTTATGTAACAATTATTTTATCGCAGAATATAAGACATCAACTTGACCGGTAGTTTGAAAATGCTTGAAAACTGTTGATGTATCCGATTCAAACTTTCTCTCGAAGAGTTCTTATTGAGTGACATAAATCTCAATCTTTGTTTCTTTCACATCACGAGTGCCTTAGTAATATAGTTCCAACAATCTCCAAATTTCATAAGCGGTTCAACACTCGCTTACACAACTATATTCGGAAAGATAGGATTTATCATCTTGGAGGGATAAATCAATTAAGAACAGTTTTTTTTTTCATAAATATCTTGTACAAACGTAGATGATATATGATACTCTTGTATGTACTTTCTAGCAAGTATGCCTTTTTAATGAACTCTATTTTAAAAGAAAAAAAAGGCTCTTTAGGTCTACCGGTTAAGCTGATAGCCTTTATTTTTTTCTTTAACCGGAAATATTAGCCTAATAATTCCCGATGTCAGGTTTTTTTTATTGGTAAAAAAAACATTAAAATGAGAGAACAAAAAGACTTTCCGATTCCTGAGCGGTCATCCAATTCTTCAAGATTTTCAATTAAAACGGTGATAAAAAAGAAAACAATTTATCCCAAAAAACATTTACATATAAACCTATATTTTTTATACCCTTGGCTTCTGCTTTTTAATTGGTATTAAAATTCGTATTCTATATTTGATTAAAAGATAAAATGAAGAGTGGGCCTAAGGATATATAATGGGCCACAGACAATATTATCAGGCCCACTGAATGGTGGAGCAACAAGAAAAGATCGATCATTTTGTGCTCCGCCACAATTGCTCACACGACACCGAGAAGAAGAGTTATCGATGATGGAGAAGGAGAAAGACAGCAATAGCAGCGTGAAGAAGATACCTTCAGCTTGCGATGTTAAAGCTTTAAAGAAGTGTTTGGAAGAAAATAATGGAGATTATTTCAAATGCCAATCACATATCGAAGCCTTCAAAACTTCTTGCTCTGTCAAGAACCCCACCACCGCCGCCACCGTCACTACCACAACCGCCACCAAAATCTGAAGATATTACTATTGTAATAAAAAATATTTCTTATATAATAAATCTCAGTTTGTTGAATTTTATTTTTTTTTAGGCAAATTGAATCATTTCACCTTAAGGATGATTCATTGATTCTGTTTCAAAGTTACTAATATACTGTAGAATGATTATTGTGCTTTTCTAGTATCTTCATGTGAGTTATTATCACGTAATGTTATGAAGGAAATTTATGTGCTCAACGTTTAATGAACCGAATCCCTTGAATTAATATATGTATAATAATTCGATGAACTAAACTAAGATAATATATACTCCATCTTTACAAAGTCAGAATTTCTTTAGGAATGCATTAAAAAACTACACCAATTCAAAACTTAATAAAATCAAAATCAGAACGCTTTAGCTATACATGTGTCTCTCTTATCTTTAAATCTACAATTGCTTTATAACAAACAGTGCAGAATTTACTTCTTCAGCTAAATTGACAAGCTTAAAAAAAACAATATATGATCAAAACATTGTCTATTCTAGTTTAAGTTGTGCAAGCATTACAGCTCTTTCTACAAGTTCCATAGTAATCAGGTGTGCCAACCATATAGACTGGATTTCTCTTACATTCCCCTGAAGCAGCCCAGCGAGGACACTTTTCATCTTCATCAGTGCAATCACTACTTGGTGGTGGGTTCAAATGAAAAGTCTTAATGGCCCACCACATTTCACCCTCTAGTACAGGGCATCTTAGATGAGAACTCTTATCATCAATAGTTGCATCAAGATGAAGGTTAAAGAATAGGATAGCATTTCCTTTAGTAGGTCTCACATAGTAACTACTCTTCGTACAATCTGACCAATCCTTGTTCTGGTCCACACATTTTACAAATAAATAAATTAGAATCGAAATAGTTGAGAGTTTTTTTTCTTTTTCATTCTTACCTCTGATTTTGGGAAGAGGATCTGACCTCCTTGAGTGACATTTGAAAGATAGATAACCACGGTTGCTAATACGGGTCCCGTAAGTTGCCATGATGATATGTTACTAAAGAAATCATGGTTTTTCTTCTCGTTTGTATCTTCAATCTCCATATGCTGGACCTGTAAAGGCTTCCAATTCTCTAGAAAAAATTAAAAAAACGATTAAATAAACTATACTCTTGCATATATTTGCAAAAGAAAAGTACCTCTTGGAAGAATACTCCAAGCTGAAATTCTATCATCAATCCTTGCAACAACTTCATCATCCTATGGAAGATGAATTTCCAATTATGGAAAATTAGTACACAGAGCATATACATTGGAAATACGAAATACGTAATCAAATGGAAACTCGAATTGGAAAGGGTCGGAATTTATTTACCCCGGAAATTAGTTTATCACACTCTTCTTCCTGTAGAAAGCCTCTGTAGAGGAAGACCCTATTCACACAAAAAGAAACAATTATTCCACCATATACAGAAAAGAAGCACGAAAAAAATAGTTAATTCCTGGATCAAAGTACCTGACCTTGGATGCCAAGAAAGTTGAATAACTCGTGAAGGGTTGATTGTGTTTAATTTTGGGGGACGACCCAGTTGTATGATTCTTTCTTCGTTCACCTCCTTTGTTCTCAGTTCCTTTCGGATACTGCACCACATGGTTGTACAAAACAGTTAATCGATAGTAGCATTTATAGCTACTTTCTTCTTCTTTTTCTTCTGATTTCCTTAAAGAGAGATTCTATTACTATGTCCCATGAATTTAATCTCAGTCTATAACGAATAATGCTTGAAATTAGGCGTTCGAAACTCACTTCAAATTAAATCTTCTTAATAAATTAAATGAGAATTAGTAATACCAGTAATATAAAAAGGTGTAGGAATTAGAAAAGGAATGATAATGTTAATTTCATTACACAAAAAATAGGCATTCATAGTCTGGCGTTTTCTACCTAAATCAGATCAGGGAATAAACAGTATAACCAGAATGTTTTAATGCGGAGTGGGTTACTTACGTTTCAGACGATATGATCCCGGAAATACTTGCAGCTACGAATAGGAACAGAACTAATAAATGGGTCGCCATTTTCTATTACTTTTTTCTTCTGTTTGGGCAAAGGTGCTGCTTTATGAGAGAGATGGCGAATAGAAGAGATCAAAGGTGTTGCTTCATTTTGGGATTAATTCGACCGTAAAACAAGTTTGGGGAGTAATACTATCATTCATACTATTCCCTCGTGTCTTTTAATTGTCCATTTTTTTTTCTTTTTTTTTCATACAAACTAAATTATATTATCGTCTGATATTATAATTATTAAGTTTTTATTTGGGAAAGAAATTCTTATCAAAAAGCATTTTACAATCTATACCTAATTATGATGGGTTTATCTTTGATTTTTCAAAGAAGTGTACAAAAAATGTCTAGAATTATTGCCAATTTTTAGTGATATTTACCTTATAAGAAAAGAACCCACTAGAGGGCTTGTAAAAGAAAAAGGCAAATTCAAAATCAATCGGGGTACTGATTTTAAAGATTTTCATAAAATGAACTTAACACTTCTAGCTAGCCAAACTTGGAGAATTATTAACAATTCGGATTCTCTTTTTTTAAAAGTCTTTAAAGGAATTTACTGTTCGAACAAGAGACTTTGGGATTCTAAACTCGCAAAAAGAAGATTTTGGAGTTGGACTAGCATCTTTAAAAAATCCAATTGCTCAAGAAATTTTTCAGTTGGCAGATTGGTGATGACCTTAATACCAATATTTGGAATCATAGCTGGATTAATATAGGATACAAAGTTTATAAACCCGACAATTGCAAGATTAAAATTGTTGGAGAACTTTTTAATAAAGATCTTACAGGATAAAATTCGGATCTCTTAACTTTTTCCTCCCAATGTCGTCAAAGAAATCAAAAAGATACCAATCCTTCAATTGGACAAAGAGGATAAACTTACATGGTCGTTTACAAAAAATAGTGGTTACTCCACCAAATCTGGATATCACGCCATCATTAATGAAGAAATTGCTAACGAAGCCCAAAGCTTTCGCGACGATGAAAAAAATAATAGTGAAATCTGGAAATCGGTCTGACACTCTAATGTTCCAATGGAAGTTAGAATTTTTGGATGGAAAATTTGTAATGGTGCAATTCCAACAAAGCGTAACCTTCACAAAAACAATCGTGTCCAGGATACTAAGTGTGAATGGTGCAAATCTGACACAGAATACATCAAACACTTTTTCCTCAAATGTCCTTTTAGCATTATTGTTTGGGTGGACTCTTATATGCAGGTCAAGATAGATCGTGAGTCCGATGTCTCCTTTTCAGAATTGTTCCTCCAAACAATCAACGACTTTGTCGCCAATGGTTGGGATAAGAAGGTTGTCACTGCTTACATTTTGAGCACAGCCTGTAATCTGTAATATATGGAAAGTAAGGATGAGAGGTTTTTTTTATCATAAGAAATGTTCTATTCATGAAACTATCAACATAATAAACTCCCTTATCACGAACTTTTTTGGATCGTCACATCTTTCTATGCCAAAAATCAATTCTAACAACAAAAAGATTACGATAAAAAGGATAAAGATAACGCTATGTTGAACGATGTTACAAATTATATATGGTTTAACGATGCTCCCTACTCTAATGAATGAGAACCAACAACAATTGCCTCCATTATTGTGGACACTAAATGTAAAATTATTCATAAGACCACGAGAATATATTTTGTGAGAAATGCGTATGAAGGTGAATGTTGGGCCATTATGTTGGCCACGAGGTCAGATGCTGGCTTCAACCTCCAGAGTTGCTCCTTTTAATCTAACAACCTTGAGATTATTCAAGGTATTCATAAAAATACTGGATTACATTGGAAGATTCACCATTTCCTTGTTGAAATTAAGAGATTGCTTGCCCGATTTCTGGAATGGAAAATCTCCCACATCAGCAGAAGTTTTAATGGTGTCGCGGATGCGCTTGCTAAATGTATTCGATAAAACATTGACATCACTAGATGGAATGATCTTTCGCTTTTAGGATCCTTTACTTTTCTCTCTCGTATTTGTAATAACTCTACTTTGTATTAATCACTTTTTTTGTAAAAAAAAAAGTTTCTACTAATGCGTAATTGAAAAGTCAATTAACAATAGTATTGACCTAAAAAATCCCCTAAAGTATTTTTTACAAAATTACCTTTTCTATACTAAAATTATTGATATTTGGTTAAACAAAACCCAAATCCTTTTCAACTTTCAAATCACAAAAAAATGAAGAAAAAATAAAAAATATTAATGGAGCCCTATCAAATCATCCAAAATCTTAAACCACCACCACCATGTTAGGCGGAGTCATGAATCATCACCATAACATCAGCTAGTGATGTGTGACCACCACGTGCACGAATCAGAGATGCACAACCGTTACGCATCACCACCCATTCTACATGTTCCAAAGTTAATATTTATTATATCAGATGCATTAATTTGTGAAAGAAACAAAATGAGGCTATCAAACCATGTAGTCCTAACAAAATGATGTGAAATAGGAGATGTTCAATTATTTATCTCTCATTGTAGTATAATTTACAGGTAAATTTCAGGTCACACCACCTTTTAAATTTGTTTCTCCAGTTGGAAGGCCATATTTGCAATACTTCCCCTAGTAATTACAAAGTTTTTTTTGGAGAGAGAGAGAGCTACGTAATGATCTATATTCATAATTCTTTAGGGGTAACACGAGATGGCCCATCATATTTAGATGTAAGGATCGCTTGGCTTTTTTGTGGTCCTCTTTCAGATGGTGGTACATTTTTTAAAATGACGACCTCCCTTGAAAAGATTCTATGAGGGTTTATATCTACAATCAGATACATGTGTTACCAACGTAGACATAGTAATAGCACTGGATTAAAAAAAATGATCTCAATATATCAAGGTTCCAGCTTGATTCATAAGATATCTCACATGAATAGGGGTGACCCCCTAGGTTTCTGTAGATGTGGTACCCCAGTTACCGAGGAGTTCTTCCCGACATTAATATCCATTCCATCTCCAACATTCCAATTAAGGTCTTTTAAGAATGTATTACGACCAGTTATAAGACTCATCCAACCCCACGAAGGGAAAGATTTTAAGGGTAGTATTAGCAAAATGATAGTTTTCAAAGTACATTTCTTATAGCAATCAAGTTAAAAGGGAATCATAATTTAACATAACACTCCATGCATTTTTAGCAAGTAATGTCTGGATCATGAAGTGAAAATCACGTAATCCCATACCTCCATCCTCGTTAGAAGTGGTCATATTTCCTAGCGGACCAAGTGAGTCCTATGTTTTCCACACTTTCCCTACCAGTAGTTTGCAACAAGGGAAGCCAAGTTATGGCAAACTTGAAGTGAAATAAGAAACACAAACACAATGTAGTTTGGATTGACTTAGAAAAAGGGTATTTTTGACATATTAAGAGAAAAAATTGTATCCCAATAGTCGATCTTATTAAGAATACGATCAATTAGCCATAAAAGGGATTAGTTTTTAAACTATCCCAATCATCCAGGAGTCCTAGGTGCTTTCATAGATCATATAATTTCTCATCCATAATGTATCAATAATAATTTTTTGGGACATCATTGGGTGTTCCTATTAAAAATGATTGCATTTTTTTTAAGTTTAGTTTTTTACCTGAAACTTCACATTACCTTTGAAGCGTCTGGGAGAAAATCATAATATAAACATTTTTTTGCTTCCAGATAGAATAAGCTATTGTCAACAAAGAGGGAGTGAGGTATACTCGCACAGTTCCTAGCACTCCTTGTCTCTCTAAAGAGATCCCTACCAACCACATCCTCGACAAGTGAGGAGAGAGATTGGTAAAAATCCAAAATAAGTAAGGAGAAAACGGTTACCCAACCTCGACCCTTTAGATAGGATAAATTATCACAAGTATTCTCGTTAATAAGTACATAATAAGAGGTTGTGGTAACACAAGTCATAATTCAGTTAATCCAATAAGGACTAAACCCAAGTTATAGTAGAAGATTTTTTAGAAAGTCTCACTCGATATTCCAATAAGCCTTAGACATATAGACTTCAATGGATAACCATATCCTTTCATGGTCATTTTACTTTTCAGATTGTGACTTACTTCATGAGCAAGAAGTATGTTCTCATAGATAGATCTTATTGGTATAAAAGTCGTTTGACTTTTAGAGTTGATTTTGTCCATTAAAGATTGAAGCCTCTAAACAAAACAAAAATTAAAATAAGCTTATAAATGAAATTAGCACAACCTATGAGTCGAAGTGCCTCAAAAAGTTGGACGCTCCACTTTCAGAATCATAGTAATATAGGTATGATTTAATGGAGAAAGATCCCCACAATTCTATTAGATCATATACAACCCACAAAAATTACAATTTTTTAAAACACCCGTGTTTCTAGGGCCAACTAACAAAAAAATGTTGAGATATAGGAAGAAATAGTATGAGTACAGTGTTAAGATCATCCGATTATGATTCATCTGCATTATTTTGCCCCTCCTCCTTCTACGGTTGGCAATAATATAAACATAAAAAGTATTTTTTATCTCGAAGAGTTAATTATTTAAGATGAACCCTTTAAGCTAAATACACTTTCCTTAGACCACATATCTTCCGATTGTTTAACTTTAGAATTATACTCATCCAAGTTGTGAATAGAGATAGTTGAACTAGATAGAATTTTAAACTCGTAAAGAAAATTGGTAATAATATTTTAGAATTCAGTTTCCTCAATTTCTCGACTTCAAAATATCTTTCATAACATAAGAGAAATTTTTCTTAAATTTAGCAACCCTAAACCCTTAACCCTGAACTTTAAAGCTAGTTTGCAGATGGAGGTTATATCATATAGGTTTGATGTATTCATGGCTGGACTTGAGAAGAGGCCAAGGAAGCCACCGCCTTGGCCCCCCTCCCAATCCTTATAATTTTTGGGCCCCTTAACTTTTTTTATATATAAGTATAATTTTTTTATTTAAAATAACCCAGTTTTGACCCAACCCAAAACAATGTTAGACCATTTCTTTTTAACAAAAAAACTTATATTTTTATATATCTGTCCGAAATATCACAGTTTTCACAAGATATGTTTTTTTTTCTTTTTAAAATAATTTTTTAATTAATGATGGTATTATTTTATTAAATTTTATATCTATTAAATTATTTATTATATTTTTAAATAATTAGATTTATGATTGAAAAAATTGGTAAACATTACATATTTTTTTTCATACAAGAGAGGCATTAAAGCCGTTAAGAATTAAAAAAAACACAAAGAACAATTGTTCTTATTAGAAGTCTAACACAACTCTAGCAGTTGCGTGTTCACAACGGTCCCTCATGATCCAATTCGCAAGATACTCTGGAGGCTCTGTAAACTCTATCGGTTGTGTGTTCATAGCTCCACCTTCTTTTGCTAGCTTATCCGCGCAAAGATTCGCTTCCCTGAATATACAGTTAATTTCAAAGTGTGGCAAACCACGTAATATCAAGAAACACTCTCTAAGAATTGAAACAGTGCGACTACTTAAGTTCCCACCGCCCTTCACTAGCGCATGGAACTTCCCCAAGTCACCCTCGTAGTGAGTTGAGCTCCCACCGCCCTTCACTAGCGCGTGGGGCTCCTCCAAATTTGTTTCAATACACATAGCTGTAAAACCTCTAATAGTAGCCCATTTCAACGCAAAATGTAACGCTAACAATTCCGAAATTAGTGGTGAATCGACTATACAAGAACCCATAAAGCCTGCAATACACGAGCCATATTTGTCCCTTATGATACCACCAATACCTCCCCTTTCATTGGGGTGAAGCTACCATCGATATTCAACTTAAAACCATTAACGGGCTTTGTCCATTTAACCATCACGTTTCGCGCCACTTTAGTTATCCCCTCATCTACACTCTTTCCCATGCTAACACAAATTTTTTTGCCAATGAAAGGATTTCTCTCAATAGTGCTCGGAAATGGGGTAAATTTTCAGTTTCGTTAAAAAGTAGGAGGTTGCGCTTGGTCCAAATGATCCACAAGGTAGCTATGAACACATACGGCCAATCAAGACCCGCGATTCGGGCCTTTGACCTTAATGGAGCCTCGACCCATATTTTTACAGAGCCTGCAGCTGTAGATTTTTATGTACACTGTAAATTTCTTTTGAGGGGCCTAATTTTTAAAGTTCGCCTTAGGCCCTGAAAATGTCAGACCGGCCTTGGATGTATTTTATTTTATTTGGCAAGAGAGAAACCTAGGGATCTTTCATAAAAAAATCAAGAAGTGGGTGGGTCAGTGGGTTACTTATAGTTTATTGTAAATTGTAATAGCTGATTTAGGCATAAATCTCTTATAGGAAAGTGTATGAATTTGATTGTTACCGACAGCTTTTAGCTAGATGGGGATTTTATAGCTTGATAGGAGATAATAGTGGGCTTATTGTGCAAAGTTGGCCTATGCAGGTTAGAGATTCTTTCTTGTAATAAGCTATTATTCTATGGTTTTCGTCCATAGTTTTGGGAGTTGGCAAAAAAATCTAAAACTGTTTGTCAAGCAAAGCAAAAAAAGTTGGTGGCCAGAGTAAATGCCTCTGAATTAGTGCTGGTGAGTGTGAACAGAATTACTAAAAGGGAAACGGAAGGGCAGCTTAGTGAGAAGATGAAAAGGGGGTGATTTCAGTTTTTCCTTCGAACTCATTAGTAAATGATAAAAATGTTCAATCGAAAGTGTCTTGTTAAAATGCTTAGAAGATTAAGAAAACAGCAACAAAAAATATTATTAGTGTGTGCTTAAAACTCCAATTTTAACTTTGATGAGTTCTTCAAACTTGTAATAATTGTTCATTTGGACCAAAAAAAGTCATTTACAACAAATACGATTCTTCTTGACAAAGGACAATGTACCATAGTTGAGATTTTACATTAATTGGCAGATAGTGATCTCTTCAATACCATATTACCATCTTCATCTTTATCAAATAAACGCTCAATCAATTCATCCCAAGTCTCTCTTTTCGAGCTATTCTTCGATGATCCGGCTGAAGATTCACCTGTTGATTTATCCGATTGTTCATCTTCTCCTTCTTCGAAGGTTCCATACTGAGAAAGTGCAAAAGCATGAGGAACAGATAATGTAACCGCCCTTCTTAAAGCAGCCTTATATTCCTCCTTGTGTTCCCTTCTTATTGACTCTTGCCTCTCCATCTTTTGTTTTACAGGAACCTCCATAGTCTCCTCTTTCTCTTGCATCAATTCAAGAGCCCTTCTTGCTTCTCTCTCTATCCAAATTATGGCATGATCAGAAGTAGCATTACAAGAAAGAACTATGTGCTCAAATCTTCCATCCACAGGGACAGCTGTCTTCACAACTGGAGGGTGTCTACCACACCTATGTTTAAAAGATCGAATTGAATTCAGAAGCATGAATAATCCCTGATTTAATAGACACAAAGTTGTTTGATAATATACCTGAAAGGTTTTCTCTCTACTATGTGATAGAGTCGACCTGGTGCATACAGTCTTCTTGGATCTTTATACATCCTATCCTCGGGTACACATGTGTCTCTTATGCACCTCAGACATAACAAACAAGGCAAGCTGTTCGGAAAATCAAAAAAACTATTATCCGAACAAGAACATTTTTCCAACTGAAAAATATATTGAACCATGAAATGTCTTACCACAAAAGTGATTTGAAGATATCTTCTAAAGGGGTGGCTGTTCTGGGCAAGAAGTCATCCTATTCCATTAAAGAACACATTTGCTATTAAATATTAACAACTTACATTTATTAATAAGATTCTTTGTGTAACAAAAGGGAAAGACTAAAGAGTAAACTTGCCTGAAGAACAACAGAGTTGATGACATCAGCATATCTAACAGCCAAATTAAGCGACATACATCTAGCAGGAGCGATAGCAAAACATCTAATCCTTTTCCTTTCAATATTCCCCAATCTACCACGATTATTAACCACCACAATAGTCAAAAGTGTAGCCACACCTGACCCTAACGAATGTCCAGTGAAAGTAAGAGTATATTTAGGATATTTCTCAACCAACTCCTTCAAAATATCGCATTCTGTATCCAAAACCCAGCCAGCAGCTTTCAACAATCCATTATGAACATAACCACCATCGAATTTCCTTTTCCCAAGCTTATTATCCAATAAAGTAGCATAATCACTCTCTTTTGCTAAATTAAGGCCTCTAATAGCAAGAACTATATCACAATGGTCATGATCAAGATACAACAAATATGGGGGAGCTCGACGTTGGGTATATTCGTAAGTCCTTTTCAAAACAATACAATCGGGATTCATTCCATACCCATGTGGAGGCTCCCAAAGAGGGTATCTTAGATCATCTTCATATACAGCAAGGATGTACCTACATAGCCTAGGCACAGGTTCAAATTCTTCAGCATTTGCAAGTCCCCAACTTTCACTATCGTGCCCTGCAGTGTGGAGACATCTTTTCCATGCCCAGCGTGCACATCCTAGGCAGTATACACACTCCAGAATTGGCAACCCACATATTATCGACATTATTGCCTAAGCTCTTAACTTATAACCAATAAAATTCCGGGTTTAAACTAATTGGCAGCATAAAAGAGAAAACATTTAACAATATCAGACAAAAATTAAGCTAAATATAATCTAATGAGGTCTTTTTTCTTTTTCTTTTCTGCTAACACAAATAAAAAATTATAAAGAAAATGAACTAAAGTACCAGACTTTGGAAAAACGATCATAAGAAACTGAAACCCAAATCATCAAAGGCAATGAAAACAAGTCTGAGTTGAGTAGCCACCGTACTTCTTACAACATGGATTTACTGGTACGGTTTATGAGGTATATATTAGCTCGATGGATCAAAGTTTCATACTAAATATAAATTTCAAGAAAAGGACGACAAAGGGTTGAATTCAATATCAGGATCTTCGGAGAAACTTAGGTGAAGTCAACTAGAATCGACTACACATTGGGTTTGGGTTTTTTGATAATTGTAGTAGTATATTATATTTGTAGATGATATAGTTGTTTATGAGCTGTAAGTGAAAGACAAGACATTTTGATTTCTAGATGCTGTAAGAGAACACCATAATTATTACTCCCTCTGTTTCAAAATATTTGTCCACTTACTAAAATTGGTGTTTCAAAATGTTTGTCCACTTAGTATTTCAAGATACTTTTTCCCAATTTTTTCCATTACTACCCCTATTAAAAAATAAAAATTTGTATTTCCAATACACATTTAAGATATCAAGACACTTTATGAGGGGTAATTTTGTAATAGGGATTGTAATAATTGATTTTCTTAATTCGTGTGAAAAGCAAAGTGGACAAACATTTTGAAACGGAGGGAGTACTAATTAATATCGATTGATGATTTGTTGTTTTGCAGCTTAAAAGGGAAAGTGAATTAGAACTGTAAAATAAGTAACGACCCCATGTACTCCACCTATCTTTTTTTCTTGAAAGAAAAAAGAAAAAACTATATATATTTTTTTTTAGTAAGGTTAGATATTATCTTAAATTATATTATTTTTTCATTGTTGTTAGATGGACTAATCATAAATAAAAGAAAAAATAATAAATTAGGAAAGATAAATTATATGATTGGTCAATTTTAAATCCATCTAAAAAACGATAAAATGGTGATATGATTTGGAGTAACATCTAGCATTACTCATCTTTTTTATTGAAAAAATGTATTCCCTCCCGTTCCAAAATAGTACTTTCTTCGTTCATTAATATTTGTCGTGTTTTTTTTCCACACAGATTTTTATTTTTACTAAATTATACTCAACCAACAAAATAAATGAATTTAATGATGATAAACTTTTGAATATTAAATAAGGATAAAATTAGTAGATAATGTAAAAAAATTCATTGGTATCTTAAATGGATAGTCTTTTGTAGACATCTATTTTTAGAAATTGTAACAAATATTAATAGACGGAGGAAATATGACTTTTTTGACTATAGTTCAAATTTAAAAAATAAAAGTAATGATATACACGTACTTTTATGTTTTGATTTCTATAAATAGAAAATAGAAAATATTAAAATTTATTGATTCATATGAAAATACAATTAAAAAGTGATAAAAGAATGATTAAAAAATTAATGTTTATCATTACTCAAAAAGTAATGACAAGAAAATCGTATAAACCCAAAATAATTGTAAAACAAATTTATAAGTTTATGTCTTTCAATTCATTAATTTAATCTTTGAAAATAATAATTAATTAAGTTAGTTAGATGAAATACGATTTCCAGAGAAGCGTTTTTTATCAAAAAATATTTGAAAATTGGATATGAAATTGAATCGTCTATCTTCTTTTCCATTATAAGAAGTAAATATTTCATGGTTGCCACATTATTGTTGATCTATCTCAATATTAAATTTTAATATTTTTTAAGAAATTCAATGAAAAACGAAGCAATCTGACATATAATGTGATTAGATTAATAAATATTCGGGAAAGAAAAAATGTTATCATAGTATGTACCAGAACACTTTTTATTTTTATTATCAAAAAAATTGTATATCTATATATAGTAACAATTAATTACATTTTCTATTTTTTTCATCTTGTTTAGTTCAAAAATTCCACTTTTACCTTCTTATACTTCTCATAGTTTCAATCCTCACATAAACATATAACTCATAACTCATCTTTTCACGTCGTATTTACTGGAACAAAAGACATAAAATAAATCTCTTCACACTCACATTCCCATCAAGCCGCTCTCCTACACAAGATAACACCGCCACTGGACAAATCTCCACCATCATTAACTGATGTCTCCTCATTTGTGATAGATTTATGTTAAGATGAGACATCATTTTTAGTGTTTTAGAAGTCAATAATGTCGATTTTCTTGAGTTTTAGTGCACTTTCCTATTTTGTGTCTTGATTTGTAAAATTATTGTTTTTAGGGCATATTGGGTTTAATTGTTTATTTAGTGTGTAGCTTTAAAGATAATTATGGAGCTTAATTAGAGTCCAAGTCAAAGACAACAACTTATGGAAAGAGATATGCATGGTAATTGGAGATAAGGAAAGAATTGCTAAAAAGATGGAAAAGGAAAAGCTGCCTAAATCTGGGATTCTGCAAAGATAGGCGTTTTTACCTAATAAAGAGGCCGAATTTGGTGAATTACTCCTACAGGGCCTAGATAATTCTGTTGCGATTCTTTTGGTATCTTGTGGAGCAAAAACGGACCAATAATAAAGAAGTTATGACCAAAACAACGCAGCAGTGTTTATCTTTGTTTCCATACGAATTTGAGTTGAGCTAGAAGTCCATTACCTTAACAATTCCTCAAGAAAACGAATTAGGTCTTCTAAACACCTATAAATACACCCTTATATCACTTGTAAATCATCCTTTCCTCATAGTAATTAGTTCTTAAGGTTTTATTCTTCCAGTTTATTGTAGAGAGCAAGATGATGTCTTTTATTATTTCTTTTAGTTTATTTCCTTCAGGTATGAACTAAACCTCCCATAGCTTGGGTTTTGCATATGTATAAACTATGAATTCTAATTCTTCTATCTAAGTTTCTTTGGGAATTATATGTTTTAATCTGATATTAGCTTCTTACTTTATATTTGCTTATGTGTTTTGATTTAATGTATTTCCTAGAACTGATCACTTTAGGATTGTTTTAAGAGTAGTTAGATGGTCTCCTTGACAGGGTGTTTAACTATTGAACCACCACATAATGTCTAGTGTCGATAGCAGTTCTGACAAAACATATTTCTAACTAGATAGTCATTAAGGTTTGTTTTAACCACCGTATCACCAAGACTTGCAGTATTTGCTTAGGGCCTTAGTGGCGTTTGATAACCCTATTTTAAATCACTTCTTGGTTGTGACGTAGCCCCCTTAGTCGCTCTCAAGGTCTAAGGTAGTGGAATTTAGAATCCTGACTAAGTATTACCAAGAGCTAATATTCTCCCTTATGAACTAGATCTATAGATAGAATTAGAAGGATTAGTGCATACTAGCAAAACCTAAGCTATACTTCTCATCTCATATTCTTAATCTTTTACTTTATTGTCTTTATTTTCTTAGTTTTAATTTAGTTTTAATTCATAAATTCGAAAAACCAAATATTTTATTTACTGTCTTCTAGTTATTTACTTTTACTCGTTATCTGTTCCTACGCGATTAACACACTTAAGTCCCTGAGAACGAACTCTACTTATCATTAAAACTTGCATACGTCCTGTAATACTTGCAGTACTGTGCCTGTCTAGGGTGAGAGTGCATAGTTTTCCATACTTAAATTGATCTTATTTTTATCACACCCTAGGCTACACCAAGTTTTTGGCGCCGCTGCCGGGGACTTGTGTCTCGTTAGCGTGTGGGTTATCTATTTCGAGTTTTAGTTTTTAATTAGTTTTTACTTTTCAGTTTTTAGTTTAGTTTTAGTTTTTATTTTTCCAGATTTACGCTTGTGGTTTGCTTTAGTCTTTTTCAGGTTTCACAGTGTTTAATTCTTGGCCTCCCTTACCGGAGCCTGAGAGGAGCTTCAGAGCTTATAACAAACGAATTCGTGAGGAAAGAGCCTTGAGAAGAGCTATGGCAGACATACATGATAATGATCCGGAGTTAGTTTACTTTGCTCCAGGAGGACCTCCAGCATACATTCCACCTGGTGTACATTTACCAGTAGGAGAAGGTAATGGGCAGAATCATCAACAAAACCGAGTTGAACAAGATCTACCTGACCTTAACATACCATTCCATGTTCAACCCATCGGTTACCGCCCTCCTGAGATTCCGAATATCAAATTTAGACCCGATCCGGGTATGCTTAGTCAATTTCAAAGTTTCGGACTATATACTGGTACTGCAATTCAAGATCCGGTAAAAGCGATTCAGAAGTTCATGCAGATTTGTGATGCCTACATTACTCCTGGCATTACACGCGAACAACTGTATTGTCATATGTTTTCGTTTTTCTTGACCGGAAGAGCTAGCGATTGGCTAGAAAGACAACCACATGGAACCATTCACTCTTGGAGAGAACTTCAAGCCGCGTTCTTTAACCGATTTTATCCAAAGAGCATGAGACTTAAAGATCAAACCGAGCTTGCAAGATTTTCTCAAGAAGATGGAGAAACAGTGGGAGAAGCATGGACAAGGTTTCAACAAAAATTAGCTAGATGCCCGCTCCATGGTTATACACCTGCTCTACAACTTGCTATATTCTATGAAGGTCTTGATGACAAGGGTAGAGACAAGGTGGATAACATTGGAAAGGGTAATTTTGTGTCCATGAATCACAATGAAGCTTCCGAGGTGTTAGAAAATATTATGGAACAAGAAAGAAGTTGGCCTTCAACGCGAGCTTCTGCAGCAAAGACCCGAGGAACGCTTCGTTTAGATGCAGAAACTGCGAACTCAGCTCAAATATCCTCGTTAGAAAATCAAATCAAGGAGCTGAGAATCGCGATGGAGAAGAATTTAGCTGCTACAAAGGTAGTTCAAGAGGCACAAGGTTGTCAACAATGTGGAGTTAACGATCATTCATGGGAAGAGTGCGAATCAAATCCGCAATCTGTGAAAGTCCTAGAGGGGGGGTGAATAGGATTACTAATAAGATAATGCCTAATTAAAAATCTTTTGGACAATAATAAGTTTAAGAGAAAACTTCTAGGTCAACTAATTAAATCAAACTCTTATGGGATCATACAATGGAAAGAGTAAGGTTTGATATAAAAGTATAACTAGTAAAAAGCTAATCCAATATCTTAAACTACTCTAGAAAACTATATGTTAGATATCCTAGATAAATAATAACATAGAATTCATGCAAGCATATAATCAAACATATAGAATGCGGAAAGTAAATAGAGTAGGGATAGAAAGATACACACGATTTATAGTGGTTCGGTTTCCCTACATCCACTACCTAAGGAAGCCTCCTTAGGATTTCAAGCTTTTCACTAAGCTCCCGTGTCTCTCTTAACCGGGTCGAGAACACAATAACCTTTACAAACTCTTCGATAACACGAAGGACACACCACTTGCGTAATCACAACACAAGGACACCAAGTATACTCCCTATACTTGAATTCTCTCTTAATCTATCTATTACAAGACCTAGACTTAAGAGGATAGCAACAAAGTGTTTAAAGGTTTGCTAATTAAAGCTTGTATCTAAAACTCCTAAAAGAGTGGATATGACTATAAGCTTGTATACTCCTTCTTGAGTGGATAGAACCTTGTGGCTTAATTGATTAACTCCTTGAAAGGATTTATAAGCTCACTAAGATTGAATTTGACTATGTATAGCTCTTGACACCTTCTTGAATGATAGCAATTAAGCCCCTTAATGTTTGTAATTAGTTGGTGTAGTTGTAGCCTTCAAAGAGCTTCAATTTATAGTAGAAAATGGCTTCCAACGGTCATAAGGCTTGAGTCCAACGGATCTATTAATCTCCCAACGGATATATTTATTATGACTAGTCTTTAGTGCAGAAAACCCTTACTTGCGGTGTACCGCAGCGGTGTACCGCGCTTCAGTGGTTGATTTTCTGGCATACTGACGGGCTAGTCTTCTATACCGCGCCCTGGTCCGCAAGCTTGGTCCGGTATACCGCAGCGGTGTACCGCGCCAAGTAATCTTTGAAGGATAATGACTTGGATCAATAATTCTTCTTCACGAAAGTTGTTGTAAACATTATTCTAAGAATCTTTGAAGTTGAACACTAAGGCTAATTCTCAATAAACATAAAGATACGGTTAATAGCATTTGTATGAGAATAAGATTCTTAAGATAAAATAATCAAGTTTGAACAACATGACAAAGAGAGAGCTTTTTGATGAAATAGAGTGCAAGAGAGAGTGTAAATAATCATAGAAATTAGCATACTAAACACAAGAGGATTTGTCACATTAAAACACCCTAATAAGGGAGGCAATAGGCCAACAATCTCCCCCTTTTTGATGATGACAAATCCTTCACTAAAACACCTTAGGAAAGATATGAAAGTTTAAGCACTAAAGAAATAAAGCTCCCCCTCACAATAAGCATAAGATTTGAGATGCAATTGTGAGTTTTTAAAACGTGCAAGTTTTGAAAGTTTTAGTGCACATAATATTTCTCCCCCTTTGTCTTCATCAAAAAGACGGGGAGAAAACAACTAAGAGTAGAAGAGCAAAAACTCGAGTGAAAAGATTTAAAACAATGAAGTTTTGGATAAAAACCATTTTTAGAAGGAGATGCACAAAGATAGATATTTGTAGAGCAAGAGTTAAGGATAGAGATATTTACCAACTCCTTGATCGAAACATGTTCATTTCATATGCTTTCTAATGACACAAACGATTAGTTGCACAATATGAAATAAAAGATTAGTTGAAGCAATTGAGTTTTAATAATTTAGACAAAGTCTCCCCCTTACAAAATGCATAGATTTTAATTTTGTAAAACGTTTGATTTGACAATTTTTCCCTAATAAGAATATTTGAAATCATTTTAAAGAAAGTTAGGGAAAATGTAATTTTTGAAAAGCAAGGGGTCAAGATGTATTTTTCAAACTTTTGGGGACTAAACGCAATTTTGAAAAATCTATTTTGGACCGAAATGCAAATTTCAAACTTCTTAGGAACAAAGCTAAAAAGAACAAACTATAGGGACTAAGGAGAAATATCAAGAAGTACCTATAACATCAAAGAACTTGTTAGCAACATAAGAATCAAATCAAAGATGATAAGCAACTAACATACATGATAAAAAACACAACTAGTTAACCAATTATCCAAATAAAACATTTAGCATCCTAACATAAAAACCAAATAACCCAAAGTAGCAATATCCTAGATGTCCAAAACACGGACCCACAAATACTTAAAAGCAAAAAAACATCATAAAAACAAGTTCTAAAATACCCACATAAGCAAATAAAGACCCATAAACCACCAAGAATGATAAAAACAAGATTTTAAACACCAAGCACCAAGCACCAAACACCAAACCAAGATGAATTAACGATTATCACGAGGAGAGCGGCTCCTAGATCTTCTTCCATTTCCAATATCATCGCGAATACACGAAACATCACTTTTCATACACGAAAGCTCATTCGCAAGATTCCCTATCTTTTCTTCCAAAACTCCAAATTTCCTTTCTATTTTATCTTCCAAAGCCACAAATTTACTCCCTATATAATCCATGAAACGGGACATAGCACTTTCGAAACCGGATGGATTAGGAGGGTTAACAAAGGTGGGTTGGCTTGGAGTGGGCTCATTAGGAATGGGGTTTTGTTGATCCGGGTTATCTACTAAAATAAGAGTCTCAAGCTCCGGACCATCGGTTTCGCTTTTAGCTCCAAGAATGCGATTACGAATAGTAACATCCGAGATACGATTAATAGTGGAGACCGAAACATATGTGTTGTTATAAATAACAAATTTCATCCTAAGAATCGTGAGATAATCGAAGTTCCATGACTTATTCATTGGTTTCACATTAGTTCCTCCAAAAGAAATACCATTAGCCTCAAAGATTTTGGATAGAAAAATACCGTAAGGGACTTTATCCCGAGAGGCACGAGCGTGATTCATCCATTTGAACATTATCGCAATAATGTTTATTGGTTGTTTGGAGAAGATCAAAAATAAAAGATAAGCTTCATACGGGATAAGTTTGGCATCATGCTTATCTTTCGGAATAACGGCCGAGATAAGAAACTTGTGGGCCACGATAAATTCCGGATCAAAGTTACGAATATTCCAATTGCCATCGGCAATAACCATTCTACTATTAACAAACTCATTAACTTCATTTTGAGCAACAATATCAATGTTCGAATTATCCCAACCACTAGACCAAAATCCGCTAAAACCATCCGAAGGTATATCAAATTTAGAGCACAAAGCATTCGATTTTAAACGTAAAATGGTACCCGATACGGTTGACTTAATAGAAGTAGAAGCATGATTAAATTCAAAATTTGTATAGAAATCTTCGATTAACCCGATTGCCAAATGACTACCCGAAAAAGCAAATATTTCATGAAATTTTTGAATTGAAAAGAGATTAAAGAGTGAGTTTTCACCGGAGGGAAAAGCCGAGGGGCAAATCGTTCTTCCCGGTAGAGCATCGAATGGCCGGAGTGGTGGTGGTGGTGGTGATGGTGACCTCGCCGGAGATGGTTCACGGTGGCGGCTTGAGGAGGCTCCGGTGGAAGCTTTTTTCTTGTTAGCAATGGATTTGGTTCTAACCATGGTGGAAAACGAAGTGGGTGATGGAGGAGGAAGAAGGAGAAGTGATTTAAGTGGTGAAAGAGGGTGTTTTTGGTGGTGGAACCGGAGTGTGGGTGGCCGGAAATCGCCAAGGAGGAGGAGAGGAGAAGTTGTAATGAAGAAGTGAGGAGAAAAGACTGAAAAACGGGTTCTTAATCTGTCAAAACCCTTACGTGCGGTGTACCGCGGGAATCGTCCGGTGCACCGCACGAGTGCTCGGTTTGGTCAACAAAAATGAAATTTTTGATTCTTTTAAAAACACCCGAAACACAATCGAAACTTCCCCAAATGACTCGGAATGATATAAAATAATTTTGAGCACCTTTGTTTTGAAAAGAGAAGCCAAGGAGAAGCTAAAAACTCATATAACAGTTAATTTCACAAAAGACCCTAAGTTTTCTAAAAGTGCAAAAAGACCCTATGCAAGAAAAAAGCAAAACTAAAGCATGAAAAAGGTCAAGAACTTCAAGATAGCATCACAAGTTGATAAAACACATAAAACACAAGAATGAAAACAAAAATAAAAACACAAGAGAGGAAAGAATATCACCGTATTTTTCCTTTTATGAGGTTTGAACGTCCTTTTGCATGAAATTCCATTTTCTTGACGCTCAACACCTTCAATGCAAATTACTATGGTACCCGAGGTGGAATGGATCCGGAAATGTTATTAGCATTTGTCACGATCCATATTGGTTTTTCCCATGAAGGTATCAAAGATCCACTAATAAGTTGTTCATGGTAATGGCACGTAGAAGCATGATGACCGGGTTTACCACAATAGTTGCAATAACTTCTTTTTTGAATAGAGTAACCATGTAAAGGTTTTGAACAAGAAGTTTCCACATTCTTCCCAACATCCAAATTATCACTAACATATAATTTTTCTTTGAAAAAGTCATTTGGATCAAAAGGAGTGACATTTGAGAAAGGATGATTTTTTAAAGTATCAAGAGCAAGGGAAAACGCTTCATCCAATTTTTTAAAACCTTCTATGCTTTTCTTCAAAGGATGTTTCCATTTATTTAAAATAAAAATGTTTTCAAAACACGGGTTTTTAGTATTGCCAAGAATATCATCCAAAGTGATACAACATTTAAAACACTTCTTTGGCTCAATATTACCCTTTTTTAACATAAGATTATTTAAATGGATTTGAGAATCAAGAATTTTGAGAAGGGATGAAATTTGTCTAATATCACAATAATTATAAGGAAGAGATAAAGAGTTTGGATAAAGTGCTACCTCATGATTAGGTTTAAAATTGTTGTGAGATTCATCATGGATTGAGACTTCTTCTTCTTCGTCATTTTCGACAATTCCATATAAAAACTCCAAACGATTCCAAAGCTCTTTTGCGGTTTTACAATCTAACATTTGTGAGAATATTTCTTCGGAAATTCCACGAATGAGAGTGTACATTGGTTTTGCATTTTGAGTGAGCTTAGCCTTTTCCTCAATGGTGAGTTCATCAAAATCTTTTTCTTCTTGATTTAGCTTGAGAACTCCTTCTTCATTTAACTCTTCTTTATAAGGGACAAATGGACCCTCTTTTACAATTCTCCATTGATCGGGATCTTCGGCTTTTATAAATTCCTCCATTTTTGTTCTCCAAGCGAAATAGTAAGTTCCTACAAAAAGTGGAGGTCGAGTAGAAGACGAACTTTCCAAAAGATTAAATTCCATATCGTTTACTCTACTAACGATTAAGCTATTCACGTAGAGTTAGGCTCTGATACCAATTGAAAGTCCTAGAGGGGGGTGAATAGGATTACTAATAAGATAATGCCTAATTAAAAATCTTTTGGACAATAATAAGTTTAAGAGAAAACTTCTAGGTCAACTAATTAAATCAAACTCTTATGGGATCATACAATGGAAAGAGTAAGGTTTGATATAAAAGTATAACTAGTAAAAAGCTAATCCAATATCTTAAACTACTCTAGAAAACTATATGTTAGATATCCTAGATAAATAATAACATAGAATTCATGCAAGCATATAATCAAACATATAGAATGCGGAAAGTAAATAGAGTAGGGATAGAAAGATACACACGATTTATAGTGGTTCGGTTTCCCTACATCCACTACCTAAGGAAGCCTCCTTAGGATTTCAAGCTTTTCACTAAGCTCCCGTGTCTCTCTTAACCGGGTCGAGAACACAATAACCTTTACAAACTCTTCGATAACACGAAGGACACACCACTTGCGTAATCACAACACAAGGACACCAAGTATACTCCCTATACTTGAATTCTCTCTTAATCTATCTATTACAAGACCTAGACTTAAGAGGATAGCAACAAAGTGTTTAAAGGTTTGCTAATTAAAGCTTGTATCTAAAACTCCTAAAAGAGTGGATATGACTATAAGCTTGTATACTCCTTCTTGAGTGGATAGAACCTTGTGGCTTAATTGATTAACTCCTTGAAAGGATTTATAAGCTCACTAAGATTGAATTTGACTATGTATAGCTCTTGACACCTTCTTGAATGATAGCAATTAAGCCCCTTAATGTTTGTAATTAGTTGGTGTAGTTGTAGCCTTCAAAGAGCTTCAATTTATAGTAGAAAATGGCTTCCAACGGTCATAAGGCTTGAGTCCAACGGATCTATTAATCTCCCAACGGATATATTTCTTATGACTAGTCTTTAGTGCAGAAAACCCTTACTTGCGGTGTACCGCAGCGGTGTACCGCGCTTCAGTGGTTGATTTTCTGGCATACTGACGGGCTAGTCTTCTATACCGCGCCCTGGTCCGCAAGCTTGGTCCGGTATACCGCAGCGGTGTACCGCGCCAAGTAATCTTTGAAGGATAATGACTTGGATCAATAATTCTTCTTCACGAAAGTTGTTGTAAACATTATTCTAAGAATCTTTGAAGTTGAACACTAAGGCTAATTCTCAATAAACATAAAGATACGGTTAATAGCATTTGTATGAGAATAAGATTCTTAAGATAAAATAATCAAGTTTGAACAACATGACAAAGAGAGAGCTTTTTGATGAAATAGAGTGCAAGAGAGAGTGTAAATAATCATAGAAATTAGCATACTAAACACAAGAGGATTTGTCACATTAAAACACCCTAATAAGGGAGGCAATAGGCCAACAATCTGTTTACTTCATATCCAACCGATGGGGCAACCACAACCATCCGGGTATGCAGTATTCAAATCCACAAGGGGCCGCTAATCCTGGTCAATATCAATCGCGACCCCAGAACAACTCTTACCAACAGAGAGGTCAGTACCAAAACCAATATCAGAATCGACCTACTCCTCCACAACAACCTGCTCAAGACGCCTATACCGATACTTTAGATCAAAAAGCTTTACCTCAGTATCCGCAAGAAGGATCTATGGACAATACACAGATAGTACAAGCTCTAGACCGTTTGAACACAACTGTAAACGCTCAAGAGGAAAAAGTCCGAGGACACGATGCCATACTTCAGATGCTAAGTACTCAATTAGACCAAATAAACAAGCATCTAAAAGAACAAAAGGAAGTAAAGGCAATCGAAGGAGGTGAAAACAATGTTGGGTTCGAAGCTTGCAAGGCTATATGCCTTGAAATCGAAAAAGAAAAGGAGGAAGCACCACATACTGCCATTAGTGCCGTGGAAGTTCCCAGTATTGAAGAAGAGCCAACCGAGTCTAACCCCGAGGAGTCCGACTGTCTAGAAGTTTATCATCTGGAAAGCGATGAAGAAAGAGACGAGTTCATAGAGCTACTGAGAAAGGTGCAAGAGGAGATGCGATCGATGGTAGAGTATGCAGCGGAGTTAGCGAGAGAGAAAGAGGAAGAAGCCTCAAAAGAAGAATCGAAAGAAGATGAAGTGGCACCTGCTGTGCTAGAGGAGAA
Organism: Nemophila menziesii; assembly: GCA_029959085.1. NCBI lineage: Eukaryota > Viridiplantae > Streptophyta > Magnoliopsida > Boraginales > Hydrophyllaceae > Nemophila > Nemophila menziesii. The sequence continues at coordinate 24,738,784 of JARWIR010000001.1, read as the reverse complement.
AGAAGAAGAGAAGGTGGAATCGCCACCTAGTGTTCAACCAGTGTCATCAACTATTCCTGATATAAATCCTAAAGATGACACTGCTCTCAAGACATTTGTAGAGGCGTACCAACCTGAAAATATCAACGCCCAAATGCTTGAGATTGCGAAGAGAGGACTTACACCGCAACAAGTTTTTACGCAAGTTAGTCCTGAAAAAGAGGCGAGTGTAGAGATCCCAAGAGAGAACCTGAGGGTTTCGAGAAGAAGTGAGAAAGAGCTACCTACTAAGCTTAAAGATCCGGGAAGTTTCAACCTTCCTATTCAATTGCATGGTAGGCTCAAAGTGAAAGCAATGTACGATGTGGGTTCTGGTGTAAATCTTATGCCTAAGTCCGTATTCGAGAGGCTTGGACTTCAAAAATCAGAGAAAAACTCCAGTGAAGTTGCAGTTTGCTGACAACTCAGTGAAGAGGACATGGGGAACAGTGGAGGACGTCTTAGTCCGTGCAGGTAATATCGCCATCCCTACTGACTTTGTTATTCTTGAGTTTGATGCAGATAAGCAGGTTCCGATCATACTTGGACGGCCCTTCATGGCCACAAGTCAAAGTGTGATCAACTTCCAAGATGGGACCATCACCCTTCATGCTAAAAATGTATCCGAGACCTTCTATGTCTTGGGTAAAAAACCAAGGAAGTTGGATCCCACCGTGCCTATCATCCACAGCCTCTCACATCACAAAGTCCCTCCTGAGGAGATCCACTTAAAACCTGTGGACAATGAGCCAAACATTGAGTTTGGGGTTGGCCATGAAGTCCTATGGAAAGCCCACAAACGCGAAAACAGGCCACGAAGTTTCAAAGACTCGTGGATGGGACCATTCATTGTCACGAAGGTTGTTTCAGCTAAGGTGATAGAAATTCGCCCCAATACTGGGGTCAAGCGCAGATTAGTTGACGCTCATAGCCTTACTCGCTGTTGGGGAGGCTATATTCGCAAATCTTGACAGAGGTAACACGTCTAACTTTGAAAGACGTTAAACAAAAGTGCTGTTCGGGAGACAACCCGAAGTTTTTTATGTTTTCATGTCTTTTACATTCTTAGTTTAAGTTTATTTTAGTTGTTTTTAGTTGATAATGCATATTTGAGAAAGGTATTAGTGTTTTTGGTGTGTAGGAATCGGAGAAATCAAGTTAGGGAACGCGAGGAAAATTTTTGGAGCGCAAGAAAGCACCCCGCGGACTACCCTCACGGACTACCCCATGGTCCGCAGGAATGGTCCGCGAGGTCAAAACCCGTACCACGGGTTGCTACCGCGGGTTTGATCCAGAAACAAGAAAAAATTCCACGGACTACCCCGCGGTGCACCGCGCCATGGTCCGCGCCCCAAAAACCCGTACCACGGGGTGAGCACCACGGGTATTTTGACGTAGTTGACAACAGAAGCCGCGGTGTACCCTCCGGTACACCGGACCCTAGTCCGCGAGGTCAAAAACCCGTACCACGGGGTCCTACCACGGGTTTAGGTCAGTGAGCAAAAATTTTCGAGCATCAGATGTCACGGACTACCCTGCGGTGCACCCCATGGTCCGCAGGGGTAATCCGCAGCGCCGCCAGAGGAGAGAGAAAGTTACGGGATTGAGTTATAAAGGAGGTATTAAAGCTATTATTCCGAATTTATTAAACCTTAACCCTCTCTTTCTTCTCCACAACTCTCCTAACTCCATTGAAGCTCATCAAAACCTTCACCAATCACCAAAACACTACCCAATCATCAAGGAAAACACATCAAACCTTCTCTCCACATCATTACAAGAGAGAATCAAGCTACCAATCATCACCAAATTCATTCAAATTGAAGAATCAAAGAGCCAAATTTCACAAATTCATCATACAATTTCTAAAATCCAAGCCTACCCATTACAAATCATCCTCACCCACATAGAGATTCATCACCAATTCACCCATCCTAGGACAAATCAAGCTTGTTCATCCATTAATTCAAGAGTTAAATTTAAAGGGTTGCTAAAGCTTTGAGTTGGGGGTTAATTGAAGATGACTAATAGAACAACAATCTTATCTAGCAAGAGGGAGGTGAAGAGTAACAAGGGATTGGATTTAAACAAGAAGAAATCAATTGACAAAGGTGCTAGTTCCAAATCAAAGGGTAAAGATAAATTGAAGAGTGGGAAACCTTCGTATGATAGTAATGGTAAAAAGCTTTATTATTATGCAAAGGAGAGAACACTACCTCAACAAAATCCTATACCTATAGAGAAAGTGGATACTTCAAAGGCCTTGAAGATTTCTGCGGAGAAACAATTAAATGAACTACCTTTTGCCTATGAGAAAGTATTCAAGGAAGAAATTAGAGATGGAGAATACAAGAGATTCTTTGAGCTTGGTGAGAAATTGGGTTGGTCTACGTTCATGGTAAGCCGTTCTGAATTATGTCATGAATTAGTTTTGGAGTTCTATCTGGGCCTCTTTAGCCGAGATAGTGATTGTGTTCCGATTAGAGGACAGTTAGTTCCTTTCACAGTTGAGGAGATTAGGAACCACTTCAAGTTTAAGAAACTGAAAGGTTTTTGCAAATTTGAGGAAGCAGTTGCTAAACAAAAAATCTTTGATAAGGAATTACTTTTTGAGCATGTTTTAGACAAGGAGAAAGTGCAATTACATACGGGAGAATTGAAGGCACCTTGGCCTTACAAATATCTTCAAGCAGATGCTAGAATTTGGCACAATTTCCTTATCCCTAATGTCTTTGGAAACACACGAACTTTGGAGGTGACCATGAAGAACGCGCTACTGTTGGATTGTATTTTGAGAGGAGAAGAAATTGATGTGGCACAGTTGATCTATGAGGAGGTGATACGATTCTCGGTCTCTCCTAAATCAGTTTATAATGTTAAATTTCCAACTATGATCACGTGTCTTGTGCGAAAAGCGAATATAGTATTGGGTGAAGAAGAGATACTCGAGTTCAAAATGAGTTATATTGATAATGCATGGATCAAAGAAAGTCTTCGAAGAGCGGGTTCTACTCAAGTCGCGAAGGCAGAAAAGGAGCAATCTTGGCAAGAGAAGATGGAGGAGCGTTTAACGAAATTTGAAGCAGCTCAAACTTCCTTAGTCAATGATGTGGCACAAATCGACGCTAATCAAGTGCACATCATGAAACTCCTTGTGCAATTAACGAAAGGTCCAGCAATTCCAACCTTGGATATCAATGATGCGAGGCAATAGCCTCGAGAGTATGTTCTCTTTCTTCCTTACCATTTCTGTAAATATGTCTATCTGCTAATTTTAATTTCTGTTTTCGAGTCTTTTTTTTTCGAGTCGTGGGGACACGGCTCATTTTTGAGTTGGGGGTGTGGGGATTCGTTGTCTCTCATCTCCATTTTTCTGTTTTTGAGTGAAATTAAAATTTTTGATGCATGGGAATTAGATGTAGAGTGTGTTTAATAGCTTGAAAGCATGAGCTCAGTAGATTAATGATAGTAAGTGGTATGTTTATGAGCTATGTATGTGTATGCTTTGAGTATTTGCAGGAAAACACACATTGATAGTAAAGAAAAGATTAGTGAGCAATGCGATAGAAAGTATGTTCGATCTCAGGGAACCTTGAAAGTGTGTAGGGCCGTGAGATCCAAGCTAGTTGAAAAACCATTTGATGAAAGTGCTAAAGGTAAGAAATTTTCTGAATTACATAGTGTAGAAAGTGATCAAGGCGGTTCTTTCATATTTTTAAGCCTTTGAAGCCTTTTTACACCTTCTCACCTTGTGATTTTTGAGTTTAAAAGTTATATCCTTCTTAGCCCCTTCTAGCCTTTCTAAAGCCTTTTTATTGAAACACATTATAAGCCATATCCTTTAGATTCTAGGACTTTTCCATATGACCCGCACTCGAATCGCGATGCTTAGACAGTTGTTTTAGAGCTTGAGTTTGGGGTGGTGGGTCCACCATTATGGGAATTATTATGTTGGGATTTTTGAGCTTATTATTGTGTGTGATATTGATGATGATTCACAGAATTGTATTGTAACCCTTTGCCGGGGTAATAGTGAATGAAAAAGAAGCTTCGAGCTAATATTGCCAACAAGGGCATTAAAAGAAAAAATATATATGAGAAATTAGCGTGATATCTCACATTAAAAGAGAGTCATAGCTCTAATATAAAAGAAAATTGATTTGAAAAGAAAAGAAAATATATATATATTCGGACCGGCAAAGTGGATTTTTAAGTGAACATCTTAAGCTTTAATTGGGTTATTAGGGATGCTAAATTGTGCATCAAGGAATTCATTGGGTTGAGTGAGAAACGTTTTATGAGAGTAACTCAAGCTCTAGGGCGATTCGTTGATGGCTAGTGAGGAGAGAGCCAAAAGCTCACTCCAAATTATCCAAATATACTATCATACCGTCCCTAAGCCTACATTACAACCTTAAAGACCTTGTGATTCTTTGTTATGTAATTAAGAAGTGATTGAGCCATTAGAGATTAGTTAAGTGGATTCTTGGATACTAGTAAGGTTGATGAACAATCTATAGCTCTCAAGGGGAACTGAGTAAAGTCCCAATCCTTCTTACATTGCAAAACTAATCTGATCTTGAATTCAAGCCGTGTTGACTGTGGATATGAGAAGTATACAGGTATGTAGTTTATGAATATTATTGCATGAAATTTTCTGATTCACGTGCTTTAGGTTTATTCTATATATTCTGCTATGCTTTTCCCTTGTGTTGAGAATTTTATAAGTGTGTATTTCTAGACTTCCCTATGTTTTATCTTTTATTGTATCGGGACGATACAACTTTGAGTTGGGGGTCTTGATGTCTCCTCATTTGTGATAGATTTATGTTAAGATGAGACATCATTTTTAGTGTTTTAGAAGTCAATAATGTCGATTTTCTTGAGTTTTAGTGCACTTTCCTATTTTGTGTCTTGATTTGTAGAATTATTGTTTTTAGGGCATATTGGGTTTAATTGTTTATTTAGTGTGTAGCTTTAAAGATAATTATGGAGCTTAATTAGAGTCCAAGTCAAAGACAACAACTTATGGAAAGAGATATGCATGGTAATTGGAGATAAGGAAAGAATTGCTAAAAAGATGGAAAAGGAAAAGCTGCCTAAGTCTGGGATTCTGCAAAGATAGGCGTTTTTACCTAATAAAGAGGCCGAATTTGGTGAATTACTCCTAAAGGGCCTAGATAATTCTGTTGCGATTCTTTTGGTATCTTGTGGAGCAAAAACGGACCAATAATAAAGAAGTTATGACCAAAACAACGCAGCAGTGTTTATCTTTGTTTCCATACGAATTTGAGTTGGGCTAGAAGTCCATTACCTTAACAATTCCTCAAGAAAACGAATTAGGTCTTCTAAACACCTATAAATACACCCTTATATCACTTGTAAATCATCCTTGCCTCATAGTAATTAGTTCTTAAGGTTTTATTCTTCCAGTTTATTGTAGAGAGCAAGATGATGTCTTTTATTATTTCTTTTAGTTTATTTCCTTCAGGTATGAACTAAACCTCCCATAGCTTGGGTTTTGCATATGTATAAACTATGAATTCTAATTCTTCTATCTAAGTTTCTTTGGGAATTATATGTTTTAATCTGATATTAGCTTCTTACTTTATATTTGCTTATGTGTTTTGATTTAATGTATTTCCTAGAACTGATCACTTTAGGATTGTTTTAAGAGTAGTTAGATGGTCTCCTTGACAGGGTGTTTAACTATTGAACCACCACATAATGTCTAGTGTCGATAGCAGTTCTGACAAAACATATTTCTAACTAGATAGTCATTAAGGTTTGTTTTAACCACCGTATCACCAAGACTTGCAGTATTTGCTTAGGGCCTTAGTGGCGTTTGATAACCCTATTTTAAATCACTTCTTGGTTGTGACGTAGCCCCCTTAGTCGCTCTCAAGGTCTAAGGTAGTGGAATTTAGAATCCTGACTAAGTATTACCAAGAGCTAATATTCTCCCTTATGAACTAGATCTATAGATAGAATTAGAAGGATTAGTGCATACTAGCAAAACCTAAGCTATACTTCTCATCTCATATTCTTAATCTTTTACTTTATTGTCTTTATTTTCTTAGTTTTAATTTAGTTTTAATTTAGTTTTAATTCATAAATTCGAAAAACCAAATATTTTATTTACTGTCTTCTAGTTATTTACTTTTACTCGTTATCTGTTCCTACGCGATTAACACACTTAAGTCCCTGAGAAAGAACTCTACTTATCATTAAAACTTGCATACGTCCTGTAATACTTGCAGTACTGTGCCTGTCTAGGGTGAGAGTGCATAGTTTTCCATACTTAAATTGATCTTATTTTTATCACACCCTAGGCTACACCATTAACCGGCTTGGCGAAGAACCTAAATTGAGGTAAAAAAAATTATCTTTTACCATTAAACTCTAAAATATTGAATTATTGTTAGTTAATCTCAATATTGTTGGAAAAATAACGATATCACTGGTTTTCAAATAGAGAAATGGAGTTCCAAAAGAAAAACAAAATATAATTTTCAATTAAAGTAACATTACACTATTACAATAAATTGAAAAAAACAAAAACTTACACGGAATAAAGAAAAGATTACACAGTATATAACTTGCGTTAAAAAGATATTCCGGTCATGCCGGTTATCTCTAACAAATTCTACTCTAAATTATATCAGAAATTTGAGAGAGAAGTAGAGTAGTCCTTTCTTGTTCTTAGTTTTCGTCTACATACTATTCTATATTCTATTCTCTATAGAATAGCTTTTCCCTATTCTCTCTAGGATAATTTTTCCATTCTCTCTAGAATATTTTCTTTTCTCTTCTCTTCTCTCTAGATTTTTCCATTCTCTCAAGAATAATCTTTTTTCTTCTCCTCTTGAAATGAAAGTGACAAAGTCACTATTTATAGAAGAAAAAGCAAGACAAGGAAACCGTCACATTAATGCTCATATTAAAGTCGTACGTTTTTTCTTTATCAAGTTTTTGTAACTCCCATAACAACTAATACATAAAGAACCATTAATCCATAATGAAGAATAAGGAATAATTCTAATGGTTTTTTTTCCCAAAAAATAAAGTGGGACTATTATACACAAATGGTATTTTCCACTTCTTCCAAAAACATGAAAGAATTAATAAAATAAATTGTCTTTATTTAAAAAATTCCAACAATCCCCCACTCATGTTCTTTGGGAAAGAAGGTGAACAGATTTCCATAAATATCAGCATTTGGGTGAATTGTACTTAAGTGTCAATATCTTTCGATTTGAATTGATACGTAGTGAAGTGAGGCAACCACCAAAAACATATCAAGTGAACGTACTCTTGAACTTGATAGTTTTCGATCGAGACCCTCACAGCACATACTCTACCCGACTGATAGTTACAGATTCATCAAACATCACCCTTTCCATGCACATAGGTGATCTCCAAGAGCGTCTAGCCTCATTAGCCGACCCTCTCGGATTTCGATATCATTAAGAGCAATAAAGCTCATCCTCATCATGTGTCTCTCTAATTCATCAAGTCCTTTCTCTTTAGGACCAACCTTACAGGCTATGAATTTGTGGTGATTCTAACAACTCATCCCTTTGGAACATCAATGACGTCTCCTTGTAATCATATTATGAGCAATATACAACAACCTCAACGGTGAATTCATCAAATCCATCTCAAAAGGACCACCACGCATGGCTATGAATTCATTAAGTATGAGGAATATATAACAACCTAAACGGTAAATTCATCAAGTCCGTCTCAATAGGACCACCACACATGGCTATGAATTCATTAAGTTTTAATTTGCTCATGTATGCACAATTTACATTATATGGATGAGAAGTTAGTGAATCATATAGATCAATAGTACATCTGTCGTACTTTATTAAATAAAAAATAATAATAACCCAATGGTCAGTCTCTTTACAATATGGACAATACCAAGTTGGGTTTTATTCATTCAGAGCATCATACTCATTATAATTATTTTATATCCATTAAGGGGTACACACCCCCCACAATTCTCTTATTTATGAATACTAATATTATAAAGATTTTCTTTTTTACTAGATATTATATCAATGGAGTCAAACCTTTCCAACAAAGTGAGACTAACTAAGGTAAATTCTATAATTGACTCTATCGAATTTTTCCCTTAGGCTCATCTTTCCCCACATATTTTATTCACAAATAGAAGAATAAAAGAAGTAAGTCCCATGAATGAAAGTACCAAAAGTGGATCATGTCGTACACATATTGATAAAAGTGTAGCACAAACCGATCCATCTTTTATTAGGATTCTATTTCATTAACACGGTGCCCATTAAAAAAAACACAAAACAATTTCCTTAGTTTTCATACTTTATCCCCTTAATCCAAAACCACCAACCCTTCATGTTGCACCATATATGATCTCTTCACATAGATCTTCATTCACACATATATTTAATATCCAATTGATATATATTCATGTTTGTGAATGAAATTTAGGGCACTAAGAGTTAAAAAGTGATAATATAAGGGGCCAAAAATCCTTAAACTCATAAAAACGAGGAAACCTAAGGACTTATCCATGAGCCGATTTACTTTTCGACTTGTATGAGACTAATTAGATCTTGTTGGGTCATTTCCCGGTGACGTACTTATTCTCATCAGAATCATCACCCTCATGCCTTTTCTAAACCGTTTCACAGATAGTCTTTGTTGACTTCTCAACGGTACACAAATAAAAGGAGGGTTTCGTCACATTATCCAAAATCCATCCTCTAACCACTGAATTAGCTTTCTTGAACCCAATTTTTAGAGCCAGAAACCTAGCATGTAGTTCTTTGGTATATTCCCCATTGGCCTCAATGGCAGGGAGTACCTTGAGAACGGCAAGGTCTAGTTCATGTTGTTCAAGACATATCAGTGGCTTTTGTGCCCACCGTTTGTAGTTGGAACCATTGAAAGGCTCCAACATAGTCACGTCGGAAAGGCATTTGCATTCAATAATGAAGCAACTGCCAAGATAGGAAAACCATTTCAAAAAAACAACAACCAGTGATATAAAAGTAATATCTTTTTAAATTGTTGGAAAAATAACAATATCACTGGGTTTCAAATAGAGAAATGGAGTTCCAAAAGAAAAACAAAAGATAATTTTCAATTAAAGTAACATTACACTATTACAATAAATTGAAAAAAACAAAAACTTACACGGAATAAAGAAAAGATTACACAGTATATAACTTGCGTTAAAAAGATATTCCGGTCATGCCGGTTATCTCTAACAAATTCTACTCTAAATTATATCAGAAATTTGAGAGAGAAGTAGAGTAGTCTTTTCTTGTTCTTAGTTTTTGTCTACATACTATTCTATATTCTATTCTCTATAGAATAGCTTTTTCCTATTCTCTCTAGGATAATTTTTCCATTCTCTCTAGAATATTTTCTTTTCTCTTCTCTTCTCTCTAGATTTTTCCATTCTCTCAAGAATAATCTTTTTTCTTCTCCTCTTGAAATGAAAGTGACAAAGTCACTATTTATAGAAGAAAAACTAAGACAAGAAAACCGTCACATTAATGCTCATATTAAAGTCGTCTGTTTTTTCTTTATCAAGTTTTTGTAACTCCCATAACAACTAATACATAAAGAACCATTAATCCATAATGAAGAATAAGGAATAATTCTAATGGTTTTTTTCCCTAAATAATAAAGTGGGACTATTATACACAAATGGTATTTTCCACTTCTTCCAAAAACATGAAAGAATTAATAAAATAAATTGTCTTTATTTAAAAAATTCCAACAATTACTTTTACATTTTTTCAGAATTATCTGACTATACTTTTATACAAATCCTACAATGGCTATTTTATGGCCGTGAGAAGCTTTTCACCGTGTGAGAAGTGATGCGTTGTGAATAGCATAAATAGAGACCGAGCAATTTGGTCTTATACTACATTTTTTGAATTGTTTTTGCAGTAAATATCCATTTGGCGCAATTGGTGGAAAAGGTCAAATGAAGAACATAACACTTCAATCATTAAGATGCCACCAAAGCACGGCAGAGCACCACCGCTAAAAGATGACGGAGATGCATTGAGACCCAACATAACTATCATCCAAGAGCTACGAAAGAAGGCAACAGTCGGAATCTGACCTTGGCTTTTATCCCTCCACTGTTCTGGGGCGGGCTATTGTGATCAATCTGAAACACATTACAGCTATCATCATAGCCAAAGAGGTTCTATTGCTTAATTATCAGGTATTACAATACCCTTTTCTTAATTTATTTTTTAATTTTTCATATATGATTCCAATTAAATAAAGTTTCGTTAAATTTTTTCATGCAATTTTCTCTTTTAGTGTTTTATTATATATGATGCCAATTAGAGTTTGAATTAATTTTTTCATACAATTTGCTCTTTTTGTGTTTTATTATATAGGATGCCAATTAGAGTTTTGTTTAATTTTTTTCGTACAATTTTCTCTTTTGGTGTTTTATTACATATGATGCCCATTAGATAAAGGTTGAGTTATTAAATATTTCTTGTTTAGGTAAATATATTACACTGGTGTGAAAATTAGGTGAGTTGATGGTTATGTTACATAGGGACCAATACGACGAATATTACACAATCATTTTCGGGTTTATTTCATATTTTTATATCAAAAATTTTGCGTGTGAGACTACGGGCCTGTTTGGAAGTGCTTATTTTAGAGTAAAAAAGCGCTTTTAGAATAAAATTCAAAATTTAAAAAAATTATTAAAAATAATTTTGGAATCTAAAATTATTTTAAGTGCTTTTTTTAAGAAGCACCTATTTGGTGCTTCTTATAAAAGTGCTTTTCAAAATCAAAAGAACTCTTAAAATGCTAAAAGCACTTTTAAGTGCTTCTCCAAAAAAGCACTTCCAAACGGGCACTACATGTGTGGGGTCTACATTTGGATTCAATTTCTTCTTTTTTTAGATAAATCTTATATAACATTCTCGGTATGAAATAGTTTTTGTCAAAGATTTTATATTTAATTAAATTAGTTAGGTATGGAATAATTTGATTAGTAGATGTGATTGAGAGTTCAAATGAAAGATTGTGATCTATGTTTAGTTCCAGGAGCAGAAATTCTTGATTGGCAGTATTCGCATGGTTCCCGTTTATGCATTGGATTCGGTAATCACTTGAATGATTTCTCTTCTTTCTATTGATAAACTGATTTTGGTATTTGGATTTGTACATATCTGTAATGGATCCAAAAACTGCGTTCAATTGTGAGATCATACATGATTGTTATGAAGCTTTTCCATTATACGCTTTGAAAGATATTGCATCGCCCTGTCAAAGACCCCAAATCGGTTTGTTAATAGGGTATACCACCCCATTAACAACAGCTTCATAGGCACGTTGCGTACACAATTCAAATCTATGAAACCCGCATCCATTGGAACCCAATTTAGTGAGTAAATCCTACAGGATATATCACTCTACCTTCTCATAGGATTTTTAGATATCTACTTTAATCGCATCATGGTACATAATAGAGGATCTATTAGTCTTGAGACGCTGGCAAAATCCGTGGGCTAATAATATTATTTCATGTATCAAACGTCTTGGGACGAAGGATGATTGATCTTCATGTATGACATTAATCATTATATGTTTTTTTTTTTTTTTTGTCAATAAATCATTATATGTTTAAACGTAGATGAAAAAATCACCACTATAACCTTATAAATTAAATTTATGCAACTTATAGGTTTCAGCTGCCCCTCATTCTTTAGAGTATCTAATTTTTGGATCAGAAATATAAGTAAGCTTTTATTGAACTTAAATCACTATTGTTCATAATCAAGTCTTGGGTGACTTTCATAACATCAAATTTAATCATCTCCCTGTTTTTTCTAAAAAAGAACCTCGTGAAGCTATCCGGACGAGGGAAAGATAATACCCGCATCTAATAACTTGATTACCTCCTTCCTTACCACCTCTTTCATAGCTGGCATGAGCCTTCTTTGCCCTTCTATAGATCGCCCTCCTTCTTTCTCAAGAATAATCTTATGTTTGCAAACAGATGGACTTATTCCTTTGATATCGGCAATAGTCCATCCAATTGCTTCCTTGTTAGCACGAAGCACACGAAGTAGCTTCTCTTCTTGAGGACCTGAAGGTTTAGCAGAAATTATAAAAGGTAAAATTTTGTTCATACCTAAGTAAGCATAGCGCAGATGGTCTAAAAGTGGTTTTTCTTCAAGAACAGGTGGACATATTATAGATGGTTTCTTTATTGGTTCAATGTCTCCCGATTCTCGAAGTTGTTCTCGTATGTTTGATCCTAATGCTGCAACTTCGCCAGTGGCATCATCGTATATTTCTGGTGATTCAAGTGCCAAGGCTTCGTCTAGATCGTCATCACAGTTTGATCAATTAAAGACTTCTTGTGTATGTTTGCCGATGACATCTATATTTAAGCATTCGTCTTTCGTATCTGGATATTTCATAGCCTTGAACGCATTGAACCTTACCTGTTCGTCTTGGACCCTCATCATCAGTTCACCATTCTCAACATCTATTAGTGTATACCCCGTGGTTACGAATGGTCTACCCAAGATAATGGGGACATTCTTATCTGCGTCGTAGTCAAGAATAATAAAATCACAAGGAAATATAAAACTACCAACTTTAACTAAAACATCTTCAATTTCACCTACTGGTTGGGAGAGGGAGCAATCCGCTATCTGTAATACCACTGAAGTGGGTACTACCTCTCCTATGTTGAGCTTCTCGAACAGGGACTTTGGCATGAGATTGATACTCGTGCCTGAATCACATAATGCTCTCCCGGTCCAACTTTATGCAATAGCAATGGGAATCGTAAAACTTCTGGGATCTTGTAGCTTCGTTGGTAACTTGACTTGACAAATAGCACTACAGTCCTCTAGTAATCCAATCGTCTCCCCAGTTTCCAAACTTCGTTTGTTTGAAAGAATGTCTTTCATGAACTTCAGGTACTTTGGCATTCTTTTTAGAGCTTCAACAAACGGTATAGTGATATCTAAATTGCGCACCATGTCAAGGAACTTCTTGAATTCTTTTTCATTGTTCTTCTTTTTGACACGTGATGGGTATGGTGGAGGAGGACGTGTATTAGTTTTCGCTAAACTTTTCTTCTTTTCTTCTGTCTTTTCTGGGACACTCTTTGGTTCAACTACCTCTTCGACCTTGTCTTCTACTGTTTCTTCAACCACTTTGTCAGGAATAGAGGTTGCTTCTGCATCTACTCTAGGCGGAGGTAATTGTTTTCCACTTCTCAATTCAACTACATGACAAGCATCATCTTCTGGAGCAATAATGTCACTTGTGAGTTGCCCTTTTGGCCTGTTTTGAAGTGTACTCTCCATTTGTGACAGTGTATGCTCGAGATTCTTGATTACCTTGGATTGGGTTTGGAGTCTTTGCTGGCTCATCTTCATGTTTTCTTCAACTAGTTTTATCATCGCAGCCATACTTGAATCCAAACTCAAATTGCTTTGCTTCTGTGTAGCTTGTTGCATTGAATATTGAGGTGGTTCTTGATGAGTTTCTTTATAAAATGGTGCTTCTTGATAGATATGTTATGGTGGATAATAAGATTGAGGTCGAGGTTGGTAATAAGTCTCTTGATTTCTGACCTAATTTTTATTCTATTGGGATTGATAATTAGCGTAACGTCCTTTAGGATGATAATAACCATTAGAATAATGATTTTTTGATGACATACGAATGAAATCGCGGCTAGATTGTTCATACAATTCTCCCACGAATGATTTATTGCTCCACAACCAGGACATGAAGGTAAAGTATGTACTAGATTTACCCGAGCTATTGTTCGCGCTTGTTCTCGTAATTCATTGAATTGTTGGTTTACTTCTTCGAGACTCAGAGTGAGATCTCTTCTTGTTTTTTTGATTATAACGGCCAACTTCTCTCGGTATTCAAAACTCTTTCCATAACATTTTTAGCTACTTCAGGATCTAATAACACAAAACTTCCATCTCCTAACAAATCTGCTTTTCTTTTGGACTCGTCACTGAGTCCTCCGTAGAACATGGTTAATTGATATTCAGGCGAGGAGACGTGGAATGGACACCTCGCTTAACCATGCTTCACCGACACTTTCCCCTTCTTATTGCATAAACTGTTCAAGCTCCAACATATTTTTTAAGCTTCTACTGACCAGATAGAATCGGTCTAGATATTTTGATTGGATTTTGTCCTAGTCTAGAATATCATCGGGATGTTGGGAATCATACCAATTGCTTGCACCTCCGGTCAAAAAGAACTGGAACATAACGTAATACATCTGCTCCTTTGTAACGCCTTTGATGATATAAGCGTCACAGATCTGCATGACTTTCTGAACATACCGGACGGGATCTTGTTGTGCAGCACCACTAAATTATCCATGACTCGCAAATTACGCTATCATGCCTGGATATGGTCTAAATTTAGCGGCTTGGATTTCTGGAGTGCGGAATTCCTCTTGGTTGCACTCTGAATGTGATGGGAAGATCAAGACTCCTTGGGCTTGCCATCTGTAAAACTGTAAGACAAAACTAAAAAGAAAAGCGTAAAACAGAACTAACTAAAATAAAAGAACTAAATAAATACACAAGGACTAACGATGTAGTCCCCGACAGCGACGCTAAAAACTTGGTGTCGACTAGGGTGTGATAATAATATGATATAAATAAGTGCAAAAATAGACACCCTAGCCTAGCACGCTTCTGCAAGCATACAGAACGTATGCAAGAAAGCTTGATTAAATAATACGCAAGAAAGTAAAAGACAAATAGATTTTTGTAAATAGAAAATTAAACTAAATAAATTACAGTCAGAAAATTAAATAAGAGAAAGAACAATAGTATTTAGCTTGAGAAACTAGCAAGTAATCCCCACTAGCCTTGTTTATTCTAAACATGTAAGGGTAAATTATGTAAAATTGCAATGATCAAGATTCTAAATTCCTCCCTATCCCCGGAGAGTGAACTATGGCGGCGACCTCACAATCACGAGTGGACTCAAATGGGGTTATCCTGCGCCACTAGGGTCCTAGGTGTAGTCTGACGTACTAATGATGATTGGTGATTAAAATAAACTGTAATGATTATCTAGTTAGGCAAATCTAGTCAGGATTCCATATGCTAGACGTTTATGTGGTGTTTCAATAATTAGACACCCCTTCCGGGTGACCATCTAACTACTATTAAGGTAATCCTATACGCTAAATTCGCAAGGAAACCAGTAATGAATCAAAGCACATAAAACAGACAATAAAACATGAATCCAACTTAAATACGATGACATCCCAAATTAGATAGACGTTTAAACAAGCCTAGGGTTCATAATATATGCTAAATGTCAAGCTAAAAGTAAATTTGTTCATACTAGAAGAAGAAAAGAAAACAATTACAAATTTGAAGGCCTGTGAAGACATGATATGATGTTCAACTCCTTCCAGACTTCTCTTCACTTGATGTAAACTTCCTCATAGCTTAAGGTTTCCCCAAGGATGAGTTTCTAATGATTAGAGGGTGTATTTATTGGGTATAGGAAACCTAAAACGTTTTCTTGGAGTGGAAGAAAAGTATTGGACTTTTAGCCCAACTTAAATTCGTATCCCTAAAGTATAGGAAAAGTAATAAATTGTTGTTGTTTTGTTTTGGCCACAACTTCTTCGTTTCAACTCTGACTGACACGTTCTTTATATCGGAATTGATCGTCTCGGAAAGCTCTATCACTTTTCTTCAGACCATTCTTCCAAATTCCAAGCCGTTTTTGAGTTATGATCATTTTTATGGACATGGCTGGTGAAATTCCGATTTATTTGGCAACTTTATCTTTCCATACTTATCCTTTCTTTTCTTTATCTCCAATTCTTATCATTATCTTCTTTCCTTTATCTCTTTAGAATTGATTTGACATCTAATTAATTTCCATATATCTTTAAAACTTCACACTAAATAAATAGATTAAACCCAATATGCTATAAAAATAATAAATAATTAAATCAAGACAAGAAATAGGAAAGTGTAATAAATCATTTAAAAATCGAACTGTAGCCTAATAAATACACCTAAAATGATGTCTCAAAGCTACATCAAATCATCACAAATAGGGAGACATCACCAGTCAATCAACTTTTATCTTTATTGATATCCTATGAATTATGGTTTCTTATAAATCTTGTTATGCTTCAGAACCAGTTTGGTTTTTTAGCTAGTAATTGATCCTAACTTTTAAATTTAAATTGAAACTTAAATGCTTTACTTAGAGTTTTAAATTATGTTTATGCCTGTCAAGTTGGCAACCTAACTTACCCTAGAAACTTTCGTTTGTAACTATGAATTCACTGAACAGTAAAAATTTGCCCCTCACCAGACGATGATAATGTTAATTTAGAGGCCTTTATAATAGTCTATGATGATAATACAATTTGAGATTTTATAACATTTAATCCTATTTCATTTTTCGGTAAT
Organism: Nemophila menziesii; assembly: GCA_029959085.1. Taxonomy (NCBI): domain Eukaryota; kingdom Viridiplantae; phylum Streptophyta; class Magnoliopsida; order Boraginales; family Hydrophyllaceae; genus Nemophila; species Nemophila menziesii. Next base: position 24,722,279 of record JARWIR010000001.1, on the reverse strand, counting down.
TGAGTTATGGTGAATCATTTGTGTTTAAGTTTTCTGATATTAATTGATTTTTTCTTTGATCCTCAACTATACATGTGGATATTCGATAGGGATTCAAGACCCGTTTTATCATCTTTTTGAGTGTTGCAAATTTATAAGAGTAATTAATAGTTCAACTTTCCTTTTATAGTGTTCTAATTTTATACGAGACTTGAACTTTTAAAGTGTTATGATATTCTGAGGTTATGAATTTCTAGTGTTGTAATATTTAACTAGTTTATAAGTATTATAGGTGTTGCAACTTCTTACCATGTACTATTAAGATTGATTTGTGTAAAGCAAATGATTCTATTTCCTGGAATTTTTTCTTCATGAGTTGCTAAAAGGGTTGAATTTTCCGAAGAACTATGTTGATTGGATTATGACTTGTGTCGCTACTCCTTATTATTCGTTAGAAAATTAATGGTGAGGTTCATGGGATCTTCAAAGGGGAAAAAGGCTTAAGAAGGTGATTCACTCCCACCTTATGTCTTTATTGTTTGTCTTGAATATTTCTCTAGACTTTTGAAAAAATACGAGTCAAGGCTTCAAGTATCATCCAAAGTGTGGGAAAGAGAAGATCACCCATCTTGCCATTGACGATGATTTAATGCTCCTTTCTAAAAGGGATCATATGTGCGTTAAGTTTATTATGGATTGATTGAAGAGTTTTGGTGATTGTTTGGGTCTTCATTTGAATGTGACGAAGCCGAATATTTATTATGTGGGAGGTAAAAAGTGAAGAGTTTGAGAATATTTTGGCAACTACGCACTTTAATAAAGGAGAGATGCCTTCTCGTTATTTAGCTGTACCTCATGGATCTTCAGTTTTGCTTTCAAGAGATTACAAGCCTCGAGGGGTATCTGAGATCTTGGAATACTTTTTTTCTTTTTTCTATGGAAGATTAGAATTTATTAGATTGGTTCTTCTAGGTGTCATTTTCTTTTGGTTCTTTATTTTTCTGGTTCCGGTGAGTGTTCGAGATCGAATCATTAGCATTTGTAGAAAATTTTATTGGGATAGAAAGGCGCCACAAATTAAATGGAGCAAAATTTGTGTTCCAGAAGAGGAGAGTGGTCTTGGTTTGAAAGAGTTTGGTGCTTGGAATAAAGTATTGTTAATGAAGATACTTTGAAAAATTATTGCGGAAAGGGACTTTCTTTGGATCAAATGGATTCATGAGAGAAACCTCCATAGTGTAAGCTTTTGGGAGTGGAGACTGAGGAAGGTGGATTCACCGTTATTGAAGAATATTTGGGAGATTAAGGAGGTGATTTGAAGGTCTATCGGTGTTGATGATAGAGAGTGCATTTTGACTAGGTGGTTTCCCTAGGCAAATGATTATCCATTATTCATGAGGTGTCTAGTACGAATGTTTATACTTTATATAAGAAACCTTATGAGTTGTTTTGCCGTCGATCTATTGTGAGGCCTTGGGAGAATATTGTTTTGGATTCTTGTGTCAATCCTAAACATGCCAGTTTGTTTTGGATGACATTAAGGGCTTAGACAAAGAATCATATGACTTATTTGGAGTTGGATCCACTTTGTGCTTTATGTGGTGAAAACACCTTTATTTTGCTTGTGCTTATGCTAGAGACAATTGAGATGAGATAAATAAGTGGTTGGGTATTAGTAAAGAGATTAATACTCTCTTGAGCGCCTTAAAGTGGCTTAAGAAGTTTAAAGCTCAAGAAAATTGGAGGAGAAAGGCTTAGAAGATAACTTTTGGAGCCAGCGTGTGTTGCATATGGAAGGAAAGGTATAATCTTGCTATGAGAGGTGATCCAACTTCCCAGGAAGCGGTTATCAAGGAATTTAAATGATGCACATATTCCATATTATTCTCTTTGTTCCCTCATCAATCCTTCTTGGATGATAGCGGTTGTTTATCATGTAATAGTATGAGATAGTTGCATATATTTTTTTGTTGCTACCTTTAGCTTTTAGGCCTAAGTAGGTAATTATTTGTACAATGTATAATTTCTTATTTTTTTAATATAACCTTTTACCCAATCCAAAAAGAAAAGACTTGAACTTATTATAAATATTATACATTTTATCAGGATAACTTATAATTAATTTATATATTTGAAAAAGTAAAAAACCATTTCTATTAATAACCCTTGTTCTAAAAAAACGTTAGGTGCTACTAAGGCGGTCGAGTAATTTCGAGAGCCTAGATAGCTAGGCGGCATATTAATCGAAATTTATGCCGTTTTACCTACGCTGTTTTTATATTATTTTATATTAATATATATTTCTAACACATTGATTCGAATAATATTTATATCTTAATATATTCAAAGTAAATTAATTAAAATAAATAACACATACTTGACTATAAAATAATAATTTATTATTATTAACCTAAAAATGAACAATTCAAAAAATCTACACTTGAAATTTGAAAAATCTTTTCTTATTTTTCTCGTGTGTTCATACTTTAGCTTAAGTAGATTTTTTTATATATTTTGCTTATTTGTCGAGTTTGTTTAGATTGAATTAGTTATTTATGGGATAACATGTTTTTTTTGTTCTAATGACATGATAGGGTGTATTCAGTTTGAGCGACGTATTAATCCGATTTAATAGTTTATCAATTTGATCATGCAAAGACAAACCTTCTGGCCACCTTTTAGAGAAATTCTAGTTGGATCACACTTTAAACACCTAGACGGCTAGACTGTTTTGTTTTAGAATACAGTGAACAACACGCCGATACACCCGAATCCTCCCAAATAGATGTAAAAAAAAACCTATCCTATCTTAGATTAGATAGGTTCGACCCAAAAAAGTGCCCTCAACTGAATTATGATACGTCGATCATTTTATAAAGAAATTAGTACTCTTTAAAAGGAAAAATGAAAATGGTTAGGCCATTGACCCAACAAACAAAGTATAAGGCCCAAAGTTAATCTGGCCCAAGTCGAATAAACGAACTATATGTTACTCCCAAAACCCTAGATCGTTTATAATTCTTCGTCACCCGCCTCATCTCTCAGCAGTCCACGAAGGTAGAAAGCTTTTCTGATGCATTTTGTTCTAGTAAATTAGTTCAATTGTTTAATAAGTCTATTTGCATATTGTGTATTTAGTTAATTTCGACATAATAATTTAAGATGGTCTGTACCCCTCATTGCATTTTAATGATTTGTGTTGTTGTTTGATTTTGAAGAAGGAATGGCTCCAAAGCAACCTAATACAGGAATTTTCGTGGGTCTCAACAAAGGCCATATTGTCACCAAGAAGGAATTAGCTCCACGCCCTTCCGATAGGAAAGGAGTAAGTTCTTTAGCTCTTCGCCTAATTCTTCTAGTTTGTTCGCCCTTTTTTAGTTATGCTATTAAGTGTATCATTTTGATTGATGAAACTATTTTAATTTTTTTTTGGTTTGTTGAATACCCACAATTTATAGTCATTAACATGTACTTGTTACCCGTTAAAATTATGGATCACCAATTGTTGATGATTGTTTTTTCCACATCTTAGCCTTGTGGTATTAATTTATAAGTTGATTTGACATGGTTAGTGCATTGAAGATTGTACACTATAATGAATTAATTTTTTTAAAGTATGTTTTACATTAATGGAGGTCTTAGATCTGTTAGAAATCTTTATAATGATCTTTTTGAGTGATTAGAGGTTGTCATAATATTGTTTTGGACTATTAAAATGAACAGTTCTCTTGAAAAACAATGCCTGTTTGCCTGGTTAAAATTATTAATGATATAGCTGGAAAAAGCTGTTCTGTTTGCTTCGTTTTGATTTTTGTATAAGTTTTTAATAATTTCTTGACTTTGTTTTTCTTCCAGAAAACAAGTAAGAGAGTTCATTTTGTGAGGAATTTGATTAGGGAAGTTGCAGGATTTGCACCTTATGAGAAGAGAATCACTGAGCTTCTTAAAGTTGGAAAAGACAAGCGTGCTTTGAAGGTAGCTAAGAGAAAGTTAGGTACTCACAAGAGGGCAAAGAAGAAGAGAGAAGAGATGTCTAATGTTCTCCGCAAGATGAGGTATTTTTGTTAAACTGATTGTTTCATTGTTTGTGATAAAGATTGAGTTTTTGCTGATTTTATAACATTGTGATTTATCATTTTTGCAGGGCTGGAGGAGCTACTGACAAGAAGAAGTGAAGTGGCTATTTTCTTATGGATAATAGGAATAGATTTTGAGTTCACTTCAGAAATGTTTTTGTTATTTAATGTATTAACTTTCTATTTTAGAAAAGAATTATCGTGGCAATTTTATTCTCTTGCTTCAACATGACATTTATCTGGGAGTTTTAGAGCTTTTAAATTTTTTCTTTCAAGAAAGCAAGCATTGTGTCTTAATCAAAATGGTCATTAATGGATTTGTAGATAAAGCTGAGCAGATCTAAACCAAACAATACAGAATAGAATTCTTTGCTAATGATCCATTTTAACTTGGCATTACCAGGAACACCACACTTGTATGCCTTATCTTTATCCACCACCACTAATATGCCTTTGTCCAAATCACAACCAACTCATAGCAGCCATCTCACCAAAACCAGAACCAGATCAGTCATATATTACTACAACATCAAACCTAAAAATTGAGCAAACTACCCATATGAAACCACCCAATGACGTATATTAGTGGACTTGAAACATAAATAAGGACAATCAATCATTTGAAGGTGTTGTTATGGACTAGCAGTCTGGGAGACATGTTAAGTCATTGAAAGGCAAAAATTTGAGATTTCTGCTCTACCTTTTCCATCATCTATCAGGGGGCGAGAAGTTATTTTATCAAGGCCAAGGGAACATCTAAAAAATGGATATCGATCCAGTTGGAGATCCAATGAAGATAAGCTTTATTGATCCCACTGTTACTCAAAAGATGAATGGTGTCTTTTTGCACAATTAACTTGCTCCAATCATCACTTTAAAGGATGGAAGACATATTATTATTTTTTTAGTCAAAAGAACCATAAAATTAAGAAAGAAGCGATTACAAACAAGATAGTTGCGAGTTACGTTCTAACAAAATTAGAACCCAACGCGTTTCAAAAAACAAAACAACAAAACATACATAAATAATACTGAGAAGAACAAAAGAAGAAGCTTTACCTAGTTGAAATTATATTCATTTTTATCCACTCTTATATTTTTGTTCTTATTTTTCTACCTCACAAATATACACCATAATTCAATATCAGATGCACTTTGGTGGTGAATAAGATATCCTTATTCCAGTATGAAGATCCATGACCGCAACTATAAGTCATCTTTTCCGCTTCTTTTCAAGAGGTAATCCGATTATAACCTCTTGCATTTATTTATTTAGATTTTAATTTAATATTTAAATTGGTATCAAATTAATTTTTTTGTAATATTATTTATCATAATGATTTATGTTGGATTAATATTTTGTTCGTACAAGAAAAAGATTTTTTGTTTTTTGTTTTTTTCCTTGTCGAAAAGGAAAAGGCAGAAGATTTTTTTTGCATGAATTATTTTTTTACTTACTATGCTTTCATGTTTTAATCAAGCGAAATATATGCTTATTTCTTTGTAAAAAATAAAATACAAAAACTAATGCATTTGTGAGTTAATTTGCTAACTTTATTAATTTTTTAAGATAAATATTTTTGGGGGGAAATGAACCCTAATTGCGTATTCCAATGATAATTAATCTAACCATATGCGCTGTTTGAAATTGTTGTTGATCATAAGAGTGTTTAGAAATATATTAGTTACAAAATCTGTTTTTTTTTATCAAATTTCGGTGATTTTTTGACCATTCTTATTTTCTCTATATAGAATAATGGTGTGGTTACGATCTCGAGGATCACGAACATCAAGACTCAACCTACTGGTAAAGTACAAAGGACTTCACAGGAACCTATGGAATTCTCATGGACCAAAAAAGATTCATACACCAAAAGTTGTAAGGACATTAACACAAAAAAGATTCATACACCAAGTTTTGGAGGACAGTATCGATGCAACCTACTATAAGATGAGACCTAATGATATTTTAATACAACATGTATTAGTTGTGAATAAGATGATACAAGATGTCATTGTTGGGGTGATCTTATATGTGAAGAACACAAGGTTTATATTCTTCTCTACATTGCCAAGACAGATGCAAAGGGATCTAAAAATTATATGGAAAAATAAGTATCCCGTAGGCTATATTCACATATAAGTGGTTAGTCTATGCCTTGACTGAATCTCCTGTGTGGAGGATTATAATAGCTCCACTAGGTCGGACCAGTGTCACTGTGAGATACATTTTTCCAACTACAGATTTGAATAAATATGATCCAATACGTCTCGATGAGAAAACAAACTTTGAGGACTCAATTCTTAAGTCGGTATATTGGGTGTGAAAGTTATATATTAGTTAAAACTTTCAATAGGTAATTTGCCTAGTGGTTTGGTTTCGATATTTCAATCCTTGTTCGTTATGTATTTCATTAGTTATTTTTTTAAATCACTTATTTGCTTATCGAACTTGTTTTTCTCATTATGTATGAATTCATCTTGTTTCTTTAATTAAATGTTTTAGTTATTTTTCATACAATATTACTCTGTTTATGTTACAGTAAGTGGGAGTTCATGTAGAACTTATTTTGCAATTAATGAATTTGAATGAATGATTAAGATGAAAAAAATAGCGTGATTCATGATTGAAAAAATAGTGAACTTTCTTTATCACATATTTGTTATCTTTCTTATTCATTCTATTTGCATCAATTAGCATTGGATAGTTAAATAAATGTATGTTACTAATGAAAATATCTTACTTTATTAGAAATGACATAAAAAACTATCATTGCTGATCTCAACAAAGGAGACAAAATGAATGGTGAGAACTATAGCCTTTGGAAGCTCAAGATACATTGCATTCTAGAGGAGAAAGATGTTATTGAGGCTATTAACGATGTCATGGATCAGCCTGAGAAGGCAACATAACTAAAATTTGAAGGAACATAGAGGCTTATGAGAAGTGGAGAAAGAATTATTCCACTGCTAGAGACATCTTGATAAGATCCATTATTGATGACCTTTTTTATGAGTGTCAACATATCCCAATGACATAAATTATATAAGTCAGGGGGTTTACGGATTACCTCCTACAACGGAAGCAGATTTGTCTTGAATCGTGTCACCAAGTCGACGTGAATACTTACTTGAGAAAATTAAGGTTTAGAATATGACACAAATGATTACATGTAATTATTTATTTTGTTCTTTCATTTACTCTGATACTAAATGAAAGAATATAACAAATAATTATATGTAATTATTTGTGTTATTTTATTTGTCTGCCAAAAACCAAGTTATAGTATGGAATTTATTATTTTTGAATTTTTAAAATTTAAAATTATATAAGTTAAGGTATCATATACCTATGTATCTGATAAACTGCCTATCCACCCACTATTTTATAATATAGAGTTTGGTAAAAAAAGGAATTGAATTCATTCTCACACTCTTACGTTCTTGTCTACTTCTCTATGTAATTCAAAAATATACACCATAATTTAATATCAAAGACACTTATGGTGAACCGAAGATCCTTCTTCAAGTAAGAGAATCCACGATTCCAAAGCTATCTAACTAAATCATCCTTTCCGCCGCTCTTCAAAAGATAATTCGATTATAACCTCTTGCATTTATTTAGATTCTAATTAGACACGGATATCAGAGCAATAGTTTGGTAATATTAATTAGAATAAATGATTTTTGTTAGAGTGTTCTTATTTCCGTACAAGAAAAAGTATTTTTTTAAATTTTGTCGAACAGGAAAACGCAAAGGATTATTTTTTGCTTGCTACACATACACGTTTTACTCAAGAGAACCTCCTTTTAGTTTCTAATTCAACATTACAATTGATATCAGAGAAATATTTTTGTAATATTAATTAGAAATAATGATTCATGTTGGATTTTTTTTGGTCGAAAAGGCTAAGGGTTTTTTTTTTGTTGCGCCTACATGAAAATTTGTTAGCCGCAACAATTTTTAACCGAAATGTTTTTAAGGGAATTCGAACCCTGGCTGCGTACTCCAATGACAAGTAGTCTAACCATATGCGCTCTCTAAACTTGTTGATGATCATAAGAGTGTCTAAAAATATATTAGCTACGAAATATATTTTTCCTAGTCAAATTTTGGTGATTTTTTGATAGTTATTTTTTTTTATATAAAAATGGTGTAGACATGATCCCGGGGATCACAAATATCAAGAATCAACCTATTGGCAGAGTACAAAGGCCTCCACGGTAACGTAAGAAATTCTCGTGGATAAAAAAGGATTCATATACCAAAAGTTGAAAGGACATTGAGACAAAAACAAGTTTTGGAGGACAACATTGATGAACTCCGCTATAAGATAAGACCTAATCATACTTTGTTACAAAATGTAGTAGTTGTGAGCAAGATGATACAAGATGTCATTGATTGAAGAGATCTAATATGTGAAGAACACAAGGTTTATATTCTTCTCTATACTTTGACAAGACAGATTCTAAGGGGTCCCAAAATCTTGTAGGAAAATGAGTATCTGGTGGACTATGTTTATGGGAGATAAGCTACATATAAGTGGCTAATCTATGTTTTGACTGAATCTCATTTGTGGAGGCATTATTATAGCTCTACTAGGTCGGAAAAGTGTCACTGTGGGATGCATTCTCCAACTACAGATTTGGAGAAATATGATCCATTATGTATCTATGAGATAAAGAACTTTGAGGAGTAAATTACTAAGTTAATGTGTTGGGTGTGAAAGTTATATGTTTGTTAGAACTTTCAATAAGTGGCATGTCTTTGATGTTTTAATTCTTGTTCATGAGGTATTGCATTAGTTATTTTTTCAAATTCAGTTTTTTGCTTTTTGAACTTGTTTTTCTCATTATGTATGAATTCAAATTGTTTGTTTAATTAGACTGTTAGAGTAAGTGTGAGTTCTAGTAGAACTTATTTTTCAATTAATGACATTGAATGAATGATTAATACAAACAAAATATTGTTATTCATGATTGGGAATATAGTGACCTTTCTTTATCATTTGTTTTGTTATCTTTCTTATTCATTCTGTTTGCATTAATAGCATCAAATAGTTAAATAAATACATGTTACTAATGAAAGTCACTTAATTTTTTAGAAAATGACAAAAAAAATCTTCATTGTTGATCTCAACAAAGGAGACAAAGTATAGCATTTGGAAGCTCAAGATACATTACTTTCTAGTGGAGCAAGATGTTCTTGAAGCTTTTAACAATGTCATGGCTCAACCCGAGGAAGACAACACAACTCAAACCAGCAGGGACATGAAGACTTATGAGAAGTAGAAAAAAAAAAGATTCCACCGCTAAAGGCATCTCGATAAACTCCATGAATGATGACCTTCTCTATGAGTGTCAACATATCCCAGTTACATGAATTATATAAATAGGAAATTTATGGATTACTACCTACAACAAAGACAAATTTGTCTTGGATTGTCTCACCAAGTCAACGTGAATCCTTACTTGAAGAAATTAAGGATTAAAATCTAACACAAATAATTACATGTAATTTTTTTCATTTTCTCTGATACCAAATACAAGAATAAAATAAATAATTATATGTCATTATCTATGTTATTTTATTTGTTTACCAAAATTCAAAGTTTTGATATGGAAGTTATTATTTTTGAACTTTTAAATTCGAAATTATATGAGTTGAAATATCAAATACATGTGTATCTGATAAATTGCCTAACCGTCCACTACCTTATAATATTGAGTTTGGTCAGAAAAAGAAACCGAATTCATTTTCATTCACTCTTACGTTCTATTCTTCTTCACTCAGTACTTCACAAATATAAACCATAATTCAATATCAGAGGCACTTATGTGGTGAACTAGAGATCCTTCTTCTAGTAAGAAGATCCACGAATTTTTTATCCCACTAAATGACCATTTCTGCTTAGGGATGCACACGGGTTGGGTAACCAACCCATGAGGGTATAAGGTCCACCCAACGCGAAAAGTGCAGATTTCAGTTTTGAAATCCATAACCCAACCCAATCCAATTTTAGTTTTCAGATTAACGTTTACTAGTTTTGGGTCGAATTCGGTTCGGGTGCGGTTTTTGGTCAAAGTATGGTCAAACTCTATTATTTAATTTTAATATAATAAAAAACACCACACTTGTATGATATAAAAACAACATACACTTTATGCTTAACACCATAAAGCTAAAATTAAATTACACCCAATAATTTAATTCATTATACAAACTTTAATACATTATACAAAATTGAAATAAATTTACAAGTTTCTAGAAACATTAGTAATGCTTAGTTAAAAATGTTAATTGAACATCTAATCCTCCATAGTACAAATTACCTTGAAAAAAAAATCAAAACATGTTAATATGTAGAGTAATAAAGACTAAAAATTATATAATAATTTCAGATATATACATATGATTTCAAAAATATCCCAACCAATAATATGAATAACCCATATCATCAAATCCGAGATCTATAAATTCTCGAAAACCAACCATATGTATTAGATCTAAGATTTATTAACAATATAAATCTATAATTTAGTAAAAAAACACAGTAACATATTATGTACCACAAAACTTTAAATCTATTATATTAGAACATTCTAAATATATATATATATCATATAGCTATTACTTCCGAAATAAATATAACAATATATGTGATGTAATGCTTTTTATATTTCTGAAATATAAAAACATACTTAGTATAATCTAAGATCTAAGATCTAGTCTAAGTTAATACATAAAATATAATTAAATAACGTTTTATCTATATAATAATTACAAAATAATAAAACTATACTATTAAACTATTGTAGATTTATATAAGAAAAAAGAAAAAAAAATCATAACATCATTTCGAAAAAAATAATATATATTAATGGGTGATTGACTTATACAGTCCACGGACTATTGTCATATGCTCATAAAGTCCCATCTACCCAAAAAGTCTGAATTGCCCTTCTACTCAACGTTATATCTTTTGACTTGTCTAAACTAACTTCCTAATTACATGCACCCAATCAATTAATATCAAAACAAAAAAAAAATCACTACAAAAAATATTAAATTAAATTTATCAGATTTCCTGCCTGTTATAACTTAATTACCTTATTTTTGTATTTTGTTTACAAATTATACACATGATTTATTAGTATTTAAGGTGTGGATCATTAAATTCTAAAGAATGTATTGGTGAGCTGTTGTGTATCGTGTAACTATTCTGATGGAAAGGGCGTAGGGTTGACAATGTATTTTTGCAGGTGCTTTAGTTATAATCAATGGTATATGGTGGTGATGTATATGTACCACTAAATTTCGTTGGGTAATGTGTGTAATGTTGGTGGTGTGTTGTGATAAATCAATGGTGTGTAGGCTTTGAGCTAGAATAGAAGTCAAAATGAGGTGGATTATTCGTTTTATTTTAATGGTCCGACTGTTGTAATTGAAGGCGTGTGTAGTTTGTGAAACACAAACACATCAAATTTTTTATGAACAATGCTAATAATGATTAAGAATGAATATTATTTGAAAAAGTAAACAAACGGTTATTGAACAAAAGCAAATCGAAGCATAATGTCACTGATAATACAAGATAAAATCATGTGGTGCATTAACATTCACTTATTAGGGATAATCTCATAAGAAAACATAAGCCGCTTGAGGACCATTTTCCACCATCTTCTACGCCGCTCGAGGACCATTCTCCACCATCTTCAGTCACCGCTCGAAAAGAAATCCCTTCACACTCACCTTCCCACTAATTTTCTGCCCGGCTGAGTTTTGTAAATCGGTGGGTTTGTAACCATATGTGAATGATAATGACAATAAACAACTTTCCATCGTGTAATGCTTAAACTATGGGATTTTCATGATATGCACCAAAGATGGAATCTGTTATGTAAGATAATAATGACATAAAATCTAATTAATTCAATTAATGAAGAATAGAATTGAGATAATGCTAAAATGTTGGACCTTTTGGGTGGGTAATATTTAGGTGGACTGAATGGGGGTGGGTTATTGAGTTTTTTTGAATTTTATTAGCTAATATCTCTATATTAATATTACGACATATTAATTATATAAGAGAATAATTAAATAAGAGAGTTTGGATGAAGATTTAATGCTTACCGTGGAAAGAGAGAGAACGAATTATGTATAAAAGAGTAAAAATAGAATGATTATTATGACATATAATATTTATAAGACAATAGAATTGGGTTGGGTTTGACAAAAAAAAAAGGAATTGGGTTGGGCTGTTTAATGGGTATTTTATATATAAATATAAAATGCTAATGGGCTTACCTTATACGAATACGATCGGGACACCCGCGGTTTGGGGTCTTGCCAATCCATGAACCGACCCAAAACCCAAAAAAAAGTTTGTCCCACTGAAATCCATGGGTGTGTTCGGATCGGTTTTTATGGGTTGGGTTGGGCCGGTTTTATGGGGTTTTGCGGGCCGGTCGATTTTTTGTGTATCCCAAAATTTTTGCTGCTCTTTAAGAGGTAATTCAATTTATATAGATTTTAATAAAATTTTATAATTGGTATCAAAGTAATAGTTTTGTAATATTAATCAACATTAATAATATATACTGGATTGTTTTTTTCGTACAAAAAAAAAGAAAAAGAATTCTTTTTCGATTATTTTTTCTTGAAAAGGAAAAGGCAAGGGTTTTTTTTGCATGGATTATTTTTTTGCTGCGCTTAATCCTATATGTTAATGGACTTCTTTGTTTACCATTAATTTTTTAACCGAAATGTTTTAGGGAGGATTCAAACCCAAGCTGCCTATTTTACTGACAAAGAGTCTAAATTTATGTGCTGTCTGAACTTGTAGTTGATCATACGAGTGCCTAGAAATATATTAGTTACGAAATATGTTTTTTTATAGTAAAATTTTGGTGATTTTTGTCAGTTATAATATTTCTTATATAAAAAATTGGTTGGACATGATACCAGGGATAACGAACATCAAGGCTCAATCTACTAGAAGTGTACAGAGGGCTCCACAGGAACGTAAGAAATTCTCATGGACAAAAAAGATTCATACACCAAAATTTGCAAGTACATTGATACAAAAAAAAGTTTTAGAGGACATCATCGATGCAATCCGCTATTCGATGAGACCAAATCACACTTTAATACAACATGTTTTAGTTGTGAATAAGATGATACAAGATGTCATTGATTGGAGTGATCTCATATATTAAGAACACAAGGTTTATTTTCTTCTTTATACATTGCCAAGATAGATGCAAAGGGATCTCAAAATCTTACTGAAAAATGAGTATCCTACGAACTATGTTCATGGGATACAAGCTACATATAGGTGGCTAGTATATGCCTTGATTAAATCTCATTTTTGGAGGAATTATAATAGCTCCACTAGGTCGGACCAGTGTCACTACGGGATGCATTCTCCAACAATAGATTTGGATAAATATGACCCAATACGTCTCTATGAGGAAGCAAATTTTGAGGAGTCGATTCCTAAGTTGTTGTATTGGGTGTGAAAGTTATATGTTAGTTAGAAATTTCAATAGGTAATTTGATTAGGGATTTATTTTTTGGATGTTATAATCCTTGTTGGTTTATTTATTGCAGTAGTTATTATTTCAATTCAGATATTTGCTTATCGAACTTGTTTTTCTCATTATGTATGAATTCAACTTGTTTCTTTGATTAAATGTTTTAGTTGGTTTTCATACAATATTGCTCTATTTATGTTAGAGTAAATGGGAGTTCTCGTACAATTTATTTTGAAATTAATGAAACTAAATGAATGATTAAGACGAATAAAATATTGTGATTCATGATTGGGAATCTAACGAACTTTTATTATCACTTGTTTTGTTATCTTTCTTATTCATTCTATTTGCAATAATAGCATTGGATAGTTAGATAAATATATTCTACTAATGAAAATCTCTTACTTTTATTAGAAAATAACGTAAAAAACCATCATTGTTGATCTCAATAAAGGAGACAAAATGAATGTTGATAACAATAGCCTTTGGAAGCTCAAGATACATAACGTTCTATAGGAGCAAGATAATCTTGAGACTATTAACAATTTTATGGCTTAGCCTAAGGAAGGCAACGTAATTCAAAACAGATAGGATATGGACGCTTATGAGAAGTGAAAAAAGAAAGATTCTACTGTTAAAGACATCTAGATAAACTCCATGAATAATGACCTTGTCTATGAGTGTCAACATATCCCACTTACATGAATTATATAAATATGAGGTTTACAGATTACCTCCTACAGCGAAATCAATTTTTTCTTGGATCGTCCCACCAAGTCGAGTGAATCCTTACTTGGCTAACACAAATAATTACATGTGGTTATTTATTTTATTCTTTAATTTTATCTGATACCAAATGAAAGAATAACTTAAATAATTATATGTAATTATTTATTATTTTATTTGTTTTCCAAAAACAAAGTTATAATATAGAAGTTATTATTTTTGAATTTTTGAATTCAAGATCATAGAAGTTGAGATATGAGGTACTTGTGAAACTAATAAAGTGCCTAATTACCTACTATTTTATAATATAGAGTTTGGTTAGAAAAAGAAATTGAATTCATTTTTATTCACTCTTACGTTCTTTTCTTCTTCTCTCAGTAATTCATAAACATACACCATAATATTGTTAGGTTGGTTTTTTTGTTTGTACAAAAAAAAAACAATCATTTTTTGTTTTTCCTTCGTCGAAAGGGAAAAGGCAAAGGATTTTTTTTAGCATGGATTACTTTTTTTGCTTGCTTCGCCTACATGTTTTAATCAAAGAAATGCATGGTTATAATTTTTTTGACGCGGTTACTTGTTTTGTCAAATAAATTAACGTGCCTTGCTTATTGGATTAGTTTTGTCGCGCCTTCACGTTTTACTCAAAAATACGCATGGATATAATTTTTTTGTTGCAATTCTTTTTTATTTTATCAAAAAAAAAAAAAATTGAACCCTAACTGCCTATTCTAGTGATAAGTAGTTTAACCATATGTGCTGTCTGAACTTGTTGTTGATCATAAGAGTGTCTTTAAATATAGAAGTTACAAAATATGTTTTTTCTAGTCAAATTTTGGTGAATTTTTGGCAATTGTTATGTTTTCATTATAAAAAAATAGCGTGGACACGATCATAGGGATCATGGACATCAAGGCTCAATCTACTGGCAGAGTATATAGGGTTCCACAGGAACATAAGAAATTCTCATGGACCAAAAGTAGTAAGGACATTGAGACAAAAACAAGTTTCGGAGGACAACATCGATGTAGTACGCTATAATATGAGAACTAATCACACTTTAATAAAACATGTAGTAGTTGTTAATAAGATGATACAAGATGTCATTGATTGGGGTGATCTAATATGTGAAAAATACAAGGTTTATATTTTTCTCTATGCTTTGCCAAGACAGATACAAAGGGCTTTCCAACTCTTATGGGGAAATGAATATCCCACGGACTATGTTCATTGGATACAAGCTACATATACGTGGGTAGTCTATGCCTTGATTGAATCTCATCTGTGGAGGGATTACAATAGCTCTGTTAGGTCGGACCAATGTCACCGGGGAATGCATTCTCCAACTACAGATTTGGAGAAATATAATCCAATACGTTTTTATGAGGAAGCGATTTGAGGAGTCAATTCCTAAGTTGGTGTATTGGGTGTGAAAGTTATATGTTAGTTAGAACTTTCAATAGGTAGTTTTCTTAGTGGTTTGTTTCCAATGTTTTAATCGTTGTTCGTTAGATATTGTATTACTTATTTTTTTTAATTTAGTTATTTGCTTAGCGAACCTGTTTTTCACATTATGTATGAAGTAAAGTTGTTTCTTTAGTTAAATATTTTAATTGTTTTTCATACAATATTTCTCTATTTATGTTAGAGTAAGTGGAAGTTTTAGTAGAACTTATTTTTCAATAATGAAATTGAATGAATGATTAAAATGAACAAAACATTGTGATTCATGATTTAGAATATAGTGGACTTTTTTTATAACTTGTTTTGTTATTTTTATTATTCATTCTATTTGCATTAATAGCATTGGATAGTTAAATGGATGTATGTTACTAATGAAAATCTCTTACTTTATTAGAAAATGACATAAAAAACCATCATTGCTGATCTCAACAAAGGAGACAAAATGAATGGTGAGAACCATAACCTTTGAAGCTCAAGATTCATTACATTTTAGAGGAGCAAGATGTTATTGAGGCTATTAACAATGTCATGACTCAACTCGAGGAAGACAACACAACTCAAAACAGAAGGGATATGGAGGCTTATGAGAAGTAGAAAAAGAAAAATTCCACCGCTAGAGGCATCTTGATAAATTTCATGAATGATGACCTTATCTCTATGAGTTTCAGCATATCACAGTTACATAAATTATATAAATAGGATGTACGGATTACCTCCTACAACGAAGGCAGGTTTCTCTTAAATCATCTTACCAAGTCGACGTGAACCTTTACTTGAAGAAATTAAAGATTAGAATCTAACACAAATAATTATATGTAATTATTTATTTTATTCTTAATTTGCTCTGATTCAAAATGAAAGAATAAAACAAATAATTATATGTAATTATTTATGTTATTTTATATGTCCGCAAAAAACAAAGTTACATTATAGTAGTTATTATTTTTGAATTTTTAAATTTTTTAAATTCAAAATTATAGGATTTGAGATATACGATATCTGTGTATTCGATAAACCGCCTAACCACCCACTAATTTATAATATAGAGTTTGGTTATAAGAAGGAACTGAATTTATTTTCGTTCATTCTAACATTATTTTTTTTTTCTAACTACTTCACAAATATACACCATAATCCAATACCAGAGGCACTTAGATGGTGAACTAGAGAACCTTCTTACAGTAAGAAGATCCACGGTCGCAAAGCTATCCAACTAAATTAACATTTCCGATACTCTTCAAGAAGTTATCGATTATAACCTCTTACATTTATTTATATAGATTTCAATTAAACATTATAATTGGTATTAAAGCAATAGTTTTGTAATATTAATTAGTATTAATGATTTATGTTGGACTGTTTTTTATAGCACATGACTTTTTCAGTCGAAAAGAAAAAATAAAAGGACTTATTTTGCATGGATATAATTTTTTATTGCTGCGATTAGTTTTTTTGTCAATTTTTTTATGCGACTACTTGTTGGATTAATTTTATTTCTTATATGAGTTAGAATTACCATCAAAATGCTTTTGTGGGATTCAAACCCAGTCTGTCTATTACAATAAAAAGTAGTCTAATTATATATGCGGTCTAAACTTATGGTTGGTCATAAGCAGTGGCGAATCCAGAAACAAAATCTAGGGTGGGCTCGAAATATCAAGGGGTTCGGAAAATCCCCCGATTTTTTTCTTTTTTTGGTGTTAATTACAACAAAATGACCAAACAAACAAATATATAGATTAACATTTTAATATCATAAATAAAGTAAAATATATAAAAATATTATTTTAAAAAAAAAGTTACAAATATCTCCTCATTCTTCAGTCTGTTGCTACACTTAAATTTTTTCCCATATTTTTCATGTTCATATGAATTATATCCTATATCATAAAGTATAAATATTGATATAATAAATCATAAAAATAACAATTAAACAAAATTAGAAATAAAACTCCAAACTAAAAACATATATAAAACGTAGTCATGTGAATGATGTTTTCATATATATATATATATATATATATATATATATATATATATATTTATATATTTATTTTTTGGCGAAACTTTCGAGTCCTTCTTTTACTCTTATTTCTAGGAGTAAGAATCTTGCAGCTGAGTGGGTTGCTAAACAACAACTCTTAAGCAGTTTGTTTGGTGACTGAGATGTGTGTATCCCTCCCCAGTTAGCATCTATCCTTTATGGTGACATGGACCCGATAGGGGTAGGGTAACTTTGTAACCTCTTTTCTATCTATCAATATATTATGCTTTGAACAAAAAAAGAAAATATATATATATATATATATATATATATATATATATATAAATATAAATATATAATTAAATTAAAAAATTAAAAAGGGAGAAAACAAACCCAATGAATGAGAATTAAATCGGACAATAAAAAATAGAATCTTATAAATTTTTATAACTTTTAATAATATAATGACTTCAAGTAAAAATAATATTAGGTTTTGAATAGTGTTGTAGCAGTATAAGTTATATAACAGGTTTGCTATTAAAATTAAGTACCGTAATAATAGTAAAGAAAAATTAAATTTGAGGGTGGGCTCAAGCCCATCATCCCATAAGCTAGATCCGCCATTGGTCATAAGAGTGTCTAGGAATATATTGATTGCGAAATATGTTTTTCCTAATTATATTTTGGTTATTTTTTTATTAGTTATTATTTTTCTTATATAAAAGAAATTGTGTGAACACGATACATCACAAACATTGATAAACAAGGTGTTTTGGGGGGAACATATGACATACATATACATACATACATACATACTTACATATATGTATATATACACATATATATGTATATATATGTGTATATATATGTATGTATGTATATATATGTATGTATTTATTTTCAAGAAACCCATCATGCTATATTTAATCTTCGTCACTACAACCGTTATTTTTATGTCCCGTAAAAGACACCATACATTTTGTTCTTTCCTTTTTGTCCTCTTTTACCACCACCGTCGCTGTCAATCGTCTCTATATCTTCTAAACAGTTTCAATATTTTTAAACCATTTGATACCACTGTAACTGTAAATATCAATATAAAAGTAAAAAGTAAAATTATAATATAACTGTTTAAAAATTAATCATGATATTTCTTGAATATATATGTCTATATGTCTCTGTTAATTTTGACATAGCCTGTTTTTTTTTTTTGTTTCATCTTGCATTCTTGATATATTTTAGTTCTTTTTTTTTAGTGTTTATGAATAACAAACATTAAGTATATATAATAAAATATGATATATATACCATGTGTTTGTGGATTACAGAACAAAAATACAACAAAAAACAAAAGAGTAGTTTGAGTTCTGAGAAACTTCTAGAACTCAGATTCTGAGTTCTGGGAATTTTCCCATAACTCAAACTATTCTTCTTTTTGCCTTCATTTTTGCATTCTTAATATATTTTATTTCTTTTTTAGTGGTTGTGAGTAACAAACAATAAGTATATGTCATACTATATGGTATATGTTTGTAAATTACAGAACAAAAATGCAACCAAAAAAGAACAATTTGCGTTATAGATAAATTCTCAAAACTAAGATTTTGAGTTATGACAATTTTTCCTTAACTCAAACTGCTTTTCTTTTTTGTTTTATTTTTTTCTTATTTGAATTTTTTAGTTTTTGTAATGTTTAAGAAGTAATATACAATGAATATGTATCATAATATATGATATATACGATATTTTTGTTATTTGTTTACGTTTTATTTGAGAACAGTTCTTGGAAAAATTCCCAAAACTGAGATATGAGTTTTGAGAATTTTTCCAAAACTCAAATTGTTCTACTTTTTTGCTGTTTTTTTGTTATGTAATTCTTACTATTTCTGTTACTAGTCAAAGGTCATTCTGTTACTATTTCTGTTTCTAAAATTATGAGAAACAGAGTTTTACACTTATACAATTACTAAATGCTACTTAAAAATTATTGACATGTTGTTTAAACATTATACTAATGATAAGATGTAATTAGTATAGTTTGTTGACTATGATCAATTGTCTATGGTTTTGTTAGTAGATATAGAGAAGGTTTGTTATTGGAATAATCAAATAATTTAGAAGTAAAAAAAACTGTTGAAAAATATAGAGAAGATCGATAGTTGATGCTGTGATAAAAAAAGATAAAAAAATTGAGATTGATAGTTGGCCTAGTGGTTAGGTTACTCTGCAGAGACCAAGAGGTCCTGAGTGGCTCTCTCAGGTACTCAAAAGATAAAAAAATGTGAATTTTACAGGCTTGTACACAAGGCTTCAAGGCGGGAAAGATTTATTAAGCATTAACCTATATTTTTTTGTCAATTTTTTTTTTTTTTTTTTTTTTGTCAAATTGCATTAACCCTATATATATATATCATCTTAACATCTACTTAACCAAAAGCTAAGGGCTTCTATTCACAAGCCAAAATCCTCCAACTTATTCGAAACCCTAGGAGTTTCTACATTGTTTACGCCTCAATTCTTCCATTGAACTGTCAATTTTTAGTATGTCATCATCAGTTGCAAAGCATCCTAGGCGCGAGCGCACCACCAGACAACCTTCAAATATTGGCGTTGATAGGATCAGCAATTTGCCGGATTCAATTATTTGTCACATTCTTTCCCTTCTTCCGACAGCGGATGCTATCGCCACTAGCGCGCTATCTAAGTACTGGAGATATCAATGGAAAAACATCTATAATCTCAGTTTCATTATTAGACGCCCAAACGAAGGAGAGGAAAACGACATGATTTCACCCTCAAATTCCTATGCATTTTATGTTAACAAAATTTTGAAATCGCTCAACAACCAATCTATTAAAAAATTCTCTCTTCATGTTGATGGAATTCGTGAGCAATATGATGTTGAGCCTTGGATGACAGTTGTTCGAGATCTTGGAGTGGTTGAGTTTGTAGATGCGGATGACTTTGAATATAAGTTAGGGTTTAGGTTGCCAGGTAGTCTTTTCACTTGTAAGACACTAGAGGTTCTTTATTTACATGGTCGCATAAATCTCAATCTACCAATCTTGGTTTCTCTTCCCAATCTTAAAACCCTCACTCTAGAAAGGCTGATTTACCAATGTGATGAATCGGTTACCCGGATTATATCTGGTTGTTCATCGCTTGAGACTCTGACTGTGTCAAGATGTGTATATGATCGTGTGCAGACCTTTACTATATCTTCTCCTACTTTGAGAAATCTCACCTTCAAATTTGATGACGAAGACGATGGCTTCACTGATATGCTTGATTTTAAGCTTGAGATAAATGCTCCTCAGCTTAGATATCTTGAACTATATGACTATTTGTCAAACGACTTTTCTGTTGAGAACTTATGTTTGCTAGATGATGCACGAATTGATATTCAAGAAGAATTAGAATGGGATCATGGCCCTAACCCTGTTGTTAAACTTCTTCAAGGATTGTACAATGTGAAGAATCTTTCTTGGATGGGTAATGCGCTAGAGGTAAATTGCTAAACACATCAACCCCATTATTAAAATTCACCTTCCATCTGTGAAGATCTAATAAAGAATCCCCCTTAGATGAGGAACATGTCACTAACTGTATATGCTTATGAGACATTGACACGATTTATTTATTGATTAATTTTCTTATTTCTCTTTTGTGAAGGGTATTGTCCATGAAAATTTTACCATAAGCTTCCCAAGACTATCTCGATTGACTTTGCAAACCATGTGCCCGAAATTCCTGCTAAACATTTTTGGAAGCTCGCAGAAATTAGAACACGTTACTTTGTTAAAGGTTTAGTGAAAAACAATCTTTCTTAATTAGGCAAACTTTTAACTACTGTTGTTGTCGCAGTTTGATGGATTTGGCACTCATGGGACCTGCTGGAGCAATACTACAGAAGTACCTATTTGCTTGTTGTCATGTCTTAAAACGATGAGACTTGAAGGATTTAAATGTAAAGATGATGAACTTAAAATGGTAGCTTATATTTTGAAGAATGCTAAAGTCTTGACAACAATGACATTGACAATACAACCAAACTACTTTTTGGAAACTAAGGTGGTTCAGAATGTATCGAGAATGCAGTTGCTTCAGGAGGTATATAAGTTTCCTCGAGGATCTGAATATTGTGAATTACATTTACTTGATGATTACCCAAGTAATATGTGAATTATCTCTTTTCGTTTGTGAATGCACTAACGATTAATTGAAGTAAGTCTATCTGGAATGGCTGCATATATATGAATGATCCTTTTACAGAGGCAATTTCGTATCTCACAGTATTAATTATCAGCTTGTGTGTTTATTTTTTTTTGAGATTCGGTTAGCTTGACAGTTATTTAGTAGTTTTGTACCCGCTGGACGGTTTGATTTATGTTATCTTCTCTTCAGCCCTTTCGTGTATGCTGAGATATGTTTGCTTAAGAATTTGTTGCATTAATCTTACACTTCATCTCCATCCCTTTGAAATTATAATTTGCAATGGTTGATGAAATTATAATTAGGCTTTGTCGGTTTTCAGTAGTTGGGATTTGCCTATTTGGTTTAAACCGCCTTATTTTCTAGCAAGCCCTTATGCCAAAATAAACACCTAGCAAAGCAACCAACTACGCAAAATCATAAAAAACCCTACTGAAAACTTATAGAACTTAAGCTAACAAATACACAAGAAATCTAGCAATATTATGTAGATTTGACGAGAAATTGTTACTGTAGTAATTAAGTCCACACCCTCATTTTTAAGTGTAGAAGAGTGTAACGAGAAGAGGTTAAAGTCATGTAAGACTAATTTTTTTGTGCTAAGTATGGGATTTCTTTGTGTAGAACCGAAAAAAATGCACTTTACTTAGACATCAAATGCGTTCAAAGGTAAGAAGAGATACTTGAGTCATTTGTGATGACTATATATATAAGGTAGGGTGTGATCTAGAGATTCATTACGAACTACTCATAATGGGTCAAGGGTTGGGATTATAATGTCCAAGACAATTACTTTTCACTTAGTAAGTAAACATATATATAAAGATAAATATAGTTATTATGATTAACACCATAATCATTTTTGCAACTTAGTAGCAAAGATAATACTCCCTCCGTCCATCAATGTTTGTCATACTTTTTTTTTTCATAAGAATTAAGGAAAACAATTAATTCTTTCTATTTTTACTAAACTATCTCAACCAACTAAAGTAAATGAATCTAATGATGATAAGCTTGTAAATATTAAATAAGGACAAAATTGGTAGAAAAGGTTAAGAAATTCCTTGCTATCTTAAATAGACAACCTTTTGTGGACATCTACTTTTAGAAATTGTGACAAACATTGATGTACAGAGGAAGTACTATGTGTTAAATAGGGAAACAGAAAATTAATTATTATTTAATGGATATAAGATGATATTTTATTATTATTTCTTTATCAAATAGATAAATAATTAATGTTATTTAAATACAAGTCAATGTTATCATTTATAAATTTCTTTTTGTTACATATGAGAGCCACTTTGGACTCGGAGTCATTGACTCGGTTCGAAACTGCACCACTAGATTGGATGACCAAGGCCTATCCAATGAGGTAATCCCAACCGGTTATTTATGAATTCTAATTATCTTGAGATAATTAATTAAATAAAATTAAATAATAACAAAAGATTATTCATTTTCTATTATTAATTATTTTAATTAATAGAAAATAGTATTTGCAATTAACTAGGAGATAAAATTGTATTGGAATTCTTTTTAATATAAAAGATAAGAGTCAGAGGTAATACCATGAACAAGACATAATTTTTTTTAACAATCTCTCTCTCTCGGAGATGAATTATTTTATTTTTTAGCTCAAATCTTATGATACAAGAGCCAATTTTTTTCCGGTTTTCGCACACTAAATAATCACAAACCCACTCTTGTTAGATCAAACATTATCACCGGGTAGAGGAGAAGATTACAAGCAATCACAGGCTATTGGAGGAGCAAGGGATCCCTAAGGGTCAAGTAGAAGTTTTTCATCAGTTTATCCTACTACCATGACGCAAAAATTACCAACCGGAAATTCCTCCAAGGTTATTTGAGAAAATATGCTATAATTATTGTTCATATATTTGCGTACTTGTTGCTATGAATATATGTGTAAAATTGGCATGTAAATTTTTATCTAGAAGGCTAAAAATAGTAATTTAAGATATGCCTTTGCATGTTTTTTCCACTTAAATCAATAATTTCACGCACTAGACAGGCCTTAGATCCTACATCATGGTTCTATAGGTTCATTATGAATGATCTATATAAGGTCGATGTGACGTAGAGGCTATTTACAAACGCCTCACAAAGGTCAATGAGCTAGCTCAACTGGCCAGACTCTGTCTCTCAACTAAGAGGTACAGGGTTTGAATCCCAAAGGTGGAAGAAAGTTAAGAAGGTTATTGGCTAGCTAGGGCTCTATTTCTCATCCATGAGGTCCAAGGTTCGAAACTCTCCCAGAACACGGGTAACCCTGGGGGTATGGTTGGGGAGGCAGTCATATCCCCGTGGGATTAGTCGGGTGTAAGCCTGGACCCCATGTATCAAAAAAAATGTTCATCACAAAAGACTCACAGTGGGTCGATAACCTATATATTCATTATGAATGACTCATAGAAAGTTATACATGAACCAAAGGTTCATTATGAATAACTAATAGAGTTTATAGATGCTTGATGGCCTAGAGTTTCATTGAGAATAACTCAAATAAAGTCGATGACCAAGAGGTTTCATTACGAATTGCTCATATAAGGTCTAGTGTAACCTATAAGATTCATTAAGAACAACTCATAGTGGGTTGATGACCTAGAGGTTTATTACAAATTCCTCATATTAGGTCATTGTGACCTAGATGTTAATTATGAATGCCTCACAGTTAGTCAATAACCTAGAGGTCTATTTTGAATGTCTCATAGGAAGTCAATGTGATATAGAGATTCACTACGAATGACTCATAGAAGGTTGATTGACCTAGAGGTATAATACAAAAGACTCATCAAAGGTCGAGTATCCCTTAAAGGTTTGGTACCTTCCAAAATAGAGTACGCGATGAGATGTTTAAAAAGCACCTCTCGCTAGTAGATTTGATACTTACTAGAAGTGGCTCTAATTGCTAAATTCTTGGTCTTCCATTCTACCGGTTATAGGGTCTGAATACTCGACCCTAGTCATTTTTCCGTCTAATAGTGTCCAGAAAATATAAAAGATTCTTTTTTGACAAATACTAGATGGTGGACTCAACCCGTAAATCCATCATAACAAAACATTGGTTAGGTTGTTCTAGGATAATAGAGAAAGAGATTACAACATTCTCTCTAAAACTTAAAAACCTTACAAGTGTTCTCAATATTTGGGACCGTAAGAGAAATGAATAATGAAATACATATTAACAACTAGAAATGATGGGTATCACCCAAAAAGGGATCACCTAAAAAGGGATCACCCAATTATCACCCATGATGTAGAATTTAAATGCTCTGATCATGGAAAAGAGAAATAAAATAAACTTGGAAAGAGAAATCACATGATTGGAGCATTTAAATGCCACATCATGGGTGAGTGATCACTTTTTGGCTGACACCCAGCATTACTCATTAACAACATTATAGATATTCTAAAAAAACTGCCTAATTTTACTTATTTTG
Source organism: Nemophila menziesii (assembly GCA_029959085.1). NCBI lineage: Eukaryota > Viridiplantae > Streptophyta > Magnoliopsida > Boraginales > Hydrophyllaceae > Nemophila > Nemophila menziesii. Next base: position 24,696,837 of record JARWIR010000001.1, on the reverse strand, counting down.
AAGATACTTGGGATCGATCGTCCTTCTATTCTAATAAACTTGAGGAATTTTGGTTCAAGGAATAGACATGCTGGGCTCAGAGAGAGAGAGAGAGAGAGAGAGAGAGAGAGAGAGAGAGAGAGAGAGAGAGAGAGAGAGAGACGATTGGTTAAAGCTAGGTGACCACAATTCGAATTATTTTTAAGCAGAAATCAAAGCTAGATAAATCCAAATAACATACTTTGACTAAAATTATTTGATGGTAATTGGTCAAACAACCCTGAAGCTATCCGAAAATAAACTGTTGATCATTACTCCAATATATATTATATTCTAAGGGATCGGGACTTCCTCAATGTTCTTAGCTACATTCACGCCAAGGTTAATGACGATATGAACCCTGATCTCTTGAAACCGGTGACAATGGATTTTTTTTTTAAAATAGTTTAAAAGATAAATCCAGATAAAACCCAGGGATTGGATGGCTTCGCGGGATTATTATTTTTGAAAAGAATGGTAAATGATTAAAGTCGATGTTTTGAGTGGGTGTTCAAGACATAATGATGAACAATTGCAAATTAAATCTTATTAATTGCACGATTATTACTTTGATCCCTAAAGTAGACCCCAAAGAATGTTGGTCAACTGAGATATAGTAGTTGCATAAATTTCATTTATAAGGTAATAGACATGATCCTTTCTTTGAGCACTAAACTAATAATGAATCTTCGCGTGCATGAAACTCAACCCGCATTCATCCCACGGCCTTCTGTTCATGAAAGTGTCCTTTTAGCACATGATGTGGTTCACCATCTTAAGATCAAAAGGACTTCTAATCAATATTGCAACAATTAAAGCAAATATCTCTAAAGCCTATGAAAGGGTTGAATGGTATTTCCTTGAAGCACGACTATTTAAGTTTCTATGTTAGATGGCTAAAATGGACAATGAATTGCGTAAGAAGTGTCTTTTATGAAGGTTTGATCAATGGGGTTATCTATTCCAATTCAAAACCTACTAGAGATCTTTGCCAAAGCGACCCACTTCCCCCTATTTATTTATATTAGTTACCTCTATTATTCAGGAAATGGAAAGATGTGATCTTCTTAGAGGTTACCAATGAGCTCGAAGTTATACTTACTCGTGTCCTCTTTATTGATGATAGTATTTTCTTCCTTGAAGCGGATGAGAAAAACTTTGTTATTTTGTAGTATAGTCCAACAATATGTCTTGGCCTTGGGTCAAGCTATTAACCTAAATAAGAGCGGAGTTGTTTTTAGTAATAACACCCAGAATCACAATAGAACCACTCTTTCAAACATCTTGAATATGTGAAACTAAATGACCTGGGCATATACTTAGGTATCCCTCTAATTGGGAAAGATTCAAATTTAAAGTCTTAGATTGGCTAATTTAAAAAGTGATAAAAAGGATGGTGACTTGGCATAATTCATTCCTTTTTGAGAGCGGAAAGGAAGTCTTATTAAAATTAGTTATTAACTTCGTTCCTAATCACCTCTTTAAGGCTTTTCTAATCCCGACACATGTAGCTAACCACTTGGTTTCACTAGTTGCTAATTTCTTTTGGGATAACAAAAATAACACAAAAGTTCACTGGTCTTCTTGGGATGTTCTTTCTAACCCTAAAGAGGACTGATGTCTAAGACTTAAGGACTTTAACCTTATGAATATTACATTTCTCGCTTCTAATAAGTGGAATAATTTCCTTCGTCAAAACTCCAATCTTTTTAAATTTTTGAGAGGCAAATATTTCGTAACTCCAACTTCCTAAAAGTGAGCATTGTAAACAGTGCCTATTGGGGATGAGGAGTCTCCTTACTGGTAGAGATGTTATCAAAAATAATATTAGATGGGTGGTTGGAGATGGTTGTTCCATTCGTATTTGAGCGGATTTCTGGATTCCTAATGGTAAGAAACTAGCGAACTCTTTAAACAGTGAATTACTCTACGCACATGAGCTGGTCAGTGTATATGAAAAAACGTAGATTATGAATCTCGTTTGCGCAATCCTCCTACCTTTTCAAGATATGAACATATCTCTTATCGACGCATTTCTTTTGGAAAGACATGATAACCCTAGATGGACAAGATCTGTAGCAAGTCAAGAAACAGTTAATTAAGTCTATAAATTCCTCAGTTAAATTATTAACCTTAGAACTCATGTTGTGAGAGCTGAGACTAGCTCTCAGCCTCCTGCCTTGACTTCTCGAAGTAGTGGACCTTCAAGTGGTCCCAGGTTAAGTGTAAATATGAAAATAATCTTGATATTAATTGTAGGAAAATGAGGATGTTTCACTATGACCCTCAATGATCCCTGTGGTAGTAACTGCTTTAAAATTAAGTGTGATGCGGTGTGGAATATTACTAATGATATAACAGATGTAGGTTGTATTGTTATGAATCCAAATGGACTATGATTGATGGTAAAACTTGGATGTAGAACACACAATCTGTGATGAAAGCAGAAGACTTAGGTATTATCTTTGCTACTAAGTTGCAAAAACAATACTATTATGAACCTGAAGGCGATTAAAGATTATGTAAATGTTTGTTAGAGATAAATTAGCATACAAATGTGTTTCTCTTTTGTTAGTAAAAAAATAACCAGGTAACTGATTGAGTGACAAGCTAAAAATTATACGGCATTTTATTTGGCCATCTCTTCCTCAATTAACTAAATTTTTAGTTTTTTTTTTTTGGATATATGAGTGTCCGGGCCAGCTTACGTGCACCACGACTATTCTCATAGGAAATATACACGCCTCCTCATGTCTATTCCCACTTAATCAGAACTAGGTTACCTATGTTCAAGGAGGATACTCGAACCTTGCATCTCTTGCTTTACCCCTTTAAGGGCTCAAGAAATAATAAGGATGAGACCATTGAGCTTTTTACACCAAACCTTTTCGATTAGGCGAAGTTTTGTAATTACACCTTGTTTGATTTAGCGTATATTAAAAAAAATATTCATCATCGTCTTTCCCCCTAAACAAGATAAAATCATGTTCAAATTTTCAAAATCGAGTTAGGGTTTTTCATTCACAAGCCAAAACGCAGCAAAATTAACTCAGGAGTTTATACACACGGTTTTAGCCTTAATTCTTCCATTGGACTTTTTATATGTCATCATCAGTTACAAAGCACCCTAGGCGCGAGGGCACCACCACCGGCCAAACTTCAAATGATGACGTAGATAGGATCAGCAACTTGCCGGATTCGATTCTATCTCACATTCTCTCCCTTCTTCCGACGGAGGAAGCTGTCGCCACCAGCGTGCTGTCAACGAATTGGAAAGATATATGGAAAAACATCCATAATATCACTTTAAGTGATAAAAGCTTCTCCTGGCGCCCAAACGAAGAAGAGATAATCTCAGCCTCAGTTTCATTTGCATCTTTTGTCAACAAAGTTTTGAAATCGCTCAACGACCAATCCGTTAAAAAGTTTTCGCTTCATATCAATGAAATTTGTTATGAGGATGAGGTAATCTTTCAGTTGCCTTGTAGTGTTTTCACGTATAAGACATTAGAGGTTCTTTATTTACGTGGTCGCATAAATCTCAATTTATCAATTTCGGTTTCTTTTCCAAATCTTAAAACCATGATTCTAGAAAATGTGTTTTACCAATGCGATGAATGTGTTCAGTTGCTTATATCGGCTTGTTCATTGCTCGAGACTCTGACTGTGGTAAGAAATGAATATGACAATGTGGAAATTTTCACTATATCTTCTCCTACTTTAAGAAGTATCACCTTGACTTTTGACTATGGGACTTATTGTTTCCTTGATAATTACAAACTTGAAATAAATGCTCCTCAACTTAGATATCTTCAACTATATGATCATTTGTCAGTAGACTTTTCTGTTGAGAACTTATGCTTGCTAGATGATGCACAAATTAATCTTCCTGAAGAAGAATATTATGATGATCACCCCAACCCTGCTGTTAAACTTCTTCAAGCAGTTTACAATGTGAAGACTCTTTCTTTGATGGGTTATGGGCTAGAGGTAACTTAATTGCTCATCTTTTAATCTTACTTATTTGTGGTTATTTAAGTATTAATCTTATATATGTTACTTATGTTAGTGTAAAACCTCTCTAGTCTTCATTAAACATGCTACAAAGTAGATATAAAAGAAACTTCTCCAGTTCTGTGTTTGTTTAATGCACGATTATGTAGTTGCTTAAGGATCTATTTCACTCAAACCGAAAGAGATGCATCTAAAAGGCTATTAAGATAAGAAACTTGTTTATAGTCAATAAATTAGACACTAAGTTGTAGATTTAGAAGATACAAAGAATTAATGTTGAATTAAGGGGAAATTAAATGATGTATTATAGTTTTATATGAACAACTGAATTGAATCCAGAAGTTCAATGGAGAGTCCACTCGTCAAAAACTGAGAAATTGGGTTATTGAATTTAGGAACAATTTGTACTTTCTTGATTGTTTGGGTTCGTAATGGTTTTGAAGGACTGTTATTATTTAATTATATGATGATCATCATTGTTAGCTCATAAGTTTCCCTTCTCATATTGCTCCTTAGCCTATGACCCATGTATTCAGCGGAAAAAATATAGGTATTGTAATTTTTCTTTTTCCTTTTGGGTCAAATATATACACTTTAATGGTCTACCTTCTCTGGTTGGTTACTTAAAATTCTATCTTTCATGCCAATTGGTTCAATAACTCTTCGGTTGACAAAAAAAAAAAAAAAAGGTTCAATAACTCTTCTGAACTGATATCCATCTGTAAAGGTCTAATAAAGAATCCCTCCTTAGTTTAAAATGATGTCAATTTTGGTATTTGCTAATTTTATATACTTAGTTATTGAACAATTATATTGTTTCCCTTTTGTGAAGGATATAACCCATGCAAGTTTTTCCACAAGCTTTCCAAGACTATCTCGATTGACTTTGCAAACCACGTGCCCAAAATTCCTGCTTAACTTTTTTAAAGGCTCGCAGAAACTTGAACATGTTACATTGTCAAAGGTTAGTGAAAGTCCATTAAAAGATAGAGAATGTGTGTGTGATTGGCAAATTTAAGCTACTAATATTTTTGCAGATGGGCTCTCATGAGACCTGCTGGAACACAGTACCCATTTACATCTTGTCATGCCTTAAAACGATGAGACTTGAAGGATTTAAAGGTTCATTTGATGACCTTACCATGGTAGCTTATATTCTGGAATATGCTAAAGTCTTGAAAACAATGACATTGACAATACAACCAAACTTCTTTTTGGACACTAAGGTAGTTCAGAAGGTATCTAAGTTTCCTCGAGGATCTCAAGAATGTGAAATATGTTATCTTGATGATTGCCCAAGTAGTCCATGAATTGTCTCTTTTCATTTGTGAAGAAGACATGAACGATTGATTATCAGCTTTCCTATTTAATTTTTGAGATTGATTAGCTTGACAATTAGTAGTTTTATATCTCAGCTGAAGGGGCAAGAATTTCATGATCTTCTCTGAAACTGGATTGAATCAAGGAGAGAAGATTCTGAGATCTCCTCTTCAGCCCTATCTTGTGACGCTATAATAGTATCATGAGTGTATGTGATATTTTGAGTATTATATGTTTGCTTAACCGTGTGTTGCATTAATCTCATACTTTATGTCCATTTCTTGGAATTATAATTTGCAATGGTTTTTTATCATCTACTCTTGTCAATGTTGACTTCCATTAATTTGACCTGCAATTCGGTGGTTAGGATTTGTCGGTTTTCAGTAGTTGGCATTTACATCTTTGGTTCGAATTGTCATGAATATAGAGATTTCAAAAGCTAGGAAGTTCTGAGATAGTTTAGAATAGGCTTCGATGTCCAATATGAAGTATATGGTTAGACGATTTGATTGCCTTGCAGATAGTTTTAGTTTCACATCGCACTTGAGATTGTAGCTTGGACAAGAAATATCCTTAGCAAGCAATAGGATATTTCTAATAGTATGCAACAAAAGAGGAGAGAAAATGGTAAATGGAGCCTATGCAAAATCTCTACAAACCATGACTCAATCCGAACAAATATGTAGCATCTGACATTGATCTTCAATTTGAGGTACACCATCAAGAAAGTGTGACTTTGGTGTCAAATTTGATTAAACATGTTAGGAGGCAGAAGATTTGATTGTAAAGTAGAAAAAGCTAGCAAACCAATAGTCTCTGCTTCATGGCCACGTAATTTTCACAAAACATGACACGACTTTAAAAATTTGATTGATTTTTTTGTTTTAACTAAGAAATTAGTTTGGTAGACAACAAGGCATTTTCTCCTCATAAACTGTTTCAAGTTTCTGTTGATGAATGTTTAACAGGAATGAATAACGTATTTAAGGAATTTGATGTACGTTAAACAATAAACACCTTTTAAACTTTTTAATGATAATGATGTTTTGAAGGACTCATTTAGAGAAGATTTTTTTTTTCCCATTTAGAGAAGATAGAATTACTGAGTCAAAAGAGGTCCCCAAAAGAGGTCTTTTAAATCATAGGTACCATATAAAATTACTTACTACTCAGAGGGCGGAGACAGGAAATTCTGATAAAGAGTGTCGAGGTTGTTTCTGAATTTTTTTAAACTTATTTGCACTATATATCCATATGATACAAAATTACAAAATAAACCTTTATATTATACAAACTTGTATTATAAATCCTTATATTATATAAAAATTGTATTATAAATCTTAATATAATTTTTTTTACTTAATAACCCTTTGTTATAATACAGAACCACATATAATTTGTTTAAAAAAACTAAAATATTTTATATAAATAAAAAAATTATAAATTTAATAAAATAAATTTTAAAAGTTAAAGAGTAAAATTCTGAAAATTTAATAGATAAAATAGTTAATAATAATATATTTTTTTTAAAAAGTGAGGGGATCCATGGCATTCCCTTGGAGCAAACGTGGCTTCGCCCCTGTTTCTACTATATGAACAAAATATTTTAAAAGTTGTACATGCATTACAAAAATTTAAAGAATCAATGGTATTATGGTGGAAGAAAGAAATAAACATCTTTAAATGTTTTTACCATAAGAAATGGGTATATGGTTGAGTACACACGCGTAATATAGGATTATTCATGTATTTTCACATAGAATCTTTAAAGACTAATTTTTTGTAGAATTATCGACAATTTAAGGTTTTGTAGTTAGTATCTTTTTCTCACTGGGTAGTATGGTATTTTTTTTTTGTTCAAAGGGGTAGTATGGTATTGACATTTAAGAGGCCTTGCCTTTTTCTCGTCAACAATTCTAGGTCATTTGTTTAATTTATGTAAAATTCGAACTACACGCGTATATGACGATAGATGATTTTTAGGATATAATAAGAGTGTTAGATTACAAAAATACGCCTAAATCGTTTCTCTTCTATATTGTCCCTCTTCTTCTCTCGAGTCGATGTCGTAAAACAATTCCTCTTATATCACTACCATCTTATCACCACTCACCACTCATGCAACGTCGTCACCGTTATCATTTTCGTTCCATTAAACCATTACCATTCTCATTGTCGTTGTTATAGTAGGAAATGTTGGAATTATTAAATTAAAGATGATTTAATTTTATTAATTCTTTTATACTCTTGAAAGAATTGGAAAAGACTATTTGTATGCTAAATTAAAACTTGAGAAGAAATTAGTTGGAATTACTAAAATTAAAGAGTTTTATTTTATTAATTTTTTATTTTTCTCGGGAGAAGTGAAAAAACTTTTTATGTGCTAAAAAGTCCCACCTAGAAATAAAGAAGAAAATAAAAGACAAACCGACCAACAATTGATGACCCATTGACTCAGAAATAATTTAGATATTCCATCATCTATAGCTATTAACTCAGCTGTTACGGGAGTTACAATAGCTTGGTCAAGAAAAACGTTGGCATTAAATAGTTTTTATCACCGACCAATAATGTGCATTAATAAGCATTTAACGTGACTCTTTAATTCGGCTGTTACGGGGGTTACAAGAGCTTATTCAAGGAAAGCGTTTACATTAATGAGCCTTTATCACCGACCATTAATGTGCATTAATGAGCATTTATGTGACGTTTTTTTGATTTGTTTCTTTATAAATAGTGACTTTGTCACTTGCATTTTCTAGAGAAGATAGAAAACTATTCTAGATAATAGAAAACTAAGAAATTTAGAATAATAAAATACTCTTTTCTCAATGATTAGTTATATTTTTTTTGACATAGAGATCAAAGCAATAGATGGATACGATTGTTAGAGATGCCGGTATTCGGAATATCTTTTTAACGTTGTACGGCTTTGTGTATTTGTATCTAGATTATTTTTTGAATATTTCCATATAAGTTTATTTTCTATTTCTTGTAATAGTTGTAGTATTATGGTTTTTGAGATATTCTTATATTTCGACTTTTTATTTTATTGTAACAGTTGTAATATTATATTTTTTAAAATATTTTTATATGCATTTAATTTTTATTCTTATCAGTGTTATTGTTAGTTTTTGTGAAACCTTAGCAGATGTATCTGGTGGGTCCTTGTGTGTTATAAAATAATGCAGATAAAGTAGAGGAACCACTAACTGCAAGTGTACAGTTGTCCCAAGTAATATATGATAATCAAGTTCGTTCTTAGGGATGGAATAGGTTGACTCTAATGTTATCAAATAGTGGAATAATTGCAAATACGAAAAAGTAAAAGATATGATGTTTGTTGGGGTTTTTTGATAAACAACTAAAGTGCAAAAGTAATTTAAATACTAAATTAATTAAACTAGAATGGAAATAACGCAAGTAAAGGAGGTGGATGCGAGAGAAAAGTAGTACTTGAGTCACGCTAGGGTTTCACTGACACTTTCCTAATTAATGTTTTATTTTAAGGGTTGAATTAATATTATTACGCTAGTCGGGATTCTAAAATCTCTTAGCCCCCGTCAGGGTGGACCTAAAATCTCTCCTACGGTCTTCTAAACCCCGTCAGGGTGATTAAAACCACTTTCGGATGATTAAAACTTACCACTTTGGCTATTGGCTAGTCAAGCCTGTCAAGGACATTGGCGGATACCAACGGAAAATACCTAGTTCTATACCAAAATCCCCCCGTCAAGGTGATCCATACGCCACTATATGGAATAGCCTAGGTACTAAAACTTATCCCTAGTTCATGACTCTAAGGATAATAAATAAGCATAAAGTAAAAGCCAACGTAAAATAAAAACTCAAATTAAATTATTCAATCCCAAATTGGAAAAACTCTAATTATTCAAGAATGGGTTTAACCCATGTTACAATTCTCAAGTACAATAAAAACTTAGCTCATAATTGAAATTAAAACTAAAGAAATAAAATTAAGGGGATTCATGTTTAATAGAAAGAGAATAAAATAAAAGACCTAATTAGGATGTTGGATTTGCCTGTTGATTTGGAGATGTTGAAGTCTCTAGCTCTTGGCTTCTTCCTTCTTCCTTGGTTCTGCCTTTTTCTCTGACGCTCTGACTTTGTACAAAAATTAATTGTGTGTAAAAATAAAGTCAAAAAGCGTATTTATACTATTAATTTCGGACTTGGGCTATTTTAAATGAATTAATTAAATATTGAATGGCCCAAGTCCACTTTTCAAGCCCAAATCCTGTAACTACGGTACACCCTCCACTAAAATGGCTGTAACTTTCTCAATTTAACTCCGAATCAACTCATTCAACTTGCTAATTCTTCGTAATTCGATAAGGCACGAATCTTCTTCACAACTCAGAGGCTGGATCCATCTTTAAGTGGCTCAAAATCAACATTTACCATCAGCCTTCCAGATTTTCAACTCAAATTTGTCAACTCCTCGGGATATTTCTTCTAGCTTTTGACTTCTTTACACGATCTAAGACTTCTATTCTTGATTCCTCTCCTTGTTAGTATTAGAAACCTACAAAATTTTCACCAAAACAAACCATTTCACGCGCAAAAGTTTAATAAATAAAAATACTAAAATCTAAGGAGAGAAATTGAAATATAACATATAATTGCTAAAAGTCTATCAGATTAGTCAAATAATCACCAACTTTGATGTCTCCTAAAGGCATATAAATAGAACAAAAGAGGAGACATCAGTATCTTAAATCCGAATCCATTACCATGTCTGCACCACAACCTTTTTAACTTGACCATTACTTTTCTTTGATTTGTTGTTCGGGACAATTATTTAGAAAAGCCCAAATAACATTCACAATACTCACAAAATTCTCACCCCAACTAAACCAAGTAAACCCCAACTAGCCCAAAGTAAAAGCCCAAAACACCCCTTCTATTGTTTCTTATACACTGTAAAACCCTAAAACAAAAAATCATATCTCTATTAGGTTTTTGTGCTAGACATTCTTTGTTACATCCCCCTCTCCCACCTATCTTCTCTGTTACACCATGGCTGCCCCTCTCTCTTTCCCCACCACCTCACTGTCGCTGCGCCTCCCCACCTCCCACCTTCCCGCCGCCGTGTACCACGCTTCAGATCCAACTTCCCCCGATCACGGACCCCCTATAGTTGTCCACAAAAAACGCCGCCAGCCTTCCTCCTCCACTGGCAACATCTCCAGGCAACAGCACCTCCACCACCAACCATCGCGCCTTGCACAGGTAAAACGCCTTCCCGCTACTCAGCCCATCTTCCATTCCCGCTCCTCAGCCTAAGACACACCGCTCCACTCACCAACGGCACCAACAACGCCAACCGCCACAATTCTCCAAAGCCACCAACAACGCCTAACGCCATAAAAAATACCCAACACCACCAGATCTTGTGAGATTTGGTTCGAGATCACGAACAATGACGCAACCTCTTCTCCAGCATCTCCATGAGCTGCGCTTGAGCGCCGTTCTCCTTCTGCACAAGAGACACCACACAAACCTTCCAGATCGAGATCCATATCGAAATCCTCGACGCCGCTGCATAAGGTACTCCTCCACGCCAGCAACATCACCATCTTTGGGCTCCTTAACGACACCAATCTCCGATGCCCCAATGCCGCTCACCTTGGTGGGCAAGTCTCCCGCTTCTTTTCCGATGTCGGCATCTCTAGCCCCTTCATCGCTACTCATGACCAACAACCCACTGTCCAGGCCTAACACGCAGCGAGAATACCCAGCCCCTACCGTTCCTAAGTCGATGGTGTTTTTTATTTTTTATTTTCTGTTCAGATTATTTTTTCCCTTTATTTTTTATTTCCAATATGTATTGAAAACTGATTTCTTTTTGTTTTAGATCTAGATTTAGATCTCTTTGAAATGTACCAAAGTGATCTGTTTGGAATGTACCGATTTGTTTTTATCGTGAAATAAAGTTATCAATAAATAGATTTGTGTGTTATTTTTGCAGGAAAAACTTCGTTTGGCGCGTACCAATGGGTGGATTTCGACACAATATCTTCGATCGGTCCCCTAAATAAGTTCGGACATTAACCTTTGACATAAACAAATAACCTGTAAGTCTAGAAAAATACTATTAGGGATCCTTCACACAATTGCAAAAAGTTTTAGAAATCGTAAAAGCTAACCTTATAACATTTGGTACGTACCAAACTGGAAAATTCGGTAAGTCCCAAACAACAAATATTGGTCTATACGAAAACGTAAAAATATTGGTTTATCCATTAACATTTTCTTTCAATATCTAATAGGAGAAAACAACTTGAATGTGATAATATCCCACAATTTATCCTTAAATTAGTATATAACAGGATTATGACTTTGGAAAAGTTGAAAAAGCGATTCTCTGGTTATCAAGATTTTAAAAGAAGGCAATAGTTTATGAAATAATTGAAAATTTCAAGGGGTTTTAAAATTTGTAAAATAATTGCAAATATTAAAGGATAATTGATATATTTAAATATATATAACTAAGTAAATTCTATTTTTAAGTTATTACTTATGGCCGAAAAACTTTTTTAGACTAAACGTTTTAGAGTATTTATTTTTAGGCTAAATGTATTAGACATGCCTATTTTTAGGTCATTTCACTAATTATGTGAGATATTTCATAGATTTTAAGAAAAATTTAAACATTTCTATCACCAATATCATTATTTTACCACATCACAAATTGGAAATTCTATTTAAAGTGTCTAAATTACCCTTTAAATCTATGAAATATCTCACGAAACTAATAAAACGATTTAAAAATGGGCATTTTAATACATTTAACCTAAAAATGAGCATTCTAAAATATTTGGCTTAAAAATATTTTTAAACTATAGGTAATAGCCTAAAAATGAAATTTACTCTATATAACCACATGTCATAATCTTGTTTTAACAATTTTGATCACGAAAGATCTCGGTCATTTATAATCTTTAACATTCTTATCACTTTTTAACTATAAGTCCTTATCATCAAATTTCCCCGTCCAAAAAAAAATCATATTTTTCCGCCAAACAAAAAAAATATGGTGCTTAAATAATCAAAATTAAGAAGAGATTCTGTTCACAAGTCGGAATTAAAAAAATTATTCAAAACCCTTGTAGTTTCTACACTGTTTGTCTCAATTTTTTATACATCATAGAGTTATTTTGGATTCGAAGTTATTGACTCAATTCGAACCGCTTAAAAGGACATTTAAGGTTCTGACCAGTTGGGCTAAACCTAACTGGTTTCGTCTCAATTTTTAATTAAACTATTTATTTTGAAGTAAATATTATTATTATAAGAGTAATAATGTATAACACCCAAATTAATATCACCCAATATACAACCCATGATATGGTATGATTTGATTAAAAGTAAATCGTCAATCAAATCAAAAAATAAATAAATTGATGATTTACGCTTACTCAAATTACGCCACGTTATGGGTGGTATATTGGATGGTATAAATTTGGGCAGTATATATCATTACTTATTATAACGTGTCACTACCATCATCATCATCATCATCATCAGTTACAAAGCACCCTAGGTGCGAGGGCACTGCTAGGGAATCTTTAAATGATGGCGTCGATAGGATCAGTGACTTGCTAGAATCGATTATTTGCCATATTCTATCCCTTCTTCGGACGGAGGATGCTGTCACCACCGCTGTGTTGTCGACAAATTGGAAAAATATATGGAAAAACAACCATAATCTCAGTTTCGATGATATAACCCTAAACTTTTTCATTTGCCCAACATATGAGTACATGATGTCAGTCATAAATTCATTTGCAGTCTTTGTTAACAAAGTTTTGAAATCTCTCAACAAACAATGCATTAGGAAGTTCTCTCTTTGTATCAATGCGTATTGTCATGATGTAAGGCCTTGGATAGCAGCTACTGTTTCTAGGAATGTTAAATTGGTTTAGTTTGTGGATCATGTTACCATTGATAATGTGATAATCTATCATTTGCCTTGTATTTTATTCACGTGTAAGACACTAGAGGTTCTTTATTTAAATGGTCGTGGATATCTTAATTTACCAAATTCAGTTGTTCAAGATATTATGATTGTGCAATTTCTATTACAATTGCTCCACCACCGTGCACAAAGATGGATTTTGAGAACATGTTATATATAATATTCTCAAGAATATGGGAAGAATTATAAAAATTTACTGAAATATAAGAATACACATTTATACTGATCCTCGTACACATTCGAATGATTAAAAATATGGTAAAGGTGTAGTGACTAAGTCACAATACTAGTTATCAATGCTCCTAATTAAATTTATATCTCAGAAGAGATATTTAATAAAATTAGACTATTGTACAATTAAAGAGCAATAGATATATTTGGTTCCATATGTAGCATAAAGGAGCAACAACATGAGCAAGTTGTTAATTATGAAACTTTTGACATCTTATAAATATCAAGTAGTGTATATAACTGAGAATCAAAATAATCCTACTGAGTATCAGGTACCTGATTATATATGAGATCTCTCAGTCAGTTATTTTACTACTTTAAATTATTGGAATCTAACTAAAAAAATTGATCATGATCGAATATATATATATATATATATATATATATATATATATATATATATATATATATATATATATATATATATATATATATATATATACACACGCACAATAACTATTGATATATGAATGATATCGATGATTTTTTAATTAAAATGTCTAAATAAAATGACTGGCCATCAGTAAAAAGACATAAATAAAGCAAATAATTTTTTTAAATTTTACTTGTACGACGTGAAATTTTTCATAATTGTGAAACAAATGTGCTACAAGGGGGGTGTCACTATACAAGATAGTATGTTGTAACACACATAATTTATTTATTGAAGAGATATAGTCTCCGGTGGTGGATGTACTTTTATTTGCTAATATTTTTATGAAAGACTTCATATAAGTCTTACGCCGAACACTTTAAGTCATTATATGTGAATAAAGCGTCGATCAAATCTATGTTGTATTATTTATTACTCCTATTAAATGTCTCAAGTTATACACCATCGTGTTATACTTACATCAGGGTAGATATTTACGCAATGCACTCTTTTTTCCTTAGCATTGGTTTTTTCCCATTGGATTATTCTTGCAAGGTTTTTAACGAGACAATTTATATAAACGTATTGAAGAATACTATACCCTTTTTCCTTTACTAAGATCTTGTCCCATTGGGCTTTTCTTAGAAAGATTTTAATGAGGTTTATTCTCAAAATTAAATATTTGAGGGGAATGCAATCTTTCAACAAGTAAAAAGAATCCAACAATATGCTACTTGTATTGCACAAGACACAGGAGTCTACATCAAAGGTGATCAGACCAAACATATCTCTCCAAACTTATTCTTTAGATATAGTCTCTTGAAGAAATGTGAAATAGATGTTCATCAAATTGTCTCAAGTAACAGTGTGGACGATTTATTTATAAAGACATTACCTACATCTACATTCGAGAATTAAATACACAATATTGACATGCATCGACTTCAAGATCTTTCTTGAGAGTCTGACAAGAGGGGGAGACAAATATGTCCTACACTCTTTTCCTTCATCAAGGTTTTGTCCTAATAGGTTTTCCTGATAAAGGTTTTTAATGAAGTAGTTTAGGAAGCGTATAATGAAATGTACTTTTTTTCTTTCACTAGATTTTTTTCCTACTAAATTTTTTCTAAAAAGATTTTAACAAGGCATATTCTTAGGTAGTGACTGGTATGCTGTAGTGGATTTAGGCAGGAATGTAATGAGTTCAGGAGTGTAATGAGGTTGGGAATGTAATGAGCTTCGCAATCATTATACAGTGCTTGGTATGCTATATGAATGAGGATGTAATAGCCTGGATGATTTCAACCTTGTGCTAATTACTTTTTTTTGGACAAGCCCTTGTGCTTATAAATAGTTTAATTAAATAAGATTGTAAATAAATTATTTAAGATATAAGGTAATCATTTTATTATTATTATAAAATATAAATAATTTTAATAAAATAGAATATAAAAAATAAATTATTTTAATACTTTTAGATGATTTGTATATATAGTTCGATAAACCTTAGATTTATACATTTTGATTTTAACTTTTATTGAGAATATATGATAGTAGTACGATGGTTGTAATTTAGATTTCAGGTAGTTAGTTATTGATTAGATAACTTGTTTAATTGTTATAGAGAAGTAAAATTTTAATAATTAAACTAAAATTGTAATTTCATGTTAATATTTTTATGAATATCCTATGTCGCGAACAGCGATACGATTGATGGGTACGTGAAAAATAATAAAATTGTTATAATTTTCTATATATTATGGTCAAATATATCACCGATATAAAATTTTTTTGTGATTATATACAATTTATGTATGTACGTAGTTTTTAAGTATAATATAAAAAAAGTCGAGTTTCTAAAAATAATAATACGAATTTTGACATATATATGAAAAAAGATATGATAAGAAATGTGTAATATATTAAGTTTAATTAATAAAAAAACTAGTTTATTAAAAAGATATACATTACAATTACAATTGTAATGGGTCATAAATGGGTAATAGCTATATAATGAAAAATCCTATTTTCATTGTAATGTGATTACGGAAGGAATGATATTACGGAATTGATTGCGACGTACCAATCATAATAATCAATCAGTAATGTAATTACAATCTCATTACAACTTACCAATCACACCTTTAGAGATTGAATATCCACGAGAAATGTTATAAAACCATGGAAAATTCTTCCATCCAATATTGGATGATCCTATCCCAATTATATTTATTTACATACCTCATGTTTTAAACTTACAAAAGTAACTAACTTATTAATCTAATGACATGTGTTTTGTTA
The DNA here is from genome assembly GCA_029959085.1 of Nemophila menziesii. Lineage (NCBI taxonomy): Eukaryota > Viridiplantae > Streptophyta > Magnoliopsida > Boraginales > Hydrophyllaceae > Nemophila > Nemophila menziesii. Next base: position 24,680,578 of record JARWIR010000001.1, on the reverse strand, counting down.
TAATAATCAATGACTACTATATAAATATTGGACCATCCAATATTAGATGGAAGTCTTACCCTAAAACCATATATGAATATTCATTCCACCCATGACTTTATAATTAAGCCCATAAGCACTAGGTTTAGGGTTACCTATTACTACAAATAAGAATATCTATTAAAGTAAATAGCACTTTTGCCCCCTGCGTATATACCCGATTGACAGGTTGCCCCCTAAGTTTGAAAATGCGACTCGTTACCCTTTAACTTTTACTTTTGTGCCCCGTTACCCCCTGGTCATATTTTCCGTCCATTTTTTCCGTTAACTCTGACGTGGCATTTCCATGTCACCTTTTTTTTAATCCTAATTAATTATTTAATTAAGTTAACCTAAGGGTAAAATAGAAATTTAATAATACTTTAAATATTATTAATAAAAATAATTTTAAAAAAAACCCCACCCCACCCCCCCACCGAGACACCCCTACCCCCTCCCCCCTCTCTTCCCCTTCTTCTTCTTCCCCGATGACCTGGTTCTTCTAAAAAAAAAACTTTGAAGATGCTCCACCATAAATCCATACATCTCCATATCCAATCTCTATCTATCTTCTCTTCTATTAAAACCCTTTTATACTCTCTTACTAGATGGGGTTTGCAAAATGAGATAACGATCTCACCTTTATTTGATTCCTCTTGTTTACATTCAAACTCTCGTACTTTCTTGAAACCTCTGCTAAACTTTTTACAAGATATTAACTCACCTTATCTTGTAAGTGCTTCTGAAAACTTCTTAGTTATGAAAAAGCTTGGATTTTTAAGCAAGATTAGATCAAAAGAAGCAAACCCCACTAGTCGAAAGCTGTTTTTCGTAGATTCGGAGGTTACATTTCCATTTCCGGCAAGACCAACACCATTACCACCAGCAAATGCACCTAGTGGTTCATCTGAGCCAGCTTTTGCTGCCACGGCACCACCTCTTCCACCTTTAGTTGGTGATGTTTCGCCTTCACCATTTACTCTTTCATTCCCTCCTAAGTTCCCTCCGGTGGTGGTTAGCCCTGAAAGTCCACATTACGGTCCACATTTGCCTCCTTGTGATCCATCTTATGGCGGTGGTATTGGTGTCGGTGGTGGTGTCGGTGGAGGTGGTGGTGGAGGTGTAGCGCCTGCACCAGAGGGTGTAATACCAGAGGGTGTAATACACAGTGGATCATGGTGTGTTGGAAAGCCTAGTGTAATACACAGTGGATCATGGTGTAATACACAGTGGATCACAGATTAATTCAAGGATTCTTGCCATTTTTACAGAAAAGGTTTGCTTCGATGAATATTCAAGCTTCAATTCCATTGCCAAATATTGTAGATTTTACACAGGGCTACTCTACAACTCACTTTCAGGTACTAGTTGTACATATTAATTTCTTGAAAAGGTTAATTGCTTTATTAATCCTCGTGCTACCATAGATTTCCAATCTATAACATTACCTTATATGTTTGATACTTTCTGGAAAAAAAGTTATAATGGATTTTTCTCTCGTTAGATTTTTATTTTTTATTTTTTAAGAAGAACCAGGTGTCACCGGGGAAGAAAAAGAAGAACGGGGAAGAAGAAGAAGGGGAATAGAGGGGGGAGAGGGGTAGGGGTGTCTCGGGGGGGGGGGGGGGGGGTTTAATTATTTTTATTAATAATATTAAAAGTATTATTAAATTTCTATTTTACCCTTAGGTTAACTTAATTAAATAATTAATTAGGATTAGGATTAAAAAAAAAAGTTGACATGGAAATGCCACGTCCGAGTTATCGGCAAAAATGGATGGAAAATATGACCGGGGGGTACGGGGCACAAAAGTAAAAGTTAAGGGGTAACGAGTCGCATTTTAAAACTTAGGGGGCAACCTGTCAATCGGGTATAAACGCAGAGGGTAAAAGTGCTATTTACTCTATCTATTATTACATAATTCACACTTTCTGATAATCAATGTCTTCCTCAGTTACGAAGCACCCTAGGCATGGGCGCACCACCACCCACCCTTCAAATGATGGCGTTGATAGGATCAGTCAATTGCCGGAATCGATTCTTATTCATATTCTCTCCTTTCTTCCAACGGAGGATGCTGTCATCACCAGCGTGCTATCAACGAATTGGAAATTTATATGGAAAGAAATACATAATCTCAGTTTCAGTTTTAAGAGAAAAAACTCCTGGAGCTTGTCAGAAGAAGAAGAGAGCGAAGACCAAGAATACGAAGTACCGTCAAAATCATTTGCGTGTTTTGTAAACAAAATTTTGAAAACGCTCAAGAAACAATCCATTTAAAAGCTCTCTCTTCATATTGATGAATATTGTGAGTTAGTTGATTTAGAGCATTGGATAGCAGCTGCAATTTCTTGGAAGGTTAAAGTGGTTGAGTTAGTGTTGGAGGATGGTGACTTAGACGTTGAGCTGCCTTGTAGTATTTTCACATGCAAGACACTAGAGGTTCTTTATCTAGAAGGTTCCAGCATAAATCTCAATTTACCAATCTCCGTTTCTCTTCCAAATCTTAAAACCCTTACTCTGCACAGGGTTACTTAAAAATCACAATATAATAAAGCTTTTACTGTTTCGGTTTCTGAGCTTATATCTGGTTGTTCATCGGTTGAGACTCTGACTGTGTCAAGAATTGCAATTGACTATGTAGAAACGTTTACTATATTATCTCCTACTTTGAGAAATCTCACCTTGGATTTTCGTGCCGAAATGTTCCCTGATTGGGACCACAAGCTTGAGATAAATGCTCCTCAACTTAGATATCTTCAACTATACGACTCATTGTCGGAAGACTTTTGTTTTGAGAACTTATGTTCGCTAGATGATGCACGGATCACTCTTTGTGGAGTAAGATGTTATGTTTTTGATGACGAAAAATATTGTCACGATTACTCCAACTCTGTTGTTAAACTTCTTCAAGGATTATACAATGTCAAGAATCTTTCTGTGAATGGTTATGATATAGAGGTAAATTGCTAATTGTTAATCAATTAATCTAATTTATTTTGTTAGCTAACATCATCATACTTGCTTAAATATGTTACAAGAGAACCAAAAATAGCCCCATGAGAACAATTTGTTCGATAGAGTACAACAATGGCTTACTTGTTAGAGAATTAATGCTCCTTGCTCTAGTCTTCACAATCCATTATGTTTGACTATAACCCAAAGAGATGTATCTAAAGGCTAGTAAGATAAGAAACTTGTTTATAGTCGTTATTATGAACAACTCTATTTAATTTAAAAGTTCAATGGAGTGTAACAAATAATTTGATGTGTATCTGTAAAGATTTCGATTTAATCTTAAGATAAGCTTTAATACTGCTCTCTTAGACTTTTTAATAAAGAATTTCCCCTTAGTTGAGAAATTTATATGTTTATAAAACATTGATTGATTGACTTTATTGTTTCCCTACTCCGAAGGGAATTGCCAATGCACGCGTTATCACAAGCTTTCCAAGACTATCTCAATTGACTTTAGAAAACACATGCTCAAAATTTCTGCCAGATTTTTTAGAAGGGTCGCAGAAATTAGAATCTGTTACATTGTTAAAGGTTAGTGAAAACCCAGAGAAAGATAATTGAGAGGTGTTGTGGTGTGTCTTTCTTGATTGAATTTTTTTTTTTGTTATGCAGAATAAAAGTTATGATGATGATAACACGCACTGGACCTGCTGGAGTAAACCTGAGAAAGTACCTATTTGCTTGTTGTCATGCCTTAAAACAATGAGAATTGTAGGACTTGAAGGTAAAGATGATGAATTTGCAATGGTAGCTTATATATTTAAGTATGCTAAAGTCTTGAAAACAATGACAATTCAACCCCACTACTCTTTGAACTTCAAGGCTAGATACATTTGCTTCAAAAGGTATCTAAGTTTCCTCGAGGATCTCAAGAATGTGAATTAGATTTTCTTGATGATTTCCAAAGTTAGTATGTTTGCATAATTTCACACTCAAAGTCTTATGATTGCAATAGGTTATGATCATTTATCTATTATTGTCACTATTGAGATCATAGTAGTAAAGTCATGCCATGAAAAGAAACCTGAAATTTTGTGATTCATCATGATGTATTGTATTATGAGTTCACTTAAGTCGCTTTCATTTTATAATGTATTAACTTCCTTTTTTAGAAAGAATTTATGATGGTAATTTTCTTATGATCGCCTTGAAGCTGTTCAATTTATATATCTTGCCTGAGACTAGATGGTATATCAGATTGTTGATAAGTTACCTTGTCTATGTTTGACATATAAATTGTTCTAACTAGGTGCCTTGGAGGTCTTGTTTTTGTACTTGATTTTTCTTTTAATCTTTAAAAAACTCTTTCACTGAACTAAAAATTGAGCAAGTTTCATCCAATTACAACAATTGTGTTCACAACCCAAAAGCCAGTAAAATTTACTAACACTCCGAGAATTTTCACTTGTAACAATACGCTGGTGGCAAACTTGTGGTATGGAAGGAGGGAGTGATCCCAGCATTGTAGAAGAATTCGGGATTTCCGTACCATAGACAAGCCTTTATTACTCTTTTCATGGTTTTGACTCTCAATTGTTTTTGTTATATTTTCGGTCAAATATTTATGGTGAGTCAATTGTTATGATGTGGAGGCTTATGTGGACACTTAAATAAAAGCTGATGGAGGAAGCACACGTGGCAGCATCCTCTCCCTTGATCTTTTATTCAGATGGACGACTTGGATTGAGACTTATTCATTGTCTCATATAAATAGAGTCCTTACGCAACTTGACCTACTCTCTCTTCTCTTCACTTCGGTTCTTCGACTCCTCATTACTCTCTCTTCTCTCAGCAAATAAACCTAGGGTTTTGTCTTGTAACATTGTTGAATCTATACTATAAAGATCAACAATTAGAATAGTGTAAATCAAGCACCTGGCTTGATTGATTGAGTAGTATTTCTCGATTGGTAGATTAGGGTTTCTGATTGAAACCTTGATTTGATTCTATTCTTGTATTTGTGCTGTAAGATTAATACTGAGGCTGTAACCGTGTTCAATAGTGTGTGAAGTATCTTCTGAAGAAGGGCTTCAACGTGGATGTAGGCATTTTTGTGCTGAACCACGATAAATCTTGTGTTCTTTCTTTTTCACTGCTATTTTCTTTTGATCTTGTTTTCTGGGTTTGGAAACTTATTTTGCCTCAAACGAAAACTATTTTCAAGTGATTTTATACAACAGTGGTATCAGAGCTTAATCGATTCTTTGTGAAAATCGTTTTTGAAAAGATTTGTCGGTTTAATAGATCGGTGAATCATTTGGTTGGCTTTAAAATTTTTCTTAAATCTCTTCAACAATAAAAGTTGGTGTTCTTTTATTGCTCTTTCACTGATCTTACATTTCCTTAGGGTTTCAATCAAAAACCGAATCCTAGAGTTATATTTTCTAGGGTTTGTGATTTAATTTCTAACCCGTATAGTTCATTGCCTTGTGTTGTGTATCTTTTATGATATATATAGGTATTAAGAAATGGAAACTACAAGGCTAGAAGTTTCTGTGTTCGATGGTAAGGGAGATTTTGGAGTATGGAAAAAGAAAATGCGGGTCTTATTATCACACAACAAGGTGTTAGCAGCTCTTGAAGCTAACATGGACCTTTGGTCTGAAGATGCTCGAAAGCGAGTAAATGAAATTAAGGAGGAAGCTTATAATCTTCTGTTCTTAAACCTTTCTGACAATGTTATACGAAAGGTAGATGGTGCTGAGACTGCTCTTGAACTATGGGGTAAACTCGAATCTTTATATTCTGTTCAATCTGCTCCTAATCTTGCTTTTCTGAAAGGAAATCTATTCTCTTATAAAATGGATTCTGTTAAAACAATTGATGAAAATGTAGATGAATTCCTGAAACTTAATCTTGTATTAAAAGGTTCTGAAATGGCCCTAGATGAGACTAGTAAAAGCATGATCCTATTAAATTCTATACCTGATTCATATCAAGTAGTTAAAGATGCTTTTCAATACTCTTCTGTGATGCCTACATTTGATCAAATTGTTGCCTCTTTGAAAACTAGGGAGCTTGAATTGAAAAACTTAAAACGAGTAGGTAATAACTTGTTTGTGAAATATAAAGTTGACCCTCCTGAGCAAAATAAACCTAATAAATTCAAGAAAAAGAACAAAGGTAATAAGAATAAATCTGAAACTAGAAAGTGTTATCATTGTGGTAAGCCTGGTCATATTAAAAAGAATTGTTATGCTCTTAAGAATAAGAACAATGCTACCCTTGAGACTAATCTTGCCTGTATGCCCCCTAAGCATGATGATACTTGTAAAGTGTTAAATGTATCTGATATTACTTGTAAGACTAGTTGGATATTAGACTCTGGATGTACTTTTCATATGAGCCCTAATAAAGAATGGTTCTATAACTTGAATCTTGACACTTATGAAACTGTTTATATGGGTAACAACAATACTTGCCAAGTGGCTGGTATAGGTAATATTGATCTTAGGCTTAATAATGGTAATGTGGTAACCCTCACTAAGGTGAGATGGATACCTGACCTGAAAAGGAACTTAATATCCTTAGGAATGTTAGATGATCTTGGTTGTGTATATAATGTATGCAATGGTGTGTTAAATGTCCATAAGAATAATAAAATTGTCCTGTGTGGAAAAAAAGTTTCTGGTTTATATGTTCTTGATGGTATATGTGTATTATCTGATTCTAACAATGTTGAAACAAGTGTTGAAAGTGCAGATACACTTAAATGGCACCTCAGGTTAGGACACATGAGTCAATTAGGACTAAATGTGTTAAGTAAAGAAGGCATGTTTGGTAAGGACTCTATTACTTCTTTAAAATTCTGTGAACCTTGTGTTTTAGCTAAACAACATAGAATGAAATTTAAAACTGGTGTGCACTTGTCTACTTGTATTCTTGAATATATACATGCTGACTTGTGGGGCCCTGAGAAGCATGAAACACATGGTGGGAAAAGATATTTTCTGTCCTTAGTTGATGATTACTCTAGGAGAGTCTGGACCTTTCTTTTAAAGAACAAAAGTGATACTTTTAGTGTGATAAAAGATTGGATTGTCTTAAATGAAAATCAAACTGGAAAAACCATTAAAACCCTTAGAACTGACAATGGTTTAGAATTTTGTAATGATGAAATGGATAATTTGTGTAAATTGCGAGGTATTATGAGGCATAGAACTGTTAGAAAAACCCCACAACAAAATGGGGTAGCTGAGCGCATAAATAGAACTTTACTTGAAAAAATTAGGTGTTTATTGTTTACTTCTGGCTTGTCTAAATCTTTTTGGGGTGAGGCATTGTATACTGCAACCTATTTGATAAATAGAAGTCCCAATAGATCTTTAGATATGAAATGCCCTATGGAGTTATGGAACAATAAGAAACCTGACCTTTCTGAACTTAGAATTTTTGGCTGTGCTGCTTATGCTCATAATAGAGAGGGTAAATTAGACCCTAGATCCATAAAATGTGTATTTCTTGGTTATCAATCTATGCATGGTACTAAAGGTTACAGATTATGGGATAAAAATGCAAATGGTATTAAAATATTGATAAGTAGAGATGCTATATTCGATGAAACTAACTTTCCTTGCAAGAAAAGTGTTATGATTTCAGGTACTGATCAAAGTGAACCTGAAACAACCTCAGCTGGTACTGAGATTGAGGTGGAGCCACTTCAAACTGGAAATGATGAGTCTTCATCTGATCCAGTCACTGAAGAAGAAGCAACTGAGGATACTCAACCATCTGAGCAGCCAGGTAACTCTGAGCCACACTCAGATGTTGAGACACCTCAGGAGTCCCTTCAAGAAAGTCTAGCCAATTATCAATTAACAAGAGATAGAGAGAAGAGGGATCCAAAACCCTCTACAAGGTACTCTTATGCAGAATTGGTTTACACTGCATTAATTGCAGCTACGGAGAGTATAAATAAACTGAAAACTAATATGAGTTCTGAGTTTGATATGAAGGATTTGGGAAAAGCTAAGAAAATCTTGGGTATGATTATTGAAAGAAATAGAAAGGAGTGTAGCCTGAGGTTGCATCAAAGACCTTATTTGGACAAATTGGTTGAGAAGTATGGTAACTTGAACTGTAAAAGGGTTGAAATGCCCTTGGCAGGACATTTTATCCTAAGTAAAAGTCAATGTCCCAAAGATGTTTCTGAGAAAGTCAAGATGAGCTATGTGCCTTACTCAAATGTGATTGGTTCTATAATGTATGCTATGATCAGTACAAGGCCTGATCTATCCTATTCTATATCCTTACTCAGTATGTTCATGTCAAATCCAGGTCCTGAACACTGGACTGCTCTGAAATGGGTGGTTTCATATATTAGTAGTACTTTGAATGTGGGATTGAGTTATGGTCAGTCTAATGTTCCATTTGACCTATGTGGTTTTGTGGATGCTGATTTTGCTGGTGATAGGGATAGTAGAAAATCTACTACCTCATATTGTTTCTTACTTGGGAAAAATTGTATAACTTGGAAGTCTCAGTTACAACCTTTAGTGGCTCTATCTACAACTGAGTCTGAATATGTGGCTATTTGTGACTGTTTCAAGGAGGCTATTTGGTTACAAGGGTTAACTAATGAGTTACAGTTGACCAAGTCAACTGCTACAATTTTTAGTGACAGTCAAAGTGCTATACATTTGAGTAAGAATCCTGTGTACCATGAAAGGACTAAACATGTTGATGTGAAGTTTCATTTTATCAGAACTTGGTTAATATCTGAGATAATTAAACTTGTGAAAATTGGTACTGAGGACAATCCAGCTGATATGGGAACAAAAGTAGTAATTGTTAGCAAATTTAAGCATTGCTTAAGTTTGTTGAACATTGAATGAGCTTTATATTCCTTAATTATGTTAAGTTATTTACTAACTCGTGGTTTTAGTAAATTATTGCAGGTTTTGAAGCAACCAGAAGATGCTTTGCACACTGAACACTTGGAAGACAGCTGATGATGAAGATTTTGCAGAGAATTGGCTTTAAGGTGGAGATTGTTATATTTTCGGTCAAATATTTATGGTAAAGTCAATTGTTATGATGTGGAGGCTTATGTGGACACTTAAATAAAAGCTGATGGAGGAAGCACACGTGGCAGCATCCTCTCCCTTGATCTTTTATTCAGATGGACGACTTGGATTGAGACTTATTCATTGTCTCATATAAATAGAGTCCTTACGCAACTTGACCTACTCTCTCTTCTCTTCACTTCGGTTCTTCGACTCCTCATTACTCTCTCTTCTCTCAGCAAATAAACCTAGGGTTTTGTCTTGTAACATTGTTGAATCTATACTATAAAGATCAACAATTAGAATAGTGTAAATCAAGCATCTGGCTTGATTGATTGAGTAGTATTTCTCGATTGGTAGATTAGGGTTTCTGATTGAAGCCTTGATTTGATTCTATTCTTGTATTTGTGCTGTAAGATTGATATTGAGGCTGTAACCGTGTTCAATAGTGTGTGAAGTATCTTCTGAAGAAGGGCTTCAACGTGGATGTAGGCATTTTTGTGCTGAACCACGATAAATCTTGTGTTCTTTCTTTTTCGCTGCTATTTTCTTTTGATCTTGTTTTCTGGGTTTAGAAACTTCTTTTACCTCAAACGAAAACTATTTTCAAGTGATTTTATACAACAGTTTTTTTTTCCTAATACATTTTTTTTTGGGAGTGACTCATATATTTCGGGTTTAGTCTAGGATTACTGTGGGTAGAGATATAATTAACACGGATGCATAAAGCAAATAGGAAATGGGAGAGACATAGTTATTTCACGGACAAATGATCACTTCCTAACTTTAACCTAAAGAATTGTCAAATTGAATGAGTGTTCCATCTTTTCAATAGAAATGGATTGGATTGGTGTGAAACAACTATTAAGAAAATGTTCTATGACCAGCGACAAATTTTATTCTTACAAGTCCGCAATTGATCACCTAATTTGCTGGACACACATTACTATTACTATATTTGAGAAACTAGGTATAGTCCGTGTTTTAAGACACTAAACAATATTCTTTATTCTAAACAAAATTAAGAATTTATAGTTCATGATTCAAAGTTCATAATTTCACAAAATTTATAATTTCACAAAATTTATAATTAATGGCTCAATATTCATGGTTTAAAATTCAAAATTTATGGGTTACTATTTAAGTTTTAAAATTAACTCCTCAGCTAACAACTCTTATTCTGGCATCTCTGGATTCTTCCCATGAGGGAATGCGAACGACCCTATGAAAGGAAGAATGTCCGAATATATTTTAATAAAATAGGTCCGCACTAGCACCTCCAACTCTACCTTATCTTCAACCCATATACCATTCGAATCGCGTAGACGTACAATCCGAGCCTGTTTCCGTTTCTTTATAGTAGCCAGGTGGTAGTATCTCGTGTTTCTATCCCCCGAATGAACCCATTTTTCTTTCGATCTTTGGAACCAAAAATATTCTTCCTCCTTGAGTACGCTAAGATATTCTTCCCGAAGTCTCTTACCTAGATCAAGCAAGGAAGAATTATACGAATTTTGTAAAGCTAGTTGAATCCCCATGAGTCTGGCCAAAAGTATCTTCTTTTTCTTATTTAAATCCCCAAATACGGTATCTTTCCAATCGGTGATGTGACCTCTAATCTCATTTAAGCTTTCCCCTAGATCTCCATTCTTGACTTCCCACTTTCTCTCCACAAACCCTTTAAAAACCTTATGTATACACCACGCAGACTCGAAACGGAACCTTTTTGGTGTACCGGGATAATCTCTCAGAACTAACTGAATCAAAATCGGCGATTGATCTGAGTGTCTTCTATCAAGATGCGAAACCTTCACGAACGGAAACAAGGACAAAAATTCTGTATTCCCATACGCTCAATCAAGTCTACGAAAAATCCGTTGCCCCGTGTTCCACGAATCACACCACGTGAACCTAAGACCTTCGAACCCTAAATCTGTCAAGTCGCAATCCTGTCTCCATTCTTCAAACTTAATCATTCGGCGAGTAACACCCAATTCTCCTCCTTTTTTATCGATTTCTTCTCCAACCTGGTCGAAGTCTCCAGCAATAATCCAGGGGCACCGAACATTACTAAACGCATGTTTAACTGCATCGCACAAGGGCTCCCTATCACGCGACTTAGGCCGTGCATAGACAATAGAGAATATCCTGGAATCGCAGTTTTCCCTTGACACTTCAATATTTATGACTTGATTACCTACCGATAATACCTTAAATTCGATTTTTGACTCGTCCCATAATAATCATATTCCTTTTTTAAAATTGTTTGCTTCTACTCTAGCTGAGTTAGTCTTACCTAGCCTCTGATGATTTCATCTGCCTTTGTACCACTTACCCTAGGTTCCACTATCACTGTTACCCATACACGGTGTAAACAGATCATTTCTCTTACCACTCTAATGAAATTTTCAGCTGCTGCTCTATGACAGTTCTCGACAAGAATGTTTGGCTTTTGAAGAGCATCTCTCCATCCGCCATTATTACTATCCTGTGTACACATAAAAAAACGATTAAATATAAAGGACAAAGAGGTTTAGGCACTTCACTGCTATAACTCCTCGCTCTCATCCATTTGCGCATCGTGGTCCATATATTCCATGGGTGTTTCTAGTACTAGCGTCAAATCTTCTTCCCCAGGTTCCGGAGATAATGTAATGTCGCTAGAGATGAAAGCATTGCCGCGACCCGTTCCAAAACAGTCTCCCTACCTTGTTCGAAGACTGAAGGTAAATCCCAACTTTGACAGGCTGCTTCTTTGCTTCCTTCCCCACGAAATGTAATGATACAGACTGTATTATCCATTTGGTGCAATTTTTCAGAAATTGCAAAAATGGTCCCTGCAGCAGCTCGGCCAGTTTCAGAAGCTGGAGAGCTTCAAACCTCTCCCACTGCGACAGTACTTGGCTCGCTAGCGCCCCCCATGACAGCTACTGAACTCACTGCAACCTGCTGCCTCCCCTCATTCGCACTATTTTCATTCGCACCTACTACATCAAAGATCGTTCCAATGTCCACCTACTCTTCACCCGCCCCATCTAAGACCATTTTCTTTTTCCCTTTATTTCTACTGCTCTTACTTCCTTCCCCTATGCTCAAACCTGGTTCTGTGACACTAATCTTTTTAGCGCCCAACATCTCAGTCTCCACCCAGAAGACAATAGTTTATTTGACTCAAAATCCAGAGACAGAATAACTTTATGACCCCCTCCTGATCTCACCTTATTTTGCTTACCTGTACCTGCACGAACACCACCCTTTGGCTTCCCTCCAACATTATTAACAGTTTTCTCCTTTTCCGCATATTTGACATTCCATCCCGGTGTAAATTCCTACCCATCCTCAACAAAAAGAGCTCCGTACCGTGACCTTAAATCTTTACTCGCCCCTCCACGCGAATTACCCGTAAAAGAGTTATTATTATTCTTTCTGTTATTTGTTCTCCCCCCTCTTTTGACGGCCATCCAATTCCCATAGGTGGCTTCCTTAACCCCGCTCGTGCTCGAAACTAACTCCGTACTCAGCGCATTGGTCTCAACGTTTTGGGTATTTGTTTAAGGTGCGTTCACCCCACATTTATCCTTCTTGTGCCCAAATTTACCACATTCATAACAAATCATGTGAAGAACTTCATATTCAACCAAACACACTTCCCCTCCGATGCGAATCTTCGGAGTGAGGGGCTTTTTCAAGTCTATCTCTACTGCAAGCCTCGCGTAGTCACCTTTTTTTTTTTCGTGCTTTAGTTAGAGGGTCAATCCGTACAGTCTTACCAATTTGATCCCCCATTTTCCTTAGTATCCGAGCCGTGTAGTTATGCATTCCTACATTAGAAATTCTCACCCATGTTGTGGTAATAGTAACCGAATCAAGATGCGCCTTGAAATTAGGGGTCCACTCCCTAACAATCAAGTAATGATCATAAATCATCCAAGGTCCACCTTCTATCGCAAATTCACAATCCTCCTTAAATGCAAACTTAATAATAAAATATCCGTAACCCACATCTACCAATTCGATTAGGCCCATAGGATTCCAACTTTGTTGAAGTTTCGATGTAAGATAATTAAAACCCACTCTATAGCCCAATAACCTCACCAATATTGTACTATTCCATATCGTAATACTCTCAATTATTTCCTCTTTAGACCTTAATACTTGTGGAAATTCACATTTCTCTATTGGCATATCGTCCTTAATTGTTAAATTAGTGATATCAAAAAGAAAAACGCTCCCAAAGTAAAGCAAGAAAAGATAAAACTAGCCGTTGCAATGGCAACTCCCTTCGATCCAAAGCCGGCGGCTCCGCCGGATAAACTGGAGGATGCGACACCATCGGCGCCGCGTGTAGCAGGATCATCGGACCATATGGTCACAGAAGATTGCGAGGAGGCAGCAGCTCTTGCAAAGTTTTTGCCTCTGACTAATCACATCGGTAAGCCGCAAAAACTTGCGAGAGAGATTACAGAATCAACGGCGATTGAGGGGCAGAACTCCTCGGCGCAGCATATGGGTAACGCGGCCGTGAATAATCCACCAAGGAAGACGACCGGCTGGCATAGTGCTTTAACAGGTAAAAATCTTGTCATTCCGATTTTATAATAAAATAATAAGGGTTTATTTGTAAACAATATTTATTATTATAATATGTCTTCATCAGTTACAAAGCACCCTAGACATGAGCGCACCACCACCCATCCTTCAAATGATGGCGTTGACAGAATCAGTCAATTGCCGGAAGCCATTCTTATTAACATTCTCTCCCTTCTTCCAACGGAGGATGCTGTCATCACTAGCGCGCTATCAAAGAATTGGAAATTTATATGGAAAGAAATACATAATCTCAGTTTCAGTTTCAAGAGAAAAAACTTCTCGAGCCTGTCAAAAGAAGAAGAAAGCGAAGACATGTCAGAAGAAGACTACGAATACGAATACAATGACGTACCCTCAAAATTATTTTCGTCTTTTATAAACAAAATTTTGAAATCGCTCAAGAAACAATCCATTGAAAAGTTCTCTCTTCATATTGATGAATATTGTGATTTAGTTGATTTTGATCATTGGATAGCAGCTGCAATTTCTCGGAATGTTAAAGTGGTTGAGTTAGTGTTGGAGAATGCTGACATAGACGTTGAGTTGCCTGGTAGTCTTTTCACATGTAAGACACTAGAGGTTCTTTATTTAGAAGGTCGCAGCATATATCTCGGTTTACCAATCTCGGTTTGTCTTCCAAATCTTAAAACCCTTACTCTGCACAAGGTTAATTACCAATTAGAACATCGTGAATCTTTTTCTGTTTCGGTTTCTGAGCTTATATCTGGTTGTTCATCGCTTGAGACTCTGACTGTGTCAAGAATTGCAATTGACGATGTAGAAACCTTTACTATATTATCTCCTACTTTAAGAAATCTCACCTTGGATTTTCATGCCAAAATGTTCCCTGATTGGGACCACAAGCTTGAGATAAATGCTCCTCAACTTAAATATCTTCAACTATACGACTCATTGTCGGAAGACTTTTGTTTTGAGAACTTATGTTCGCTAGATGATGCACGGATTACTCTTTGTGGAGTAAGATGTTATGTTTTTGATGACGAAAAATATTGTCACGATTACTCCAACTCTGTTGTTAAACTTCTTCAAGGATTATACAATGTCAAGAATCTTTCTGTGAATGGTTATGATATAGAGGTAAATTGCTAATTGTTAATCAATTAATCTAATTTATTTTGTTAGCTAACATCATCATACTTGCTTAAATATGTTACAAGAGAACCAAAAATAGCCCCATGAGAACAATTTGTTCTATAGAGTACAACAATGGCTTACTTGTTAGAAAATTAATGCTCCTTGCTCTAGTCTTCACAATCCATTATGTTGGACTATAACCCAAAGAGATGTATCTAAAAGGCTAGTAAGATAAAAAACTTGTTTATAGTCGTTATTATGAACAACTCTATTGAATTTAAAAGTTCAATGGAGTGTAACAAAGAATTTGATGTGTATCTGTAAAGATTTTTATTTAAGCTTAAGATAAGCTTTAATACTGCTCTCTTAGACTTTTTAATAAAGAATTTCCCCTTAGTTGAGAAATTTCTATGTTTATAAAACATTGATTAATTGATTTTATTGTTTCCCTACTGTGAAGGGAATTGCCAATGCAAGTGTTACCACAAGCTTTCCAAGACTATCTCAATTGACTTTGGAAAACACATGCTCAAAATTCCTGCCAGATTTTTTAGAAGGGTCGCATAAATTAGAATCTGTTACATTGTTAAAGGTTAGTGAAAACCCAGAGAAAGATAATTGAGAGGTGTTGTGGTGTGTCTTTCTTAATTGACAAATTTGTTTCTTTTGTTATGCAGAATAAAAATTATGATGATGATGATGATGATGTTGATGATGATGATGATGATGATGATGATGATGATGATGATGATGATGATGATGATGATGATGACGATGATGATGATGATGATGATGATGATGATGAGGATGATGATGATGGTGATGATGATGATGATAACACGCACTGGACCTGCTGGAGTGAACCTGAGAAAGTACCTATTTGCTTGTTGTCATGCCTTAAAACAATGAGAATTGTAGGACTTGAAGGTAAAGATGATGAATTAGCAATGGTATCTTATATTTTAAAGTATGCTAAAGTCTTAAAAACAATGACAATTCAACCCCACTACTCTTTGAACTTCAAGGCTAGAACACATCTGCTTCAAAAGGTATCTAAATTTCCTCGAGGATCTCAAGAATGTGAATTAGATTTTCTTGATGATTTACAAAGTTAGTATGTTTGCATAATCTCACACTCAAATTCAATAGGTTATGATCATCTCTATCTATTATTGTCACTATTGAGATCATAGTAGTAAAGGTATGCCATGACATGAAACCTGAAACTTTGTGATTCATCATGATGTATTGTATTATGAGTTCACTTAAGACGCTTTTTTTTTTATAATGTATTAACTTCCTTTTTTAGAAAGAATTTATGATGGTAATTTTCTTATGATCGCCTTGAAGCTGTTCAATTTATATATCTTGCCTGAGACTAGATGGTATATCAGATTGTTGATAAGTTACCTTGTGTATGTTTGACTTATAAATTGTTATAACTAGGTGCCTTGGAGGTCTTGTTTTTGTACTTAATTTTTCTTTTAATCTTTAAAAAACTCTTTCACTGAACTAAAATTGAGCAAGTTTCATCCAATTACAACAATTGTGTTCACAACCCAAAAGCCAGTAAAATTTACTAACACTCCGAGAATTTTCCCTTGTAACAATACACTGGTGGCAAACTTGTGGTAGGGAAGGAGGGATTGATCCCAGCATTGTAGAAGAATTCAATGGTTCCTAATAGTCTACAACTAAGTAGAATGAAGGTCTTGGGTTCTAGGATTTCCGTACCATGGACAAGCCATTATGCTTATGCTCATAATAGAGAGGGTAAATTAGACCCTAGATCCATAAAATGTGTATTTCTTGGTTATCAATCTATGCATGGTACTAAAGGTTACAGATTATGGGATAAAAATGCAAATGGTATTAAAATATTGATAAGTAGAGATGTTATATTCGATGAAACTAACTTTCCTTGCAAGAAAAGTGTTATGATTTCAGGTACCGATCAAAGTGAACCTGAAACAACCTCAGCTGATACTGAGATTGAGGTGGAGCCACTTCAAACTGGAAATGATGAGTCTTCATCTGATCCAGTCACTGAAGAAGAAGCAACTGAGGATACTCAACCATCAGAGCAGCCAGGTAACTCTGAGCCACACTCAGATGTTGAGACACCTCAGGAGTCCCTTCAAGTAAGTCTAGCCAATTATCAATTAACAAGAGATAGAGAGAAGAGGGATCCAAAACCCTCTACAAGGTACTCTTATGCAGAATTGGTTTACACTGCATTAATTGCAGCTACTGAGAGTATAAATAAACTGAAAACTAATCTGAGTTCTGAGTTTGATATGAAGGATTTGGGAAAAGCTAAGAAAATCTTGGGTATGATTATTGAAAGAAATAGAAAGGAGTGCAGCCTGAGGTTGCATCAAAGACCTTATTTGGAAAAATTGGTTGAGAAGTATGGTAACTTGAACTGTAAAAGGGTTGAAATGCCCTTGGCAGGACATTTTATCCTAAGTAAAAGTCAATGTCCCAAAGATGTTTCTGAGAAAGTCAAGATGAGCTATGTGCCTTACTAAAATGTGATTGGTTCTATAATGTATGCTATGATCAGTACAAGGCCTGATCTATCCTATTCTATATCCTTACTCAGTAGGTTCATGTCAAATCCAGGTCCTGAACACTGGACTGCTCTGAAATGGGTGGTTTCATATATTAGTAGTACTTTGAATGTGGGATTGAGTTATGGTCAGTCTAATGTTCCATTTGACCTATGTGGTTTTGTGGATGCTGATTTTGCTGGTGATAGGGATAGTAGAAAATCTACTACCTCATATTGTTTCTTACTTGGGAAAAATTGTATAACTTGGAAGTCTCAGTTATAACCTTTAGTGGCTCTATCTACAACTGAGTCTGAATATGTGGCTATTTGTGACTGTTTCAAGGAGGCTATTTGGTTACAAGGGTTAACTAATGAGTTACAGTTGACCAAGTCAACTGCTACAATTTTTAGTGACAGTCAAAGTGCTATACATTTGAGTAAGAATCCTTAATATCTGAGAGAATTAAACTTGTGAAAATTGGTACTGAGGACAATCCAGCTGATATGGGAACAAAAGTAGTAATTGTTAGCAAATTTAAGCATTGCTTAAGTTTGTTGAACATTGAATGAGCTTTATATTCCTTAATTATGTTAAGTTATTTACTAACTCGTGGTTTTAGTAAATTATTGCAGGTTTTGAAGCAACCAGAAGATGCTTTGCACACTGAACACTTGGAAGACAGCTGATGATGAAGATTTTGCAGAGAATTGGCTTTAAGGTGGCGATTGTTATATTTTCGGTCAAATATTTATGGTAAAGTCAATTGTTATGATGTGGAGGCTTATGTGGACACTTAAATAAAAGCTGATGGAGGAAGCACACGTGGCAGCATCCTCTCCCTTGATCTTTTATTCAGATGGACGACTTGGATTGAGACTTATTCATTGTCTCATATAAATAGAGTCCTTACGCAACTTGACCTACTCTCTCTTCTCTTCACTTCGGTTCTTCGACTCCTCATTACTCTCTCTTCTCTCAGGAAATAAACCTAGGGTTTTGTCTTGTAACATTGTTGAATCTATACTATAAAGATCAACAATTAGAATAGTGTAAATCAAGCATCTGGCTTAATTGATTGAGTAGTATTTCTCGATTGGTAGATTAGGGTTTCTGATTGAAGCCTTGATTTGATTCTATTCTTGTATTTGTGCTGTAAGATTGATACTGAGGCTGTAACCGTGTTCAATAGTGTGTGAAGTATCTTCTGAAGAAGGGCTTCAACGTGGATGTAGGCATTTTTGTGCTGAACCACGATAAATCTTGTGTTCTTTCTTTTTCGCTGCTATTTTCTTTTGATCTTGTTTTCTGGGTTTGGAAACTTCTTTTGCCTCAAACGAAAACTATTTTCAAGTGATTTTATACAACAGTTTTTTTTTCCTAATACATTTTTTTTTGGGAGTGACTCATATATTTCGGGTTTAGTCTAGGATTACTGTGGGTAGAGATATAATTAACACGGATGCATAAAGCAAATAGGAAATGGGAGAGACATAGTTATTTCACGGACAAATGATCACTTCCTAACTTTAACCTAAAGAATTGTCAAATTGAATGAGTGTTCCATCTTTTCAATCAAAATGGATTGGATTGGTGTGAAACAACTATTAAGAAAATGTTCTATGACCAGCGACAAATTTTATTCTTACAAGTCCGCAATTGATCACCTAATTTGCTGGACACACATTACTATTACTATATTTGAGAAACTAGGTATAGTCCGTGTTTTAAGGCACTAAAAAATATTCTTTATTCTAAACAAAATTAAGAATTTATAGTTCATGATTCAAAGTTCATAATTTCACAAAATTTATAATTAATGGCTCAATATTCATGGTTTAAAATTCAAAATTTATGGGTTACTATTTAAGTTTTAAAATTAACTCCTCAGCTAACAACTCTTATTCTGGCATCTCTGGATTCTTCCCATGAGGGAATGCGAACGACCCTATGAAAGGAAGAATGTCCGAATATATTTCAATAAAATAGGTCCGCACTAGCACCTCCAACTCTACCTTATCTTCAACCCATATACCATTCGAATCGCGTAGACGTACAATCCGAGCCTGTTTCCGTTTCTTTATAGTAGCCAGGTGGTAGTATCTCGTGTTTCTATCCCCCGAATGAACCCATTTTTCTTTCGATCTTTGGAACCAAAAATATTCTTCCTCCTTGAGTACGCTAAGATATTCTTCCCGAATTCTCTTACCTAGATCAAGCAAGGAAGAATTATACGAATTTTGTAAAGCTAGTTGAATCCCCTTGAGTCTGGCCAAAAGTATCTTCTTTTTCTTATTTAAATCCCCAAATACGGTATCTTTCCAATCGGTGATGTGACCTCTAATCTCATTTAAGCTTTCCCCTAGATCTCCATTCTTGACTTCCCACTTTCTCTCCACAAACCCTTTAAAAACCTTATGTATACACCACGCGGACTCGAAACGGAACCTTTTTGGTGTACCGGGATAATCTCTCAGAACTAACTGAATCAAAATCGGCGATTGATCTGAGTGTCTTCTATCAAGATGCGAAACCTTCACGAACGGAAACAAGGACAAAAATTCTGTATTCCCATACGCTCAATCAAGTCTACGAAAAATCCGTTGCCCCGTGTTCCACGAATCACACCACGTGAACCTAAGACCTTCGAACCCTAAATCTGTCAAGTCGCAATCCTGTCTCCATTCTTCAAACTTAATCATTCGGCGAGTAACACCCGGTTCTCCTCCTTTTTTATCGATTTCTTCTCCAACCTGGTCGAAGTCTCCAGCAATAATCCAGGGGCACCGAACATTACTAAACGCATGTTTAACTGCATCGCACAAGGGCTCCCTATCACGCGACTTAGGCCGTGCATAGACAACAGAGAATATCCTGGAATCGCAGTTTTCCCTTGACACTTCAATATTTATGACTTGATTACCTACCGATAATACCTTAACTTCGATTTTTGACTCGTCCCATAATAATCATATTCCTTTTTTAAAATTGTTTGCTTCTACTCTAGCTGAGTTAGTCTTACCTAGCCTCTGAATGATTTCATCTGCCTTTGTACCACTTACCCTAGGTTCCACTATCACTGTTGCCCATACACGGTGTAAACAGATCATTTCTCTTACCACTCTAATGAAATTTTCAGCTGCTGCTCTATGACAGTTCTCGACAAGAATGTTTGGCTTTTGAAGAGCATCTCTCCATCCGCCATTATTACTATCCTGTGTATACATAAAAAAACGATTAAATATAAAGGACAAAGAGGTTTAGGCACTTCACTCCTATAACTCCTCGCTCTCATCCATTTGCGCATCGTGGTCCATATATTCCATGGGTGTTTCTAGTACCGGCGTCAAATCTTCTTCCCCAGGTTCCGGAGATAATGTAATGTCGCTAGAGATGAAAGCATTGCCGCGACCCGTTCCAAAACAGTCTCCCTACCTTGTTCGAAGACTGCAGGTAAATCCCAACTTTGACAGGCTGCTTCTTTGCTTCCTTCCCCACGAAATGTAATGATACAGACTGTATTATCCATTTGGTGCAATTTTTCAGAAATCGCAAAAATGGTCCCTGCAGCAGCTCGGCCAGTTTCAGAAGCTGGAGAGCTTCAAACCTCTCCCACTGCGACTGTACTTGGCTCGCTAGCGCCCCCCATGACAGCTACTGAACTCACTGCAACCTGCTGCCTCCCCTCATTCGCACCTACTACATCAAAGATCGTTCCAATGTCCACCTACTCTTCACCCGCCCCATCTAAGCCCATTTTCTTTTTCCCTTTATTTCTACTACTCTTACTTCCTTCCCCTATGCTCAAACCTGGTTCTGTGACACTAATCTTTTTAGCGCCCAACATCTCAGTCTCCACCCAGAAGACAATAGTTTATTTGACTCAAAATCCAGAGACAGAATAAATTTATGACCCCCTCCTGATCTCACCTTATTTTGCTTACCTGTACCTGCACGAACACCACCCTTTGTTTTCCATCCACCATTATTAACAGTTTTCTCCTTATCCGTATATTTGACATTCCATCCCGGTGTAAATTCCTACCCATCCTCAACAAAAAGAGCTCCGTACCGTGACCTTAAATCTTTACTCGCCCCTCCACGCGAATTACCCGTAAAAGAGTTATTATTATTCTTTCTGTTATTTGTTCTCCCCCCTCTTTTGACGGCCATCCAATTCCCATAGGTGGCTTCCTTAACCCCGCTCGTGCTCGAAACTAACTCCGTACTCAGCGCATTGGTCTCAACGTTTTGGGTATTTGTTTAAGGTGCGTTCACCCCACATTTATCCTTCTTGTGCCCAAATTTACCACATTCATAACAAATCATGTGAAGAACTTCATATTCAACCAAACACACTTCCCCTCCGATGCGAATCTTCGGAGTGAGGGGCTTTTTCAAGTCTATCTCTACTGCAAGCCTCGCGTAGTCACCTTTTTTTTTTCGTGCTTTAGTTAGAGGGTCAATCCGTACAGTCTTACGAATTTGATCCCCCATTTTCCTTAGTATCCGAGCCGTGTAGTTATGCATTCCTACATTAGAAATTCTCACCCATGTTGTGGTAATAGTAACCGAATCAAGATGCGCCTTGAAATTAGGGGTCCACTCCCTAACAATCAAGTAATGATCATAAATCATCCAAGGTCCACCTTCTATCGCAAATTCACAATCCTCCTTAAATGCAAACTTAACAATAAAATATCCGTAACCCACATCTACCAATTCGATTAGGCCCATAGGATTCCAACTTTGTTGAAGTTTCGATGTAAGATAATTAAAACCCACTCTATAGCCCAATAACCTCACCAATATTGTACTATTCCATATCGTAATACTCTCAATTATTTCCTCTTTAGACCTTAATACTTGTGGAAATTCACATTTCTCTATTGGCATATCGTCCTTAATTGTTAAATTAGTGATATCAAAAAGAAAAACGCTCCCAAAGTAAAGCAAGAAAAGATAAAACTAGCCGTTGCAATGGCAACTCCCTTCGATCCAAAGCCGGCGGCTCCGCCGGATAAACTGGAGGATGCGACACCATCGGCGCCGCGTGTAGCAGGATCATCGGACCATATGGTCACAGAAGATTGCGAGGAGGCAGCAGCTCTTGCAAATTTTTTGCCTCTGACTAATCACATCGGTAAGCCGCAAAAACTTGCGAGAGAGATTACAGAATCAACGGCGATTGAGGGGCAGAACTCCTCGGCGCAGCATATGGGTAACGCGGCCGTGAATAATCCACCAAGGAAGACGACCGGCTGGCATAGTGCTTTAACAGGTAAAAATCTTGTCATTCCGATTTTATAATAAAATAATAAGGGTTTATTTGTAAACAATATTTATTATTATAATATGTCTTCATCAGTTACAAAGCACCCTAGACATGAGCGCACCACCACCCATCCTTCAAATGATGGCGTTGACAGAATCAGTCAATTGCCGGAAGCCATTCTTATTAACATTCTCTCCCTTCTTCCAACGGAGGATGCTGTCATCACTAGCGCGCTATCAAAGAATTGGAAATTTATATGGAAAGAAATACATAATCTCAGTTTCAGTTTCAAGAGAAAAAACTTCTCGAGCCTGTCAAAAGAAGAAGAAAGCGAAGACATGTCAGAAGAAGACTACGAATACGAATACAATGACGTACCCTCAAAATTATTTTCGTCTTTTATAAACAAAATTTTGAAATCGCTCAAGAAACAATCCATTGAAAAGTTCTCTCTTCATATTGATGAATATTGTGATTTAGTTGATTTTGATCATTGGATAGCAGCTGCAATTTCTCGGAAAGTTAAAGTGGTTGAGTTAGTGTTGGAGAATGCTGACATAGACGTTGAGTTGCCTGGTAGTCTTTTCACATGTAAGACACTAGAGGTTCTTTATTTAGAAGGTCGCAGCATATATCTCGGTTTACCAATCTCGGTTTGTCTTCCAAATCTTAAAACCCTTACTCTGCACAAGGTTAATTACCAATTAGAACATCGTGAATCTTTTTCTGTTTCGGTTTCTGAGCTTATATCTGGTTGTTCATCGCTTGAGACTCTGACTGTGTCAAGAATTGCAATTGACGATGTAGAAACCTTTACTATATTATCTCCTACTTTGAGAAATCTCACCTTGGATTTTCATGCCAAAATGTTCCCTGATTGGGACCACAAGCTTGAGATAAATGCTCCTCAACTTAAATATCTTCAACTATACGACTCATTGTCGGAAGACTTTTGTTTTGAGAACTTATGTTCGCTAGATGATGCACGGATTACTCTTTGTGGAGTAAGATGTTATGTTTTTGATGACGAAAAATATTGTCACGATTACTCCAACTCTGTTGTTAAACTTCTTCAAGGATTATACAATGTCAAGAATCTTTCTGTGAATGGTTATGATATAGAGGTAAATTGCTAATTGTTAATCAATTAATCTAATTTATTTTGTTAGCTAACATCATCATACTTGCTTAAATATGTTACAAGAGAACCAAAAATAGCCCCATGAGAACAATTTGTTCTATAGAGTACAACAATGGCTTACTTGTTAGAAAATTAATGCTCCTTGCTCTAGTCTTCACAATCCATTATGTTGGACTATAACCCAAAGAGATGTATCTAAAAGGCTAGTAAGATAAAAAACTTGTTTATAGTCGTTATTATGAACAACTCTATTGAATTTAAAAGTTCAATGGAGTGTAACAAAGAATTTGATGTGTATCTGTAAAGATTTTTATTTAAGCTTAAGATAAGCTTTAATACTGCTCTCTTAGACTTTTTAATAAAGAATTTCCCCTTAGTTGAGAAATTTCTATGTTTATAAAACATTGATTAATTGATTTGATTGTTTCCCTACTGTGAAGGGAATTGCCAATGCAAGTGTTACCACAAGCTTTCCAAGACTATCTCAATTGACTTTGGAAAACACATGCTCAAAATTCCTGCCAGATTTTTTAGAAGGGTCGCATAAATTAGAATCTGTTACATTGTTAAAGGTTAGTGAAAACCCAGAGAAAGATAATTGAGAGGTGTTGTGGTGTGTCTTTCTTAATTGACAAATTTGTTTCTTTTGTTATGCAGAATAAAAATTATGATGATGATGATGATGATGTTGATGATGATGATGATGATGATGATGATGATGATGATGATGATGATGATGATGACGATGATGATGATGATGATGATGATGATGATGAGGATGATGATGATGGTGATGATGATGATGATAACACGCACTGGACCTGCTGGAGTGAACCTGAGAAAGTACCTATTTGCTTGTTGTCATGCCTTAAAACAATGAGAATTGTAGGACTTGAAGGTAAAGATGATGAATTAGCAATGGTATCTTATATTTTAAAGTATGCTAAAGTCTTAAAAACAATGACAATTCAACCCCACTACTCTTTGAACTTCAAGGCTAGAACACATCTGCTTCAAAAGGTATCTAAATTTCCTCGAGGATCTCAAGAATGTGAATTAGATTTTCTTGATGATTTACAAAGTTAGTATGTTTGCATAATCTCACACTCAAATTCAATAGGTTATGATCATCTCTATCTATTATTGTCACTATTGAGATCATAGTAGTAAAGGTATGCCATGACATGAAACCTGAAACTTTGTGATTCATCATGATGTATTGTATTATGAGTTCACTTAAGACGCTTTTTTTTTATAATGTATTAACTTCCTTTTTTAGAAAGAATTTATGATGGTAATTTTCTTATGATCGCCTTGAAGCTGTTCAATTTATATATCTTGCCTGAGACTAGATGGTATATCAGATTGTTGATAAGTTACCTTGTCTATGTTTGACTTATAAATTGTTATAACTAGGTGCCTTGGAGGTCTTGTTTTTGTACTTAATTTTTCTTTTAATCTTTAAAAAACTCTTTCACTGAACTAAAATTGAGCAAGTTTCATCCAATTACAACAATTGTGTTCACAACCCAAAAGCCAGTAAAATTTACTAACACTCCGAGAATTTTCACTTGTAACAATACACTGGTGGCAAACTTGTGGTAGGGAAGGAGGGAGTGATCCCAGCATTGTAGAAGAATTCAATGGTTCCTAATAGTCTACAACTAAGTAGAATGAAGGTCTTGGGTTCTGGGATTTCCGTACCATGGACAAGCCATTATTACTCTTACTCTTTTCATGGTTCTGACTCTCAATGGTTTTTATTTTCCTAATACATTTATTTTTGGGAGTGACTCATATTTCGGGTTTAGTCTAGGATTACTGTGGGCAGAGATATAATTAACACGCATGCATTAAGCAAATAGGAAATGGGAGAGACATAGTTATTTCACGGACAAATGATCACTTACTAACTTTAACCTAAAGAATTATCAAATTGAACGATTGTTCCATCTTTTCAATCAAAATGGATTGGATTGGTGTGAAACAACTGTTATGTTTTATTTGTATAAACCAATAAAATAATATAGAAACTAACATAGAAATAAAATAAAAGTAAATAAATAAATAACTTTACTTGTCGAGACTCGGATTGGATCCGATATCTTTAAGGTATTTAGGCCACATACAAGTGTCTTACGTTTGCTGGTTTAAATCTCCAGGATACAACGACAAAACTATTCAAATGAAACTGACACACGAATTCTTAAGAATTTCAACGAATTTAATAATACTGCTTCTTTCTATCTCTCTCTTATAATTTTTATGCTTTGAAAAATGAATGAATGAAATGGTTAAGTTGGCCAACTATTTATAGAAAAGGAAAAGGTGGCTTGCCAAAGGTTGTGATGTTTCATTTTAGAGTTACGTTGTATTAATTTAAGATACAACGTTTACTTAAAAGACCAAAAAACTTGGGCTGGTCCACATGGTATGAACCTAAGGCCCAAAAGCCCAACAAAGTTGATGGCCCAGGTCCATACCCCACCTAAGGCCCAACAAACATATCCGACCTAAGGCCCAACAAAGAAATGAACCTAAGGCCCAAAAGCCCAACAAAACTAATGGTCCAGGTTCAAACCCTACCAGGCCTTTTTCTTTCTTTCTTTGCTATATAACAAAAAGAAATAAAATAACATATATTGTTTTTTTTTAATTTCTCCAAATTACATGACTCAATTTCTCATTCAATTTCAATTGATTTTAACCAAGTGAATATATTACGTTAATCTTTACAGCTTGAATAAACACATTAATATTCGAATCATTTCATTAAATTGAGTCACCGACTAACATCGTAAACATGGTCAACACTTGGGTAGAATCCCATTTGTCCAACAATCCCCACATGAATAAAAATTGACTAACCACCTTAAAAAATTATGCAAAAGAATGCTAAACACTTAAGAGAGAGCGTGAGAGAACCTTAGAAGAATACTACATCGAGAAAGGTAGCTTTTGGCCTTGAACCTTCTGTAGTAAGAGCTATCGGATTTACTTGCTAACTAGTGAACGTGATGTCTTGAACTATTCAGCTTTTGTGTAAACCAAGACAATAGAACTTACATAGTATACTTCCAAACATTATTTGGTTCTCACGGTTGTGTCCATTTACGGCCCTGGACAACTCCTGGTATTTCATGAATAACCGTTGGTGAATTTCGCCTTTAAAAATTCTCGTAGGGCGACCCTACCCATGTTATTCATATAGGTGGTCTCTTGTCGAGAGTATTCTACATTACTCTATCTTATTTTATCGAAGATACAAGAACCATTAAAATTTTAACTTATCCTTCACCTTTACAAGTAGCACTGTTTAATTTTGTCCTAGGAATGGTTTGGGGAGGTCTCCCCATAATGCGTCGCACCAGGTTGCAGTTTCATGATTATGTTTTCCCTTTGAACCTAGATTGTGGGATCTCCACTCTGCTAGGTAGGGTTCCCATCATGGCAACTCAGCTTTCGTAGGCTTAAGACCCATTCCCCTTGACAACACTCGCACTTCCTCTCTTTGTAGACCTTTGGTCAGTGGATCCGCTATATTATCCTTTGATCGAACATAATCAACTGTGATAACTCCGTTTGAGAGAAGTTGTCTAATGGTATTGTGTCTACGATATATGTGTCGAGACTTACGTTATACATTTCGTTTAGTGCCCTACCAATGGCACTTTGACTATCTCAATGTATGCAGATAGCTGACGCAGACTTTGGCCAATTAGGAATATCCTCTAAGAAATTCCGAAGCCACTCGGCTTCGTCAGTAGCTTTGTCTAAAGCTATAAACTTAGATTTCATAGTGGATCTAGCTATGCACGTTTGCTTAGTGGATTCCCAAGACACGGCTCCTCCTCATAACATGTAGACAAATCCACTTGTGGATTTTGAGTCAGTGGAGTCTGATATCCAATTTGCATCACCGTATCCTTCTAGTATAGCTGGATATTCTGTGTACAACAACCATTCGTTCATAGTGTATCTAAGATACCTTAGAACTCTTACAATAGCAATCCAGTGGTTCTTCCACGGATTATGTGTAAACCTACTTAGCTTGTTTACTGCATGTGCTATATCTGGCCTAGTTCAGTTTGTTAGGTACATGAGACTCCCAATAATCCAAGAGTACTCCAACTGGTTGATTGTATCAATAGTGTTCCTAACAAGATGTAAATTTACATCAACAAGTGTCTTGGAAATATTTGTGTCACCATTACTAAATTTGTTTAATACTTTCTCAATATAGTGTGACTGAGATACTACAATATGATGTCTCCCGATTTGTTCTAATTATTAGCCCCTTGGAGACGTCCTTTTAGGTGAATAAATGACTTATTTGATAGACTTTTAGGCTTAATTGATCATATTGCACTTTCTCCCCTTGGAAATTAACTATTTGCAGAATATGAGGTTTTGTGCGTAAATTTGACTATTTTTAATGCAAAGTTAATTGGTTTTTGAATTTCATGAAAGACCAATCCAAGGAGAAGAAGTGAGAATAAAGTCTTAGTGTATTTTAGAGTGTTAGGAAATTTTTAGAGTGCACTTTCCTATTTCGTTTTCTTGATTTATTGATTTATTCTTTTTAAGCATATGCGGTTTAATTATTTATTTAATGTGAAGCTTTCAAAGATATATGGAAAATATTTAGAGACCAAGTCAAGATAAAGGATTAAAGGAAAGAAGATTTACATGGAAATAAGAAGATTTAGGAATGATTTATTCAAAGAAGAAAAAGATAAAGCTGCCTTGTGAATCTGAAATTCTAGCCACGTTTTAAAGATTAATTCATAACTCACGATTGGCTAGGAATCTGGACGTGTGGTCTGCACCAATAGAAAGCTCTTTCCAAGACAAGCAGTTTCATATATTGGAATTTCTCAAACGGATAAGTATTGAAAAAGATATGACCAAATCGAATCAGCAGCAAAATCTTACCTTTCCTAGAATTTAGGGCTACGAATTTAAGAGTCTTTAACTTGTCTTCCACTCCAATCAAATTCGAACTAGGGTCCTCCAACACCTATAAATACACCCCTTAACCTCCTACTTACACACACTTCAGAGAATTACACAAGAGGCTTAAGGTTTTCAAGTCAGAGCACGAATGAGAGAAGAAGCTAGAAGTTGGAGGAATCCTGTTCTTCCAACAATAGTCATTCAACCCTTTAGGTTATTTATTTCTTTCTTGTAATTGAACATGAATTCTATGTTAGTCTTTAATTTCATGAGCTAAATTTCTTTATACTTGAGAATCGCATAAAAGGGATGAACCTTAATTAATTAATCTATGTTTTGAATTTGGGATTGTTTAGATTTAAATAGGATTGAGTTTTATATATTGGTTATTACTTTGTTTTTATTACTAATTCTTTTCCGCGCAACTAGAATTAGATGTTAGTATTTGGGCTATTCACTTTAGTGGCGAAGTGATCATCTGACAGGGGGGTTTGAATACAGATCTAAGTAATACCCGTGTAATGTCCGTTATTGACCGACAGGCTTAACTAGTTACATAGCCAAAGAGGTAAAATCATATCATCCGAAGAGCCATATTCGACCATACAGGTGTTTATGATACTTTAGGATAGCTCTTAGGTCCACCCGACAGGGGGCTAGGAGATATTAGAGTCCCGACTAATATTATAATTCCAATTCTACCCTTAAACATAGCATAGATTATATTGATTAAGTGGATTCCTTTGCGAGACTCAAGTATCTCTCTTATCTGAAGTTAGTCTTTTATTTGCGTTATTTCCTTTCTGTTTATTTAATTCTAGTCTTTATTTTATCTACATCTTTTAATTTACAAAAACCAAACAAAAATTCTTATATTTTATTTTATGTTTAGCAATTATCTCTACTATCTGATTAATATTTGGGTTGAACCTAATCCGTCCCTGAGAACGAACTTGATTATCGTATATTACTTGGGACAACCGTACACTTGCGGTTAAGTGGTTCCTTTATTTTTGCACTTTATTTTATAAAAGCCTAGGACCCACCACAATACCTTTAGATGTTTGGAGAATCTTGATACCCAAAATAACATCCGCAAGGCCTAGAGCTTTCATGTCAAACTATATTGAAAGAATCCTCTTGGTGAATGTAATCACATCATTGTTACTTCCATCATATCATCCACATATAAACAGACAATGACATATCCTATCTCATTTCGTTTTACATAAACGCATTTGTCACATTCATTGATCTTGAAATCATTCAAGATCATGAATCCATCAAATTTGTCATGACATTGCTTCGGTGCCTGTTTTAAACCATATAAAGATTTAACAAGCTTACATACTCGGATCTCCTTTCCTAGAACTACGTAACCCTCAGGTTGTTCTATATATATATCTTCATTTAGTTCTCCATTTAGGGAAGCTGTTTTTACATCCATTTGATGTATTTCGATCTTGTATATTGAAGCTATAGCGATTAGCATTCGAATGGATGATATTCTCATGACTGGAGAATAAGTATCAAAATAGTCAAGTCCTTCTCTTTGACTATAACCTTTTCCAACAAGGCGAGCCTTGTATTTCTTTATAGACCCATCGATCTTTAGTTTCTTCTTGAATATCCATTTGCATCCAAGTGGTTTATTCTCATGATAGAGATACACTAGTTCCCTCGTATGGTTTTGCATAATGGACCCGTTTCTTATAGTAAGAGGCGTCAGGGTTTGACATAGCATCGTTGAATGTTCGTGGTTCGTCATTTCTTCTTGTTTCTCCTTCATTTGGCAATGATTCTTGATCTTGCTTTTCAGTTGGCAATGATTCTTGATCTTACTCTTCTTGAGCTGTATCACGTGTTCTTTTCAAGGAACCAGATTATGGTGTGGTCTTGTACGGAAAGGTTGTTTCAAATAAATGTGCATTTTTTTGATTCAATCACCGTATTGACGTTAATGTCAACATGACAAGATTTGTGTACCAGGAATCTTTATACAAAACTGTTGTGAGCATATCCAATAAAGACGCAATCAATGGTCTTTGGTCCTATTTTGACCATTTTAGGAGCAGGAATTGATACCTCTGCCAAGCATCCCCACACTTTTAAATATTTGAAGGAAGGTGGGTTTCCTTTCCATAATTCGTAAGGAGTTTTATCTACCTTCTTGTGTGGTACCTTGTTTAGGATGTGATTTGCGGTGAGAAAATACTCTCCCCACAAGTTCTGTGGTAACCTTGAGTTAATCAACAAGGTATTCATCATTTCCTTCAACGTGTGGTTCTTGCGTTTAGCAATCCCATTTTGTTGAGGCGAGTGGTGGTCCTTTGTGTGTTCTAAAAATAAATGCAAATAATAATCGAACCACAACCGCAAGTGTACGGTTGTCCCAAGTAGTAATTCTGATAATCAGATTCGTTCCAAGGACGGATGGTTGATCACAATGTTTATGCAAATAGTGATTGATGCACTTATGAAAATAAAAGACAATAAATTGTTTGTTTTGGTTTTGTTTATTAATTCTACTAAATGAAAGACAAATTATAAATGCAAGTAAAAGCTAAAACGCAAGTAAAATAAGTGAAAACGCAATATGAGATGTAGTACTTGAGAACGCAAGGATCTTCCTAATTTTACTTTCTAACTTATGTTGTTTAAGGGCTAAATCAGTCAATTACAATGGTCGGGATTCTAAATTCCTTATACCCCCGTCAGGGTGGACTATAAGGCAATCCTAAAGTGTCACTAGTCCCGTCAGGGTAAATATGATCCACCGTTGGATGATTAAGATTTATTACCACTTTGGCCCTAGGATTAACTAAGTTCGTCAGAATCAATAGTTTTTATCCTAGATTGAACAATTATTTCTGTACCTAAACCCCCCGTCAGGATGATCCATACGCCACATATATGGAATAGCTTAGATACTAATACCTAATTTTAGTTCGCGACTCTAAAATCAGTAAACATTCACAAATTGTCGAAAAGAGTAAAGGCCCTGATTTAATTTAATTCAATAAAAACCCAAATTCAACATTCGTTATAATAATAAAATCAAGATTCACCCATTGTTTTGTTCTCAAGCACTAATGGAAATTTAGCTCATATTAAAATTAAAAACTAAATAAAAAGAAATGGAATTCATATTCGTTACAAAATTAAAATAAAAGAAAAACCTAATTTTCGGAATAAGAATGACTACGAACGGAGCTATAGACCCACTCCAGCTCTTGTAGCTTCTCCTTTCTTCCTGCTGTAGCTTCTCTGGTGTTTTTAATCTTGTGGAAAGTGAATTGTGTTTAAAAATAAGAGTCCAGACCTCCTTTTATAGTTAAAAATTCGGACTAGGGCTTGGACCAGAAAATAAAAGCCTAATTAAATGTCCAAGCCCACTTTCTAAGCCCAAAATCCCGTAACTGATGACAGGCCTTCACTAAAACTGCTTTTCCCGATGCGTTACAACTCCGATTGACCTCATTCCAGTTGCTAAAGTTCCGTACTTCGATAAGGAATGTTTTCTCTTCAAAGGTCAGCGGCTCAATCAGCTCTTAAGTACCTCGAAAACAGCAATCAAGGGCCTGGAAAATGGATTTTTTAGCTCTAAAATAAAATCTTCGGGATTTCTCTTCAAGTCTTGACTCTATCTTTTGATCTTTGACTTTATCTTCGGAT
Organism: Nemophila menziesii; assembly: GCA_029959085.1. Lineage (NCBI taxonomy): Eukaryota > Viridiplantae > Streptophyta > Magnoliopsida > Boraginales > Hydrophyllaceae > Nemophila > Nemophila menziesii. The sequence goes on along the minus strand of JARWIR010000001.1, from coordinate 24,648,252 downwards.
TCCTTTCCTAGCTAACATCTAAAAACCTGTAAACTTTACACTAAAAATACCAATATTACGCGCAAAAGTTTAATAATTCAAAAATGCTAGAAATAAAAAGGGAAAACCGAATTATTGCATATTTCATTCAAAAGTCTATCGAATTAATTAAATAAACACCAAAAATGATGTCTCCTAAGGGTCTAAAATAAGAACAATTAGGGAGACATCAAGACCCCCAACTCAAACCTTTGTCGTCCCGACAAAGCAAAACAAAATAAAACGAGGGGTAGAAGCAAACGTATAAACACATAGAAGCTAGCAAATAAACCCTAAAGCAATTCCTAAGATAAATCTCATATAGCAAACTTTAAAAATTAACATCTACATACACTAATCATGCAACATCAAACATAAATAATCTCAATCATAAAATTAAAGTCGCAATGCTTGAAGGTTACACTTGTACTCATCTCTGTATGATGGCTATAGGATGGTCATTAATCCTACCTCGCTTTGAACGCTCCACCTAGTGTATTCCCTATCAACAGAATAATAAATTCACTATGCACTTAGGAATCACGAGGTCTTTACGGTTATAATAATGGCTTAAGGACGGTATGGATGTATATTTGGTAAATTTGAAGTGAGCTTTTGGCTCTCTCCTCACTTACCATCAACAATGTCCTCGAGCTTGAGTTAATCGCTCAAAAAGATGTTCTCACTCACCCATATACGCAACAATTTAGCGTCCCATGTTTACCCACTATAAATAAGATGATTTCAGAAAAATCCCACTTTGCCGGATGTTTTATTCATTCATATTTTTCTTTTTCTTTTCTTTTCTCTTTTTTTTTTTTTTTTTTTTTTTTTTTTTTTTTTTTTTTTTTTGTACAGAAGCAAACCGGGTTCCCGGTTTTGATGAATCCGGGTTCCCGGATCCTACTGTATGATTTTTCAAAATTTTTCATTTTTTCTTTCTTTTTCATTTTTCTTCATTCCCGGCAAAGGGTTACAAGTATATATCATCTGCAGTTGTGCTACAATACAAAACACATCGCTCCCTACCCATTTAATTCCCCATATGTGGTCCCACCACCCCAAACTCAAGCTCGAGACATGTCTCAGGGTTGTGATTCAAGTGCGGGTCATATGGTCATGCCTAATAATCTAAGGGATAATGGCTTATATCGTGGCTACAAAGAAAGGCTACAGGCTCAAAGTGGGCTGAGACGGATAATAATTAATACAAGGGATAGAAGGCTAAAAAGGCACAAATGGCTAACAAAGAACTGCCCCTATCATTTTCCTAAGTACATAGCTTGTCTTTAGTTCATATCTAGGTGGGTTCTCTACTAATTAGGATTTCACGTTCTACACACCAAACATATTCCTTGAGTACAAGCTTACTTCATTTGCATTGTTAATTAATTTTTCCTATCAATTACCTATGTTCGCATGCAATTGTAAGTGCGTTTTATATCAATCCCTAAAGTCCACTATTTACTATCATAGATTTATCAAAAGTATGCTTAAAAGGGATATTTAAAAATTTCTACAGTCAAACGCAACTCCGAAAATTCTTTTATTGAAAGCAAATAAAGCAAATAACACATAAAAATTGGGATGAGGCAACGAACCCCACCCCAAACTCAAAAATGAGTCGTGTCCCCACGACTCGAAAAGACTCAATAAAGCATTTAAACTAATATACACTAAGAGGAAAGTTTAGAAAACGTATCTTAACCAGCGCGAGGCTGGTTATCGGTGTTGCGTTCTGGACCTTTATCTCGCGTAACAGCATCATAAATCGCGTTTTGAAGTGTATTTACGCCTAGGATTAAATTTCGAAGCAGGTCCAATTCTTTTGTAACGTTTCCCAAGGTAGCAATCATCCTCTCCTGATTCTCTTCCAACACCTGAATCTTCGCTTCCAACTCAGGTACAGTTTTCGCTTTCTTTGATTGAGGAGTTCTTGGACTTCTTGTAGCTCGTGTTGCTTCTTCATGGATGTTCTTGATTGTGCTCAAAGCTATACTCACACCAACTGAAACAGTATCAATATCTGCTTCCTTACGCGGAATCTTTGCGTCTAAACACAACTGAGTAATAGTACAAGGAAACTTCAGATTTTGTTGTTTCATTGGTGATTTCGCGAACTCCATGATTGTATCATAAATGATCTTAGCAACATCAAATGGTTTCTCCTCCAAAATACACTTAATAACAAATATGTGCTCTTTCTTCAACTCGGAAGTGTGTTTAATACCAAAGAAAGTGGGTATTATGAAACGAGACCAAACCTTAGCACGAGGTGTCAAACTACTGCTGTAAAACTGTCCAGGATACCTTTCACCTTCAGGAATTGGGCTAGTCCCATTAACAAGCACGGTCCCCCAAAGGGATTCAAAATCAAAAGAAGGGTCATTAAGAGTTTCTTGGAAGGGGCATGTTCCAGAAAAGTTGGGTAGTTTCAATGATTTCCGAATACGTTCAATAGAGAAAGGAACTACCTTTTTGCGGATATCAATGGCATCATGTGAGGTAGCTAAACCTTCGTAAAATTCTCGCACAAAAGTAGGAATAAACTCAAGCTTCCTTTCTTGTAACTCTTTCCAACCAAACTTAGCACATGTCACAGCATATTCCTTGTAATCACTACTCATAATACCCTTAGGAAAATTCGTCTCCTCACCAAATTTCAAAAATTCAATTCTTTCACGAACCTGAGTATTCCAACAAGTGTAAACCCTCTTAGGCTTGTGGGCCCACATCTTCATACGCGGAAGTTTCGTAACGGGTGCTTCCGGAATCTCTTGTTCAGTTTCTTTCTCAATGTTCTTCGCAAGTTCCTCTTCTGGTTCCTTCTCACTTTCAATCTCATCAATCAATCTTCTCTTTAGACCTGTGATTTCTTTTCTGTTAGAACCAAGCTTAACTTCGTCAATTTTTCGTTTAGGACGCGAATCAGGAATCTCAATAGCTCGTTCTTGTGAACCACCAATGGTGGTCTTTCTTCTAGGAGCAGTTCTTCGGAAATCACCGGTTCTGTTAGTCATCTCTTTTCACCCCAAACTCAAAACTTCAAATAATGAAAAACTTAGGGAAAAGTTTAGAATTTTGATGTTTTGAGGTTGAAGAATTTAAGAACTAGGTGAAATATGAGATGGGTCTTGGTTAATTTGTATGGGAGAAGAAAGAATTGGGTTTAGTTTAAGGAATTGGGTGAAGAAGAATCTTGGGAAAACTAAGGATTTGATGTTATTTTGGAGAGGAGGTGAGTTGATCGTATGTTTTTGTGGTGAAAGAGGGTAGGATTTGATGATATATAGTGTTTTGGTAGATGAATTTCGTAGGTGGGGAGGCTATTGGTGCGTTTTAGGTAAAAACTTGCAAAAGAGGCTAAGAAAACTAGGTTAAAATACCCAAAACCGCCTCTCACAGCTTTCAAACCGGGTTCCCGGATTTGGAAAACCGGGTCCCCGGTTCCGCGTCGCTGTGACGGCGCGGAAAAATAATTGTGGACTCTTTTTTTTTTTTTTTTTTTTTTTTTTTTTTTTTTTTTTTTTTTTTTTTTTTTTTTTTTTTGAAAACGCACCAAAACGCTGGACCCCAAGACGCTGGGTCAGGGATTCTGCTCGCCGAAACCGGGTACCCGGTTCTGTGGAATGCGGGTTCCCGGATTTTCTCGATGGCGCGAGTCAAAACGCGCCAAAACGCAGCACGTCAAGACGCTGGACCAGAGAATTTCATCATCAGCAGCTCCGAAACCGGGTACCCGGTTCTGCCAAATGCGGGTACCCGGATTTGTGTCGATGGCGCGAATCAAAACGCACGAAAACGCAGGCCACCAAGACGCTGGGTCAGGGAATTTCAGAAATTACAGCACCAAAACCGGGTACCCGGTTCTGTGGAATGCGGGTTCCCGGTTTCTCCTGGACATCCAACCTCTTTTTCTTCAGTTTTCGCCAAATCGACCCCAAACTCAAGTCCTTTTTACCCCTGAAATCATCAAAAACAACTACCCTTCCTCATTTCTTAATAAAAACAATAAAATTATGAAAATCAAACTACTCTAAATTGCAAAAATAGAAAAACTCAGCTAATATACAAGTAATTGGCTTTTGTTTAACGTCGTTAAGCTCGACGGGTTACCTCACGCTTCTAAGGATTCTCGAGGAGATACATGACCTCCCCGGGATGTGGATCTTCCGCGCGATTGGTATCTTCACCTCCATGGTATATCTTTAGTCTGTGACCGTTAACCATAAAGGTACGGTTCTCTAGCGGATGTTCTATTTCTATCGCCCCATGAGGTGTAACTTTGGTCACTATGTATGGACCTGACCACTTGGATCTTAACTTACCCGGAAAATTGCTGAACTTTGAATTATACTTTAATACTTTTTGCCCCACTTCAAAGTTCTTTGGACGAATCCGATTGTCATGCCATTTCTTTGTATTTTCTTTGTAAAGTTTAGCATTTTCATAAGCATGCAAGCGGAATTCGTCAAGTTCATTAAGCTTCATCATCCGATTCTTTCCGGCTAAGATAGGATCTAAGTTCAACTGCGCAATCGCCCAATAGGCACCCATTTCAAGCTCTAAAGGTAAGTGACAAGCCTTACCATACACCATACGATAGGGAGATGCACCAACTGGAGTCTTAAACGCAGTACGATAGGCCCACAACGCATCATCTAACTTCATTGACCAATCTTTTCTTGTAGGACCAACGGTTTTCTCTAGGATTGACTTGACTTCACGGTTCGAAACTTCAGCTTGACCATTGGATTGTGGATGATACGCAGTAGATACGCGGTGTCTGACGCCATATTTCTCTAGAATAGTCTTCAGATATTTATTAACGAAATGAGTTCCTCCATCGCTAATAATCACTCTAGGTGTACCATGTCTAGTGAAAATATGTGATTTCAAGAACTTGATCACCACTCGTGAATCATTAGTAGGTAAAGCCACCGCTTCTACCCACTTCGAAACATAATCAACAGCTAATAGTATATAAAGGTTACCATTTGAAGGAACGAAGGGACCCATGAAGTCTATGCCCCAAACATCGAATATCTCAACCTCTAATACATTATTACGTGGCATCTCATCCCTCTTGGATATGTTTCCGGTAAACTGGCATCTCGAACATCTCTTGACATATTCATGACAATCTTTAATAACAGAAGGCCAGTAAAAACCGGATTGGAAGACCTTAGCAGCAGTTCTATCTCCCTTGAAATGTCCTCCATATAATGAATCATGGCACCCAGCTATAATGGCTTGTGTTTCTTCCCTCGCTACACATCTTCGTATCATTTGATCAGCACAAACTTTGTAGAGGAAAGGATCCTCCCAAAAGAACTGTTTAGCACGATGAGCTAACCTCTTTCTTTCTTGATAAGTAGAACCTTCAGGAAAAACACCACTCACCACTAAATTTGCAATATCTGCATACCACGGAGCCTCATAATCTTGAACAACGAATAAACTCTCATCAGGAAACTCTTCTCTAACTGCTTCAGTACCACTATTCATCTCTGAACCCTCTAAACGCGATAGATGATCTGCAACCTGATTCTCACAACCCTTTCTATCTTTGATCTCTAAATCGAACTCTTGAAGCAATAACACCCATCTGATTAACCTTGGTTTCGCATCTTTCTTCTCCATAAGAAATCTGATCGCGGAATGATCTGTATAAACAATAACTTTCGCTCCAAGAAGATAAGAGCGAAATTTATCAAACGAATAGATAACTGCTAGCAACTCTTTTTCTGTAACTGTGTAATTAATCTGAGCACCACTAAAAGTTTTACTAGCATAGTAAATCGAATGAAAAACCTTCTCTTTCCTCTGTCCTAATACAGCTCCCATACACAAATCACTCGCATCACACATAACCTCAAACGGTAAATTCCAATCTGGAGGTAACACTATAGGAGCAGAAATAAGCTTTTCTTTGATTGCTTTGAAGGCCGCTAAACAAGCTTCATCAAAAAGGAATTTGCAATCCTTCTCGAGTAAGTTGCATAGTGGTTTAGCAATCTTAGAAAAATCTTTAATAAAACGCCTATAAAAGCCAGCATGGCCAAGAAAACTCCTTACCCCTTTAACAGAAACAGGAGGGGGAAGAGTTTTAATTACCTCGATCTTCGCTCTATCAACCTCTAAACCAACACTCGAAACTTTGTGACCCAGAACAATACCTTCGCGAACCATGAAGTGACACTTCTCCCAGTTGAGCACCAAATCTGTTTCCTTGCATCTCACTAACACTTTCTCCAAGTTATCCAAACATATATCAAAATCATCACCAAACACGGAGAAATCATCCATGAACACTTCAAGGAAATTATCTATCATGTCCCAGAAAATGGCCATCATACACCTTTGAAAAGTAGCGGGAGCGTTACACAATCCAAATGGCATTCTGCGATATGCAAAAGTACCAAATGGACATGTAAAGGTAGTCTTATGTTGATCTTCTGGAGCCACGTAAATCTGATTGTACCCAGAGTAACCATCCAAGAAGCAATAGTACTCTCTTCCGGCTAGTTTATCTAACATTTGATCGATGAAGGGTAAAGGGAAGTGATCTTTTCTGGTGGCCTTGTTCAGCTTTCTGTAATCCATGCAAACTCTCCAACCTACTACCGTTCTTGAAGGAATCGCCTCATTTTTATCATTAAGAACTGTTGTAATTCCTCCTTTCTTCGGTACACACTGAACTGGACTCACCCATTCACTACTCGAAATGGGATAAATAATCCCCGCATCTAAAAGTTTAATCACCTCCTTCTTCACCACATCCTTCATGGCTGGCATTAATCTTCTCTGACCTTCAACTGAGCGTGCATTAACATCTTCTAGTATGATTTTGTGTTGACAATAGGATGGACTAATGCCTTTGATATCAGCAATTGTCCAGCCTATTGCTTCTTTGTTGGCTCTTAACACACGCAACAGTTTATCTTCTTGAGGACCTGTTAAATTAGCTGAAACAATAACAGGTAGAGTTTCATTAGTACCCAAATAAGCATACCTCAAGTGTGCTGGCAACGGTTTTTCTTCCAACTCCGGAGGAGATTCAATTGAAGGTTTCTTTTTCGGAATGATCTCCCCCGGTTCTCTCACAGGTTCATAGGCAAGACGCCTATATTTCGGATTTTCAGAATTGAGAGCTGCCACTGTTTCTGTAAGCTCCTCCATCATCTCAGGTGAATCTAATGTCAAAGCAGCCTGCAAGATATCATCAAAGTTTAAACAATTAAATACCTCTTGCGATGCTTGCTCTACTACATCCATTCTGAAGCAATCTTCCTGAGAATCTGGGAATTTCATGGCTCGAAATACATTGAATTTCACTTCCTCATCTTGGATCCTCATTGTCAATTCGCCATTCTCCACATCGATCAATGTCCTCCCTGTAGCTAGGAAGGGTCTACCCAAAATAATGGGGACATTTCTATCTGCATTGTATTCAAGAATTACGAAATCAACAGGAAATATAAGTGTACCTGCCTTAACAAGGACATCCTCAATACGGCCTTCAGGATGAGCAAGAGACCTGTCCGCCATTTGCAAGACCATAGAGGTAGGTCTTGCGTTTCCAATTTTAAGCTTATCAAAGACTGACTTGGGCATCAAGTTGATGCTTGCCCCCAAATCGCATAGCGCCTTTCCCTTCCATTCTTCTCCAATTGATATGGGAATCGTGAAACTCCCCGGATCAACTAACTTCGGAGGTAACTTACTCTGACAAATCGCACTACACTCTTCAGGAAGGCCAATCATCTCATTATCACAGTAGGGCCTTTTATTAGTGAGGGCCCTCTTCAAAAACTTCGTATACTTAGGAATATCTCGAATTGCCTCAAGTAACGGAATATTAATACTCAAACCCCTTACTCTATTGAAGAATTTCTGAAAATCACCCATATCACCCTTTTTCTGAACTCGCGATGGAAACGGTGGTGGAGGGCGATTTACCATACTATCATCTTTCTTCTTCGAAGCCTCTCTTGGCCTTACTATTTCTTCAACTTCATCTTCCTTCTCATTTTCTTTCTCATTTTCTTTCTCACCCACTTCCTTTTCTTTTCTTGGAACTTCTTTCTCTTTCATAACGGGAAAAGGAGGTGGGAGAAGGTTCTTACCACTTCTCAAGGTAACAGCTTTACAATCTTCACGTTGTGATGGATTTTCGGTATCGCTTGGAAGTTGTCCTTGTGGACGTTGATTGAGCTGTTTACTGATTTGACTCAGCTGATTCTGGAACATTTTCATATTTGCTTCAGCTGCATTTTGTCTTTCTATTGCAGCGTTCTGACGTTCTATTGCTGCGTTCTGACGTTCCATCGCTTGTGCTTGTAGAGCAATCAAATTTTCAACAGTTTTCTGAAGGGTGAGTACCCCTTCTTGTGGATGTGCAGGTAAAGCTTTCTGGTTTAGCGTTTCATCGTAAGTATTCTGAGGAGCTTGTCTTGGTACATAAGTATTCTGATTCTGTCCTCCTTGATAATTGTTTTGTGGTCTAGGATTATAGTTGTTACCTTGGGGACGCGGCTGATACGCATATGTAGGATTGGCTGCCCCATTAGGATTCGAATATTGAAACCCAGGATGGTTTCTGTTAGGTTGATATCCATTACCACTCGAATTAAAATTACCTCTGTTGGACATAAAATTCACTGATTCTTGATTATTCGGACAACTTTCCTCATCATGATCATCTACCTTACAAATTGAACACATATAAACTTCTTGTGCAGCATGCACAGCTACCTTCTTACCCGAAAATCCTTCTGTCACAGCTAGAGTAAGCTGCTTCAATTGTTGCTCTATGGTATTCTGGATCTTATTCTCAAACGTAGCAAATTTCTCTTCTATGTCAACATTATTTACTCCCTTGACTGGTGTTCTTACTGAGCTCCACCCAACTTCATTCTTGACTGTTCTCTCTAAAATGATCTTGGCATGAGCGGGTTGAACTTGAAGAAAACCTGCTCCACATAGTGTATCCAACTTCTCTCTCGAAATTCCATCAAGGCCTCTATAAAAGATCTTTAACTGTTGTTGTTCTGAAAAGCCATGATTAGGAACTTTACGCAAACACATCTGAAATCTTGTCCAACTCCTACCCACGGTTTCCTCATACTCTTGACGGAATTGTGTCAATTCTAGTTCAGCATCTAACCTCATGTTACTTGGGTAATACCTGTCAAAGAAAGCGATTTCTAATTGGTCCCAATTAGTAATCCTCGTAGGATCTTGCGTATCGTGCCATTCACTTGCTCCATCAATGACAAAGAATTTGAAAGCAGCAAAATACATCTGTTCTCTTGAAACCCCTTGTGTGATATAAGAATCACATATCTGCTTAAATTTTTGTACCGCTCTAAGAGGATCTTCCGATGGTCTTCCGCGAAAATTTCCAAAGTTTTGGAACTGAGCTAGCATACCCGAATCTGGACGGAATCTCGGAACATTAATATCTGGAGCACCTACTCCTATAGCTGGAGCGCGGAATGGAACTTCTGGAGGGCCATTAGTGAACCACGGATCATGATTCATCACTATCTGGACTGGAGGATTAGGATTTAGTGGTTGAACTTGAGGAATAACGCCTGGAGCTAACGGTTGGCCATTTGCATCTAACTGGCCTTGTCCATTCTGTTGACCTTGAATAATGATATTCTCCATTCTGTTACTTAATTCTTCTACTTCTAAAGCTTCTCGTTCTCTTCTTCTTCTGTTCGCAAGTCTGATCAACGATTCTGGATTACTAAGGATCGGAGGTGTTGGCTCTAGATCCTTGAATAGCCTTCTTCGCATACACCAAACCTAAAAACCTGAAAAAGCTAACAAACAAAAAGCGTAAAACTGATAAAATAAAATAAATGCACTTATCACTAAAGGATAAACACCGTGGTCACACGCTACCGTCCCCGGCAGCGGCGCCAAAAACTTGGTGGTCCTTTGTGTGTTCTAAAAATAAATGCAAATAATAATCGAACCACAACCGCAAGTGTACGGTTGTCCCAAGTAGTAATTCTGATAATCAGATTCGTTCCAAGGACGGATGGTTGATCACAATGTTTATGCAAATAGTGATTGATGCACTTATGAAAATAAAAGACAATAAATTGTTTGTTTTGGTTTTGTTTATTAATTCTACTAAATGAAAGACAAATTATAAATGCAAGTAAAAGCTAAAACGCAAGTAAAATAAGTGAAAACGCAATATGAGATGTAGTACTTGAGAACGCAAGGATCTTCCTAATTTTACTTTCTAACTTATGTTGTTTAAGGGCTAAATCAGTCAATTACAATGGTCGGGATTCTAAATTCCTTATACCCCCGTCAGGGTGGACTATAAGGCAATCCTAAAGTGTCACTAGTCCCGTCAGGGTAAATATGATCCACCGTTGGATGATTAAGATTTATTACCACTTTGGCCCTAGGATTAACTAAGTTCGTCAGAATCAATAGTTTTTATCCTAGATTGAACAATTATTTCTGTACCTAAACCCCCCGTCAGGATGATCCATACGCCACATATATGGAATAGCTTAGATACTAATACCTAATTTTAGTTCGCGACTCTAAAATCAGTAAACATTCACAAATTGTCGAAAAGAGTAAAGGCCCTGATTTAATTTAATTCAATAAAAACCCAAATTCAACATTCGTTATAATAATAAAATCAAGATTCACCCATTGTTTTGTTCTCAAGCACTAATGGAAATTTAGCTCATATTAAAATTAAAAACTAAATAAAAAGAAATGGAATTCATATTCGTTACAAAATTAAAATAAAAGAAAAACCTAATTTTCGGAATAAGAATGACTACGAACGGAGCTATAGACCCACTCCAGCTCTTGTAGCTTCTCCTTTCTTCCTGCTGTAGCTTCTCTGGTGTTTTTAATCTTGTGGAAAGTGAATTGTGTTTAAAAATAAGAGTCCAGACCTCCTTTTATAGTTAAAAATTCGGACTAGGGCTTGGACCAGAAAATAAAAGCCTAATTAAATGTCCAAGCCCACTTTCTAAGCCCAAAATCCCGTAACTGATGACAGGCCTTCACTAAAACTGCTTTTCCCGATGCGTTACAACTCCGATTGACCTCATTCCAGTTGCTAAAGTTCCGTACTTCGATAAGGAATGTTTTCTCTTCAAAGGTCAGCGGCTCAATCAGCTCTTAAGTACCTCGAAAACAGCAATCAAGGGCCTGGAAAATGGATTTTTTAGCTCTAAAATAAAATCTTCGGGATTTCTCTTCAAGTCTTGACTCTATCTTTTGATCTTTGACTTTATCTTCGGATTCCTTTCCTAGCTAACATCTAAAAACCTGTAAACTTTACACTAAAAATACCAATATTACGCGCAAAAGTTTAATAATTCAAAAATGCTAGAAATAAAAAGGGAAAACCGAATTATTGCATATTTCATTCAAAAGTCTATCGAATTAATTAAATAAACACCAAAAATGATGTCTCCTAAGGGTCTAAAATAAGAACAATTAGGGAGACATCAGCGAGCAGGGGGTCGTGGTTTGATGAATGATTCCATGTTTAGCGCAAAACTCCTCAAAAGGAGACACATATTCTCCTCCCCTATCTGTTCTAAGATTCTTAATCTTTTTATTTAGTTGATTCTCAACTTCAGTTTTGTATTGCATAAATGCTTCAAAGGCCTCATCCTCACTTCGAAGCAAGTATATTTGACAATACCTTGTGCAATCGTCAATGAAATTTATGAAATACTTTTTACCACTTCTAGTTGCACAATTTTCAAGTCAAATATGTCATTGTGAATTAACTCTAAAGGTACCAAAGTCCTTTCTATAGATTTAAATGAGGTTCTTATTAATTTTGACTCAACGCATACTTCACATTCCTTTTGAGAATTGAAGTTCACATTAGATAGTAACCCGATGTTTACTAACTTATTTAATGAACCAAAATTAACATATCCTAATCTATCATGCCATAAATTAGGTGATTCAAGGATATATTACTTTCTCGATTACATTTTTGTAGGTACTACAGTCATTACATTCATCTTAAATAAACCATCACATAGGTACCCTTTGTCCAAAAATATCCCACCTTTAGTGAGAATAAATTTATCAGACTTAAATACTAGTTTGAAGCCATTCTTACTCAATAACGAACACGAAACTAGATTCTTTCTAATGTCATGCACACAGAGAACGTCATTGAGACTCAACTCTTTCCTAGAATTCATTATTAGAATAACGATTCCAGGTACAACTACTTTTGATGTAGAGAAATTTCCCATACAATATCTCTTCAGTAGTTGCAACTTTGTATGTCTTGAACATTCATGTGAGGTGGCCCCAGTATCCACCCACCAGTGTTCGGTACTGCCAACCAAATTTACTTCAGAAACCACTGTAGTAAAATCAATCTTATTTGATCTTTGTCATGGTTTTTTTTTTCTTTGTCATGGTTGCTTGGTCTTGTTTTCCTTTCATGGAATTGCCTTTACCGTTTTCTCTGTGATTTCAACCATCTATTCCTTTACACAGATAGTCATTTCCATTTAACCTCTTAGACTCCTCAACGGGTCTAGAGGAGTCAGGATCATGTCCCATAAATTCATTTTTATAAGTGAAATTGTCGATGGTATGTTGTTACCGATTCCATTATTTCTGGATATATTGTTTATCTTGGTAGGCATCATTTCAATCACCAAGGATAACACAATATTTTAAATAATTCAAACAAATGAATTATTTAACCTTTCTCACTAAGAGAAACACAAAAAAAAACTAGGTCTGAAATTTTCCAACATACACATGCATTAATTCTTTCTTTCGAAGAAATAATTAATTTTAATTTCCCAAGTTTTCATATTCTTGTTAGTCCCCCAAGTTTTTATATTCTTGTTGTAGAGGATCGAAGAAATTAAAGAGATAATCAATTCACGTAAAAGAGAATCTCAATCAATTAAGAAATTTTCAAGCGGAAAATTTTCAAACCACTAAATTCGACAAGTATGCAGATATTAGAAAAATTAATATTAGTTGTTAAAACACACACTAATATTTACAACATAAAATTAAATGTTTTCACTTTGTTCAGTATTTTTCTCCATATTCTATATGAAGCAGAAATCTGACGTTACTAAGTGAGTAATTATCTAGTATGTATACACAAGCCTAGAAATCAGAATAAGAGAAAACAAATAGCATGTAACTATCATGTTCTGTATACACAGACCCAGATATTATTGCAAAAGTAAAGTTTATAAAACGAAAAAAAATATTTTCTGGTTTACACAACGTGAATCATAAATACCTTAAATTGCTGTGTTTTATTTGTATAAACCAATAGAACAATACAGATGCTAATGCAGAAGTAAAATAAAAGTAAATAAATAAATAACTTTACTTGTCGAGGCTCGGATTGGATCAGATGTCTTTAAGGTATTTAGGCCACGTACAAGTGTCTTACGTTTGCTGGCTCCAACCTCCAAGATTAAACGACAAAACTATTCAAAAGAAACTGACACACGAATTTTTAAGAATTTCAACGAACTTAATAATGTTGCTTCTTTCTATCTCTCTCTTATAATTTAATGCTTTGAAAAATGAATGAATGAAATGGTTAAGTTGGCCAACTTTTATAGAAATTGAAAAGGTGGCTTGCCAAAGGTTGTGATGTTTCATTTTGGAGTTACGTTGTATTAATTTAAGATACAACGTTTACTTAAAAGACCAAAAAACTTGGGCTGGTCCAGATGGTATGAACCTAAGGCCCAAAAGCCTAACAAAGTTGATGGTCCAAGTTCATACCCACCTAAGGCCCAACAAAGGAATGAACCTAAGGCCCAAAAGCCCAACAAAGCTAATGGTCCAGGTTCAAACCCTACCCAGTCTTTTTCTTTCTTTCTTTGTTATATAACAAAAAGAAATAAAACAACATATATTGTTCTTTTTTCTTTTAATTTCTCCAAATTACATGACTCAATTTCTCATTCAATTTCAAATGATTTTAACCAAGTGAATATATTACGTTAATCTTTACAGCTTGAATAAATGCACTAATATTCGAATCATTTCATTAAATTAAGTCACTGACTAACATTGTAAACATGGTCAACACTTGGGTAGAATCTCATTTGTCCAACAACAACTACTAAGAAAATGTTCTATGACCAGCGACAAATTTTATTTTTACAAGTGCGCTATGGATCACCTAATTTGCTGGACACATTTTATATTTAGGAAACTAGGTATAGTTCGTGCCTTAAGACACTAAAAAAATATTCTTTATTCTAAATAAAAAATAGTTCATGATTCAAAGTTCATAATTTCACAAAATTTATAATTAATAGCTCAATATTCATGGTTTAAAATTCAAAGTTTATGGTTTAAGTTTTTAAATTAATAATCCATGATTTATGATTTATGTTTCAAGATTCATAGTTTATAATTCATATCCAAGATTTTGGGTTAATATTTCAAGATTTATGGTTTATGGTTTGTTGTTCGTTGTTTATGGTCGATTATTCAAGAGTTATTGTTTATGGTTTAAAATTCATAGTTTTAGGTTTAAGGTTTAAGATTCTGATTGAAGATTATCAAACCATGCCATGTGCAGTTTTGATTTAAAGTTAAGTCAATTGTTGATTAATGCCTCTTAAAAAAACTCATTTAGAAAAAGGTACCTACAATAAGATACTTTATAGAAAACAGTCTCATCCCAAACTACCCTTATAATTAATTAAAAAAAAAAAAAAATTAAAAAAAAAAACAATTCAAAAACTAATAAACACACGCGCGCGTCCGTGAATTTTTTTTAAAATCGTCATAACTAATTCTAAAAAAATCAAAAAAATTAAAAATTTATATATTTGGATAAATCAAATTAATATTTACGTCTATGGATTTTTTTGGAATTTTTTGAATTTTCTTTCCGCATACACGAAATTCCATGTTTAAAACATGTCCAAAAAAATCATAGACGTAAATATTAATTTGCTTTATCCAAAAATGAAATTTTTTATTTTTCTAATTTTTTTTGAATTAGTTATGACGATTTTAAAAAAAATTCGCGGATGCGCGCGTGTGTGATGGAATTAGTAGTAGTAGGTGGTGGTGTTTGTGGTTGTTGTGGTGGTGGTGCTTGTTGTTGTTGTGGTGGTGGTGGTGGTGGAAGTACCCTATTATTTGTTTAATATTTAAAAATTAATATTGTATTAAAATAAAATAATATATTTAATAATAAGGGTAGTAAGGGTATGAAAAATATAAAGTGGGGGTTTTCTATAAATAATTACTTCATTATGTATTTTTTTATAAAATAAATTATTAAAAACTTAAAACAATAATTAGAGAGTTTAATGAGAATGTTATCAACAATAACTCCTTTAAAGTTTAATCTTTCGCTCAATGTTTTGATTAAGGTTTAAAATTTAAGATTTAAATTTTAGAATTAAGGTTAAAATTTAATGTTGAGGTATTTGTAGTACACAATTCAAGGTTCATGGAAAATAAACTAATTCTTCCAGTGACATGAATCAAATCCATGTTGCCCTGATAAACCTAAATATACTAATTGTTGGGATAAAAATCAATTCGAAGAATATAGTGAATATGGAGTAAACGTGCAACCTTCAGATATTTAATGTGATGTTTAGAGAAAACATATATGAACCACTTTTTAACTTTTGAGAGTGATTTTAACCATCTTTTATGTAAAGATATCCATGATCATATATTAGTATATGTTTTATTATATAAATTATGTATTATTTGTGCCTAAAGACACTATCAAAAATATAGTTTTCGCTAATTATCCATTTTATTTTCCTTAAAAGGATATGTTAAACCGTTAAAACATATTAAATTATAATTATTTTACATGATATAAAGATATAATGTGAATAGTAAAAAAAATAGGTATATTGCCAAAGTATAATTAATTATGTTATAATTTATTTGGCAATCAAAAAATACTACTTTATTAGAAAAAAGAAAAATGTAAAGAATTGAAATGACTGTTATGAAATATTATTTAGTGGATATTATTATTATAGAGTAGTGGGGTGGTGTAACCTTCATATTTATCCTTGTAACATCCTACTTATTATGTAATTAGTAGGGTAGTTGGATAGTCTTATATTGCCTATATAAAGGGCTTGTACATTCCCTCAAAGTAAGATAGAAATCCATATATAATAATATACTCTTCTTATCTCCATATAGTCTCTCATCAACTAGTTTATTTTACATATTGTTTCAACACGTTATCGGCACGACTTTAATTACCAACCGAGCTAATATGATTTGAGACTCTTCATAATTTTCATTTTTTTTGTTATATAGAGGTAAGTAATCTTGAGGTAAGATTTTTTTTTTTTAATTTTTATGTTATATTATAATATAATGGATTACTTCATCTCTATTTGAAAATATATTCTAATAGAGAGTAATAATTAATCGAAATTCATATACCTCTTCAAATATATGATTTTGAAAGAGAAGATTCAACTTGAAATTGTACAAGTTTGCTTCAAGAAAAGAATTACAATCATTGAAAAAAATGACGAGAATAAGCAACTGAATGTTTGCTTCAATTTATAAATTATGATTGTTTAAAAGCAATGTGAAACTCGTCTTGTTTATGGAAAAACTAACTTTCGAGTTGTTTATAAAGAGAAAAAACATTTCAATGAACTTATCAAGAAAAAAAATTTGAATATTGATGAAACCATTATAAAATGTCCAACTTGATAATAATTCATGGTGAAATTATACAAAGCCTAGTTGTGACAAAAGTATGATTCATGAAAATGAGTCTAACGAAATAAATTTTCGTTCATATATTGAGCAATATTTTTATCATATATCTTGAATTTGAAATCAAGTGAGAAAATAAGGCTTATATGAATAAAATTGGACATGTAATCCAAATACACCACAATAAAAAATAAATAAATTGTGGATTGAAATTGCAAAAGCATCTATGAAAGATTATGAAATTTATTTATCATAATCTTGTTAGTTATAGACTTAAATTCTCAATATTTTATGAAAAAATTATTTATTGAATCATGCAAATAAGTATTGAGATGAATTCTCTTAAATTCTCAAATACATCTTGATGACATGAAAAAAAAACATTCTATTATCATTTCTATGAAATATTGAATGTTAAAATATTTGTTTGGCATGACCTTGAAAGCCATATGAATGTCACATATGATAGTGAAAATGATCATTTGGGAAGAAAGTAACGCATCTAAGAACGATTGCGTAGAAAAAAATTACATTTCTTCAATATTATCTCCAACGAGGCTTAAAGTATAATCCCATGATTTGTATAGTTATCATGAATCAGAAATTCATCTGATATAATGAAAAATTATACATTATATTAGTCACTGACTTCGAAAATCATACGGGGTTGGAGAAATAATTACGTATTCCTGAAAAGAACACGTTATCATAAAAAAAATCGTGAACTTGAAATTACGAAAGAGTATTTGACATGATTATTGAATCATGAAAACAAAAAGAAAGATAAATTCTGAAATGAATCCTTATAGGATCAAAATTGACATTTTAATAACAAGAAAATTAAATGTTAGAAGTGGGATTTGACCACCACCCTCTTACAAATTGTGTAACTTGAATAAGGTGCCTTAGACCAGTCAATCATCATGTCATAACTGTACAATGTTATTTGACATAATTCTTTTATGACGAATGTCATTTGGATAAATCCAATATTAAATCAATTATGAGAGGATAAACTTATACTTCTATGAAGGATATTAAATCTTTATCGTATCTTCTCAAAGGATAATATATGAGCGAGTCCAACTCGATTAAATTTCAGAAATAGAGTGACAAAATATCTTGTATTGAGATGATTCATATGCTCGATATGTACAAAAAAAGTTGATATTATTCTTTAATAAAAACTCATCAACATGACCAATCGGTCAAAACCATCACATGAAATAATATAAGTTTGATGACCCTAATCTTTTGCTAGGTTAGGCTTTTCCGTCATGTTTATTAATATAATTTCATTATCATGATTATAACCACAACCACTAATACAATATGTATCAATATTGTTTAAATCTTAAAATAAATATTACCAGGCTATCTCCTTTTTGTTTGTACTATTTGAAGTCAATAGTCAAATTCAGGGCAAGAAATATATGATCTAGCAGAATATATATTTTCTTAAAATAGAAAATCGCTAGACAATTGGTTGTGAATTCGCCTAATATGACTTATCGACATACAACTTTATACATATATACGGTCATATTGAAAAAAGTCCAACTAAAAATTATGAATACCCTCATTGGTCAAAGACCTAAATTATCCATCTATATATTGTTACTTGTGCAACATAAAATATAAATGTTCCACCATTATGCACAAAGATGATATCACGAACAAATATGAGAATTTATTTCAATCTACAATGATTGATATGTATCTTGAGTTTGCCACATGAAAAATATGTATATTGGAATACTATGCATAAAGCAAGATTCTCATGATAAGAGAGGGAGCTGAAAAATATTTTATATGATGCATCTTCATCCTCGCAAATCAGTTTTGACCTCAGTGTAAAAATAAGATGCATTCATAAGTGACTAAGTCACGTATTCAGCTTGAAAAGATCCTGCTCAAATTAATTTCCTTTGCAAAATAAAATACATTGCAACGCGTAAAGCGTGGTCGACCTGTCGGTTCCAAAAAAATTATAAAATTGAGCAGTATGAGCAAGTTGGAACTTCTAATATTATCATGAAATAGTGTAGAAAATATAACTAAAGAATAGTACTCTAAAAAGAATACCAGGTACCTGAATATTTTCTCAGTATTGAGAAATTGAGATAAAAGAATCTCATTCAATTATATTATTACAGAAATATATGGAATCGAAAAACAAATTCGATCATGATCAAATAATATGTGCAAATGATCATGTAAAAGTTACTAAACTAAAACGAGGATCTTGAATCGAAATCCATTCTATAATGTCGACTAGAAAAAAAATTAATTGGTCAAATATAATAAGACACAATCAGGCATAATCAACTCACACAGTCAATGTGAATATATGAAGTACTTTTTTTGGTGGATAATATTTGTCTGAAAGTTTCATATAGGACTTCATGTGCGTCTTATGATAAAATAAATTTACCAATATGTATTATGTGATTCGAAAAATCACATGAAATTCTTTTAGAAGACTAAAAACGCGTATACATAAATCCCGGGATAATATTAGAATGATATTTGTATTACTTTTGTTGTCTTTAACAATCTTTAATTATCTTATATATTGTCATGTAATCTGTCATATATTTGTTTTATATTTCATAAGTAAAATATGTGTTTATTTATGATTACGTGCATGAATATTTATTACTCTAAATTGCACATGATTGTGTTTGTGGATCATTCCATTGTTATATGACGAGATGACTTCATATATTGTTTAATTTGAAATTATAGTTACTATTATAAAATGTGTAAGATACTGAATATCGAGATTATATTCGAAATTGAAGATCATCACATATACGTTTACATGAGGGGAAGACCAACACGTATTGCACTCTTTATTTCTTTGTCAAGATTTTTTTCCACAGGGTTTTCCTGACAAAGTTTTTAACGAGGAAAATTAAAAGCGTATTGATAACGATCATGTACTCTTTTCCTTCACTCGGTTTTTGTCCCACAGGGTTTTCCTAGTAAGGTTTTAACGAGGCATATCAATAAAAATTTGGTGGATATTCAACTCGACTTGGTCAAATTTAAGTTCACAGGAAAAGCCCAAGATGTAAAGTTCAAGATGAATATCATGTCAATATAATTTATGGATGCACTTGATAATTTTATGCAAAGATAATTCCATTTCATGAGACAAGTCAATAATAATAATGATCAAGGTACTTTATCTACACATTCATAGGGAGATTCATACGCGTTGCACTCTTTATCCTGTTTCTTTCACCTGAACTCCACCAAAAGTTAGATATAGCTGATATAATTTTATTACAAAAGGAAATAGGAAAAGAGAAAATAGACATGTAGTAATTCGAAATTGCTTGGAGAATGGCTTTAATAAGTACTTCTTTGCCCCCTTCAGAGAGTAATTTTGCTTTCCATCCTTTTGTGTTTTTGAAAACTCTTTTTGCTATCTAGTCTAGGGATTCTACCTTTGATCTTTTGTGGCATAGTGGAATCCCTAGGTAGTATCCTAAATCTTCCGTTTCTGTGATATTCATTATTGTAGTTATCTCTTCTTTTATCTCCTCTGGTGTTCTTTACTGAAGAGAATGGCTGATTTATGTAAGTTGGTTTGTTGTCCTGATCCCACACAATAGATATCCAAACATTCCTTAAAACGTTCAATATTCATGTCATCTAGTTCTAGAAAGAACAGAGAGTCATCTGTGAATAAAAGGTGAGAAATCGTCGGGCTGTTTCTATTTATTCTTATGCCTTTGATCATCTTTTCGTTGATATAATGGTCGATAATACTAATAAGGGATTCTGTCATAATAGAAAAAAGAAAAGGAGATAGGGGGTCCCCTTGTCTGAGGCCCCTACCTGGTTTAAAATTCTCTAGTCTTTCTCCATTCAAATTAATGTTAAACGAAACAAAAGTGATAAAGTTTTCCATCCATTTAATCCAAGTTTCACAAAACCCTAATTTATTTAACACTTTAAAAAGGAAATCCCATCTTACCTGATCATACGCTTTTGCCATATCAATTTTTATTGCTGCCATATGCTTTTTGTTCTTCCGTTTTCTACTCATAAAAAAAGATATTTCCTGCGCTATAACAATATTATCCTGAACAGCCCTACCTTTAATGAACGCCGATTGCGTAGGTGATATAATAATGTTCATAATATCCCTTAATCGGTTAGAAAGAATCTTAGTAATTATTTTATAGATAAAATTGACACAAGAAATCGGCCTAAAGTCTCCTAAGTTCTCTTGAGTAATACCTTTTGGAATCAGGGTGATAAGCGTGTCATTAATCTTCTCAACTGAACAATTGTTCTCAAAGAAATCCTCATTAATACGTATAACATCATCCTTAATTATTACCCAGAATTCTTTATAAAACTTACCGTTAAGTCCATCTGGTCCCGGTGCTTTTGAGGCCGACAATTCCCTAATTGCTCTTTCTATTTCTTCCGTTGTTGGTTTTTTCGTTAATTCCCCATTCATGTCATTCGTGACTCGAGGTTTTATAAATTCAATCGCCTTCTGCATATCATCTTCTATACTGATATTATCTTTAAATAAATCTTTATAAAAGTTTTGGAAACAGTTTTTAATGTTTTCTAAGTTATCTGTCCATTCACCGTTCCTGTCTTTTATTCTGGTTATTCGATTTTGTTTCCTACGCTTAATAGTGG
Source organism: Nemophila menziesii (assembly GCA_029959085.1). Taxonomy (NCBI): domain Eukaryota; kingdom Viridiplantae; phylum Streptophyta; class Magnoliopsida; order Boraginales; family Hydrophyllaceae; genus Nemophila; species Nemophila menziesii. Next base: position 24,626,820 of record JARWIR010000001.1, on the reverse strand, counting down.
CCAAATGGAAGAATTTGGTGTTTTTATCCCCGTATGTGAGCCAGTTTTGTCTTGCTCTATCACACCAATATTTTTCTTCTTTCTCATATTCTATCTTAATTCATTCTTTAATATCGTTTTCTTCTTTATAAGTATCTCTAGCATCATTTGTTTTATTAATTTTTATTAGTTTCTCTTGGAGGGTCTTTATTGTATTTCATGATTCTTAAAATTTTTCGAACTCCACTTAGTTAATTCTGTTTTGGTAAATTCTCTTTTCTTTATAAAATTCGGTACAGACATTATATCATGGGGAATTTTCCAACTAGTGTCAATAATTTCTTTGCAATTATTATTATCTAACCATCTACTTTCAAATTTAAAGTGTTTTTTCCCTATTTTAATATTTATATCAAAATGAAGAAGTAGGGGGAGTGATCCGACCCTATAGCAGGAGGGATGTAAATTTGTGATCTTGGGAATTTCTCCATCCATTCGTAAGTTGCCATTCCTCGATCTATCTTTGTCTTTACATGCTTATCGCCTTCCATCCTGTTAGACCAAGTAAAGAAACATCCATTAGATTTAATTTCAAAAAGAGCATTACTTGAAGTAAAGTCAATAAATTCTCTAATATGGTGCATATTAGCGGGATTTTTGCTTTGCTTTTCATCTATGTTGAGGATATCATTGAAATCCCCTAGTATCATCCAGGGATCTTTGATTTCTTTACTCCATTTTGAAATATCATTCCATATATTCTTTCTTTCGTTAAAATCATTAGGAGCATGCATGTAAACCATAAAGTACGAAAATGAAGGATCATTAATGCAAACAATAACAAAATAAGAGCATGAAAAAACAACTTCAAGATGCACGCAGGCGTGCCACAGAATGAAAAACCCTCCAGAATGAAAAGCGTTCCCAGTAGGTTCGACCAAAAAAGAGTTTTCGTAACCAAAACGCCTAACAATGTCATGTGAGTCAACTTCTCTTAACATAGTTTCACAAAACGCAACCACCCCAGGACGAAATTAAGCCAACAACGAGCTAATTCTGGTTAATGTCAAGGGAGCTCGTATTCCCTGGACATTCCAGAAGAGTGTCGTCATTTATAATTCGCGGTTTTAATGGAGTAGCCGGCTCCTTTCCCTTTGTCTCCCTGTTCTGACTCATCTTCTTTAGCATCTGTATATTTGGAGATCATATCATTGTCCTCTTCTCCTCCTTCATAATCTTTCCCTAAGTAATTTTTTCTTTTTCCAAAACTTCCTTTATCTTCTTCCTTCGGTTCGAATTGTAAGTCATAATCGTCTATTGTTCTTGAAATATTTCCTGTGTTGTTCTTGGCCTCCTTAGCCATGTGGGTTGGTACTTCTTCGTTCTTATCCTCTAGTAGGCTGGATTTGTTATTTTTCACGAAATTTTTCATTGGGTCTACTATTCTGGGTTTTTTGAAGCTTTATGTAATTATTGAAAGCTTCCTTCCTTTATAGGCTTCAGCATTACAGGGTTTATTGTATTTCCTTCGTTTAACTTGATGATTCTCAGAAAAGCTTTCCTGACTAGCGGATAAATTGCCATTTTTGGAGACTCTCTGTTTTCCTTTAAACTTTTTCACCTCTTTTGTGAATTGAAGGCCGTTTAAACAGATATAGACACTACTAATTCTTGTTGTGAACCTCTTTAGAGTGAAAATTCTCTTCTTTCTTTTGTTTTCCCTAATATTTTCCCCAGCGTTGCAATGAAAGCCCTCTATTTCTCTCTTATTTTGGTTGTTGTTCTCGTATATGAAAAAAAGGGGGCTGATTGATCTCGTAATACTAAGTTTAATCACAGCTAATGCTATAATACATCTATTTCTCACACTCTCCTTTTCTTTCATACTTGTTGTTTTGATTTCCAATACATCACCTCTTCCGTTTTTTCTTGTTCTTCTGCACCCCATGAGCAAAAACTGTATAAAACGGAAAGCCCTAAGATGGCTTGTTACCTCTTTAGTCGCATCTGCAGAAGCGTGGTGATTGATTTTAGTAGAAGACAAATTAGGCTTTGCCCTAATTTCCTTAGATCCGAGACTTCCCCCAATTATGTTTCTTAGTTCCTTTCTATTGAGATTTCGTGTCTTCAATAGAGCCGTATTTAGATTTTGGTTTCTTGTATGGTAGTATAGTTGAAAGTGAAAGGCTTTAGATAGATCGATGGCCTTCAGAACTCCAGCAGAAGAGAGGCCCATCTTCAAAGGAAGACTATTTATTGGAGAAGATTAAACAGTGTAGTTGTGATAGAGAATGGTCTCCTTGTGGCGGCGCGATAGCGGAGGTTTGTGATGCGTCAGGTAGCAACTCGGATTTAGGTGGTGGTTCGCTGGTTGGGAGGGTTTGCAGAAGCATCGTTTTAATTTTGATAGCTACTTTAGACTCGGGTACAATTGATATCAGAGAAATAGTTTTGTAATATTAATTAGAATTAATGATTTATGTTGGATTTTTTTTTGGTCGAAAAGGCTAAGGGTTTTTTTTTGCTGCGCCTACATGAAAATTTGTTAGTCGCAACAATTTTTAACCGAAATATTTTTAAGGGAATTTGAACCCTGACTGCGTACTCCAATGACAAATAGTCTAACCATATGCGCTCTCTAAACTTGTTGATGATCATAAGAGTGTCTAAAAATATATTAGCTACGAAATATATATTTTTCCTAGTCAAATTTTGGTGATTTTTTGATAGTTATTTTTTTTATATATAAAAATGGTGTAGACATGATCCCGGGGATCACAAATATCAAGACTCAACCTATTGGCAGAGTACAAAGGGCTCCACGGTAACGTAAGAAATTCTCGTGGATAAAAAAGGATTCATATACCAAAAGTTGAAAGGACATTGAGACAAAAACAAGTTTTGGAGGACAACATTGATGCACTCCGCTATAAGATGAGACCTAATCATACTTTGTTACAACATGTAGTAGTTGTGAGCAAGATGATACAAGATGTCATTGATTGAAGTGATCTAATATGTGAAGAACACAAGGTTTATATTCTTCTCTATACTTTGACAAGACAGATTCTAAGGGGTCCCAAAATCTTGTAGGAAAATGAGTATCTTGTGGACTATGTTTATGGGAGACAAACTACATATAAGTGGCTAATCTATGTTTTGACTGAATCTCATTTGTGGAGGCATTTTAATAGCTCTACTAGGTCGGAAAAGTGTCACTGTGGTATGCATTCTCCAACTACAGATTTGGAGAAATATGATCCAATATGTATCTATGAGATAAAGAACTTTGAGGAGTAAATTACTAAGTTAATGTGTTGGGTGTGAAAGTTATATGTTTGTTAGAACTTTCAATAAGTGGTCTGTCTTTGATGTTTTAATTCTTGTTCATGAGGTATTGCATTAGTTATTTTTTCAAATTCAGTTATTTGCTTTTTGAACTTGTTTTTCTCATTATGTATGAATTCAAATTGTTTGTTAAATTAAATTGCTAGAGTGAGTGTGAGTTCTAGTAGAACTTATTTTTCAATTAATGACATTGAATGAATGATTAATACAAACAAAATATTGTGATTCATGACTAGGAATATAGTGACCTTTCTTTATCATTTGTTTTGTTATCTTTCTTATTCATTCTGTTTGCATTAATAGCATCAGATAGTTAAATAAATACATGTTACTAATGAAAGTCACTTAATTTTTTAGAAAATGACATAAAAAATCTTCATTGTTGATCTCAACAAAGGAGACAAAGTATAGCATTTGGAAGCTCAAGATACATTACTTTATAGTGGAGCAAGATGTTCTTGAAGCTTTTAACAATGTCATGGCTCAACCCGAGGAAGACAACACAACTCAAATCAGCAGGAACATGAAGACTTATGAGAAGTAGAAAAAAAAAATTCCACCGCTAGAGGCATCTCGATAAGCTCCATGAATGATGACCTTCTCTATGAGTGTCAACATATCCCAGTTACATGAATTATATAAATAGGAATATTATGGATTACCACCTACAACAAAGGCAATTTCGTCTTGAATTGTCTCACCAAGTCAACGTGAATCCTTACTTGAAAAAATTAAAGATTAAAATCTAACACAAATAATTACATGTAATTTTTTTTCTTCATTTTCTCTGATACCAAATACAAGAATAAAATAAATAATTATATGTCATTATCTGTGTTATTTTATTTGTCTTACATATTTCAAAGTTTTGATATGGAAGTTATTATTTTTGAATTTTTAAATTTTTAAATTCAAAATTATATGAGTTGAGATATCAAATACATGTGTATCTAATAAATTGCCTAACCGTCCACTACCTTATAATATTGAGTTTGGTCAGAAGAAGAAACCGAATTCATTTTCATTAATTCACTCTTACGTTCTATTCTTCTTCACTCAATACTTCACAAATATAAACCATAATTCAATATCAGAGGCACTTATGTGGTGAACTAGAGATCCTTCTTCCAGTAAGAAGATCCACAAATTTTTTTATCCCACTAAATGACCATTTCTGCTTAGGGATGCACACGGGTTGGGTAACAACCCATGAGGGTATAAGGTCCACCCAACGCGAAAAGTGCAGATTTCAGTTTTGAAATCCATAACCCAACGCAATCCAATTTTAGTTTTCAGATTAAGGTTTACTAGTTTTGGGTCAGATTCAGTTCGGGTGCAGTTTTTGGTCAAAGTATGGTCAAACTCTATTATTTAATATTAATATAATAAAAAACACCACACTTGTATGATATAAAAACAACATACACTTTATGCTTAACACCATAAAGCTAAAATTAAATTACACCCAATAATTTAATTCATTTAACAAACTTTAATACATTATACAAAATTGAAATAAATTTACAAGTTCCTAGAAACATCGGTAATGCTTAGTTAAAAATGTTAATTGAACATCTAATCCTCCATAGTACAAATTACCTTGAAAAAAAACATGTTAATATGTAGAGTAATAAAGACTAAAAATTATATAATAATTTCAGATATTTACATATGATTTCAAAAATATCCCAACCAATAATATGAATAACCCATATCATCAAATCTGAGATCTATAAATTCCCAAAAATCAACCATATATATTAGATCTAAGATTTATTAACAATATAAATCTATAATTTAGTAAAAAAACACAGTATCATATTATGTACCACAAAACTTTAGATCTATTATATTAGAACATTCTAAATCTACATATATATATATATATATATCATATAGTTATTACTTCCGAAATAAATATAACAAGAGTAATGATATTTGTCACCCTTTTTGTATCACTCTTTTATCACCTCCTACGTGTATGCTTACATGTACCAATGAATGGATTTCTCTATCTTATTTAATTTTTCTCTATCTTCTATTCATGGAAATCAGAACATATATATAGAAAGGTGATAAAAGGGTGACATGAAAAAGGGTGACAAATATCATTACTCATATAACAATATATGTGATGTAATGCTTTTTATATTTCTGAAATATAAAAACATACTTAGTATAATCTAAGATCTAAGATCTAGTCTAATTTAATACATAAAATATAATTAAATAACGTTTTATCTATATAATAATTACAAAATAATAAATCTATACTATTAAACTATTGTAGATTTATATAAGAAAAAAGAAGAAAAAAAATTATACTATCATTTCGAAAAAAATAATATATATTTATTAATGGGTGATTGACTTATACAGTCCACGGACTATTGTCAATTGCTCATCAAGTCCAATCTACCCAAAAAGTCTGAATTGCCCTTCTACTCAACGTTATATCTTTTGACTTGTCTAAACTAACTTCCTAATTACATGCACCAAATCAATTAGTATCAAAACAAAAAGAAAATCACTGCAAAAAATATTAAATTAAATTTATCAGATTTCCTGCCTGTTATAACTTAATTACTTTATTTTTGTATTTTGTTTACAAATTATACACATGATTTATTAGTATTTGGGGTGTGGATTATTAAATTCTAAAGAATGTATTGGTGAGTTGTTGTGTATCGTGTAACTCTTCTGATGGAAAGGGCGTAGGGTTGACAATGTATTTTTACAGGTGCTTTAGTTATAATCAATGGTATATGGTGGTGATGTATATGTACCACTAAATTTTGTTGGGTAATGTGTGTAATGTTGGTGGTGTGTTGTGATAAATCAATGGTGTGTAGGCTTTGAGCTAGAATAGAAGTCAAAATGAGGTGGATTATTCGTTTTATTTTAATGGTCCGACTGTTGTAATTGAAGGCGTGTGTAGTTTGTGAAACACAAACACATCAATTTTTTTATGAACAATGCTAATAATGATTAAGAATGAATATTATTATAAAAGTAAACAAACAATTATTGAACAAAAGCAAATCGAAGCACAATGTCACTGATAATACAAGATAAAATCATGTGGTGCATTAGCGTTCACTTATTACGGGATAATCTCATAAGAAAACATAGGCCACTTGAGGACCATTTTCCACCATCTTCTACGCTGCTCGAGGACCATTCTCCACCATCTTCAGTCACCGCTCGAAAAGAAATCCCTTCACACTCACCTTCCCACTAATTTTCTGCCCGACTGAGTTTTGTAAATCGGTGGGTTTGTAACCATATGTGAATGATAATGACAATAACCAACTTTCCATCGTGTAATGCTTAAATTATGGGATTTTGATGATATGCACCAAAGATGGAATCTGTTATATAAGATAATAATGACATAAAATCTAATTAATTCAATTAATGAAGGGTAGAATTGAGATAATGCTAAAATGTTGGACCTTTTGGGTGGGTAATATTTATGTGGACTGTATGGGGGTGGGTTATTGAGTTTTTTGGACTTTATTAGCTAATATCTCTATATTAATATTACGACATATTAATTATACAAGAGAATGATTAAATAAGAGAGATTGGATGAAGATTTAATGCTTACCGTGGAAAGAGAGAGAACAAATTATGTATAAAAGAGTAAAAATGGAATGATTATTATGACATATAATATCTATAAGACAATAGAATTGGGTTGGGTTTGACAAAAAAAAAGGAATTGGGTTGGGCTGTTTAATGGGTATCTTATATATAAATATTAAAATGCTAATGGGCTTACCTTATACGGATACGATCGGGACACCCGCGGTTTGGGGTCTTGCCAATCCATGAACCGACCCAAAACCAAAAAAAAAAGTTTGGCCCACTGAAATCCATGGGTGTGTTCAGATCGGTTTTTATGGGTTGGGTTGGGCCGGTTTTATGGAGTTTTGCGGACCGGTCGATTTTTTGTGCATCCCAATATCTGCTGCTCTTTAAGAGGTAATCCGATTTATTTAGATTTTAATTAAATTTTATAATTGGTATCAGAGTATTAGTTTTGTAATATTAATCAACATTAATAATATATACTGGATTGTTTTTTTTTTTCGTACAAAAAAAAAGAAAAAGAATTCTTTTTTGATTATTTTTTCTCGAAAAGGAAAAGGCAAGGTTTTTTTTTGCTGCGCTTAATCCTATATGTTAATGGACTTCTTTGTTTACCATTAATTTTTTAACCGAAATATTTTAGGGAGGATTCAAACCCAAGCTGCCTATTTTACTGACAAATAGTCTAAATTTATGTGCTGTCTGAACTTGTTGTTGATCATACGAGTGCCTAGAAATATATTAGTTACAAAATATGTTTTTTTAGTAAATTTTTGGTGATTTTTGTCCGTTATAATCTTTCTTATATAAAAAATTGGTTGGACATGATACCAGGGATGACGAACATCAAGGCTCAATCTACTAGAAGTGTACGGAGGGATCCACAGGAACGTAAGAAATTCTCATGGACAAAAAAGGTTCATACACCAAAATTTGCAAGTACGTTGATACAATTTTTTTTTAGAGGACATCATCGATGCAATCCGCTATACGATGAGACCAAATCACACTTTAATATAACATGTATTAGTTGTGAATAAGATGATACAAGATGACATTGATTGGAGTGATCTCATATATGAAGAACGCAAGGTTTATTTTCTTCTCTATACATTGCCAAGATAGATGCAAAGGGGTCTCAAAATCTTACTGAAAAATGAGTATCCTACGAACTATGTTCATTGCATACAAGCTACATATAGGTGGCTAGTATATGCCTTGATTGAATCTTATTTTTGGAGGAATTATAATAGGTCCACTAGGTCGGACTAGTGTCACTACAGGATGCATTCTCCAACAATAGATTTGGATAAATATGATCTAATACGTCTCTATGAGGAAGCAAATTTTGAGGAGTCAATTCCTAAGTTGTTGTATTGGGTGTGAAAGTTATATGTTAGTTATAAATTTCAATAGGTAATTTGATTACGGGTTTATTTTTTGGATGTTTTAATCCTTGTTGGTTTATTTATTGCAGTAGTTATTTTTTTAATTCAGATATTTGCTTATCGAACTTGTTTTTCTCATTATGTATGAATTCAACTTGTTTCGTTGATTAAATGTTTTAGTTGGTTTTCATACAATATTTCTTTATTTATGTTAGAGTAAATGGGAGTTCTCGTACAATTTATTTTGAAATTAATGAAACTAAATGAATGATTAAGACGAATAAAATATTGTGATTCATGATTGGGAACCTAACGAACTTTTATTATCACTTGTTTTGTTATCTTTCTTATTCATTCTATTTGCAATAATAGCATTGGATAGTTAAATAAATATATTCTACTAATGAAAATCTCTTACTTTTATTAGAAAATAACGTAAAAAACCATCATTGTTAATCTCAATAAATGAGACAAAATGAATGTTGATAACAATAGCCTTTGGAAGCTCAATATATATAACGTTATATAGGAGCAAGATGCTCGTGAGAATATTAACAATTTTATGGCTTAGCCTAAGGAAGGCAACGTAATTCAAAACAGAAAGGATATGGACGCTTATGAGAAGTGGAAAGAGAAATATTCCACTGTTAAAGACATCTAGGTAAACTCCATGAACAATGACCTTGTCTATGAGTGTCAACATATCCCACTTACATGAATTATATAAATATGAGGTTTACAGATTACCTCCTACAGCGAAATCAAATTTTTTTTGGATCGTCTCACCAAGTCGAGTGAATCCTTACTTGACTAACACAAATAATTACATGTGGTTATTTATTTTATTCTTTAATTTTATCTGATACCAAATGAAATAATAACATAAATAATTATATGTAATTATTTATTATTTTATTTGTTTTCCAAAAACAAAGTTATAATATAGAAGTTATTATTTTTGAATTTTTGAATTTTTGAATTCAAGATCATAGAATTTGAGATATCAGGTACTTGTGAAACTAATAAAGTCCTAATTACCCACTATTTTATAATATAGAGTTTGGTTAGAAAAAGAAACTGAATTCATTTTTATTCACTCTTACGTTCTTTTCTTCTTCTCTCAGTAATTCATAAACATACACCATAATTTAATATCGAAGGCACTTAGGTGGTGAACCAGAGATCCTTTTTCCAGTAAGAATATCCACAACCGCAAATCTATCCCTTTAAATCATCATTTTTGCTGCTCTTCAAGAGGTAATCTGATTATAATTTATTGCATTTATTTATTTAAATTCTAATTAAATATTATAATTGATATCAAAGCAATAGTCGTGTAATATTAATTAGAATTAATTATTAGTGTTGGGTTGGTTCATTTGTTTGTACAAAAAAAAACAATCCTTTTTTGTTTTTTCTTCGTCAAAAAGGAAAAGGCAAAGGATTTTTTTTTAGCATAGATTACTTTTTTTGCTTGCTTCGCCTACATGTTTTAATCAAGAGAAATGCATGGTTATAATTTTTTTTGACGCGGTTAGTTTTTTTGTCAAAAAAATTAACGTGCCTTGCTTTTTGGATTAATTTTGTCGCGCCTTTACGTTTTACTAAAAAATATGCATGTATATAATTTTTTTGTTAAAAAAAAAAAAATGAACCCTGACTGCCTATTCTAGTGATAATTAGTTTAACCATATGTGCTGTCTGAACTTGTTGTTGATCATAAGAGTGTCTTTAAATATAGAAGTTACAAGATATGTTTTTCCTAGTCAAATTTTGGTTAATTTTTGGCAATTATTATTTTTTCATTATAAAAAAATAGCGTGGACACGATCATAGGGATCATGGACATCAAGGCTCAATCTACTGGCAGAGTATATAGGATTCCACAAGAGCATAAGAAATTCTCATGGACCAAAAGTAGTAAGGACATTGAGATAAAAACAAGTTTTGGAGGACAACATCGATGCAGTACGCTATAAGATGAGACCTAATCACATTTTAATAAAACATGTAGTAGTTGTTAATAAGATGATACAAGATGTCATTGATTGGGGGGGGTCTAATATGTGAAGAATACAAGGTTTATATTTTTCTCTATACTTTGCCAAGACAGATACAAAGGGCTTTCAAACTCTTATGGGGAAATGAATATCCCACAGACTATGTTCATGGGATACAAGCTACATATACGTGGGTAGTCTATGCCTTGATTGAATCTCATATGTGGAGGGATTACAATATCTATGTTAGGTCGGACTAATGTCACTGTGGAATGCATTCTCCAACTACAGATTTGGAGAAATATAATCCAATACGTTTTTATGAGGAAGCGATTTGAGGAGTCAATTCCTAAGTTGGTGTATTGGGTGTGAAAGTTATATGTTAGTTAGAACTTTCAATAGGTAGTTTTCTTAGTGGTTTGTTTCCAATGTTTTAATCCTTGTTTGTTAGATATTGTATTACTTATTTTTTTTTTTTAATTCAGTTATTTGCTTAGCGAACCTGTTTTTCACATTATGTATGAAGTAAAGTTGTTTCTTTAGTTAAATGTTTTAATTGTTTTTCATACAATATTTCTCTATTTATGTTAGAGTAAGTGGAAGTTTTAGTAGAACTTATTTTTCAATAATGAAACTGAATGAATGATTAAAACTAACAAAACATTGTGATTCATGATTTAGAATATAGTGGACTTTTTTTATAACTTGTTTTGTTATCTTTATTATTCATTCTATTTGCATTAATAGCATTGGATAGTTAAATGGATGTATGTTACTAATGAAAATCTCTTACTTTATTAAAAAATGACATAAAAAACCATCATTGCTGATCTCAACAAAGGAGACAAAATGAATGGTGAGAACCATAACCTTTGAAGCTCAAGATTCATTACATTTTAGAGGAGCAAGATGTTATTGAGGCTATTAACAATGTCATGACTCAACTCGAGGAAGACAACACAACTCAAAACAGAAGGGATATGGAGGCTTATGAGAAGCAGAAAAAGAAAGATTCCACCGCTAAAGGCATCTTGATAAATTTCATGAATGACGACCTTATCTCTATGAGTTTCAGCATATCACAGTTACATAAATTATATAAATAGGATGTACGGATTACCTCCTACAACGAAGGCAGGTTTCTCTTAAATCGTCTTACCAAGTCGACGTGAACCTTTACTTGAAGAAATTAAAGATTAGAATCTAACACAAATAATTACATGTAATTATTTATTTTATTCTTAATTTGCTCTGATTCAAAATGAAAGAATAAAACAAATAATTATATGTAATTATTTATGTTATTTTATATGTCCGCCAAAAACAAAGTTACATTATAGTAGTTATTATTTTTAAATTTTTAAATTCAAAATTATAGGATTTGAGATATACGATATCTGTGTATTCGATAAACCGCCTAACCACCCACTAATTTATAATATAGAGTTTGGTTATAAGAAGGAACTGAATTTATTTTCGTTCATTCTAACATTTTTTTTCTAACTACTTCACAAATATACACCATAATCCAATATCAGAGGCACTTAGATGGTGAACTAGAGAACCTTCTTACAGTAAGATGATCCACGGTCGCAAAGCTATCCAACTAAATTTATATTTCCGATACTCTTCAAGAAGTTATCGATTATAACCTCTTACATTTATTTATATAGATTTCAATTAAATATTATAATTGGTATCAAAGCAATAGTTTTGTAATATTAATTAGAATTAATGATTTATGTTGGACTGTTTTTTATAGCACATGACTTTTTCAGTCGAAAAGAAAAAAAATAAAAGGACTTATTTTGCGTGGATATAATTTTTTTTTGTTGCGATTAGTTTTTTTGTCAATTTTTTTTGATGCGATTTCTTGTTGGATTAATTTTATTTCTTATATGAATTAGAATTACCATCAAAACGCTTTTGTGGGATTCAAACCCAGTCTGTCTATTACAATGAAAAGTAGTCTAATTATATATGCGGTCTAAACTTGTGGTTGGTCATAAGAGTGTCTAGGAATATATTGATTGCGAAATATGTTTTTTCTAATTATATTTTGGTTATTATTTTGTTAATTCTTATTTTTCTTATATAAAAGAAATAGTGTGGACACGATACATCACAAACATTGATAAAGAAGGTTTTTTGGGAGAACAGATGTATATATATGTATGTGTATATATATATATATATGTATTTATTCTCAAGAAACCCATCATGCTATATTTAATCTCTCTCACTACAACCGTTATTTTTATGTCCCGTAAAAGACACCATACATTTTGTTCTTTCATTTTTTGCCCCCTTTTACCACCGTCGTCGCTGTCGATCGTCTCTATATCTTCTAAACAGTTTCAATATTTTTAAACCATTTGATACCACTGTAACTGTAAACATCAATATAAAAGTAAAAAGTAAAATTATAATATAATTGTTTAAAAATTAATCATGATATTTCTTGAATATATATGTCTATATGTCTCTGTTAATTTTGACATAGCCTTTTTTTTTTGCTTCATCTTGCATTCTTGATATATTTTAGTTCTTTTTTTAGTGTTTATGAATAACAAACATTAAGTATATATAATATACTATGATATATATACCATGTGTTTGTGGATTACAGAACAAAAATACAGCAAAAAACAAAAGAGTAGTTTGAGTTCTGAGAAACTTTCTAGAACTCAAATTCTGAGTTCTGGAAATTTTTCCATAACTCAAACTATTCTTCTTTTTGCCTTCATTTTTGCATTCTTAATATATTTTATTTCTTTTTTAGTGGTTGTGAGTAAAAAACAATAAGTATATGTCATACTATATGGTATATGTTTGTGGATTACAGAAAAAAAAAGAACAAAAAAAGAACAGTTTGAGTTATGGATAAATTCTCAAAACTCAGATTTTGAGTTATGACAATTTTTCCTTAACTCAATCTGTTTTTCTTTTTTGTTTCATTTTTTTTTCTTATTTGAATATTTTAGTTTTTGTAATGTTTAAGAAGTAATAAACAATGAATATGTATCATTATATATGATATATACGATATATTTGTTAATTTGTTTACCTTTGATTTGAAGAACAGTTCTTGGAAAAATTTCCAAAACTCAGATTCTGAGTTTTGAGAATTTTCCCAAAACTCAATCTGTTTTTCTTTTTTGCTACTTTTTTATTATGTAATTCTAACTATTTCTGTTATTAGTCAAAAGTCATTTTAATATTCTAATCATAAATCTTTCATTTCTAAAATTATGAAAAACAGAGTTTTACATTTATACAATTACTAAGGGCCCGTTTGGAAGTGCTTATTTTAGAGCAAAAAAGCGCTTTTAGAATAAAATTCAAATTTTAAAAAAATTATTAAAAATAATCTTGAAATCTAAAATTATTTTAAGTGCTTTTTTTAAGAAGCACCTATTTGGTGCTTCTCAAAAAAGTGCTTTTCAAAGTCAAAAAAACCCTTAAAATGCTAAAAGCACTTTTAAGTGCTTCTCCAAAAAAGCACTTCCAAACGGGCACTAAATGCTACTTAAAAATTATTGACATGTTGTTTAAACATTATACTAATGGTAAGATGTAATTAGTATAGTTTGTTGACTATGATCAATTGTCTATAGTTTTGTTAGTAGATATAGAGAAGATTTGTTATTGGAATAATCAAATAATTTAGAAGTAAAGAAGGCTGTTAAAAAATATAGAAAACATCGATAGTTGATGCTGTGATAAAAAAAAAGTAAAAAAGAATGTAAAAAAGTAAAAAAGAATGTGAATTTTACCGCTGCAAGGCTGCAAAGATTTATTAAGTATTAACCTATATTTTTTTTTGTCAATTTTATTCTCTTTTTTTTTGGCAAATTGCATTAACCCTATATATATCATCTTAACATCTTTTTAACCAAAAGCTAAGGGCTTCTATTTACAAGCCAAAATCCTCCAAATTATTCGAAATCCTAGGAGTTTCTACATTGTTTACGCCTCAATTCTTCCATTGAACTGTCAATTTTTAGTATGTCATCATCAGTTGCAAAGCATCCTAGGCGCGAGCGCACCACCAGACAACCTTCAAATATTGGCGTTGATAGGATCAGCAACTTGCCGGATTCAATTATTTGTCACATTCTCTCCCTTCTTCCGACGGAGGATGCTATCGCGACTAGCGCACTATCTAAGTATTGGAGATATCAATGGAAAAACATCTATAATCTCAGTTTCAGTATTAGACGCCCAAACGAAGGAGAGGAAAACGACATGATTTCACCCTCAAATACATTTGCATTTTATGTTAACAAAATTTTGAAATCGCTCAACAACCAATCAATTAAAAAATTCTCTCTTCATGTTGATGGAATTCGTGAGCAATATGATGTTGAGCCTTGGATGACAGTTGTTCGAGACCTTGGAGTGGTTGAGTTTGAAGATGCGGATGACTTTGAATATAAGTTAGGGTTTAGGTTGCCAGGTAGTCTTTTCACTTGTAAGACACTAGAGGTTCTTTATTTACATGGTCGCATAAATCTCAATCTACCAATCTTGGTTTCTCTTCCCAATCTTAAAACCCTCACTCTAGAAAGGCTGATTTACCAATGTGATGAATCAGTTACCAGGATTATATCTGGTTGTTCATCGCTTGAGACTCTGACTGTGTCAAGATGTGTATATGATCGTGTGCAGACCTTTACTATATCTTCTCCTACTTTGAGAAATCTCACCTTCAAATTTGATGACGAAGATGATGGCTTCACTGATATGCTTGATTTTAAGCTTGAGATAAATGCTCCTCAGCTTAGATATCTTGAACTATATGACTATTTGTCAAACGACTTTTCTGTTGAGAACTTATGTTTGCTAGATGATGCACGAATTGATATTCAAGAAGAATTAGAATGGGATCATGGCCTTAACCCTGTTGTTAAACTTCTTCAAGGATTGTACAATGTGAAGAATCTTTCTTGGATGGGTAATGCGCTAGAGGTAAATTGCTAAACACATCAACCCCATTATTAAAATCCACCTTCCATCTGTGAAGATCTAATAAAGAATCCCCCTTAGTAGAGGAGGATGTCACTACCTGTATATGCTTATGAGACATTGACACGATTTATTTATTGATTAATTTTCTTATTTCTCTTTTGTGAAGGGTATTGTCCATGCAAATGTTACCATAAGCTTCCCAAGACTATCTCGATTGACTTTGCAAACCATGTGCCCGAAATTCCTGCTAAACATTTTTGGAAGCTCGCAGAAATTAGAACACGTTACTTTGTTAAAGGTTAGTGAAAAACAATCTTTCTTAATTAGGCAAACTTTTAACTACTGTTGTTGTTGTCGCAGTTTGATGGATTTGGCACTCATGGGACCTGCTGGAGCAATACTACAGAAGTACCTATTTGCTTGTTGTCATGTCTTAAAACGATGAGACTTGAAGGATTTAAATGTAAAGATGATGAACTTAAAATGGTAGCTTATATTTTGAAGAATGCTAAAGTCTTGACGACAATTAATGACATTGACAATACAACCAAACTACTTTTTGGTTCAGAATGTATGGAGAATGCAGTTGCTTCAGGAGGTATATCTAAGTTTCCTCGAGGATCTGAATATTGTGAATTACATTTACTTGATGATTACCCAAGTAATATTTAAATTATCTCTTTTGTTTGTGAATGCACTAAAGATTAATTCATATATATGAAAGATCCTTTTACAGAGGCAATTTCGTATCTCACAGTATTATCAGCTTGCGTGTTTATTTTTTTTTTGAGATTCGGTTAGCTTGACAGTTAGTTAGTAGTTTTGTACCCGCTGGACGGTTTGATTTATGTTATCTTCTCTTCAGCCCTTTCGTGTATGCTGAGATATGTTTGCTTAAGAATTTGTTGCATTAATCTTACACTTCATCTCCATCCTTTGAAATTATAATTTGCAATGGTTGATGAAATTATAATTAGGCTTTGTCGGTTTTCAGTAGTTGGGATTTGCCTATTTGGTTTAAACCGCCTTATTTTCTAGCAAGCCCTTATGCCAAAATAAACACCTAACAAAGCAACCAACTACGCAAAAACATAAAAAACCCTACTGAAAACTCATAGAACTTAAGCTAGCAAATACACAAGAAATCTAGCAAAATTATGTAGATTTGACGAGAAATTGTTACTGTAGTAATTAAGTCCACACCCTCATTTTTAAGTGTAGAAGAGTGTAACGAGAAGAGGTTAAAGTCATGTAAGACTAATTTTTTTGTGCTAAGTATGGGATTTCTTTGTGTAGAACCGAAAAAAATGCACTTTACTTAGACATCAAATGCGTTCAAAGGTAAGAAGAGATACTTGAGCAATGATGTATCACTCATAACAAGTAGGTGTATTTCCTGAGGGGTGACTACTGACTTTG
Source organism: Nemophila menziesii (assembly GCA_029959085.1). Classification (NCBI taxonomy): domain Eukaryota; kingdom Viridiplantae; phylum Streptophyta; class Magnoliopsida; order Boraginales; family Hydrophyllaceae; genus Nemophila; species Nemophila menziesii. The sequence goes on along the minus strand of JARWIR010000001.1, from coordinate 24,610,121 downwards.
GGGTTTAAACGGGGTTTAAACAAATGACTTCTAATTTGACCTAGAATTCATCACAACTAGTCAAAGTTTATAGATGATCCAGGAATCATAATAGGTTGGGTGTGACGAAGAGATTCATTAACGACTCATAGTGGATCAGACACCTATACATTCATTACAAATGACTCATATGAAATCGATGCTGAACACCACACGATGAACTAAAAGTTCATCACAAATGACTCATAGTTGGTAGAAAACCTATAATTTCATTATGAAATGATCCATAGATATATAGTTTAACGAACTATAGAAGGTAGGGTGTGATCTAGAGATTCATTACGAACTACTCATAATGGGTCACAATTACTTAGTAAGTAAACATATAAAGATATATAAAGATAAATATAGTCATTATAATTAACATCATAATTATTTTTGCAACTTAGTAGCAAAGATAATAGTATGTGTTAAATAGGGGAAATAGAAAATTAATTATTATTTAATGGATAGGGTTAATATCCTCTTAAATCCAAATGACAAACCAACTTTCCATTTATTATAGTTGTTGTTTTTTACCATATATTTATTCCCATTTATATCAAATATTATCATAAATGTAAAAATCCACCTAATACTAATTTCATCGCACGCGCACGTCCGTGATTTTTTTAAAAAAAAATTCATAACTAATTCTAAAAAAAAAAATAATAATAAAAAAAAAATTGTATTTTTAGATGATACAAATTAATATTTACGTCTATAATTTATTTTTTTAAATTTTTAAATTTTTTGGTTTTGATTTTTTTTAAATGAGATTTTGTCTCATCTGTAATTTTAAGATTGAGATGAATTTGTCTCATCTCCATTCTAATACTGAGATGAGATTTGTCCCATCTCTATTGTATAACTAAGATGAGATTTGTCCCATCTCTATTGTAAAACTAATAAAAAATGTATAATGTGCTGGAGATGATGATGTGTTGTTTCGCGAGGTAAAAAGCCTTGACCTGGTGGGGTTATGAATGTATGCCGGAGGATTGATAGGATTGTTCCGTCCAGTTTTACTATTCCTACTCCGGTTTTGTTTGCAGAGCCTTCAAAACCTAAGACTATTAGCTGCTTATTCTTCTGATTCATTCCCTATAATTTACGTTTATATAAGAAATAACTTATTTACTTTGAATATTGATGACTTGAGAAGAAATAATTAGTTGAAATGAAGAAAATTACTGTTTCTAGTTCATTATATAACATTTTTAAAATTAAATTGTACGAGTCATCAACATTATTAAACACTAAAACAAAAAAGAACTCATTTAATACTGAGATCCCATTTGCGATTAAAACCTTCCACCACCACCACCACCACAACCCCCAACACCACCATCACCCTACCATCACCACCTTTACCTACTACTAATTTCATTACACACGCGCGCGTCTGTGAAATTTTTTTAAAATCGCATTTTTAGATAAAGCAAATTAATATTTACGTCTATGATTTTTTTGGATTGTTTTTGAGTTTTTTGAATTTTTGAATTTTTTTCGTAATGAATTTCATGTTTGCTAAAAGAAAATTCATTGTTTCGAAAAGTAAATTTCATGTTTAAAACTATAAATATCGTGTATGCGAAAAAAAATTAAATAAAAAAATCATAGACGTTTATATTAATATGTTTTATTCAAAAATACAAATTTTTTATTTTTCTGATTTTTTTTAGAATTAGTTACGACGATTTTAAAAAAAATTCATTGACGCGCGCGTGTGTAATGGAGTTAGTAGTACGTGGTGGTGGTTGAGGTGCTGGTGGTTGTTATAGCTGTAATGGTGGTTAGTGGTGGTGGTAGTACCCTATTATTTGTTTAATATTTGAAAATAAATATTCTATAAAAATAATATATTTAATAATAAGGATAGTAAAGGTATAAAAAATAGGGTAAGACTTCCATCCAATATTGGATGGTCCAATATTCATATCACAACCATTGATTAATTTAACAAAACACATGTCACTAGATTAATATGTTAGTTACTTTTGCAAGTTTAAAACATGGGGTATGTGTATTAATATCATTGGTGTTGGATCATCCAATATTGGATGGAAGTATTTTCCTAAAAAATATAAAGGAAATATTTTCTATAAATAATTATTTTATCAGGTATTTTTTTATAAAATAAATTACTGAAGGCTTAATTTAACAATTATGTGATTTTATTAGGTTTCTTTTAAGAAACACCTCCATTTTTAATTAATAACAATAAAAAGGGTAAGAAAGTAAAATGGTAATATATTTTTGATTTAAATGGGAAACAGGATAATCTAATAGGGAAGAAATAATAACCTGTCAATTTTTGGGCATAAACTTTCCTAATCATGATTTAAATAGACATTTTCTCTAATGGATGTAAGATGATAATACAAGTCAATGTTATCATTTATGATTTTTTTTACATAGGAGAGCCACTTTTGGACTCGGAGTCATTGATTCGGTTCGAACTTGCACCACTAGATTGGATGACCAAGACCCTATCCAGTGAGCTAATCCCAACTAGTTATTTATGAATTTTAATTATCTTGAGATAATTAAATAAATAAAATTAAATAATAACAAAAGATTATTCATTTTCTATTATTAATTATTTTAATTAATGGAAAATAGTATTTGCATTTAACTATGAGATAAAATTGTATTAGAATTCTTTTTAATATAAAAGATAAGAGTAAGAGATAAAACCATTAACAAACCATAATTTTTTTAACAATCTCTCTCTCTCTCTCTCTTCGGAGATGAATTTTGTATTTTTTAGCTCAGATCTTAAGATACAAGAGCCAATTTTTTCTGGTTTTTGCACACTAAATAATCACAAACCCACTCTTGTTTGATAAGACATCACCGAATAGAGGAGAAGATTAGAAGCAATCATAGGCTATTGGAGGAGCAAGGGATCCCTAAGGTTCAAGTAGAAGTTTTTCATCAGTTTATCCTAGTACCATGACGCAAAAATTACCAACCGGCAATTACTCCAAGGTTATTTGAGTAAATATGCTATAGTATTGTTCATATATTTGCGTACTTGTTGCTATAAATATATGTGTAAAATTGGCATGTAAATTTTTATTTAGTAGGCTAAAAATAGTAATTTAAGATAGGCCTTTGCATGTTTTTTCCACTTGAATCAGTAATTTCATGCACTAGACAGGCCTTAGATCCTACATCATGGTTCTATAGGTTCATTACGAATGACCTATATAAGGTTGATGTGACGTAGAGGCTATTTACAAACGCCTCACAAAGGTCAATGAGCTAGCTCAACTGGACAGGGCCCTGTCTCTCAACTAAGAGGTACAAGGTTTGAATCCCAAAGGTGGAAGAAAGTTAAGAAGGTTATTGGTCAGGTCTCTATTTCTCATCCATGAGGTCCAAGGTTCGAAACTCTCCCAAAACACGGGAAACCCTGGGGGTATGGTTGGGGAGACATTCATATCCTCGTGGGATTAGTCGGGTGTAAGCCTGGACCCCATGTATCAAAAAAAATGTTCATCACAAAAGACTCACATTGGGTCGATAACCTATATATTCATTATGAATGACTCATAGAAAGTTATACATGAACCAAAGGTTCATTATAAATATCTAATAGAGTTTATAGATGCTTGATGGCCTAGAGTTTCATTGAGAATAACTCAAATAAAGTCGATGACCAAGAGGTGTCATTACGAATTGCTCATATATGGTCTAGTGTAACCTATAAGGTTCATTAAGAACAACTCATAGTGGGTTGATGACCTAGAGGTTTATTAAAAATTCCTCATAGTAGGTAATTTGTGACCTATATGTTAATTATGAATGCCTCACAGTTAGTCAATAACCTAGAGGTCCATTTTGAATGTCTCATAGGAAGTCAACGCGATCTAGAGATTCACTACGAATGACTCATAGAAGGTCGATTGACCTAGAGGTATAATACAAAAGACTCATCAAAGGTCGAGTATCCCCTAAAAGTTTGGTACCTTTCTAAATAGAGTATGCGATAAGATGTTTAAAAAGCACCTCTCGCTAGTATATTTGATACTTACTAGAAGTGGCTCTAACTGCTAAATTCTTGGTCTTCCATTCTACTGGTTATAGGGTCTGAATACTCAACCCTAGTCATTTTTCCGTCTAATAGTTTCCAGAAAAAGATAAAAGTTTATTTTTTCACAAATACTAGATGGTGGACTCAACCTGTAAATCCATCATAACCAAACATTAGTTAGGTTGTTCCAGGATAATAGAGAAAGAGATTACCACATTCTCTCTAAAACTTAAAAACCTTAAGTGTTCTCAATATTTGGGACCGTAAGAGAATTGAATAATGAAATCCATATTAACAACGAGAAATGATGGGTATCACCCAAAAAGGGATCACCCAATTATCACCCATGATGTGGAATATAAATGCTCCGATCATGGAAGAGAGAAAAAAATAAACTTGGAAAGAGAAATCACATGATTGGAGCATTTAAATGCCACATCATGGGTGAGTGATCACTTTTTGGGTGACACCCAACATTACTCATCAACAACATTATAGATATTCTAAAAAAACCTGCCTAATTTTACTTATTTTGAAGATACTTAGGATCGATCGTCCTTCTATTCTAATAAACTTGAGGAATTTTGGTTCAAGGAAGAAGCATTCTGGGCTTAGAGAGCGAGAACGATTGGTTAAAGCTAGGCGACCACAATTGTAATTATTTTTAAGCAGAAATGAAAGCTAGATAAATCCAAAATAATATACTTTGACTAAAATTATCTGATGGTAATTGGTCAGACAACCCTAAAGCTATCCGAAAGAAACTGTTGATCACTAGTCCAATATATATTATATTATAAGGGATCGAGACTTCCTCAATGTTCTTAGCTACATTCACGCCAAGGTTAATGGCGATATGAACCCTGATCTCCTGAAACCGGTGATAATGGAAGAATTTAAAAAAATTGTTTCAAAGATAAATCCAGATAAAACCCAGAAATTGGATGGCTTCGCGGTATTTTTATTTTTGAAAAGAATGGTAAATGATTAAAGTCGATGTTTTGGGGAGGTGTCCAAGACATAATGATGAACAATTGCGAATTAAATCTTATTAATTGCACGATTATTACTTTGATCCCTAAAGTAGACCCCAAAGAATGTTGGTCAACTGAGACTTAGTAGTTGCATAAATTTCATTTATAAGGTAATAGACATGATCCTTTCTTCGAGCACTAAACTAATAATGAATTTTCGCGTGCATGAAACTCAACCCGCATTCATCCCAGGGCGTTCTGTTCATGAAAATATCCTTTTAGCACATGATGTGGTTCACCATCTTAAGATCAAAAGGACTTCTAATCAATATTGCAACAATTAAAGCAAATATCTCTAAAGCCTATGAAAGGGTTGAATGGTATTTCCTCGAACCACTGCTATTTAAGTTTCCATGTTAGATGGCTAAAATGGACCATGAATTGCGTAAGAAGTGTCTTCTATGAAGGCTTGATCAATGGGGTTATCTATTCCATTTCAAAACCGACTAGAGATATTTGCCAAGGCAACCCACTTCCCTCCTATTTATTTATATTAGTTACCTCTATTATTCAGGCAATGGAAAGATGTGATCTTCTTAGAGGTTACTAATGAGCTTAAAGTTATAGTTACTCATGTCCTCTTCATTGATGATAGTATTTTCTGCCTTGAAGCGGATGAGAAAAACTTTGTTATGCTTGTAGTATACTCCAACAATACGTCTTGGCCTTGGGTCATGCTATTAACCTAAATAAGAGCGGAGTTGTTTTTAGTAATAACCCCCAGAATCACAATAGAACCACTCTTTCGAACATCTTGAATATGTGAAACTAAATAACTTGGGCATATACTTAGGTATTCATTTAATTGGGAAAGATCCGAATTTAAAGACTTAGATTGGCTGATATAGAAAGTGATAAAAAGGATAGTGACTTGGTATAATTCATATCTTTTTGAGAGCGGAAAGGAAGTCTTATTAAAATTAGTTATTAAATTTGTTCCTAATCACCTCCTTAAGGCTTTTCTAATCCCGACACATGTAGCTAACCACTTGGTTTCACTAGTTGCTAATTTCTTTTGGGATAACAAAAATAACACAAAAGTTCACCGGTCTTCTTGGGATGTTCTTTCTAACCCTAAAGAGGACTGATGTCTAAGACTTAAGGACTTTCACCCTATGAATATTGCATTTCTCGCTTCTAATAAGTGGAATACTTTCCTTCGTCAAAACTCCAATCTTTTTAAATTTTCGAGAGGCAAATATTTCGTAACTCCAACTTGCCTATCAGGGATGGAGGAGTCTCCTTACTGGTAGAGATGTTATCAAAAATAATATTAGATGGGTGGTTGGAGATGGTTGTTCCATTCGTATTTAGGAGGAATTCTGGATTCCTAATGGTAAGAAACTAGCGAACTCTTTAAACAATGAATTAACTAGTCATTGTATATAAAAAAACGTAGATTATGAATCTCGTTTGCGCAATCCTCCCACCTTTTCAAGATATGAACATATCTCTTATCGACGCACCTCTTTTGGGAAGACATGATAACCCTAGATGGACAAGATCTGTAGCATGTCAAGAAACAGTTAAATAAGTTTATAAATTCCTCAATTAAATTATTAACCTTAAAACTCATGTTGTGAGAGTTGAGACTAGCTCTCAGCCTCATGCCTTGACTTCTCGAGGTAGTGGACCTTCAAGTGGTCCCAGGTTAATTGTAAATATGAAACTAATCTTGATATTAATTGTAGGAAAATGAGGATGTTTCACTATGACCCTAAATGATCCCCGTGGTAGTAACTGTTTTAAAACTAAGTGTGATGCGGCGTGGAATATTACTAATGGTATAACAGATGTAGGTTGTATTGTTCAGAATCCAAATGGACTATGATTGATGGTAAAACATGGATGTCTAACACACAATCTTCGGTGAAAGTAGAAGACTTAGGTATTATCTTTGCTACTAATTTGCAAAAACAATACTATTATGAACCCGAAGGCGATTAAAGATTATGTAAATGTTTGTTAAAGATAAAATTAGTATACAATTGTGTTTCTCTTTTGTTAGTAAAAAATCAACCAGGCAAGTGATTAAGTAACAAGCTAAAAATTATACGTCATTTTATTTGGCCATGGAACGACTTCTCTTCCTCAATTAACTAAATTTTTAGGTTTTTTTGATATATGAGTGTCCGGGCCATTAAAGAGGACTGATGTCTAAGACTTAAGGACTTTCACCCTATGAATATTGCATTTCTCGCTTCTAATAAGTGGAATACTTTCCTTCGTCAAAACTCCAATCTTTTTAATTTTTCGAGAGGCAAATATTTCGTAACTCCAACTTGCCTATCAGGGATGGAGAAGTCTCCTTACTGGTAGAGATGTTATCAAAAATAATATTAGATGGGTGGTTGGAGATGGTTGTTCCATTCGTATTTAGGAGGATTTCTAGATTCCTAATGGTAAGAAACTAGCGAACTCTTTAAACAGTGAATTAACTAGTCATTGTATATGAAAAAACGTAGATTATGAATCTCGTTTGCGCAATCCTCCAACCTTTTCAAGATATGAACATATCTCTTATCGACACACCTCTTTTGGGAAGACATGATAACTCTAGATGGACAAGATCTGTAGCAAGTTAAGAAACAGTTAAATAAGTTTATAAATTCCTCAATTAAATTATTAACCTTAAAACTCATGTTGTGAGAGTTGAGACTAGCTCTCAGCCTCATGCCTTGACTTCTCGAGGTAGTGGACCTTCAAGTGGTCCCAGGTTAAGTGTAAATATGAAACTAATCTTGATATTAATTGTAGGAAAATGAGGATGTTTCACTATGACCCTAAATGATCCCCGTGGTAGTAACTGTTTTAAAATTAAGTGTGATGCGGCGTGGAATATTACTTATGGTATAACAGATGTAGGTTGTATTGTTCAGAATCCAAATGGACTATGATTGATGGTAAAACATGGATGTATAACACACAATCTTCGGTGAAAGTAGAAGACTTAGGTATTATCTTTGCTACTAATTTGCAAAAACAATACTATTATGAACCCGAAGGCGATTAAAGAATATGTAAATGTTTGTTAAAGATAAAATTAGTATACAATTGTGTTTCTCTTTTGTTAGTAAAAAATCAACCAGGTAAGTGATTGAGTAACAAGCTAAAAATTATACGTCATTTTATTTGGCCATGGAACGACTTCTCTTCCTCAATTAACTAAATTTTTAGGTTTTTTTGATATATGAGTGTCCGGGCCATTAAAGAGGACTGATGTCTAAGACTTAAGGACTTTCACCCTATGAATATTGCATTTCTCGCTTCTAATAAGTGGAATACTTTCCTTCGTCAAAACTCCAATCTTTTTAAATTTTCGAGAGGCAAATATTTCGTAACTCCAACTTGCCTATCAGGGATGGAGGAGTCTCCTTACTGGTAGAGATGTTATAAAAAATAATATTAGATGGGTGGTTGGAGATGGTTGTTCCATTCGTATTTAGGAGGATTTCTGGATTCCTAATGGTAAGAAACTAGCGAACTCTTTAAACAGTGAATTAACTAGTCATTGTATATGAAAAAACGTAGATTATGAATCTCGTTTGCGCAATCCTCCCACCTTTTCAAGATATGAACATATCTCTTATCGACGCACCTCTTTTGGGAAGACATGATAACCCTAGATGGACAAGATCTGTAGCAAGTCAAGAAACAGTTAAATAAGTTTATAAATTCCTCAATTAAATTATTAACCTTAAAACTCATGTTGTGAGAGTTGAGACTAGCTCTCAGCCTCATGCCTTGACTTCTCGAGGTAGTGGACCTTCAAGTGGTCCCAGGTTAAGTGTAAATATGAAACTAATCTTGATATTAATTGTAGGAAAATGAGGATGTTTCACTATGACACTAAATGATCCCCGTGGTAGTAACTGTTTTAAAATTAAGTGTGATGCGGCGTGGAATATTACTAATGGTATAACAGATGTAGGTTGTATTGTTCAGAATCCAAATCGACTATGATTGATGGTAAAACATGGATGTATAACACACAATCTTCGGTGAAAGTAGAAGACTTAGGTATTATCTTTGCTACTAATTTGCAAAAACAATACTATTATGTACCCGAAGGCGATTAAAGATTATGTAAATGTTTGTTAAAGATAAAATTAGTATACAATTGTGTTTCTCTTTTGTTAGTAAAAAATCAACCAGGTAAGTGATTGAGTAACAAGCTAAAAATTATACGTCATTTTATTTGGCCGTGGAACGACTTCTCTTCCTCAATTAACTAAATTTTTAGGTTTTTTTGATATATGAGTGTCCGGGCCACCTTACGTGCACCACGACTATTCCCATAGGAAATATACACTTCTCCTCATGCCTATTCCTACTTAATCAGAACTAGGTTAACCTCTTGCTTTACCTCCTTTAAGGGCTCAAAAAATAAGAAGGGTGAGGAGATTCGAACCCTTTACCTCTTAGATTAGAGACAAGGTTCTAGCCATTTACCATTGAGCTTTTTACACCAAACCTTCCAGATTGGGCGAAGTTTTGTAATTACACCTTGTTTGATTTATCGTATATTAAAAAAATATTCATCATCGTATTTCCCCCTAAACAAGAAAAAATCATGTTCAAATTTTCAAAATCGAGTTAGGGTTTTTCATTCACAAGCCAAAACGCAGCAAAATTAACTCAACTCAGGAGTTTATTTATACACACGGTTTTAGCCTTAATTCTTCCATTGGACTTTTTATATGTCATCATCAGTTACAAAGCACCCTAGGCGCGAGGGCACCACCACCGGCCAAACTTCAAATGATGACGTAGATAGGATCAGCAACTTGCCGGATTCGATTCTATCTCACATTCTCTCCCTTCTTCCGACGGAGGAAGCTGTCGCCACCAGCGTGCTGTCAACGAATTGGAAAGATATATGGAAAAACATCCATAATATCACTTTAAGTGATAAAAGCTTCTCCTGGCGCCCAAACGAAGAAGAGATAATCTCAGCCTCAGTTTCATTTGCATCTTTTGTCAACAAAGTTTTGAAATCGCTCAACGAACCATCCATTAAAATGTTTTCGCTTCATATCAATGAAATTTGTTATGAGGATGAGGTAATCTTTCAGTTGCCTTGTAGTGTTTTCACGTATAAGACATTAGAGGTTCTTTATTTACGTGGTCGCATAAATCTCAATTTATCAATTTCGGTTTCTTTTCCAAATCTTAAAACCATGATTCTAGAAAATGTGTTTTACCAATGCGATGAATGTGTTCAGAAGCTTATATCGGCTTGTTCATTGCTCGAGACTCTGACTGTGGTAAGAAATGAATATGACAATGTGGAAATTTTCACTATATCTTCTCCTACTTTAAGAAGTATCACCTTGACTTTTGACTATGGGACTTATTGTTTCCTTGATAATTACAAACTTGAAATAAATGCTCCTCAACTTAGATATCTTCAACTATATGATCATTTGTCAGTAGACTTTTCTGTTGAGAACTTATGCTTGCTAGATGATGCACAAATTAATCTTCCTGAAGAAGAATATTATGATGATTTCCCCAACCCTGCTGTTAAACTTCTTCAAGCAGTTTACAATGTGAAGACTCTCTCTTTGATGGGTTATGGGCTAGAGGTAAATTAATTGCTCATCTTTTAATCTTACTTATTTGTGGTTATTTCAGTATTAATCTTATATATGTTACTTATGTTAGTGTAAAACCTCTCTAGTCTTCATTAAACATGCTACAAAGTAGATATAAAAGAAACTTCTCCAGTTCTATGTTTGTTTAATGCACGATTATGTAGTCGCTTAAGGATCTATTTCACTCAAACCGAAAGAGATGCATCTAAAAGGCTATTAAGATACGAAACTTGTTTATAGTCAATAAATTAGACACTAAGTTGTAGATTTAGAAGATACAAAGAATTAATGTTGAATTAAGGGGAAATTAAATGATGTATTATAGTTTTATATGAACAACTGAATTGAATCCAGAAGTTCAATGGAGAGTCCACTCGTCAAAAACTGAGAAATTGGGTTATTGAATTTAGGAACAATTTGTACTTTCTTGATTGTTTGGGTTCGTAATGGTTTTGAAGGACTGTTATTATTTAATTATATGATGATCATCATTGTTAGCTCATAAGTTTCCCTTCTCATATTGCTCCTTAGCCTATGACCCATGTATTCAGCGGAAAAAATATAGGTATTGTAATTTTTCTTTTTCCTTTTGGGTCAAATATATACACTTTAATGGTCTACCTTCTCTGGTTGGTTACTTAAAATCCTATCTTTCATGCCAATTGGTTCAATAACTCTTCTGTTGACAAAAAAAAAAAAAAAAGGTTCAATAACTCTTCTGAACTGATATCCATCTGTAAAGGTCTAATAAAGAATCCCTCCTTAGTTTAAAATGATGTCAATTTTGGTATTTGCTAATTTTATATACTTAGTTATTGAACAATTATATTGTTTCCCTTTTGTCAAGGATATAACCCATGCAAGTTTTTCCACAAGCTTTCCAAGACTATCTCGATTGACTTTGCAAACCACGTGCCCAAAATTCCTGCTTAACTTTTTTAAAGGCTCGCAGAAACTTGAACATGTTACATTGTCAAAGGTTAGTGAAAGTCCATTAAAAGATAGAGAATGTGTGTGTGATTGGCAAATTTAAGCTACTAATATTTTTGCAGATGGGCTCTCATGAGACCTGCTGGAACACAGTACCCATTTACATCTTGTCATGCCTTAAAACGATGAGACTTGAAGGATTTAAAGGTTCATTTGATGACCTTACCATGGTAGCTTATATTCTGGAATATGCTAAAGTCTTGAAAACAATGACATTGACAATACAACCAAACTTCTTTTTGGACACTAAGGTAGTTCAGAAGGTATCTAAGTTTCCTCGAGGATCTCAAGAATGTGAAATATGTTATCTTGATGATTGCCCAAGTAGTCCGTGAATTGTCTCTTTTCATTTGTGAAGAAGACATGAACGATTGATTATCAGCTTTCCTATTTAATTTTTGAGATTGATTAGCTTGACAATTAGTAGTTTTATATCTCAGCTGAAGGGGCAAGAATTTCATGATCTTCTCTAAAACTGGATTGAATCAAGGAGAGAAGATTCTGAGATCTCCTCTTCAGCCCTATCTTGTGACGCTATAATAGTATCATGAGTGTATGTGATATTTTGAGTATTATATGTAAGTGTGTTGCATTAATCTCATACTTTATGTCCATTTCTTGGAATTATAATTTGCAATGGTTTTTTATCATCTACTCTTGTCAATGTTGACTTCCATTAATTTGACCTGCAATTCGGTGGTTAGGATTTGTCGGTTTTCAGTAGTTGGCATTTACATCTTTGGTTCGAATTGTCATGAATATAGAGATTTCAAAAGCTAGGAAGTTCTGAGATAGTTTAGAATAGGCTTCGATGTCCAATATGAAGTATATGGTTAGACGATTTGATTGCCTTGCAGATAGTTTTAGTTTCACATCGCACTTGAGATTGTAGCTTGGACAAGAAATATCCTTAGCAAGCAATAGGATATTTCTAATAGTATGCAACAAAAGAGGAGAGACAATGGTAAATGGAGCCTATGCAAAATCTCTACAAACCATGACTCAATCCGAACAAATATGTAGCATCTGACATTGATCTATAATTTGAGGTACACCATCAAGAAAGTGTGACTTTGGTGTCAAATTTGATTAAACATGTTAGGAGGCAGAAGATTTGATTGTAAAGTAGAAAAAGCTAGCAAACCAATAGTCTCTGCTTCATGGCCACGTAATTTTCACAAAACATGACACGGCTTTAAAAATTTGATTGATTTTTTTGTTTTAACTAAGAAATTAGTTTGGTAGACAACAAGGCATTTTCTCCTCATAAACTGTTTCAAGTTTCTGTTGATGAATGTTTAACAGGAATGAATAACGTATTTAAGGAATTTGATGTACGTTAAACAATAAACACCTTTTAAACTTTTTAATGATAATGATGTTTTGAAGGACTCATTTAGAGAAGATTTTTTTTTTCCCATTTAGAGAAGATAGAATTACTGAGTCAAAAGAGGTCCCCAAAAGAGGTCTTTTAAATCATAGGTACCATATAAAATTACTTACTACTCAGGGAGCGGAGCGGAGACAGGAAATTCTGATAGAGAGTGTCGAGGTTGTTTCTGAATTTTTTTAAACTTATTTGCATTATATATCCATATGATACAAAATTACAAAATAAACCTTTATATTATACAAACTTGTATTATAAATCCTTATATTATATAAAAATTGTATTATAAATCTTAATATAATTTTTTTTACTTAATAACCCTTTGTTATAATACAGAACCACATATAATTTGTTTAAAAAAACTAAAATATTTTATATAAATAAAAAAATTATAAATTTAATAAAATAAATTTTAAAAGTTAAAGAGTAAAATTCTGAAAATTTAATAGATAAAATAGTTAATAATAATATATTTTTTTTTAAAAAGTGAGGGGATCCATGGCATTCCCTTGGAGCAAACGTGGCTTCGCCCCTGTTTCTACTATATGAACAAAATATTTTAAAAGTTGTACATGCATTACAAAAATTTAAAGAATCAATGGTATTATGGTGGAAGAAAGAAATAAACATCTTTAAATGTTTTTACCATAAGAAATGGGTATATGGTTGAGTACACACGCGTAATATAGGATTATTCATGTATTTTCACATAGAAAATCTTTAAAGACTAATTTTTTGTAGAATTATCGACAATTTAAGGTTTTGTAGTTAGTATCTTTTTCTCACTGGGTAGTATGGTATTTTTTTTTTTTGTTCAAAGGGGTAGTATGGTATTGACATTTAAGAGGCCTTGCCTTTTTCTCGTCAACAATTCTAGGTCATTTGTTTAATTTATGTAAAATTCGAACTACACGCGTATATGACGATAGATGATTTTTAGGATATAATAAGAGTGTTAGATTACAAAAATACGCCTAAACCGTTTTTCTTCTATATTGTCCCTCTTCTTCTCTCGAGTCGATGTCGTAAAACAATTCCTCTTATATCACTACCATCTTATCACCACTCACCACTCATGCAACGTCGTCACCGTTATCATTTTCGTTCCATTAAACCATTACCATTCTCATTGTCGTTGTTAGAGTAGGAAATGTTGGAATTATTAAATTAAAGATGATTTAATTTTATTAATTCTTTTATACTCTTGAAAGAATTGGAAAAGACTATTTGTATGCTAAATTAAAACTTGAGAAGAAATTAGTTGGAATTACTAAAATTAAAGAGTTTTATTTTATTAATTTTTTATTTTTCTCGGGAGAAGTGAAAAAACTTTTTATGTGCTAAAAAGTCCCACCTAGAAATAAAGAAGAAAATAAAAGACAAACCGACCAACAATTGATGACCCATTGACTCAGAAATAATTTAGATATTCCATCATCTATAGCTATTAACTCAGCTGTTACGGGAGTTACAATAGCTTGGTCAAGAAAAACGTTGGCATTAAATAGTTTTTATCACCGACCAATAATGTGCATTAATAAGCATTTAACGTGACTTTTTAATTCGGCTGTCACGGGGGTTACAAGAGCTTATTCAAGGAAAACGTTTACATTAATGAGCCTTTATCACCGACCATTAATGTGCATTAATGAGCATTTATGTGACGTTTTTTTGATTTGTTTCTTTATAAATAGTGACTTTGTCACTTGCATTTTCTAGAGAAGATAGAAAACTATTCTAGATAATAGAAAACTAAGAAATTTAGAATAATAAAATACTCTTTTCTCAATGATTAGTTATATATTTTTTGACATAGAGATCAAAGCAATAGATGGATACGATTGTTAGAGATGCCGGTATTCGGAATATCTTTTTAACGTTGTACGGCTTTGTGTATTTGTATCTAGATTATTTTTTGAATATTTCCATATAAGTTTATTTTCTATTTCTTGTAATAGTTGTAGTATTATGGTTTTTGAGATATTCTTATATTTCGACTTTTTATTTTATTGTAACAGTTGTAATATTATATTTTTTAAAATATTTTTATATGCATTTAATTTTTATTCTTATCAGTGTTATTGTTAGTTTTTGTGAAACCTTAGCAGATGTATCTGGTGGGTCCTTGTGTGTTATAAAATAATGCAGATAAAGTAGAGGAACCACTAACTGCAAGTGTACAGTTGTCCCAAGTAATATATGATAATCAAGTTCGTTCTCAGGGACGGAATAGGTTGACTCTAATGTTATCAAATAGTGGAATAATTGCAAATACGAAAAAGTAAAAGATATGATGTTTGTTGGGGTTTTTTGATAAACAACTAAAGTGAAAAAGTAATTTAAATACTAAATTAATTAAACTAGAATGGAAATAACGCAAGTAAAGGAGGTGGACGCGAGAGAAAAGTAGTACTTGAGTCACGCTAGGGTTTCACTGACACTTTCCTAATTAATGTTTTATTTTAAGGGTTGAATTAATATTATTACGCTAGTCGGGATTCTAAAATCTCTTAGCCCCCGTCAGGGTGGACCTAAAATCTCTCCTACGGTCTTCTAAACCCCGTCAGGGTGATTAAAACCACTTTCGGATGATTAAAACTTACCACTTTGGCTATTGGCTAGTCAAGCCTGTCAAGGACATTGGCGGATACCAACGGAAAATACCTAGTTCTATACCAAAATCCCCCCGTCAAGGTGATCCATACGCCACTATATGGAATAGCCTAGGTACTAAAACTTATCCCTAGTTCATGACTCTAAGGATAATAAATAAGCATAAAGTAAAAGCCAACGTAAAATAAAAACTCAAATTAAATTATTCAATCCCAAATTGGAAAAACTCTAATTATTCAAGAATGGGTTTAACCCATGTTACAATTCTCAAGTACAATAAAAACTTAGCTCATAATTGAAATTAAAACTAAAGAAATAAAATTAAGGGGATTCATGTTTAATAGAAAGAGAATAAAATAAAAGACCTAATTAGGATGTTGGATTTGCCTGTTGATTTGGAGATGTTGAAGTCTCTAGCTCTTGGCTTCTTCCTTCTTCCTTGGTTCTGCCTTTTTCTCTGACGCTCTGACTTTGTACAAAAATTAATTGTGTGTAAAAATAAAGTCAAAAAGCGTATTTATACTATTAATTTCGGACTTGGGCTATTTTAAATGAATTAATTAAATATTGAATGGCCCAAGTCCACTTTTCAAGCCCAAATCCTGTAACTACGGTACACCCTCCACTAAAATGGCTGTAACTTTCTCAATTTAACTCCGAATCAACTCATTCAACTTGCTAATTCTTCGTAATTCGATAAGGCACGAATCTTCTTCATAACTCAGAGGCTGGATCCATCTTTAAGTGGCTCAAAATCAACATTTACCATCAGCCTTCCAGATTTTCAACTCAAATTTGTCAACTCCTCGGGATATTTCTTCTAGCTTTTGACTTCTTTACACGATCTAAGACTTCTATTCTTGATTCCTCTCCTTGTTAGTATTAGAAACCTACAAAATTTTCACCAAAACAAACCATTTCACGCGCAAAAGTTTAATAAATAAAAATACTAAAATCTAAGGAGAGAAATTGAAATATAACATATAATTGCTAAAAGTCTATCAGATTAGTCAAATAATCACCAACTTTGATGTCTCCTAAAGGCATATAAATAGAACAAAAGAGGAGACATCAGTATCTTAAATCCGAATCCATTACCATGTCTGCACCACAACCTTTTTAACTTGACCATTACTTTTCTTTGATTTGTTGTTCGGGACAATTATTTAGAAAAGCCCAAATAACATTCACAATACTCACAAAATTCTCACCCCAACTAAACCAAGTAAACCCCAACTAGCCCAAAGTAAAAGCCCAAAACACCCCTTCTATTGTTTCTTATACACTGTAAAACCCTAAAACAAAAAATCATATCTCTATTAGGTTTTTGTGCTAGACATTCTTTGTTACATCCCCCTCTCCCACCTATCTTCTCTGTTACACCATGGCTGCCCCTCTCTCTTTCCCCACCACCTCACTGTCGCTGCGCCTCCCCACCTCCCACCTTCCCGCCGCCGTGTACCACGCTTCAGATCCAACTTCCCCCGATCACGGACCCCCTATAGTTGTCCACAAAAAACGCCGCCAGCCTTCCTCCTCCACTGGCAGCATCTCCAGGCAACAGCACCTCCACCACCAACCATCGCGCCTTGCACAGGTAAAACGCCTTCCCGCTACTCAGCCCATCTTCCATTCCCGCTCCTCAGCCTAAGACACACCGCTCCACTCACCAACGGCACCAACAACGCCAACCGCCACAATTCTCCAAAGCCACCAACAACGCCTAACGCCATAAAAAATACCCAACACCACCAGATCTTGTGAGATTTGGTTCGAGATCACGAACAACGACGCAACCTCTTCTCCAGCATCTCCATGAGCTGCGCTTGAGCGCCGTTCTCCTTCTGCACAAGAGACACCACACAAACCTTCCAGATCGAGATCCATATCGAAATCCTCGACGCCGCTGCATAAGGTACTCCTCCACGCCAGCAACATCACCATCTTTGGGCTCCTTAACGACACCAATCTCCGATGCCCCAATGCCGCTCACCTTGGTGGGCAAGTCTCCCGCTTCTTTTCCGATGTCGGCATCTCTAGCCCCTTCATCGCTACTCATGACCAACAACCCACTGTCCAGGCCTAACACGCAGCGAGAATACCCAGCCCCTACCGTTCCTAAGTCGATGGTGTTTTTTATTTTTTATTTTCTGTTCAGATTATTTTTTCCCTTTATTTTTTATTTCCAATATGTATTGAAAACTGATTTCTTTTTGTTTTAGATCTAGATTTAGATCTCTTTGAAATGTACCAAAGTGATCTGTTTGGAATGTACCGATTTGTTTTTATCGTGAAATAAAGTTATCAATAAATAGATTTGTGTGTTATTTTTGCAGGAAAAACTTCGTTTGGCGCGTACCAATGGGTGGATTTCGACACAATATCTTCGATCGGTCCCCTAAATAAGTTCGGACATTAACCTTTGACATAAACAAATAACCTGTAAGTCTAGAAAAATA
Organism: Nemophila menziesii; assembly: GCA_029959085.1. Classification (NCBI taxonomy): domain Eukaryota; kingdom Viridiplantae; phylum Streptophyta; class Magnoliopsida; order Boraginales; family Hydrophyllaceae; genus Nemophila; species Nemophila menziesii. Next base: position 24,591,978 of record JARWIR010000001.1, on the reverse strand, counting down.
CTATTAGGGATCCTTCACACAATTGCAAAAAGTTTTAGAAATCGTAAAAGCTAACCTTATAACATTTGGTACGTACCAAACTGGAAAATTCGGTAAGTCCCAAACAACAAATATTGGTCTATACCAAAACGTAAAAATATTGGTTTATCCATTAACATTTTCTTTCAATATCTAATAGGAGAAAACAACTTGAATGTGATAATATCCCACAATTTATCCTTAAATTAGTATATAACAGGATTATGACTTTGGAAAAGTTGAAAAAGCGATTCTCTGATTATCAAGATTTTAAAAGAAGGCAATAGTTTATGAAATAATTGAAAATTTCAAGGGGTTTTAAAATTTGTAAAATAATTGCAAATATTAAAGGATAATTGATATATTTAAATATATATAACTAAGTAAATTCTATTTTTAAGTTATTACTTATGGCCGAAAAACTTTTTTAGACTAAACGTTTTAGAGTATTTATTTTTAGGCTAAATGTATTAGACATGCCTATTTTTAGGTCATTTCACTAATTATGTGAGATATTTCATAGATTTTAAGAAAAATTTAAACATTTCAATCACCAATATCATTATTTTACCACATCACAAATTGGAAATTCTATTTAAAGTGTCTAAATTACCCTTTAAATCTATGAAATATCTCACGAAACTAATAAAACGATTTAAAAATGGGCATTTTAATACATTTAACCTAAAAATGAGCATTCTAAAATATTTGGCTTAAAAATATTTTTAAACTATAGATAATAGCCTAAAAATGAAATTTACTCTATATAACCACATGTCATAATCTTGTTTTAACAATTTTGATCACGAAAGATCTCGGTCATTTATAATCTTTAACATTCTTATCACTTTTTAACTATAAGTCCTTATCATCAAATTTCCCCGTCCAAAAAAAAAATCATATTTTTCCGCCAAACAAAAAAAATATGGTGCTTAAATAATCAAAATTAAGAAGAGATTCTGTTCACAAGTCGGAATTAAAAAAATTATTCAAAACCCTTGTAGTTTCTACACTGTTTGTCTCAATTTTTTATACATCATAGAGTTATTTTGGATTCGAAGTTATTGACTCAATCCGAACCGCTTAAAAGGACATTTAAGGTTCTGACCAGTTGGGCTAAACCTAACTGGTTTCGTCTCAATTTTTAATTAAACTATTTATTTTTAAGTAAATATTATTATTATAAGAGTAATAATGTATAACACCCAAATTAATATCACCCAATATACAACCCATGATATGGTATGATTTGATTAAAAGTAAATCGTCAATCAAATCAATAAATAAATAAATTGATGATTTACTCTTACTCAAATTACGCCACGTTATGGGTGGTATATTGGATGGTATAAATTTGGGCAGTATATATCATTACTTATTATAACGTGTCACTACCATCATCATCATCATCATCAGTTACAAAGCACCCTAGGTGCGAGGGCACTGCTGGGGAATCTTTAAATGATGGCGTCGATAGGATCAGTGACTTGCTAGAATCGATTATTTGCCATATTCTATCCCTTCTTCGGACGGAGGATGCTGTCACCACCGCTGTGTTGTCGACAAATTGGAAAAATATATGGAAAAACAACCATAATCTCAGTTTCGATGATATAACCCTAAACTTTTTCATTTGCCCAACATATGAGTACATGATGTCAGTCATAAATTCATTTGCAGTCTTTGTTAACAAAGTTTTGAAATCTCTCAACAAACAATGCATTAGGAAGTTCTCTCTTTGTATCAATGCGTATTGTCATGATGTAAGGCCTTGGATAGCAGCTACTGTTTCTAGGAATGTTAAATTGGTTTAGTTTGTGGATCATGTTACCATTTATAATGTGATAATCTATCATTTGCCTTGTATTTTATTCACGTGTAAGACACTAGAGGTTCTTTATTTAAATGGTCGTGTATATCTTAATTTACCAAATTCAGTTGTTCAAGATATTATGATTGTGCAATTTCTATTACAATTGCTCCACCACCGTGCACAAAGATGGATTTTGAGAACATGTTATATATAATATTCTCAAGAATATGGGAAGAATTATAAAAATTTACTGAAATATAAGAATACACATTTATACTGATCCTCGTACACATTCGAATGATTAAAAATATGGTAAAGGTGTAGTGACTAAGTCACAATACTAGTTATCAATGCTCCTAATTAAATTTATATCTCGGAAGAGATATTTAATAAAATTAGACTATTGTACAATTAAAGAGCAATAGATATATTTGGTTCCATATGTAGCATAAAGGAGCAACAACATGAGCAAGTTGTTAATTATGAAACTTTTGACATCTTATAAATATCAAGTAGTGTATATAACTGAGAATCAAAATAATCCTACTGAGTATCAGGTACCTGATTATATATGAGATCTCTCAGTCAGTTATTTTACTACTTTAAATTATTGGAATCTAACTAAAAAAATTGATCATGATCGAATATATATATATATATATACACACGCACAATAACTATTGATATATGAATGATATCGATGATTTTTTAATTAAAATGTCTAAATAAAATGACTGGCCATCAGTAAAAAGACATAAATAAAGCAAATAATTTTTTTAAATTTTACTTGTACGACGTGAAATTTTTCATAATTGTGAAACAAATGTGCTACAAGGGGGGTGTCACTATACAAGATAGTATGTTGTAACACACATAATTTATTTATTGAAGAGATATAGTCTCCGGTGGTGGATGTACTTTTATTTGCTAATATTTTTATGAAAGACTTCATATAAGTCTTACGCCGAACACTTTAAGTCATTATATGTGAATAAAGCGTCGATCAAATCTATGTTGTATTATTTATTACTCCTATTAAATGTCTCAAGTTATACACCACCGTGTTATACTTACATCAGGGTAGATATTTACGCAATGCACTCTTTTTTCCTTAGCATTGGTTTTTTCCCATTGGATTATTCTTGCAAGGTTTTTAACGAGACAATTTATATAAACGTATTGAAGAATACTATACCCTTTTTCCTTTACTAAGATCTTGTCCCATTGGGCTTTTCTTAGAAAGATTTTAATGAGGTTTATTCTCAAAATTAAATATTTGAGGGGAATGCAATCTTTCAACAAGTAAAAAGAATCCAACAATATGCTACTTGTATTGCACAAGACACAGGAGGCTACATCAAAGGTGATCAGACCAAACATATCTCTCCAAACTTATTCTTTAGATATAGTCTCTTGAAAAAATGTGAAATAGATGTTCATCAAATTGTCTCAAGTAACAGTGTGGACGATTTATTTATAAAGACATTACCTACATCTACATTCGAGAATTAAATACACAATATTGACATGCATCGACTTCAAGATCTTTCTTGAGAGTCTGACAAGAGGGGGAGACAAATATGTCCTACACTCTTTTCCTTCGTCAAGGTTTTGTCCTAATAGGTTTTCCTGATAAAGGTTTTTAATGAAGTAGTTTAGGAAGCGTATAATGAAATGTACTTTTTTTCTTTCACTAGATTTTTTTCCTACTAAATTTTTTCTAAAAAGATTTTAACAAGGCATATTCTTAGGTAGTGACTGGTATGCTGTAATGGATTTAGGCAGGAATGTAATGAGTTCAGGAGTGTAATGAGGTTGGGAATGTAATGAGCTTCGCAATCATTATACAGTGCTTGGTATGCTATATGAATGAGGATGTAATAGCCTGGATGATTTCAACCTTGTGCTAATTACTTTTTTTTGGACAAGCCCTTGTGCTTATAAATAGTTTAATTAAATAAGATTGTAAATAAATTATTTAAGATATAAGGTAATCATTTTATTATTATTATAAAATATAAATAATTTTAATAAAATAGAATATAAAAAATAAATTATTTTAATACTTTTTGATGATTTGTATATATAGTTCGATAAACCTTAGATTTATACATTTTGATTTTAACTTTTATTGAGAATATATGATAGTAGTACGATGGTTGTAATTTAGATTTCAGGTAGTTAGTTATTGATTAGATAACTTGTTTAATTGTTATAGAGAAGTAAAATTTTAATAATTAAACTAAAATTGTAATTTCATGTTAATATTTTTATGAATATCCTATGTCGCGAACAGCGATACGATTGATGGGTACGTGAAAAATAATAAAATTGTTATAATTTTCTATATATTATGGTCAAATATATCACCGATATAAAGATTTTTTGTGATTATATACAATTTATGTATGTACGTAGTTTTTAAGTATAATATAAAAAAAGTCGAGTTTCTAAAAATAATAATACGAATTTTGACATATATATGAAAAAAGATATGATAAGAAATGTGTAATATATTAAGTTTAATTAATAAAAAAAACTAGTTTATTAAAAAGATATACATTACAATTACAATTGTAATGGGTCATAAATGGGTAATAGCTATATAATGAAAAATCCTATTTTCATTGTAATGTGATTACGGAAGGAATGATATTACGGAATTGATTGCGACGTACCAATCATAATAATCAATCAGTAATGTAATTACAATCTCATTACAACTTACCAATCACACCTTTAGAGATTGAATATCCACGAGAAATGTTATAAAACCATGGAAAATTCTTCCATCCAATATTGGATGATCCTATCCCAATTATATTTAATTACATACCTCATGTTTTAAACTTACAAAAGTAACTAACTTATTAATCTAATGACATGTGTTTTGTTATAATAATCAATGACTACTATATAAATATTGGACCATCCAATATTAGATGGAAGTCTTACCCTAAAACCATATATGAATATTCATTCCACCCATGACTTTATAATTAAGCCCATAAGCACTAGGTTTAGGGTTACCTATTACTACAAATAAGAATATCTATTAAAGTAAATAGCACTTTTGCCCCCTGCGTATATACCCGATTGACAGGTTGCCCCCTAAGTTTGAAAATGCGACTCGTTACCCTTTAACTTTTACTTTTGTGCTCCGTTACCCCCTGGTCATATTTTCCGTCCATTTTTTCCGTTAACTCTGACGTGGCATTTCCATGTCACCTTTTTTTAATCCTAATTAATTATTTAATTAAGTTAACCTAAGGGTAAAATAGAAATTTAATAATACTTTAAATATTATTAATAAAAATAATTTTAAAAAAAACCCCACCCCACCCCCCCACCGAGACACCCCTACCCCCCTCCCCCTCTCTTCCCCTTCTTCTTCTTCCCCGTTCTTCTTCTTCTTCCCCGATGACCTGGTTCTTCTAAAAAAAAAACTTTGAAGATGCTCCACCATAAATCCATACATCTCCATATCCAATCTCTATCTATCTTCTCTTCTATTAAAACCCTTTTCTACTCTCTTACTAGATGGGGTTTGCAAAATGAGATAAAGATCTCACCTTACATTCAAACTCTCGTACTTTCTTGAAACCTCTGCTAAACTTTTTACAAGATATTAACTCACCTTATCTTGTAAGTGCTTCTGAAAACTTCTTGGTTATGAAAAAGCTTGGATTTTTAAGCAAGATTAGATCAAAAGAAGCAAACCCCACTAGTCGAAAGCTGTTTTTCGTAGATTCCGAGGTTACATTTCCATTTCCGGCAAGACCAACACCATTACCACCAGCAAATGCACCTAGTGGTTCATCTGAGCCAGCTTTTGCTGCCACGGCACCACCTCTTCCACCTTTAGTTGGTGATGTTTCGCCTTCACCATTTACTCTTTCATTCCCTCCTAAGTTCCCTCCGGTGGTGGTTAGCCCTGAAAGTCCACATTACGGTCCACATTTGCCTCCTTGTGATCCATCTTATGGCGGTGGTATTGGTGTCGGTGGTGGTGTCGGTGGAGGTGGTGGTGGAGGTGTAGCGCCTGCACCAGAGGGTGTAATACCAGAGGGTGTAATACACAGTGGATCATGGTGTGTTGGAAAGCCTAGTGTAATACACAGTGGATCATGGTGTAATACACAGTGGATCACAGATTAATTCAAGGATTCTTGCCATTTTTACAGAAAAGGTTTGCTTCGATGAATATTCAAGCTTCAATTCCATTGCCAAATATTGTAGATTTTACACAGGGCTACTCTACAACTCACTTTCAGGTACTAGTTGTACATATTAATTTCTTGAAAAGGTTAATTGCTTTATTAATCCTCGTGCTACCATAGATTTCCAATCTATAACATTACCTTATATGTTTGATACTTTCTGGAAAAAAAGTTATAATGGATTTTTCTCTCGTTAGATTTTTATTTTTTATTTTTTAAGAAGAACCAGGTGTCACCGGGGAAGAAAAAGAAGAACGGGGAAGAAGAAGAAGGGGAAGAGAGGGGGGAGAGGGGTAGGGGTGTCTCGGGGGGGGGGGGGGTTTAATTATTTTTATTAATAATATTAAAAGTATTATTAAATTTCTATTTTACCCTTAGGTTAACTTAATTAAATAATTAATTAGGATTAGGATTAAAAAAAAAAGTTGACATGGAAATGCCACGTCCGAGTTATCGGCAAAAATGGATGGAAAATATGACCGGGGGGTACGGGGCACAAAAGTAAAAGTTAAGGGGTAACGAGTCGCATTTTAAAACTTAGGGGGCAACCTGTCAATCGGGTATAAACGCAGAGGGTAAAAGTGCTATTTACTCTATCTATTATTACATAATTCACACTTTCTGATAATCAATGTCTTCCTCAGTTACGAAGCACCCTAGGCATGGGCGCACCACCACCCACCCTTCAAATGATGGCGTTGATAGGATCAGTCAATTGCCGGAATCGATTCTTATTCATATTCTCTCCTTTCTTCCAACGGAGGATGCTGTCATCACCAGCGTGCTATCAACGAATTGGAAATTTATATGGAAAGAAATACATAATCTCAGTTTCAGTTTTAAGAGAAAAAACTCCTGGAGCTTGTCAGAAGAAGAAGAGAGCGAAGACCAAGAATACGAAGTACCGTCAAAATCATTTGCGTGTTTTGTAAACAAAATTTTGAAAACGCTCAAGAAACAATCCATTTAAAAGCTCTCTCTTCATATTGATGAATATTGTGAGTTAGTTGATTTAGAGCATTGGATAGCAGCTGCAATTTCTTGGAAGGTTAAAGTGGTTGAGTTAGTGTTGGAGGATGGTGACTTAGACGTTGAGCTGCCTTGTAGTATTTTCACATGCAAGACACTAGAGGTTCTTTATCTAGAAGGTTCCAGCATAAATCTCAATTTACCAATCTCCGTTTCTCTTCCAAATCTTAAAACCCTTACTCTGCACAGGGTTACTTAAAAATCACAATATAATAAAGCTTTTACTGTTTCGGTTTCTGAGCTTATATCTGGTTGTTCATCGGTTGAGACTCTGACTGTGTCAAGAATTGCAATTGACTATGTAGAAACGTTTACTATATTATCTCCTACTTTGAGAAATCTCACCTTGGATTTTCGTGCCGAAATGTTCCCTGATTGGGACCACAAGCTTGAGATAAATGCTCCTCAACTTAGATATCTTCAACTATACGACTCATTGTCGGAAGACTTTTGTTTTGAGAACTTATGTTCGCTAGATGATGCACGGATCACTCTTTGTGGAGTAAGATGTTATGTTTTTGATGACGAAGAATATTGTCACGATTACTCCAACTCTGTTGTTAAACTTCTTCAAGGATTATACAATGTCAAGAATCTTTCTGTGAATGGTTATGATATAGAGGTAAATTGCTAATTGTTAATCAATTAATCTAATTTATTTTGTTAGCTAACATCATCATACTTGCTTAAATATGTTACAAGAGAACCAAAAATAGCCCCATGAGAACAATTTGTTCGATAGAGTACAACAATGGCTTACTTGTTAGAGAATTAATGCTCCTTGCTCTAGTCTTCACAATCCATTATGTTTGACTATAACCCAAAGAGATGTATCTAAAGGCTAGTAAGATAAGAAACTTGTTTATAGTCGTTATTATGAACAACTCTATTTAATTTAAAAGTTCAATGGAGTGTAACAAATAATTTGATGTGTATCTGTAAAGATTTCGATTTAATCTTAAGATAAGCTTTAATACTGCTCTCTTAGACTTTTTAATAAAGAATTTCCCCTTAGTTGAGAAATTTATATGTTTATAAAACATTGATTGATTGATTTTATTGTTTCCCTACTCCGAAGGGAATTGCCAATGCACGCGTTATCACAAACTTTCCAAGACTATCTCAATTGACTTTGGAAAACACATGCTCAAAATTTCTGCCAGATTTTTTAGAAGGGTCGCAGAAATTAGAATCTGTTACATTGTTAAAGGTTAGTGAAAACCCAGAGAAAGATAATTGAGAGGTGTTGTGGTGTGTCTTTCTTGATTGAATTTTTTTTTTTTTTGTTATGCAGAATAAAAGTTATGATGATGATAACACGCACTGGACCTGCTGGAGTAAACCTGAGAAAGTACCTATTTGCTTGTTGTCATGCCTTAAAACAATGAGAATTGTAGGACTTGAAGGTAAAGATGATGAATTTGCAATGGTAGCTTATATATTTAAGTATGCTAAAGTCTTGAAAACAATGACAATTCAACCCCACTACTCTTTGAACTTCAAGGCTAGATACATTTGCTTCAAAAGGTATCTAAGTTTCCTCGAGGATCTCAAGAATGTGAATTAGATTTTCTTGATGATTTCCAAAGTTAGTATGTTTGCATAATTTCACACTCAAAGTCTTATGATTGCAATAGGTTATGATCATTTATCTATTATTGTCACTATTGAGATCATAGTAGTAAAGTCATGCCATGAAAAGAAACCTGAAATTTTGTGATTCATCATGATGTATTGTATTATGAGTTCACTTAAGTCGCTTTCATTTTATAATGTATTAACTTCCTTTTTTAGAAAGAATTTATGATGGTAATTTTCTTATGATCGCCTTGAAGCTGTTCAATTTATATATCTTGCCTGAGACTAGATGGTATATCAGATTGTTGATAAGTTACCTTGTCTATGTTTGACATATAAATTGTTCTAACTAGGTGCCTTGGAGGTCTTGTTTTTGTACTTGATTTTTCTTTTAATCTTTAAAAAACTCTTTCATTGAACTAAAAATTGAGCAAGTTTCATCCAATTACAACAATTGTGTTCACAACCCAAAAGCCAGTAAAATTTACTAACACTCCGAGAATTTTCACTTGTAACAATACGCTGGTGGCAAACTTGTGGTATGGAAGGAGGGAGTGATCCCAGCATTGTAGAAGAATTCGGGATTTCCGTACCATAGACAAGCCTTTATTACTCTTTTCATGGTTTTGACTCTCAATGGTTTTTGTTATATTTTCGGTCAAATATTTATGGTAAAGTCAATTGTTATGATGTGGAGGCTTATGTGGACACTTAAATAAAAGCTGATGGAGGAAGCACACGTGGCAGCATCCTCTCCCTTGATCTTTTATTCAGATGGACGACTTGGATTGAGACTTATTCATTGTCTCATATAAATAGAGTCCTTACGCAACTTGACCTACTCTCTCTTCTCTTCACTTCGGTTCTTCGACTCCTCATTACTCTCTCTTCTCTCAGCAAATAAACCTAGGGTTTTGTCTTGTAACATTGTTGAATCTATACTATAAAGATCAACAATTAGAATAGTGTAAATCAAGCATCTGGCTTGATTGATTGAGTAGTATTTCTCGATTGGTAGATTAGGGTTTCTGATTGAAACCTTGATTTGATTCTATTCTTGTATTTGTGCTGTAAGATTAATACTGAGGCTGTAACCGTGTTCAATAGTGTGTGAAGTATCTTCTGAAGAAGGGCTTCAACGTGGATGTAGGCATTTTTGTGCTGAACCACGATAAATCTTGTGTTCTTTCTTTTTCGCTGCTATTTTCTTTTGATCTTGTTTTCTGGGTTTGGAAACTTATTTTGCCTCAAACGAAAACTATTTTCAAGTGATTTTATACAACAGTGGTATCAGAGCTTAATCGATTCTTTGTGAAAATCGTTTTTGAAAAGATTTGTCGGTTTAATAGATCGGTGAATCATTTGGTTGGCTTTAAAAATTTTCTTAAATCTCTTCAACAATAAAAGTTGGTGTTCTTTTATTGCTCTTTCACTGATCTTACATTTCCTTAGGGTTTCAATCAAAAACCGAATCCTAGAGTTATATTTTCTAGGGTTTGTGATTTAATTTCTAACCCTAATAGTTCATTGCCTTGTGTTGTGTATCTTTTATGATATATATAGGTATTAAGAAATGGCAACTACAAGGCTAGAAGTTTCTGTGTTCGATGGTAAGGGAGATTTTGGAGTATGGAAAAAGAAAATGCGGGTCTTATTATCACACAACAAGGTGTTAGCAGCTCTTGAAGCTAACATGGACCTTTGGTCTGAAGATGCTCGAAAGCGATTAAATGAAATTAAGGAGGAAGCTTATAATCTTCTGTTCTTGAACCTTTCTGACAATGTTATACGAAAGGTAGATGGTGCTGAGACTGCTCTTGAACTATGGGGTAAACTCGAATCTTTATATTCTGTTCAATCTGCTCCTAATCTTGCTTTTCTGAAAGGAAATATATTCTCTTATAAAATGGATTCTGTTAAAACAATTGATGAAAATGTAGATGAATTCCTGAAACTTAATCTTGTATTAAAAGGTTCTGAAATGGCCCTAGATGAGACTAGTAAAAGCATGATCCTATTAAATTCTATACCTGATTCATATCAAGTAGTTAAAGATGCTTTTCAATACTCTTCTGTGATGCCTACATTTGATCAAATTGTTGCCTCTTTGAAAACTAGGGAGCTTGAATTGAAAAACTTAAAACGAGTAGGTAATAACTTGTTTGTGAAATATAAAGTTGACCCTCCTGAGCAAAATAAACCTAATAAGTTCAAGAAAAAGAACAAAGGTAATAAGAATAAATCTGAAACTAGAAAGTGTTATCATTGTGGTAAGCCTGGTCATATTAAAAAGAATTGTTATGCTCTTAAGAATAAGAACAATGCTACCCTTGAGACTAATCTTGCCTGTATGCCCCCTAAGCATGATGATACTTGTGAAGTGTTAAATGTATCTGATATTACTTGTAAGACTAGTTGGATATTAGACTCTGGATGTACTTTTCATATGAGCCCTAATAAAGAATGGTTCTATAACTTGAATCTTGACACTTATGAAACTGTTTATATGGGTAACAACAATACTTGCCAAGTGGCTGGTATAGGTAATATTGATCTTAGGCTTAATAATGGTAATGTGGTAACCCTCACTAAGGTGAGATGGATACCTGACCTGAAAAGGAACTTAATATCCTTAGGAATGTTAGATGATCTTGGTTGTGTATATAATGTATGCAATGGTGTGTTAAATGTCCATAAGAATAATAAAATTGTCCTGTGTGGAAAGAAAGTTTCTGGTTTATATGTTCTTGATGGTATATGTGTATTATCTGATTCTAACAATGTTGAAACAAGTGTTGAAAAAGCAGATACACTTAAATGGCACCTCAGGTTAGGACACATGAGTCAATTAGGACTAAATGTGTTAAGTAAAGAAGGCATGTTTGGTAAGGACTCTATTACTTCTTTAAAATTCTGTGAACCTTGTGTTTTAGCTAAACAACATAGAATGAAATTTAAAACTGGTGTGCACTTGTCTACTTGTATTCTTGAATATATACATGCTGACTTGTGGGGCCCTGAGAAGCATGAAACACATGGTGGGAAAAGATATTTTCTGTCCTTAGTTGATGATTACTCTAGGAGAGTCTGGACCTTTCTTTTAAAGAACAAAAGTGATACTTTTAGTGTGATAAAAGATTGGATTGTCTTAAATGAAAATCAAACTGGAAAAACCATTAAAACCCTTAGAACTGACAATGGTTTAGAATTTTGTAATGATGAAATAGATAATTTGTGTAAATTGCGAGGTATTATGAGGCATAGAACTGTTAGAAAAACCCCACAACAAAATGGGGTAGCTGAGCGCATAAATAGAACATTACTTGAAAAAATTAGGTGTTTATTGTTTACTTCTGGCTTGTCTAAATCTTTTTGGGGTGAGGCATTGTATACTGCAACCTATTTGATAAATAGAAGTCCCAATAGATCTTTAGATATGAAATGCCCTATGGAGTTATGGAACAATAAGAAACCTGACCTTTCTGAACTTAGAATTTTTGGCTGTGCTGCTTATGCTCATAATAGAGAGGGTAAATTAGACCCTAGATCCATAAAATGTGTATTTCTTGGTTATCAATCTATGCATGGTACTAAAGGTTACAGATTATGGGATAAAAATGCAAATGGTATTAAAATATTGATAAGTAGAGATGTTATATTCGATGAAACTAACTTTCCTTGCAAGAAAAGTGTTATGATTTCAGGTACTGATCAAAGTGAACCTGAAACAACCTCAGCTGGTACTGAGATTGAGGTGGAGCCACTTCAAACTGGAAATGATGAGTCTTCATCTGATCCAGTCACTGAAGAAGAAGCAACTGAGGATACTCAACCATCTGAGCAGCCAGGTAACTCTGAGCCACACTCAGATGTTGAGACACCTCAGGAGTCCCTTCAAGAAAGTCTAGCCAATTATCAATTAACAAGAGATAGAGAGAAGAGGGATCCAAAACCCTCTACAAGGTACTCTTATGCAGAATTGGTTTACACTGCATTAATTGCAGCTACTGAGAGTATAAATAAACTGAAAACTAATCTGAGTTCTGAGTTTGATATGAAGGATTTGGGAAAAGCTAAGAAAATCTTGGGTATGATTATTGAAAGAAATAGAAAGGAGTGCAGCCTGAGGTTGCATCAAAGACCTTATTTGGAAAAATTGGTTGAGAAGTATGGTAACTTGAACTGTAAAAGGGTTGAAATGCCCTTGGCAGGACATTTTATCCTAAGTAAAAGTCAATGTCCCAAAGATGTTTCTGAGAAAGTCAAGATGAGCTATGTGCCTTACTCAAATGTGATTGGTTCTATAATGTATGTTATGATCAGTACAAGGCCTGATCTATCCTATTCTATATCCTTACTCAGTAGGTTCATGTCAAATCCAGGTCCTGAACACTGGACTGCTCTGAAATGGGTGGTTTCATATATTAGTAGTACTTTGAATGTGGGATTGAGTTATGGTCAGTCTAATGTTCCATTTGACCTATGTGGTTTTGTGGATGCTGATTTTGCTGGTGATAGGGATAGTAGAAAATCTACTACCTCATATTGTTTCTTACTTGGGAAAAATTGTATAACTTGGAAGTCTCAGTTACAACCTTTAGTGGCTCTATCTACAACTGAGTCTGAATATGTGGCTATTTGTGACTGTTTCAAGGAGGCTATTTGGTTACAAGGGTTAACTAATGAGTTACAGTTGACCAAGTCAACTGCTACAATTTTTAGTGACAGTCAAAGTGCTATACATTTGAGTAAGAATCCTGTGTACCATGAAAGGACTAAACATGTTGATGTGAAGTTTCATTTTATCAGAACTTGGTTAATATCTGAGAGAATTAAACTTGTGAGAATTGGTACTGAGGACAATCCAGCTAATATGGGAACAAAAGTAGTAATTGTTAGCAAATTTAAGCATTGCTTAAGTTTGTTGAACATTGAATGAGCTTTATATTCCTTAATTATGTTAAGTTATTTACTAACTCGTGGTTTTAGTAAATTATTGCAGGTTTTGAAGCAACCAGAAGATGCTTTGCACACTGAACACTTGGAAGACAGCTGATGATGAAGATTTTGCAGAGAATTGGCTTTAAGGTGGAGATTCTTATATTTTCGGTCAAATATTTATGGTAAAGTCAATTGTTATGATGTGGAGGCTTATGTGGACACTTAAATAAAAGCTGATGGAGGAAGCACACGTGGCAGCATCCTCTCCCTTGATCTTTTATTCAGATGGACGACTTGGATTGAGACTTATTCATTGTCTCATATAAATAGAGTCCTTACGCAACTTGACCTACTCTCTCTTCTCTTCACTTCGGTTCTTCGACTCCTCATTACTCTCTCTTCTCTCAGCAAATAAACCTAGGGTTTTGTCTTGTAACATTGTTGAATCTATACTATAAAGATCAACAATTAGAATAGTGTAAATCAAGCATCTGGCTTGATTGATTGAGTAGTATTTCTCGATTGGTAGATTAGGGTTTCTGATTGAAGCCTTGATTTGATTCTATTCTTGTATTTGTGCTGTAAGATTGATACTGAGGCTGTAACCGTGTTCAATAGTGTGTGAAGTATCTTCTGAAGAAGGGCTTCAACGTGGATGTAGGCATTTTTGTGCTGAACCACGATAAATCTTGTGTTCTTTCTTTTTCGCTGCTATTTTCTTTTGATCTTGTTTTCTGGGTTTGGAAACTTCTTTTGCCTCAAACGAAAACTATTTTCAAGTGATTTTATACAACAGTTTTTTTTTTTCCTAATACATTTTTTTTGGGAGTGACTCATATATTTCGGGTTTAGTCTAGGATTACTGTGGGTAGAGATATAATTAACACGGATGCATAAAGCAAATAGGAAATGGGAGAGACATAGTTATTTCACGGACAAATGATCACTTCCTAACTTTAACCTAAAGAATTGTCAAATTGAATGAGTGTTCCATCTTTTCAATCAAAATGGATTGGATTGGTGTGAAACAACTATTAAGAAAATGTTCTATGACCAGCGACAAATTTTATTCTTACAAGTCCGCAATTGATCACCTAATTTGCTGGACACACATTACTATTACTATATTTGAGAAACTAGGTATAGTCCGTGTTTTAAGGCACTAAAAAATATTCTTTATTCTAAACAAAATTAAGAATTTATAGTTCATGATTCAAAGTTCATAATTTCACAAAATTTATAATTAATGGCTCAATATTCATGGTTTAAAATTCAAAATTTATGGGTTACTATTTAAGTTTTAAAATTAACTCCTCAGCTAACAACTCTTATTCTGGCATCTCTGGATTCTTCCCATGAGGGAATGCGAACGACCCTATGAAAGGAAGAATGTCCGAATATATTTCAATAAAATAGGTCCGCACTAGCACCTCCAACTCTACCTTATCTTCAACCCATATACCATTCGAATCGCGTAGACGTACAATCCGAGCCTGTTTCCGTTTCTTTATAGTAGCCAGGTGGTAGTATCTCGTGTTTCTATCCCCCGAATGAACCCATTTTTCTTTCGATCTTTGGAACCAAAAATATTCTTCCTCCTTGAGTACGCTAAGATATTCTTCCCGAAGTCTCTTACCTAGATCAAGCAAGGAAGAATTATACGAATTTTGTAAAGCTAGTTGAATCCCCTTGAGTCTGGCCAAAAGTATCTTCTTTTTCTTATTTAAATCCCCAAATACGGTATCTTTCCAATCGGTGATGTGACCTCTAATCTCATTTAAGCTTTCCCCTAGATCTCCATTCTTGACTTCCCACTTTCTCTCCACAAACCCTTTAAAAACCTTATGTATACACCACGCGGACTCGAAACGGAACCTTTTTGGTGTACCGGGATAATCTCTCAGAACTAACTGAATCAAAATCGGCGTTTGATCTGAGTGTCTTCTATCAAGATGCGAAACCTTCACGAACGGAAACAAGGACAAAAATTCTGTATTCCCATACGCTCAATCAAGTCTACGAAAAATCCGTTGCCCCGTGTTCCACGAATCACACCACGTGAACCTAAGACCTTCGAACCCTAAATCTGTCAAGTCGCAATCCTGTCTCCATTCTTCAAACTTAATCATTCGGCGAGTAACACCCGGTTCTCCTCCTTTTTTATCGATTTCTTCTCCAACCTGGTCGAAGTCTCCAGCAATAATCCAGGGGCACCGAACATTACTAAACGCATGTTTAACTGCATCGCACAAGGGCTCCCTATCACGCGACTTAGGCCGTGCATAGACAACAGAGAATATCCTGGAATCGCAGTTTTCCCTTGACACTTCAATATTTATGACTTGATTACCTACCGATAATACCTTAACTTCGATTTTTGACTCGTCCCATAATAATCATATTCCTTTTTTAAAATTGTTTGCTTCTACTCTAGCTGAGTTAGTCTTACCTAGCCTCTGAATGATTTCATCTGCCTTTGTACCACTTACCCTAGGTTCCACTATCACTGTTACCCATACACGGTGTAAACAGATCATTTCTCTTACCACTCTAATGAAATTTTCAGCTGCTGCTCTATGACAGTTCTCGACAAGAATGTTTGGCTTTTGAAGAGCATCTCTCCATCCGCCATTATTACTATCCTGTGTACACATAAAAAACGATTAAATATAAAGGACAAAGAGGTTTAGGCACTTCACTGCTATAACTCCTCGCTCTCATCCATTTGCGCATCGTGGTCCATATATTCCATGGGTGTTTCTAGTACCGGCGTCAAATCTTCTTCCCCAGGTTCCGGAGATAATGTAATGTCGCTAGAGATGAAAGCATTGCCGCGACCCGTTCCAAAACAGTCTCCCTACCTTGTTCGAAGACTGCAGGTAAATCCCAACTTTGACAGGCTGCTTCTTTGCTTCCTTCCCCACGAAATGTAATGATACAAACTGTATTATCCATTTGGTGCAATTTTTCAGAAATTGCAAAAATGGTCCCTGCAGCAGCTCGGCCAGTTTCAGAAGCTGGAGAGCTTCAAACCTCTCCCACTGCGACTGTACTTGGCTCGCTAGCGCCCCCCATGACAGCTACTGAACTCACTGCAACCTGCTGCCTCCCCTCATTCGCACTATTTTCATTCGCACCTACTACATCAAAGATCGTTCCAATGTCCACCTACTCTTCACCCGCCCCATCTAAGCCCATTTTCTTTTTCCCTTTATTTCTACTGCTCTTACTTCCTTCCCCTATGCTCAAACCTGATTCTGTGACACTAATCTTTTTAGCGCCCAACATCTCAGTCTCCACCCAGAAGACAATAGTTTATTTGACTCAAAATCCAGAGACAGAATAACTTTATGACCCCCTCCTGATCTCACCTTATTTTGCTTACCTGTACCTGCACGAACACCACCCTTTGGCTTCCCTCCACCATTATTAACAGTTTTCTCCTTATCCGTATATTTGACATTCCATCTCGGTGTAAATTCCTACCCATCCTCAACAAAAAGAGCTCCGTACCGTGACCTTAAATCTTTACTCGCCCCTCCACGCGAATTACCCGTAAAAGAGTTATTATTATTCTTTCTGTCATTTGTTCTCCCCCCTCTTTTGACGGCCATCCAATTCCCATAGGTGGCTTCCTTAACCCCGCTCGTGCTCGAAACTAACTCCGTACTCAGCGCATTGGTCTCAACGTTTTGGGAATTTGTTTAAGGTGCGTTCACCCCACATTTATCCTTCTTGTGCCCAAATTTACCACATTCATAACAAATCATGTGAAGAACTTCATATTCAACCAAACACACTTCCCATCCGATGTGAATCTTCGGAGTGAGGGGCTTTTTCAAGTCTATCTCTACTGCAAGCCTCGCGTAGTCACCTTTTTTTTTCGTGCTTTAGTTAGAGGGTCAATCCGTACAGTCTTACCAATTTGATCCCCCATTTTCCTTAGTATCCGAGCCGTGTAGTTATGCATTCCTACATTAGAAATTCTCACCCATGTTGTGGTAATAGTAACCGAATCAAGATGCGCCTTGAAATTAGGGGTCCACTCCCTAACAATCAAGTAATGATCATAAATCATCCAAGGTCCACCTTCTATCGCAAATTCACAATCCTCCTTAAATGCAAACTTAACAATAAAATATCCGTAACCCACATCTACCAATTCGATTAGGCCCATAGGATTCCAACTTTGTTGAAGTTTCGATGTAAGATAATTAAAACCCACTCTATAGCCCAATAACCTCACAAATATTGTACTATTCCATATCGTAATACTCTCAATTATTTCCTCTTTAGACCTTAATACTTGTGGAAATTCACATTTCTCTATTGGCATATCGTCCTTAATTGTTAAATTAGTGATATCAAAAAGAAAAACGCTCCCAAAGTAAAGCAAGAAAAGATAAAACTAGCCGTTGCAATGGCAACTCCCTTCGATCCAAAGCCGGCGGCTCCGCCGGATAAACTGGAGGATGCGACACCATCGGCGCCGCGTGTAGCAGGATCATCGGACCATATGGTCACAGAAGATTGCGAGGAGGCAGCAGCTCTTGCAAAGTTTTTGCCTCTGACTAATCACATCGGTAAGCCGCAAAAACTTGCGAGAGAGATTACAGAATCAACGGCGATTGAGGGGCAGAACTCCTCGGCGCAGCATATGGGTAACGCGGTCGTGAATAATCCACCAAGGAAGACGACCGGCTGGCATAGTGCTTTAACAGGTAAAAATCTTGTCATTCCGATTTTATAATAAAATAATAAGGGTTTATTTGTAAACAATATTTATTATTATAATATGTCTTCATCAGTTACAAAGCACCCTAGACATGAGCGCACCACCACCCATCCTTCAAATGATGGCGTTGACAGAATCAGTCAATTGCCGGAAGCCATTCTTATTAACATTCTCTCCCTTCTTCCAACGGAGGATGCTGTCATCACTAGCGCGCTATCAAAGAATTGGAAATTTATATGGAAAGAAATACATAATCTCAGTTTCAGTTTCAAGAGAAAAAACTTCTCGAGCCTGTCAAAAGAAGAAGAAAGCGAAGACATGTCAGAAGAAGACTACGAATACGAATACAATGACGTACCCTCAAAATTATTTTCGTCTTTTATAAACAAAATTTTGAAATCGCTCAAGAAACAATCCATTGAAAAGTTCTCTCTTCATATTGATGAATATTGTGATTTAGTTGATTTTGATCATTGGATAGCAGCTGCAATTTCTCGGAAAGTTAAAGTGGTTGAGTTAGTGTTGGAGAATGCTGACATAGACGTTGAGTTGCCTGGTAGTCTTTTCACATGTAAGACACTAGAGGTTCTTTATTTAGAAGGTCGCAGCATATATCTCGGTTTACCAATCTCGGTTTGTCTTCCAAATCTTAAAACCCTTACTCTGCACAAGGTTAATTACCAATTAGAACATCGTGAATCTTTTTCTGTTTCGGTTTCTGAGCTTATATCTGGTTGTTCATCGCTTGAGACTCTGACTGTGTCAAGAATTGCAATTGACGATGTAGAAACCTTTACTATATTATCTCCTACTTTGAGAAATCTCACCTTGGATTTTCATGCCAAAATGTTCCCTGATTGGGACCACAAGCTTGAGATAAATGCTCCTCAACTTAAATATCTTCAACTATACGACTCATTGTCGGAAGACTTTTGTTTTGAGAACTTATGTTCGCTAGATGATGCACGGATTACTCTTTGTGGAGTAAGATGTTATGTTTTTGATGACGAAAAATATTGTCACGATTACTCCAACTCTGTTGTTAAACTTCTTCAAGGATTATACAATGTCAAGAATCTTTCTGTGAATGGTTATGATATAGAGGTAAATTGCTAATTGTTAATCAATTAATCTAATTTATTTTGTTAGCTAACATCATCATACTTGCTTAAATATGTTACAAGAGAACCAAAAATAGCCCCATGAGAACAATTTGTTCTATAGAGTACAACAATGGCTTACTTGTTAGAAAATTAATGCTCCTTGCTCTAGTCTTCACAATCCATTATGTTGGACTATAACCCAAAGAGATGTATCTAAAAGGCTAGTAAGATAAAAAACTTGTTTATAGTCGTTATTATGAACAACTCTATTGAATTTAAAAGTTCAATGGAGTGTAACAAAGAATTTGATGTGTATCTGTAAAGATTTTTATTTAAGCTTAAGATAAGCTTTAATACTGCTCTCTTAGACTTTTTAATAAAGAATTTCCCCTTAGTTGAGAAATTTCTATGTTTATAAAACATTGATTAATTGATTTTATTGTTTCCCTACTGTGAAGGGAATTGCCAATGCAAGTGTTACCACAAGCTTTCCAAGACTATCTCAATTGACTTTGGAAAACACATGCTCAAAATTCCTGCCAGATTTTTTAGAAGGGTCGCATAAATTAGAATCTGTTACATTGTTAAAGGTTAGTGAAAACCCAGAGAAAGATAATTGAGAGGTGTTGTGGTGTGTCTTTCTTAATTGACAAATTTGTTTCTTTTGTTATGCAGAATAAAAATTATGATGATGATGATGATGATGATGATGATGATGATGATGATGATGATGATGATGATGATGATGATGATGATGATGATGATGATGATGAGGATGATGATGATGATGATAACACGCACTGGACCTGCTGGAGTGAACCTGAGAAAGTACCTATTTGCTTGTTGTCATGCCTTAAAACAATGAGAATTGTAGGACTTGAAGGTAAAGATGATGAATTAGCAATGGTATCTTATATTTTAAAGTATGCTAAAGTCTTAAAAACAATGACAATTCAACCCCACTACTCTTTGAACTTCAAGGCTAGAACACATCTGCTTCAAAAGGTATCTAAATTTCCTCGAGGATCTCAAGAATGTGAATTAGATTTTCTTGATGATTTACAAAGTTAGTATGTTTGCATAATCTCACACTCAAATTCAATAGGTTATGATCATCTCTATCTATTATTGTCACTATTGAGATCATAGTAGTAAAGGTATGCCATGACATGAAACCTGAAACTTTGTGATTCATCATGATGTATTGTATTATGAGTTCACTTAAGACGCTTTTTTTTTATAATGTATTAACTTCCTTTTTTAGAAAGAATTTATGATGGTAATTTTCTTATGATCGCCTTGAAGCTGTTCAATTTATATATCTTGCCTGAGACTAGATGGTATATCAGATTGTTGATAAGTTACCTTGTGTATGTTTGACTTATAAATTGTTATAACTAGGTGCCTTGGAGGTCTTGTTTTTGTACTTAATTTTTCTTTTAATCTTTAAAAAACTCTTTCACTGAACTAAAATTGAGCAAGTTTCATCCAATTACAACAATTGTGTTCACAACCCAAAAGCCAGTAAAATTTACTAACACTCCGAGAATTTTCACTTGTAACAATACACTGGTGGCAAACTTGTGGTAGGGAAGGAGGGAGTGATCCCAGCATTGTAGAAGAATTCAATGGTTCCTAATAGTCTACAACTAAGTAGAATGAAGGTCTTGGGTTCTGGGATTTCCGTACCATGGACAAGCTATTATGCTTATGCTCATAATAGAGAGGGTAAATTAGACCCTAGATCCATAAAATGTGTATTTCTTGGTTATCAATCTATGCATGGTACTAAAGGTTACAGATTATGGGATAAAAATGCAAATGGTAGATGTTATATTCGATGAAACTAACTTTCCTTGCAAGAAAAGTGTTATGATTTCAGGTACTGATCAAAGTGAACCTGAAACAACCTCAGCTGGTACTGAGATTGAGGTGGAGCCACTTCAAACTGGAAATGATGAGTCTTCATCTGATCCAGTCACTGAAGAAGAAGCAACTGAGGATACTCAACCATCTGAGCAGCCAGGTAATTCTGAGCCACACTCAGATGTTGAGACACCTCAGGAGTCCCTTCAAGAAAGTCTAGCCAATTATCAATTAACAAGAGATAGAGAGAAGAGGGATCCAAAACCCTCTACAAGGTACTCTTATGCAGAATTGGTTTACACTGCATTAATTGCAGCTACTGAGAGTATAAATAAACTGAAAACTAATCTGAGTTCTGAGTTTGATATGAAGGATTTGGGAAAAGCTAAGAAAATCTTGGGTATGATTATTGAAAGAAATAGAAAGGAGTGCAGCCTGAGGTTGCATCAAAGACCTTATTTGGAAAAATTGGTTGAGAAGTATGGTAACTTGAACTGTAAAAGGGTTGAAATGCCCTTGGCAGGACATTTTATCCTAAGTAAAAGTCAATGTCCCAAAGATGTTTCTGAGAAAGTCAAGATGAGCTATGTGCCTTACTCAAATGTGATTGGTTCTATAATGTATGCTATGATCAGTACAAGGCCTGATCTATCCTATTCTATATCCTTACTCAGTAGGTTCATGTCAAATCCAGGTCCTGAACACTGGACTGCTCTGAAATGGGTGGTTTCATATATTAGTAGTACTTTGAATGTGGGATTGAGTTATGGTCAGTCTAATGTTCCATTTGACCTATGTGGTTTTGTGGATGCTGATTTTGCTGGTGATAGGGATAGTAGAAAATCTACTACCTCATATTGTTTCTTACTTGGGAAAAATTGTATAACTTGGAAGTCTCAGTTACAACCTTTAGTGGCTCTATCTACAACTGAGTCTGAATATGTGGCTATTTGTGACTGTTTCAAGGAGGCTATTTGGTTACAAGGGTTAACTAATGAGTTACAGTTGACCAAGTCAACTGCTACAATTTTTAGTGACAGTCAAAGTGCTATACATTTGAGTAAGAATCCTGTGTACCATGAAAGGACTAAACATGTTGATGTGAAGTTTCATTTTATCAGAACTTGGTTAATATCTGAGAGAATTAAACTTGTGAAAATTGGTACTGAGGACAATCCAGCTGATATGGGAACAACAGTAGTAATTGTTAGCAAATTTAAGCATTGCTTAAGTTCGTTGAACATTGAATGAGTTTTATATTCCTTAATTATGTTAAGTTATTTACTAACTCGTGGTTTTAGTAAATTATTGCAGGTTTTGAAGCAACCAGAAGATGCTTTGCACACTGAACACTTGGAAGACAGCTGATGATGAAGATTTTGCAGAGAATTGGCTTTAAGGTGGAGATTCTTATATTTTCGGTCAAATATTTATGGTAAAGTCAATTGTTATGATGTGGAGGCTTATGTGGACACTTAAATAAAAGCTGATGGAGGAAGCACACGTGGCAGCATCCTCTCCCTTGATCTTTTATTCAGATGGACGACTTGGATTGAGACTTATTCATTGTCTCATATAAATAGAGTCCTTACGCAACTTGACCTACTCTCTCTTCTCTTCACTTCGGTTCTTCGACTCCTCATTACTCTCTCTTCTCTCAGCAAATAAACCTAGGGTTTTGTCTTGTAACATTGTTGAATCTATACTATAAAGATCAACAATTAGAATAGTGTAAATCAAGCATCTGGCTTGATTGATTGAGTAGTATTTCTCGATTGGTAGATTAGGGTTTCTGATTGAAGCCTTGATTTGATTCTGTTCTTGTATTTGTGCTGTAAGATTGATACTGAGGCTGTAACCGTGTTCAATAGTGTGTGAAGTATCTTCTGAAGAAGGGCTTCAACATGGATGTAGGCATTTTTGTGCTGAACCACGATAAATCTTGTGTTCTTTCTTTTTCGCTGCTATTTTCTTTTGATCTTGTTTTCTGGGTTTGGAAACTTCTTTTGCCTCAAACGAAAACTATTTTCAAGTGATTTTATACAACAGTTTTTTTTTTCCTAATACATTTTTTTTGGGAGTGACTCATATATTTCGGGTTTAGTCTAGGATTACTGTGGGTAGAGATATAATTAACACGGATGCATAAAGCAAATAGGAAATGGGAGAGACATAGTTATTTCACGGACAAATGATCACTTCCTAACTTTAACCTAAAGAATTGTCAAATTGAATGAGTGTTCCATCTTTTCAATCAAAATGGATTGGATTGGTGTGAAACAACTATTAAGAAAATGTTCTATGACCAGCGACAAATTTTATTCTTACAAGTCCGCAATTGATCACCTAATTTGCTGGACACACATTACTATTACTATATTTGAGAAACTAGGTATAGTCCGTGTTTTAAGGCACTAAAAAATATTCTTTATTCTAAACAAAATTAAGAATTTATAGTTCATGATTCAAAGTTCATAATTTCACAAAATTTATAATTAATGGCTCAATATTCATGGTTTAAAATTCAAAATTTATGGGTTACTATTTAAGTTTTAAAATTAACTCCTCAGCTAACAACTCTTATTCTGGCATCTCTGGATTCTTCCCATGAGGGAATGCGAACGACCCTATGAAAGGAAGAATCTCCGAATATATTTCAATAAAATAGGTCCGCACTAGCACCTCCAACTCTACCTTATCTTCAACCCATATACCATTCGAATCGCGTAGACGTACAATCCGAGCCTGTTTCCGTTTCTTTATAGTAGCCAGGTGGTAGTATCTCGTGTTTCTATCCCCCGAATGAACCCATTTTTCTTTCGATCTTTGGAACCAAAAATATTCTTCCTCCTTGAGTACGCTAAGATATTCTTCCCGAAGTCTCTTACCTAGATCAAGCAAGGAAGAATTATACGAATTTTGTAAAGCTAGTTGAATCCCCTTGAGTATGGCCAAAAGTATCTTCTTTTTCTTATTTAAATCCCCAAATACGGTATCTTTCCAATCGGTGATGTGACCTCTAATCTCATTTAAGCTTTCCCCTAGATCTCCATTCTTGACTTCCCACTTTCTCTCCACAAACCCTTTAAAAACCTTATGTATACACCACGCGGACTCGAAACGGAACCTTTTTGGTGTACCGGGATAATCTCTCAGAACTAACTGAATCAAAATCGGCGATTGATCTGAGTGTCTTCTATCAAGATGCGAAACCTTCACGAACGGAAACAAGGACAAAAATTCTGTATTCCCATACGCTCAATCAAGTCTACGAAAAATCCGTTGCCCCGTGTTCCATGAATCACACCACGTGAACCTAAGACCTTCGAACCCTAAATCTGTCAAGTCGCAATCCTGTCTCCATTCTTCAAACTTAATCATTCGGCGAGTAACACCCGGTTCTCCTCCTTTTTTATCGATTTCTTCTCCAACCTGGTCGAAGTCTCCAGCAATAATCCAGGGGCACCGAACATTACTAAACGCATGTTTAACTGCATCGCACAAGGGCTCCCTATCACGCGACTTAGGCCGTGCATAGACAACAGAGAATATCCTGGAATCGCAGTTTTCCCTTGACACTTCAATATTTATGACTTGATTACCTACCGATAATACCTTAACTTCGATTTTTGACTCGTCCCATAATAATCATATTCCTTTTTTAAAATTGTTTGCTTCTACTCTAGCTGAGTTAGTCTTACCTAGCCTCTGAATGATTTCATCTGCCTTTGTACCACTTACCCTAGGTTCCACTATCACTGTTACCCATACACGGTGTAAACAGATCATTTCTCTTACCACTCTAATGAAATTTTCAGCTGCTGCTCTATGACAGTTCTCGACAAGAATGTTTGGCTTTTGAAGAGCATCTCTCCATCCGCCATTATTACTATCCTGTGTACACATAAAAAAACGATTAAATATAAAGGACAAAGAGGTTTAGGCACTTCACTGCTATAACTCCTCGCTCTCATCCATTTGCGCATCGTGGTCCATATATTCCATGGGTGTTTCTAGTACCGGCGTCAAATCTTCTTCCCCAGGTTCCGGAGATAATGTAATGTCGCTAGAGATGAAAGCATTGCCGCGACCCGTTCCAAAACAGTCTCCCTACCTTGTTCGAAGACTGCAGGTAAATCCCAACTTTGACAGGCTGCTTCTTTGCTTCCTTCCCCACGAAATGTAATGATACAGACTGTATTATCCATTTGGTGCAATTTTTCAGAAATTGCAAAAATGGTCCCTGCAGCAGCTCGGCCAGTTTCAGAAGCTGGAGAGCTTCAAACCTCTCCCACTGCGACTGTACTTGGCTCGCTAGCGCCCCCCATGACAGCTACTGAACTCACTGCAACCTGCTGCCTCCCCTCATTCGCACTATTTTCATTCGCACCTACTACATCAAAGATCGTTCCAATGTCCACCTACTCTTCACCCGCCCCATCTAAGCCCATTTTCTTTTTCCCTTTATTTCTACTGCTCTTACTTCCTTCCCCTATGCTCAAACCTGGTTCTGTGACACTAATCTTTTTAGCGCCCAACATCTCAGTCTCCACCCAGAAGACAATAGTTTATTTGACTCAAAATCCAGAGACAGAATAACTTTATGACCCCCTCCTGATCTCACCTTATTTTGCTTACCTGTACCTGCACGAACACCACCCTTTGGCTTCCCTCCACCATTATTAACAGTTTTCTCCTTATCCGTATATTTGACATTCCATCCCGGTGTAAATTCCTACCCATCCTCAACAAAAAGAACTCCGTACCGTGACCTTAAATCTTTACTCGCCCCTCCACGCGAATTACCCGTAAAAGAGTTATTATTATTCTTTCTGTCATTTGTTCTCCCCCCTCTTTTGACGGCCATCCAATTCCCATAGGTGGCTTCCTTAACCCCGCTCGTGCTCGAAACTAACTCCGTACTCAGCGCATTGGTCTCAACGTTTTGGGAATTTGTTTAAGGTGCGTTCACCCCACATTTATCCTTCTTGTGCCCAAATTTACCACATTCATAACAAATCATGTGAAGAACTTCATATTCAACCAAACACACTTCCCATCCGATGTGAATCTTCGGAGTGAGGGGCTTTTTCAAGTCTATCTCTACTGCAAGCCTTGCGTAGTCACCTTTTTTTTTCGTGCTTTAGTTAGAGGGTCAATCCGTACAGTCTTACCAATTTGATCCCCCATTTTCCTTAGTATCCGAGCCGTGTAGTTATGCATTCCTACATTAGAAATTCTCACCCATGTTGTGGTAATAGTAACCGAATCAAGATGCGCCTTGAAATTAGGGGTCCACTCCCTAACAATCAAGTAATGATCATAAATCATCCAAGGTCCACCTTCTATCGCAAATTCACAATCCTCCTTAAATGCAAACTTAACAATAAAATATCCGTAACCCACATCTACCAATTCGATTAGGCCCATAGGATTCCAACTTTGTTGAAGTTTCGATGTAAGATAATTAAAACCCACTCTATAGCCCAATAACCTCACCAATATTGTACTATTCCATATCGTAATACTCTCAATTATTTCCTCTTTAGACCTTAATACTTGTGGAAATTCACATTTCTCTATTGGCATATCGTCCTTAATTGTTAAATTAGTGATATCAAAAAGAAAAACGCTCCCAAAGTAAAGCAAGAAAAGATAAAACTAGCCGTTGCAATGGCAACTCCCTTCGATCCAAAGCCGGCGGCTCCGCCGGATAAACTGGAGGATGCGACACCATCGGCGCCGCGTGTAGCAGGATCATCGGACCATATGGTCACAGAAGATTGCGAGGAGGCACCAGCTCTTGCAAAGTTTTTGCCTCTGACTAATCACCTCGGTAAGCCGCAAAAACTTGCGAGAGAGATTACAGAATCAACGGCGATTGAGGGGCAGAACTCCTCGGCGCAGCATATGGGTAACGCGGCCGTGAATAATCCACCAAGGAAGACGACCGGCTGGCATAGTGCTTTAACAGGTGAAAATCTTGTCATTCCGATTATAATAAAATAATAAGGGTTTATTTGTAAACAATATTTATTATTATAATATGTCTTCATCAGTTACAAAGCACCCTAGACATGAGCGCACCACCACCCATCCTTCAAATGATGGCGTTGACAGAATCAGTCAATTGCCGGAAGCCATTCTTATTAACATTCTCTCCCTTCTTCCAACGGAGGATGCTGTCATCACCAGCGCGCTATCAAAGAATTGGAAATTTATATGGAAAGAAATACATAATCTCAGTTTCAGTTTCAAGAGAAAAAACTTCTCGAGCCTGTCAAAAGAAGAAGAAAGCGAAGACATGTCAGAAGAAGACTACGAATACGAATACAATGACGTACCCTCAAAATTATTTTCGTCTTTTATAAACAAAATTTTGAAATCGCTCAAGAAACAATCCATTGAAAAGTTCTCTCTTCATATTGATGAATATTGTGATTTAGTTGATTTTGATCATTGGATAGCAGCTGCAATTTCTCGGAAAGTTAAAGTGGTTGAGTTAGTGTTGGAGAATGCTGACATAGACGTTGAGTTGCCTGGTAGTCTTTTCACATGTAAGACACTAGAGGTTCTTTATTTAGAAGGTCGCAGCATATATCTCGGTTTACCAATCTCGGTTTGTCTTCCAAATCTTAAAACCCTTACTCTGCACAAGGTTAATTACCAATTAGAACATCGTGAATCTTTTTCTGTTTCGGTTTCTGAGCTTATATCTGGTTGTTCATCGCTTGAGACTCTGACTGTGTCAAGAATTGCAATTGACGATGTAGAAACCTTTACTATATTATCTCCTACTTTGAGAAATCTCACCTTGGATTTTCATGCCAAAATGTTCCCTGATTGGGACCACAAGCTTGAGATAAATGCTCCTCAACTTAAATATCTTCAACTATACGACTCATTGTCGGAAGACTTTTGTTTTGAGAACTTATGTTCGCTAGATGATGCACGGATTACTCTTTGTGGAGTAAGATGTTATGTTTTTGATGACGAAAAATATTGTCACGATTACTCCAACTCTGTTGTTAAACTTCTTCAAGGATTATACAATGTCAAGAATCTTTCTGTGAATGGTTATGATATAGAGGTAAATTGCTAATTGTTAATCAATTAATCTAATTTATTTTGTTAGCTAACATCATCATACTTGCTTAAATATGTTACAAGAGAACCAAAAATAGCCCCATGAGAACAATTTGTTCTATAGAGTACAACAATGGCTTACTTGTTAGAAAATTAATGCTCCTTGCTCTAGTCTTCACAATCCATTATGTTGGACTATAACCCAAAGAGATGTATCTAAAAGGCTAGTAAGATAAAAAACTTGTTTATAGTCGTTATTATGAACAACTCTATTGAATTTAAAAGTTCAATGGAGTGTAACAAAGAATTTGATGTGTATCTGTAAAGATTTTTATTTAAGCTTAAGATAAGCTTTAATACTGCTCTCTTAGACTTTTTAATAAAGAATTTCCCCTTAGTTGAGAAATTTCTATGTTTATAAAACATTGATTAATTGATTTTATTGTTTCCCTACTGTGAAGGGAATTGCCAATGCAAGTGTTACCACAAGCTTTCCAAGACTATCTCAATTGACTTTGGAAAACACATGCTCAAAATTCCTGCCAGATTTTTTAGAAGGGTCGCATAAATTAGAATCTGTTACATTGTTAAAGGTTAGTGAAAACCCAGAGAAAGATAATTGAGAGGTGTTGTGGTGTGTCTTTCTTAATTGACAAATTTGTTTCTTTTGTTATGCAGAATAAAAATTATGATGATGATGATGATGATGATGATGATGATGATGATGATGATGATGATGATGATGATGATGAGGATGATGATGATGATGATAACACGCACTGGACCTGCTGGAGTGAACCTGAGAAAGTACCTATTTGCTTGTTGTCATGCCTTAAAACAATGAGAATTGTAGGACTTGAAGGTAAAGATGATGAATTAGCAATGGTATCTTATATTTTAAAGTATGCTAAAGTCTTAAAAACAATGACAATTCAACCCCACTACTCTTTGAACTTCAAGGCTAGAACACATCTGCTTCAAAAGGTATCTAAATTTCCTCGAGGATCTCAAGAATGTGAATTAGATTTTCTTGATGATTTACAAAGTTAGTATGTTTGCATAATCTCACACTCAAATTCAATAGGTTATGATCATCTCTATCTATTATTGTCACTATTGAGATCATAGTAGTAAAGGTATGCCATGACATGAAACCTGAAACTTTGTGATTCATCATGATGTATTGTATTATGAGTTCACTTAAGACGCTTTTTTTTTATAATGTATTAACTTCCTTTTTTAGAAAGAATTTATGATGGTAATTTTCTTATGATCGCCTTGAAGCTGTTCAATTTATATATCTTGCCTGAGACTAGATGGTATATCAGATTGTTGATAAGTTACCTTGTGTATGTTTGACTTATAAATTGTTATAACTAGGTGCCTTGGAGGTCTTGTTTTTGTACTTAATTTTTCTTTTAATCTTTAAAAAACTCTTTCACTGAACTAAAATTGAGCAAGTTTCATCCAATTACAACAATTGTGTTCACAACCCAAAAGCCAGTAAAATTTACTAACACTCCGAGAATTTTCACTTGTAACAATACACTGGTGGCAAACTTGTGGTAGGGAAGGAGGGAGTGATCCCAGCATTGTAGAAGAATTCAATGGTTCCTAATAGTCTACAACTAAGTAGAATGAAGGTCTTGGGTTCTGGGATTTCCGTACCATGGACAAGCCATTATGCTTATGCTCATAATAGAGAGGGTAAATTAGACCCTAGATCCATAAAATGTGTATTTCTTGGTTATCAATCTATGCATGGTACTAAAGGTTACAGATTATGGGATAAAAATGCAAATGGTATTAAAATATTGATAAGTAGAGATGTTATATTCGATGAAACTAACTTTCCTTGCAAGAAAAGTGTTATGATTTCAGGTACTGATCAAAGTGAACCTGAAACAACCTCAGCTGGTACTGAGATTGAGGTGGAGCCACTTCAAACTGGAAATGATGAGTCTTCATCTGATCCAGTCACTGAAGAAGAAGCAACTGAGGATACTCAACCATCTGAGCAGCCAGGTAATTCTGAGCCACACTCAGATGTTGAGACACCTCAGGAGTCCCTTCAAGAAAGTCTAGCCAATTATCAATTAACAAGAGATAGAGAGAAGAGGGATCCAAAACCCTCTACAAGGTACTCTTATGCAGAATTGGTTTACACTGCATTAATTGCAGCTACTGAGAGTATAAATAAACTGAAAACTAATCTGAGTTCTGAGTTTGATATGAAGGATTTGGGAAAAGCTAAGAAAATCTTGGGTATGATTATTGAAAGAAATATAAAGGAGTGCAGCCTGAGGTTGCATCAAAGACCTTATTTGGAAAAATTGGTTGAGAAGTATGGTAACTTGAACTGTAAAAGGGTTGAAATGCCCTTGGCAGGACATTTTATCCTAAGTAAAAGTCAATGTCCCAAAGATGTTTCTGAGAAAGTCAAGATGAGCTATGTGCCTTACTCAAATGTGATTGGTTCTATAATGTATGATATGATCAGTACAAGGCCTGATCTATCCTATTCTATATCCTTACTCAGTAGGTTCATGTCAAATCCAGGTCCTGAACACTGGACTGCTCTGAAATGGGTGGTTTCATATATTAGTAGTACTTTGAATGTGGGATTGAGTTATGGTCAGTCTAATGTTCCATTTGACCTATGTGGTTTTGTGGATGCTGATTTTGCTGGTGATAGGGATAGTAGAAAATCTACTACCTCATATTGTTTCTTACTTGGGAAAAATTGTATAACTTGGAAGTCTCAGTTACAACCTTTAGTGGCTCTATCTACAACTGAGTCTGAATATGTGGCTATTTGTGACTGTTTCAAGGAGGCTATTTGGTTACAAGGGTTAACTAATGAGTTACAGTTGACCAAGTCAACTGCTACAATTTTTAGTGACAGTCAAAGTGCTATACATTTGAGTAAGAATCCTGTGTACCATGAAAGGACTAAACATGTTGATGTGAAGTTTCATTTTATCAGAACTTGGTTAATATCTGAGAGAATTAAACTTGTGAAAATTGGTACTGAGGACAATCCAGCTGATATGGGAACAACAGTAGTAATTGTTAGCAAATTTAAGCATTGCTTAAGTTTGTTGAACATTGAATGAGCTTTATATTCCTTAATTATGTTAAGTTATTTACTAACTCGTGGTTTTAGTAAATTATTGCAGGTTTTGAAGCAACCAGAAGATGCTTTGCACACTGAACACTTGGAAGACAGCTGATGATGAAGATTTTGCAGAGAATTGGCTTTAAGGTGGAGATTGTTATATTTTCGGTCAAATATTTATGGTAAAGTCAATTGTTATGATGTGGAGGATTATGTGGACACTTAAATAAAAGCTGATGGAGGAAGCACACGTGGCAGCATCCTCTCCCTTGATCTTTTATTCAGATGGACGACTTGGATTGAGACTTATTCATTGTCTCATATAAATAGAGTCCTTACGCAACTTGACCTACTCTCTCTTCTCTTCACTTCGGTTCTTCGACTCCTCATTACTCTCTCTTCTCTCAGCAAATAAACCTAGGGTTTTGTCTTGTAACATTGTTGAATCTATACTATAAAGATCAACAATTAGAATAGTGTAAATCAAGCATCTGGCTTGATTGATTGAGTAGTATTTCTCGATTGGTAGATTAGGGTTTCTGATTGAAGCCTTGATTTGATTCTATTCTTGTATTTGTGCTGTAAGATTGATACTGAGGCTGTAACCGTGTTCAATAGTGTGTGAAGTATCTTCTGAAGAAGGGCTTCAACGTGGATGTAGGCATTTTTGTGCTGAACCACGATAAATCTTGTGTTCTTTCTTTTTCGCTGCTATTTTCTTTTGATCTTGTTTTCTGGGTTTGGAAACTTCTTTTGCCTCAAACGAAAACTATTTTCAAGTGATTTTATACAACAATTTTTTTTCCTAATACATTTTTTTTTGGGAGTGACTCATATATTTCGGGTTTAGTCTAGGATTACTGTGGGTAGAGATATAATTAACACGGATGCATAAAGCAAATAGGAAATGGGAGAGACATAGTTATTTCACGGACAAATGATCACTTCCTAACTTTAACCTAAAGAATTGTCAAATTGAATGAGTGTTCCATCTTTTCAATCAAAATGGATTGGATTGGTGTGAAACAACTATTAAGAAAATGTTCTATGACCAGCGACAAATTTTATTCTTACAAGTCCGCAATTGATCACCTAATTTGCTGGACACACATTACTATTACTATATTTGAGAAACTAGGTATAGTCCGTGTTTTAAGGCACTAAAAAATATTCTTTATTCTAAACAAAATTAAGAATTTATAGTTCATGATTCAAAGTTCATAATTTCACAAAATTTATAATTAATGGCTCAATATTCATGGTTTAAAATTCAAAATTTATGGGTTACTATTTAAGTTTTAAAATTAACTCCTCAGCTAACAACTCTTATTCTGGCATCTCTGGATTCTTCCCATGAGGGAATGCGAACGACCCTATGAAAGGAAGAATCTCCGAATATATTTCAATAAAATAGGTCCGCACTAGCACCTCCAACTCTACCTTATCTTCAACCCATATACCATTCGAATCGCGTAGACGTACAATCCGAGCCTGTTTCCGTTTCTTTATAGTAGCCAGGTGGTAGTATCTCGTGTTTCTATCCCCCGAATGAACCCATTTTTCTTTCGATCTTTGGAACCAAAAATATTCTTCCTCCTTGAGTACGCTAAGATATTCTTCCCGAAGTCTCTTACCTAGATCAAGCAAGGAAGAATTATACGAATTTTGTAAAGCTAGTTGAATCCCCTTGAGTATGGCCAAAAGTATCTTCTTTTTCTTATTTAAATCCCCAAATACGGTATCTTTCCAATCGGTGATGTGACCTCTAATCTCATTTAAGCTTTCCCCTAGATCTCCATTCTTGACTTCCCACTTTCTCTCCACAAACCCTTTAAAAACCTTATGTATACACCACGCGGACTCGAAACGGAACCTTTTTGGTGTACCGGGATAATCTCTCAGAACTAACTGAATCAAAATCGGCGATTGATCTGAGTGTCTTCTATCAAGATGCGAAACCTTCACGAACGGAAACAAGGACAAAAATTCTGTATTCCCATACGCTCAATCAAGTCTACGAAAAATCCGTTGCCCCGTGTTCCACGAATCACACCACGTGAACCTAAGACCTTCGAACCCTAAATCTGTCAAGTCGCAATCCTGTCTCCATTCTTCAAACTTAATCATTCGGCGAGTAACACCCGGTTCTCCTACTTTTTTATCGATTTCTTCTCCAACCTGGTCGAAGTCTCCAGCAATAATCCAGGGGCACCGAACATTACTAAACGCATGTTTAACTGCATCGCACAAGGGCTCCCTATCACGCGACTTAGGCCGTGCATAGACAACAGAGAATATCCTGGAATCGCAGTTTTCCCTTGACACTTCAATATTTATGACTTGATTACCTACCGATAATACCTTAACTTCGATTTTTGACTCGTCCCATAATAATCATATTCCTTTTTTAAAATTGTTTGCTTCTACTCTAGCTGAGTTAGTCTTACCTAGCCTCTGAATGATTTCATCTGCCTTTGTACCACTTACCCTAGGTTCCACTATCACTGTTACCCATACACGGTGTAAACAGATCATTTCTCTTACCACTCTAATGAAATTTTCAGCTGCTGCTCTATGACAGTTCTCGACAAAAATGTTTGGCTTTTGAAGAGCATCTCTCCATCCGCCATTATTACTATCCTGTGTACACATAAAAAAACGATTAAATATAAAGGACAAAGAGGTTTAGGCACTTCACTGCTATAACTCCTCGCTCTCATCCATTTGCGCATCGTGGTCCACATATTCCATGGGTGTTTCTAGTACCGCCGTCAAATCTTCTTCCCCAGGTTCCGGAGATAATGTAATGTCGCTAGAGATGAAAGCATTGCCGCGACCCGTTCCAAAACAGTCTCCCTACCTTGTTCGAAGACTGCAGGTAAATCCCAACTTTGACAGGCTGCTTCTTTGCTTCCTTCCCCACGAAATGTAATGATACAGACTGTATTATCCATTTGGTGCAATTTTTCAGAAATTGCAAAAATGGTCCCTGCAGCAGCTCGGCCAGTTTCAGAAGCTGGAGAGCTTCAAACCTCTCCCACTGCGACTGTACTTGGCTCGCTAGCGCCCCCCATGACAGCTACTGAACTCACTGCAACCTGCTGCCTCCCCTCATTCGCACTATTTTCATTCGCACCTACTACATCAAAGATCGTTCCAATGTCCACCTACTCTTCACCCGTCCCATCTAAGCCCATTTTCTTTTTCCCTTTATTTCTACTGCTCTTACTTCCTTCCCCTATGCTCAAACCTGGTTCTGTGACACTAATCTTTTTAGCGCCCAACATCTCAGTCTCCACCCAGAAGACAATAGTTTATTTGACTCAAAATCCAGAGATAGAATAACTTTATGACCCCCTCCTGATCTCACCTTATTTTGCTTACCTGTACCTGCACGAACACCACCCTTTGGCTTCCCTCCACCATTATTAACAGTTTTCTCCTTATCCGTATATTTGACATTCCATCCCGGTGTAAATTCCTACCCACCCTCAACAAAAAGAGCTCCGTACCGTGACCTTAAATCTTTACTCGCCCCTCCACGCGAATTACCCGTAAAAGAGCTATTATTATTCTTTCTGTCATTTGTTCTCCCCCCTCTTTTGACGGCCATCCAATTCCCATAGGTGGCTTCCTTAACCCCGCTCGTGCTCGAAACTAACTCCGTACTCAGCGCATTGGTCTCAACGTTTTGGGAATTTGTTTAAGGTGCGTTCACCCCACATTTATCCTTCTTGTGCCCAAATTTACCACATTCATAACAAATCATGTGAAGAACTTCATATTCAACCAAACACACTTCCCCTCCGATGTGAATCTTCGGAGTGAGGGGCTTTTTCAAGTCTATCTCTACTGCAAGCCTCGCGTAGTCACCTTTTTTTTTCGTGCTTTAGTTAGAGGGTCAATCCGTACAGTCTTACCAATTTGATCCCCCATTTTCCTTAGTATCCGAGCCGTGTAGTTATGCATTCCTACATTAGAAATTCTCACCCATGTTGTGGTAATAGTAACCGAATCAAGATGCGCCTTGAAATTAGGGGTCCACTCCCTAACAATCAAGTAATGATCATAAATCATCCAAGGTCCACCTTCTATCGCAAATTCACAATCCTCCTTAAATGCAAACTTAACAATAAAATATCCGTAACCCACATCTACCAATTCGATTAGGCCCATAGGATTCCAACTTTGTTGAAGTTTCGATGTAAGATAATTAAAACCCACTCTATAGCCCAATAACCTCACCAATATTGTACTATTCCATATCGTAATACTCTCAATTATTTCCTCTTTAGACCTTAATACTTGTGGAAATTCACATTTCTCTATTGGCATATCGTCCTTAATTGTTAAATTAGTGATATCAAAAAGAAAAACGCTCCCAAAGTAAAGCAAGAAAAGATAAAACTAGCCGTTGCAATGGCAACTCCCTTCGATCCAAAGCCGGCGGCTCCGCCGGATAAACTGGAGGATGCGACACCATCGGCGCCGCGTGTAGCAGGATCATCGGACCATATGGTCACAGAAGATTGCGAGGAGGCAGCAGCTCTTGCAAAGTTTTTGCCTCTGACTAATCACATCGGTAAGCCGCAAAAACTTGCGAGAGAGATTACAGAATCAACGGCGATTGAGGGGCAGAACTCCTCGGCGCAGCATATGGGTAATGCGGCCGTGATTAATCCACCAAGGAAGACGACCGGCTGGCATAGTGCTTTAACAGGTAAAAATCTTGTCATTCCGATTATAATAAAATAATAAGGGTTTATTTGTAAACAATATTTATTATTATAATATGTCTTCATCAGTTACAAAGCACCCTAGACATGAGCGCACCACCACCCATCCTTCAAATGATGGCGTTGACAGAATCAGTCAATTGCCGGAAGCCATTCTTATTAACATTCTCTCCCTTCTTCCAACTGAGGATGCTGTCGTAACCAGCGCGCTATCAAAGAATTGGAAATTTATATGGAAAGAAATACATAATCTCAGTTTCAGTTTTAAGAGAAAAAACTCCTCGAGCCTGTCAAAAGAAGAAGAAAGCGAAGACATGTCAGAAGAAGACTACGAATACGAATACAATGACGTACCCTCAAAATTTTTTTCGTCTTTTATAAACAAAATTTTGAAATCGCTCAAGAAACAATCCATTAAAAGGTTTTCTCTTTATATTGATGAATATTGTGATTTAGTTGATTTTGATCATTGGATAGCAGCTGCAATTTCTCGGAATGTTAAAGTGGTTGAGTTAGTGTTGGAGAATGCTGACATAGACGTTGAGTTGCCTTGTAGTCTTTTCACATGTAAGACACTAGAGGTTCTTTATTTAGAAGGTCGCAGCATATATCTCGGTTTACCAATCTCGGTTTCTCTTCCAAATCTTAAAACCCTTACTCTGCACGAGGTTAATTACCAATTAGAAGATCATGAATCTTTTTCTGTTTCGGTTTCTGAGCTTATATCTGGTTGTTCATCGCTTGAGACTCTGACTGTGTCAAGAATTGCAATTGACGATGTAGAAACGTTTACTATATTATCTCCTACTTTGAGAAATCTCACCTTGGATTTTCGTGCCGGAATGTTCCCTGATTGGGACCACAAGCTTGAGATAAATGCTCCTCAACTTAAATATCTTCAACTATATGACTCATTGTCGGAAGACTTTTCTTTTGAGAACTTATGTTCGCTAGATGATGCACGGATTACTCTTTGTGGAATAAGATGTTATGTTTCTAATGACGAAGAATATTGTCACGATTACTCCAACTCTGTTGTTAAACTTCTTCAAGGATTATACAATGTCAAGAATCTTTCTGTGAATGGTTATGATATAGAGGTAAATTGCTAATTGTTAATCAATTAATCTGATTTATTTTGTTGATTGCTATAATCAAGCTAACATCATCATACTTGCTTAAATATGTTACAAGAGAACCAAAAATAGCCCCATGAGAACAATTTGTTCTATAGAGTACAACAATGGCTTACTTGTTAGAGAATTAATGCTCCTTGCTCTAGTCTTCACAATCCATTATGTTGGACTATAACCCAAAGAGATGTATCTAAAGGCTAGTAAGATAAGAAACTTGTTTATAGTTGTTATTATGAACAACTCTATTTAATTTAAAATTTCAATGGAGTGTAACAAATAATTTGATGTGTATCTGTAAAGATTTCGATTTAAGCTTAAGATAAGCTTTAATACTGCTCTCTTAGACTTTTTAATAAAGAATTTCCCCTTAGTTGAGAAATTTATATGTTTATAAAACATTGATTGATTGATTTTATTGTTTCCCTACTGCGAAGGGAATTGCCAATGCACGCGTTACCACAAGCTTTCCAAGACTATCTCAATTGACTTTGGAAAACACATGCTCAAAATTCCTGCCAGATTTTTTAGAAGGCTCCCAGAAATTAGAATCTGTTACATTGTTAAAGGTTAGTGAAAACCCAGAGAAAGATAATTGAGTGGTGTTGTGGTGTGTCTTTCTTGATTGACAAATTTGTTTCTTTTGTTATGCAGAATAAAAATTATGATGATGATGATGATAATGATGATGATGATGATAACACGCACTGGACCTGCTGGAGTGAACCTGAGAATGTACCAATTTGCTTGTTGTCATGCCTTAAAACAATGAGAATTGTAGGACTTGAAGATAAAGATGATGAATTAGCAATGGTATCTTATATTTTAAAGTATGCTAAAGTCTTGAAAACAATGACAATTCAACCCCACTACTCTTTGAACTTCAAGGCTAGAATACATTTGCTTCAAAAGGTATCTAAATTTCCTCGAGGATCTCAAGAATGTGAATTAGATTTTCTTGATGGTTTACAAAGTTAGTATGTTTGCATAATCTCACACTCAAATTCAATAGGTTATGATCATCTCTATCTATTATTGTCACTATTGAGATCATAGTAGTAAAGGTATGCCATAAAATGAAACCTGAAACTTTGTGATTCATCATGATGTATTGTATTATGAGTTCACTTAAGACGCTTTTATTTTATAATGTATTAACTTCCTTTTTTAGAAAGAATTTATGATGGTAATTTTCTTATGATCGCCTTGAAGCTGTTCAATTTATATATCTTGCCTGAGACTAGATGGTATATCAGATTGTTGATAAGTTACCTTGTGTATGTTTGACTTATAAATTGTTCTAACTAGGTGCCTTGGAGGTCTTGTTTTTGTACTTAATTTTTCTTTTAATCTTTAAAAAACTCTTTCACTGAACTAAAATTGAGCAAGTTTCATCCAATTACAACAATTGTGTTCACAACCCAAAAGCCAGTAAAATTCACTAACACTCCTAGAATTTTCACTTGTAACAATACACTGGTGGCAAACTTGTGGTAGGGAAGGAGGGAGTGATCCCAGCATTGTAGAAGAATTCAATGGTTCCTAATAGCCTACAACTAAGTAGAATGAAGGTCTTGGGTTCTGGGATTTCCGTACCATGGACAAGCCTTTATTACTCTTTTCATGGTTTTGACTCTCAATGGTTTTTATTTTCCTAATACATTTATTTTTGGGAGTGACTCATATTTCGGGTCTAGTCTAGGATTACTGTGGGCAGAGATATAATTAACACGGATGCATTAAGCAAATAGGAAATGGGAGAGACATAGTTTTTTCACGTACAAATGATCACTTACTAACTTTAACCTAAAGAATTATCAAATTGAATGAGTGTTCCATCTTTTCAATCAAAATGGATTGGATTGGTGTGAAACAACTGTTGTGTTTTATTTGTATAAACCAATAAAATAATATAGAAACTAATGCAAAAATAAAATAAAAGTAAATAAATAAATAATTTTACTTGTCGAGACTCGGATTGGATCCGATGTCTTTAAGTTATTTAGGTCACCTACAGGTGTCTTACGTTTGCTGGCTTCAACCTCCAGGATACAACGACAAAACTATTCAAAAGACACTGACACACGAATCTTAAGAATTTCAACGAACTTAATAATGCTCCTTCTTTCTATCTCTCTCTTATAATTTTAATGCTTTGAAAAATGAATGAATGAAATGGTTAAGTTGGCCAACTATTTATAGAAAATGAAAAGGTGGCTTGCCAAAGGTTGTGATGTTTCATTTTGGAGTTACGTTGTATTAATTTAAGATACAACGTTTACCTAAAAGACCAAAAAACTTGGGCTGGTCCAAATGGTATGAACCTAAGGCCTAAAGCCCAACAAAGTTGATGGTCCAGGTTCATACCCCACCTAAGACCCAACAAAGGAATAAACCTAAGACCCAAAAGCCCAACAAAGCTAATGGTCCAGGTTCATACCCCACCTAAGACCCAACAAAGGAATGAACCTAAGACCCAAAAGCCCAACAAAGCTAAGGGTCCAGGTTCAACCCTACCAGACCTTTTTCTTTCTTTCTTTGTTATATACCAAAAAGAAATAAAATAACATGTTTTTTTTCTTTTAATTTCTCCAAATTACATGACTCAATTTCTCATTCAATTTCAAATGATTTTAACCAAGTGAATATATTACGTTAATCTTTACAGCTTGAATAAACGCATTAATATTCGAATCATTTCATTAAATTGAGTCACCGACTAACATCGTAAACATGGTCAACACTTGGGTAGAATCCAATTTGTCCAACAATCCCCACATGAATGGAAATTTACTAACCACCTTAAAAAATTATGCAAAAGAATGCTAAACACTTGATAGAGAGCGAGAGAGAATCTTAGAAGAATACTACATCGAGAAAGGTAGTTTTTGGTCTTGAACCTTCTGTAGTAAGAGCTATCGGATTTACTTGCTAACTAGTGAACGTGATGTCTTGAACTATTCAGCTTTTGTGTAAACCAAGACGATAGAACTTACATAGTATACTTCCAAAGATTATTTGGTTCTCACGGTTGTGTCCATTTACGACCCTGGACAACTCCTGATATTTCATGAATAACCGTTGGTGAATTTCGCCTTTAAAAATTCTCATAGGGCAGCCCTACCCATGTTATTCATATAGGTGGTCTCTTGTCGAGAGTATTTTGCATTACTCTATCTTATGTTATCGAAGACACAAGAACCATTAAAAGTTTAACTTATCCTTCACTTTTACAATTAGCACCGTTTAATTTTGTCCTAGGAATGGTTTGGGAAGGTCTCCCCATAGTGCGTCGCACCAAGTTGTAATTTCATGATTCAGTTTTCCCTTTGAACCTAGATTGTGGGATCTCCACTCTGCTAGGTAGGGTTCCCATCATGGAAACTCAGCTTTCGTTAGCTTAAGACCCATTCCCCTTGACAACACTCGCACTTCCTCTCTTTGTAGACCTTTGGTCAGTGGATCCGCTATATTATCCTTTGATCGAACATAATCACCTGTGATAACTCCGTTTGAGAGAGGTTGTCTAACGGTATTGTGTCTACGATGTATATGTCGAGACTTACCGTTATAC
Organism: Nemophila menziesii; assembly: GCA_029959085.1. Taxonomy (NCBI): domain Eukaryota; kingdom Viridiplantae; phylum Streptophyta; class Magnoliopsida; order Boraginales; family Hydrophyllaceae; genus Nemophila; species Nemophila menziesii. The sequence goes on along the minus strand of JARWIR010000001.1, from coordinate 24,551,028 downwards.
ATTTCGTTTAGTTCCCTACCAATGGCACTTTGACTATCTCAATGTATGCAGATAGATGACGCAGGCTTTGGCCAATTAGGAATATCCTCTAAGAAATTCTAAAGCCACTCAGCTTTGTCTAAAGTTATAAACTTAGATTCCGTAGTGGATCTAGCTATGCACCAAGACACGGATCTTCCTCAAAACATGTAGACAAATCCACTTGTGGATTTTGAGTCGGTGGAGTCTGATATCCAGTTTGCATCATTGTATCCTTCTAGTATAGCTGGATATCCTGTGTACAGCAACCCTTCGTTCATAGTGTATCTAAGATACCTTAGAACTCTTACAATAGCAATCCAGTGGTTCTTCCACAGATTATGTGTAAACCTACTTAGCTTGTTTATTGCATGTACCTAACAATAGCCTAGTTCAGTTTGTTAGGTACATGAGACTCCCAATAATCCGAGAGTACTCCAACTGGTTGATCGTATCATCAGTGTTCTTAGCAAGATGTAAATTTACATCAACAAGTGTCTTGGAAATATTTGTGTCGCCATTACTAAATTTGTTTAATATTTTCTCAATATAGTGTGACTGAAATACTACAATACCTTTAGATGTTTGGAGAATCTTGATACCCAAAATAACATCCGCAAGGCCTAGATCTTTCATGTCAAACATACTTGAAAGGATCCTCTTGGTGAATGTAATCACATCATTGTTACTTCCAGCATATCATCCACATATAAACAGACAATGACATATCCTGTCTCATTTCGTTTTACATAAATGCATTTGTCACATTCATTGATCTTGAAATCATTCAAGATCATGAATCCATCAAATTTGTCATGACATTGCTTCGGTGCCTGTTTTAAACCATATAAATATTTAACAAGCTTACATACTTGGATCTCCTTCCCTGGAACTACGTAACCCTCAGGTTGTTCCATATATATCTCTTCATTTAGTTCTCCATTTAGGGAAGCTGTTTTTACATCCATTTGATGAATTTTGATCTTGTATATTGAAACTATAGCGATTAGCATTCGAATGGATGATATTCTCATGACTGGAGAATAAGTATCAAAATAGTCAAGTCCTTCTCTTTGACTATAACCTTTTCCAACAAGGCGAGCCTTGTATTTCTTAATAGACCCATCGGTCTTTAGTTTTTTCTTGAATATCCATTTGCATCCAAGTGGTTTATTCTCATGATAGAGATACAGTAGTTCTCTCGTATGGTTTTGCATAATGGATTCTATCTCACTATTTACCGCTTCTTATAGTAAGAGTCGTCAGGGTTTGACATAGCATCGTTGAATGTCCGTGGTTCGTCATTTCTTCTTGTTTCTCCTTCATTTGGAAATGATTCTTGATCTTGCTTTTCAGTTGGCAATGATTCTTGATCTTTCTCTTCTTGAGCTGTATCACGTGTTCTTTTCAAGAAACCAGATTCTGGTGTGGTCTTGTACGAAAAGGTTGTTTCAAAGAAATGTGCATTTTTTTGATTCAATCACCATATTGACGTGAATGTCAACATGACAAGATTTGTGTACCAGGAATCTTTATGCAAAACTGTTGTGAGCATATCCAATAAAGACGCAATCAATGGTCTTTGGTCCTATTTTGACCATTTTAGGAGCAGGAATTGATACCTTTGCCAAGCATCCCCACACTTTTAAATATTTGAAGGAAGGTGGGTTTCCTTTCCATAATTCGTAAGACGCTTTATCTACCTTCTTTTGTGGTACCTTGTTGAGGATGTGATTTGCGGTGAGAAAATACTCTCCCCACAAGTTCTGTGGTAACCTTGAGTTAATCAGCAAGGTATTCATCATTTCCTTCAACGTGCGGTTCTTGCGTTCAACAATCCCGTTTTGTTGAGGCGAGTAGGGGGTCGTGGTTTGATGGATGATTCCATGTTTAGCGCAAAACTCCTCAAAAGGAGACACATATTCTCCTTCCCTATATGTTCTAAGATTCTTAATCTTTTTATTTAGTTGATTCTCAACTTCAGTTTTGTATTGCATAAATGCTTCAAAGACCTCATCCTCACTTCGAAGCAAGTATATTTGACAATACCTTTTGCAATCGTCAATGAAATTTATGAAATACTTTTTACCACTTCTAGTTGCACAAATTTCAAGTCACATATGTCACTGTGAATTAACTCTAAAGGTACCAAAGTCCTTTCTATAGATTTAAATGAGGTTCTTATTAATTTTGACTCAACGCGTACTTCACACTCCTTTTGAGAATTGAAGTTCACATTAGATAGTAACCCGATGTTTACTAACTTATTTAATGAACCAAAATTAACATCTCCTAATCTATCGTGCCATAAATTAGGTGATTCAAGGATATATTACTTTGTCGATTACATTTTGGTAGGTACTACGGTCATTACATTCATCTTAAATAAACCATCACATAGGTACCCTTTGCCCAAAAATATCCCACCATTAGTGAGAATAAATTTATCAGACTTAAATACTAGTTTGAAGCCATTCTTACTCAATAACGAACCTGAAACTAGATTCCTTCTAATGCCAGGCACACAGAGAACGTTATTGAGACTCAACTCTTTCCTAGAATTCATTATTAGAATAACGATTCCAGATCCAACTACTTTTGATGTAGAGAAATTTCCCATACATAAATCTCTTCAGTAGTTGCAACTTTGTATGTCTTGAACATACATGTGAGGTGGCCCCAGTATCCACCCACCAGTGTTTGGTATTGCCAACCAAATTTACTTCAGAAACCACTGTAGTAAAATCAATCTTATTTGATCTTAGTCATGGTTGCTTGGCCTTGTTTTCCTTTCATGGAATTGCCTTTACCGTTTTCTCTGTGATTTCAGCCATCTATTCCTTTACACAGATAGTCATATCCATTTAACCTCTTAGACTTCTCAACGGGTCTAGAGGAGTCAGGATCATGTCCCATAAATTCATTTTTCATAAGTGAAATTGTCGATGGTATGTTGTTACCGATTCCATTATTTCTGGATATATTGTTTATCTTGGTAGACATCATTTCAATCACCAAGGATTACACAATATTTTAAATAATTCAAACAAATGAATTATTTAACCTTTCTCACTAAGAGAAACACAAAAAAAAAAAACTAGGTCTGAAATTTTCCAACATACACATGAATTAATTCTTTCTTTCGAAGAAATGATTAATTTTAATTTCCCAAGTTTTCATATTCTTGTTAGTCCCCCAAGTTTTTATATTCTTGTTGTAGAGGATCGAAAAAATTAAAGAGATAATCAATTCACGTAAAAGAGAATCTCAATCAATTAAGAAATTTTTAAGCGGAAAATTTTCAAACCACTAAGTTCGACAAGTATGCATATATTAGCAAAATTAATATTAGTTGTTAAAACACACACTATTATTTACAACATAAAATTAAATGTTTTCACTTTGTTCAGTATTTTTCTCCATATTCTATATGAAGCAGAAATCTGACGTTACTAAGTGGGTAATTATCTAGTATGTATACACAAGCCTAGAAATTAGAATAAGAGAAAAGAAATAGCATGTAACTATCATGTTCTGTATACACAGACCCAGATATTATTGCAAAAGTAAAGTTTATAAAACGAAAAAAAATGTTTTCTGTTTTACACAACGTGAATCATAAATACCTTAAATTGTTTTGTTTTATTTGTATAAACCAATAGAACAATATAGAAACTAATGCAAAAATAAAATAAAATTAAATAAATAAATAACTTTACTTGTCGAGGCTCGGATTGGATCCGATGTCTTTAAGGTATTTAGGCCACGTACAGGTGTCTTACGTTTGCTGGCTTCAGCCTCCAGGATACAACGACAAAACTATTCAAAAGAAACTGACACACGAATTTTTAAGAATTTCAACGAACTTAATAATGCTGCTTCTTTCTATCTCTCTCTTATAATTTTTATGCTTTGAAAAATGAATGAATGAAATGGTTAAGTTGGCCAACTATTCATAGAAAATGAAAAGGTGGCTTGCCAAAGGTTGTGATGTTTCATTTTGGAGTTACGTTGTATTAATTTAAGATACAACGTTTACTTAAAAGACTAAAAAACTTGGGCTGGTGCAGATGGTATGAACCTAAGGCCCAAAAGCCCAACAAAGTTGATGGTCCAGGTTCATACCCCACCTAAGGCCCAACAAAGGAATGAACCTAAGGCCCAAAAGCCCAACAAAGCTAATGGTCCAGGTTCACACCCTACCAGACCTTTTTCTTTCTTTCTTTGTTATATAACAAAAAAAATAACATATATTGTTCTTTTTTCTTTTAATTTCTCCAAATTACATGACTCAATTTCTCATTCAATTTCAAATGATTTTAACCAAGTGAATATATTACGTTAATCTATACAGTTTGAATAAACGCATTAATATTCGAATCATTTCATTAAATTGAGTCACCGACTAACATCGTAAACATGGTCAACACTTAGGTAGAATCCCATTTGTCCAACAACAACTACTAAGAAAATGTTCTATGACCAGCGACAAATTTTATTTTTACAAGTCCGCTATGGATCACCTAATTTGCTGGACACATTATTATATTTGGGAAACTAGGTATAGTTCGTGCCTTAAGACACTAAAAAAATATTCTTTATTCTAAATAAAATTAATAAATTTATAGTTCATAATTTCACAAAATTTATAATTAATAGCTCAATATTCATGGTTTAAAATTCAAAGTTTATGGTTTGAGTTTTTAAATTAATAATCCATGATTTATGATTTATGTTTCTAGATTCATAGTTTATAATTCATATCCAAGATTTTGGGTTAATATTTCAAGATTTATGGTTTATGGTTTTTTGTTCGTTGTTCATGGTCGATGGATGGTTCAAGAGTTATTGTTTATGGTTTAAAATTCATAGTTTTAGGTTTAAGGTTTAAGGTTCAAGATTCTGATTGAAGTTTATCAAACCATGCCATGTGCTTGAGGGCATTTTTGAAGTTTTGATTAAAAGTTAAGCCAATTGTTGATTAATGCCTATTAAAAAACTTTTTTAGAAAAAGGTACCTACAATAGGATATTTTATAGAAAACAGTCTCATCCCAAACTACCCCTATAATTAATAATTTAAAAAAAGAAAAAACAAATTAGAAAAAAAAACAAAAAAAAACTAATAAACACACGTGCGCGTCCGTGAATTTTTTTTAAAATCGTCATAACTAATTCTTAAAAAATCAAAAAAATCAAAAATTTATATATTTGGATAAATCAAATTAATATTTACGTCTATGAATATTATTTGAATTTTTTGAAATTTTTTTAATATTTTTTCCGCAGACACGGAATTCCATGTTTAAAATATGTCCAAAAAAATCATAGACGTAAATATTAATTTGCTTTATCCAAAAATGAAATTTTTTTATTTTTCTAATTTTTTTTTAATTAGTTATGATGATTTTAAAAAAAAATCACGGACGCGCGCGTGTGTGATGGAATTAGTAGTAGTAGGTGGTGGTGGTGATGGTTGTGGTTGTTGTGGTGGTGGTGCTTGTTGTTGTGGTGGTGGTGGTGGTGGTGGTGGAAGTACCCTATTATTTGTTTAATATTTAAAAATTAATATTGTATTAAAATAAAATAATATATTTAATAATAAAAGTAGTAAAGGTATGAAAAATATAAAAGGGATGTTTTCTATAAATAATTACTTCATTATGCATTTTTTTATAAAATAAATTATTGAAAACTTAAAACAATAATTAGAGAATTTAATGAGGATGTTATCAACAATAACCCCTTTAAAGTTTAATCTTACGCTCAATGTTTTGATTAAGGTTTAAAATTTAAGAATTAAGGTTAAAATTTAATGTTACGGTGTTTATGGTACACAATTCAAGGTTCATTGAAAAGGAAAAAATTCTTCCAGTGACATGAATCAAATCCATGTTTCCCTGATAAACCTAAATATACTAATTGTTGGGATGAAAATCAATTAGAAGAATATAGTGAGTATGGAGTGAACGTGCAACCTTTAGATATTCAATGTGATGTTTAGAGAAAACATATATGAACCATTTTTTAACTTTTGAGAGTGATTTTAACCATCTTTTATGTAGAGATATCCATGATCATATATTAGCATATGTTTTATAATATAAATTATGTATTATTCGTACCTAAAGACATTATGAAAAATTCAGTTCTCGCTAATTATCTATTTTATTTTCCTTAAAAGGATATGTTAAACAGTTAAAACGTATTAAATAATAATTATTTTACATGATATAATGATATAATGTTAATAGTAAAAAATAGATATATTGCCAAAGTATAATTAATTATGTTATAATTTATTTGTCAATTAATCAATACTACTTTATTAGAAAAAAGAAAAATGTAAAAAATTGAAATGACATCAATCTCATATAATATTAACACATAATAAACTAAATGTCTTATTTATAAAAAAAAATATAAAAAAACTAAACGTCTCAGTTTGACTAAACACTTATCTTCCCTTATAATTTCCCAAATCACAGCTACCATTCATTTTTTATATATTTTGATATTTTTTGGATTAGCATTCTGTATGTATGTATATCCGGTTTTGAAAATTCAGTATACCTTATATGTTTTCATATTCCATATTATCTTTTCTTAGCAAAACTAATTATTACTTAGTATTAGATTGCTATGATGTTCAAGTAGCGAGTAAGATATTATTTTTTCATGCCTCATTTAGTCAAAACTTATAAATAAATAGGAATCTAGACTCTACAATTGCACAAAAAATAGATGTAAAGTTCTCTCCAAAAATACGGTCTTAAGACTCTACCATGGAAGGAAAAGCAACAACGGTTTTAAAAACTACAGAATAATACAAATATTTCTCATATGAAAGCAAAACAATTCTTTCAAATAACCTTGGACTTATCCAAGGTATTAGGCATGTATCAATCGCGAGTTAAAAAATTCAACCGATCATCAATTAGATCAATTAGATGGTTGTAGGATTTGGTCCTATATCACCTTCAAATATATTCCTAGAGAGTTTAACAATCAAACGGACAACCTCGCAAAAGAGGCTAGACACGGAGCCACCGTGGTTCGCACAAACAACAATATTTTTTCTTTTTTAGATGACTTCAAGAGGAATGGTATATATTAATCGTTTTGTCGTCTCTTGTCTTATGCCGCTTGGCACTTTTACCAGTCACAAAAAAAACATTCAAATCGTTTTTATCGCTAGTAGAAGAATTTGGACAAAAAAATTGAGATAATTACACCTAGGGTCTTGAACACACCCCCCTCTTCAAGATGGGGACCCGGCCTAGAGCCTCTTCTTACTAAAGACCTAAGAAAGTATTTAACACATGAAACCCAAAACCCCATTTACAATTATACCCTCTTTTGTTTTTTTATACCTATATATACTAATTATTATCCATTTACAATTCATTTTCTAAATCAGAAATCATTTCTGCTTCTCTCTCCTCTCTCCTCTCTTCTCTCTCCTCTCTCCCACCACCGACACCACCTAAATGGCCACCACCACCGCCGATCTGCACCACCACCTCCCTCCTCCCTCATAAACCTCCACCATAGCACCACCATCTCCCTCCTCCCGCTTCCTTCGCCACCATCTCCCTCCTCCAGCAATAGAAGATTCTCTTCCTCGATCCAGCAGCAACAGGCGGACCCCTAGCATCGTCGGAGCTGCAACAACCGTGCCTCTTCTTCGTTCCAGCACCGTCGAGTTTCCAGCGAAACCCTAGCTCGCCGGAGATCTGCTCCTGGTCTCGTGAGCTCGTGACGCGTTGCAGCTTCTTCAGTGAACCACACCAGCGCCGGAGAAGAAGCGAGATGATGGTGATGGCGTTTCGCCGGAGTTGCAGTGACGCGTTAGAAGGCTGCAAATGGGTGGTGGTTCTGGTGTTCTCTGTGGTGAAGAAGGTGTGGTGAAGACTCGCGGATGGTGGTGGCTTCGCGAGGTTCGATCTGAGTCGTGGTTGCCTTCATCTGCTGCTGGGTGTTGCTGCTGCTTCTTCTTGATTCTCGCGAGTGGTGGTGATCGGCGCTGGAGTGAAGACCAGGCCAGCTTCGATGGAGAAGATGAAATACGATTGGTTTTTTTTTTTTTTCCAGATCTAGATCTGGTTTGACCAGATATGGTCAAACAAAAAATTAGTTAAGTTTATTTTATTATTTTAATTGTATATTGGGTTGTAATTATGTAATTATTCATTTTTGTGTAATAAAATATCAATTTGACTATTTTTTGTCTTGTTTTTTTAATTATACTCACCAAATGAATAAAATACTCATCAATTTTATGAGTACTCATAGATTTTCTTAGAGTACTCCGAGATTTTTCTTAGAGTACTCCGAGATTTTCTTAGAGTACTCCGAGACTTTTCGTGCACTCAGAAAATATTTAGAGAGTACTCCGCAAATATATAGAGTACTCCGCAAATATATAGAGTACTCTATGTTTTTTCCGATACTCTCAGTTTTTTCCGATACTCTATGTTTTTTCCGGTGACCGGTGGTCGGTGGTCGGTGGTCGGTGTCTGTGGTCGGAGGTCGGTGGTAGGTGGTGGGAGGTTGGAGGTAGGTGGGTAGTGGTAGGTAGAGGAGAGAGAAATAGTGACATCACACTTTTTTGTCTTTTAGTGATAGTAAGGGTAGGAAAGACTATTGTCAAAATTCAGGTCCGTAAGAAGAATGCCATTTAAGAAACTACTCTATAGAGAAGACAATTTGTCTCCAAGACCCTATATATAATTCATCCAAAAAAATATGTTTCCTTTTTTTTTTATGGTTGGCAAAAGAAGTAAACGAAATAAATAAAAAATCAGCTTTGCTCCTCGTCTTTTCTTATTCACTAAGATTTTTTTAATTTAATCTAATGATGCTCAGGTCGCTGCCTTACATTATGGAATACATATATAGTAGTAGTATACTTAGTTTTGCAAATTTGATAAATTTAGTAAATTGTACCATTGGTCCTATATTTTAATTATAATACTATATAATACATTAACTTTGCATATATGTCCATCATGACTAATGGTGCAACTTTTTTTGGATCTGATCTCATCATTATATTTAATTTTCATAGTATTGCATAAATCATGTACATTATGTAAATAGGACACATAAATACTCAAACCAATATACAATATTATAGTTTATACAATACTACATAGAAAGTGTAGAATCCGATATCCAGTCTTACTGAAATCTAATATCTCAACTTCATAATTTGAAATTTTCTGATTCAGTTATATTCAACTTCAGAATTTGTAATCTGATTCAATAAAGTTCTATTTTTTTTATTAACAAAAGATCTGGTAAGATGAGAAATAAAGTAATATGTTAAGTTTAAGGAAATCTACATTATTGGTGAAAAAACAAAATCTCACAGAAACATTTTGATAGGTCCTTAATGTAATTGAGCTGCTAGACACAACTTGAAGTGCCTCAGGTTGCCCTGTAAAAACAATTTATTAGAAAGAACACCGGTTTCATTGTACATTAATGAAACTAAATGACATTAAAATATGTAAACATAGCCTTTAAGTAAACAGAACAAACTTTTATTACACAATACCTCATCAAGCTTATAAAAAATTGACATGTCCTCTATATTTAACAACAAATATATTTATATATCTGCAGGATTGATATCAAATATCCGTGATTTTGATTATTTAATCAAACCATAATCCACCTATATACACCACAATCGAATCAGATATGAGAAAGGGGAAATTACAAACTAACCCTTATCAAGAATATAATGTTTGATCAAGAATAAAGAATACAACTTGCTGCTAGCAGTTAGAGTAGTAGTAAGTGTCAAGCCTTGCTTTTTGGCTTAAAGCCTTTTCTCGTTTGGCTTCTCCTTCTTTTCTTCTACATTGTCATGTATAATTCAGTCACCGCCTACAATAGAAGGTTTATGTCTTTTATAGACTATTCTTGTTCTTCAGAGCTTCAGGTATCCTCACTTTACCTGCTCGATAAACAATCACATGGGCATACACGTTGTACCTAAACGTGTCTACAAATCAAGAAAAACTTGGTAAATTTTTTATTTAAATGAGGGTATAATTAAGCAAAGTCAAATCAATTTAAAAAAAAAAAATAACCTTTCTATAGGCTCCTGCTGCAATGCTTATGGATAAGCAAAGAAGTGTACATAGAGATTTTGTGTGACATGCATTGAGACTTGAAATACAAAATAATTTTTTTCAATATCTCCAAGTGCACGAATAATTCTGCTTCCATCTTCTTCTACTTCAAATATCTTGGAATTGCCTCACCTATCAAATGATTGAACAGTAAAGTAAAGTAATGCAAATGTCAAACACTTTGTATTATACTTAATTCAGATAATTCTAAAAAATTGTAAAAATAATGAGATCAGGTTAATATTAAATCTATTTTGTAGAGTTTCAATGATAAAAAATAATTTTTTTACCTTAATTTGTGTTCTTCAATTGTTGATGGCATAGCCAAGCCGGGTTGATAATGGTCCGCGAGTGGCAGCGATGTTCTTGTGCAGGAGAGTGGCTTGGTGGGAAGGTGAGTGTGAACTCCAACAGAAAATGTTATTCTCGACGAATCACTTCTCATCTGGTAAAAGGCTTCCAACGGTCATAAAATGGCCAATCTAGGAATTTATCAACATTTTATACTTCCTTGATTGTTTGGGTTCGTAATGGTTTTGAAGGACTGTTATTATTTAATTATATGATGATCATCATTGTTAGCTCATAAGTTTCCCTTCTCATATTGCTCCTTAGCCTATGACCCATGTATTCAGCGGAAAAAATATAGGTATTGTAATTTTTCTTTTTCTTTTTGGGTCAAATATATACACTTTAATGGTCTACCTTCTCTGGTTGGTTACTTAAAATCCTATCTTTCATGCCAATTGGTTCAATAACTCTTCTGAACTGATATCCATCTGTAAAGATCTAATAAAGAATCCCTCCTTAGTTTAAAATGATGTCAATTTTGGTATTTGCTAATTTTATATACTTAGTTATTGAACAATTTTAAGTGTTGACCAGATGGTACGAACCTAAGGCCCAAAAGCCCAACAAAGTTGATGGTCCAGGTTCATACCCACCTAAGGCCCAACAAAGGAATGAACCTAAGGCCCAAAAGCCCAACAAAGCTAATGGTCCAGGTTCATACCCTTTTTCTTTCTTTCTTTGTTATATAACAAAAAAGAATAACATATATTGTTCTTTTTTCTTTTAATTTCTCCAAATTACATGACTCAATTTCTCATTCAATTTCAAATGATTTTAACCAAGTGAATATATTACGTTAATCTTTACAGTTTGAATAAACGCATTAATATTCGAATCATTTCATTAAATTGAGTCACCGACTAACATCGTAAACATGGTCAACACTTGGATAGAATCCCATTTGTCCAACAACAACTACTAAGAAAATGTTCTATGACCAGCGACAAATTTTATTTTTACAAGTCCGCTATGGATCACCTGATTTGCTGGACACATTATTATATTTGGGAAACTAGGTATAGTTCGTGCCTTAAGACACTAAAAAAATATTCTTTATTCTAAATAAAATTAATAAATTTATAGTTCATAATTTTACAAAATTTATAATTAATAGCTCAATATTCATGGTTTAAAATTCAAAGTTTATGGTTTGAGTTTTTAAATTAATAATCCATGATTTATGATTTATGTTTCAAGATTCATAGTTTATAATTCATATCCAAGATTTTGGGTTAATATTTCAAGATTTATGGTTTATGGTTTGTTGTTCGTTGTTCATGGTCGATGGTTCAAGAGTTATTGTTTATGGTTTAAAATTCATAGTTTTAGGTTTAAGGTTTAAGGTTCAAGATTCTGATTGAAGTTTATCAAACCATGCCATGTGCTTGAGGGCACTTTTGAAGTTTTGATTAAAAGTTAAGCCAATTGTTGATTAATGCCTATTAAAAAACTTTTTTAGAAAAAGGTACCTACAATAGGATATTTTATAGAAAAAAGTCTCATCCCAAACTACCCCTATAATTAATAATTTAAAAAAAGAAAAAAGAAATTAGAAAAAAACAAAAAAAAAACTAATAAACTTTTTTTTTTAAAATCGTCATAACTAATTCTTAAAAAATCAAAAAAATCAAAAGGTGTTAAATTGAGCAGAGTTAGCCCCAAAATTCATCATCTGCTATTTGCAGATGATTCAATCTTCTTTCTTCAAAACTCTGCTTCTGAAATCCATGCTTTTCGTGAGACTCTACATAGATTCTGTTTTGCCTCAGGTTTGGAAATTAATCGAAATAAATCCTCAATCCTTCTAAGTCCAAATACTACCCCACACATGAAAATTCAACTTGAAGATGCATTTCGCATGCCTATTACTAGTGACTTAGGTCTCTATTTAGGTATCCCAACTGAGTGGGGTAATTTTAAAACTAAGGCAATGGATACTCTTGTATCTAAAATTGCTGATAAACTTAGTGGATGGAAACAATCTCTCCTATCCCTGGCAGGTAGAGCTACTTTGATATCCTCGATTATTCATGCTTTCCCTACTTATTTCATGTCCATCCTTGCTATTCCTAAAGGAATTATTAAGAAAATTAACTCGCTTACTAGCAAATTTCTTTGGGGTAGAGAGGAACATTTAGGCATCCACTGGTTAAGTTGGAACAGAATTTCCTCACCGAAATTCCATGGTGGGCTCGGTATTAAAAATCTAGAAGTCTTTAATTTGTCTTTATTAGCTAAACAGGCATGGTCCATCCTTAATAATCCTAATTGGTAGTGCGGTTGTGCTTGCAACTGTTGGAGCCAAGTTCGATTCTCCCAAGTGTATGTTTAGTTTTTAGTTGCAATAACATTTTCAAATCCTTTATTTAGCAACTAAAGAATCAAAACAATATTTAGTGGACATGTGATTAAAATAATAATTAATTTTACTAAGATTTAACATAATATTTTTACATTATATATGTATTACAAATATATTAATAGACAACAAATAATCATTCAAAAAATGATTAGGTTTATTTTCTGATTTGAATTTTATTTTTCTATTGGTTAATATATCGAATAGAACATGTACATTCCGTACAATTTTAGTTTTATATTTTCATTATTTACCAATATAAGTTTTAATCTATCATATTGTGATCTTCTGTTATTTTTAGTTTAATATTTATTTCACTATTATAAGAGTTTAACTACGAAGGGGTTAAAAGAGAGAAACGAGAATTACGATCGACATTCTCTTCAAAGTGGACTCTATTTTTGTTATGTAATAAAAATTATATATTTTTATTTTGAATGTTCAACATGCAATAAATAAAAGATTTTAATATGTATCTAGCTATTTTTCATAAATATAATATCTATTGTAAAATATTTATGACTAAATAAAAGAGAAGCATTGGTAACTACTGATTTTTCTTAGACCCAATTCAAAAAAAATTAAGGTATAGAGGCAAATTCTCTTTGGACCTAAAGAAGGCTCAAGCCTCTCCTGATTTTTTTTAAATCCAATATTTTTAATTAGTCATTATATGATTATATCTAATTTAATCCGACTCTTATTTAAACCTACGTATAATTTAATAAATTTCAAAATAATGACGTATTGGAAACAAGTTTTCTTTAACTACAACTAAGGTTGGTTTTGGTTCCTTCTTTAACCTCTATCTAACCCTGTATGAAGTGAAAATTTTAATAAGTTTCTTTATTTTTTTAACATAATTTTGGAGGTCTAAGAAACTTAAAAAATGGATATTGTCATTTATAACTTTACTTTCTATGTTTTTTTTTTTTAAATACTATCCAGAAACCTATTTTATTTTCTAGACTTCGCCATTGTTGGGCCTAATTTAAATTTTTGCCCAGGGCCTCCGAAGTACAAGGACCAACCTGCTTTTCCAACCCTTCCAACCCTAAGACGCGATGTTCCTGATTTTAGCCTTAAGAAATGACGTATCATGATAATATTTTCCTTTTAACACTTTAGCTAGTATCGTTGTACTTGTGACAATAACTTTCACGCATTCTAAACTAACTAGGTCAAATTTATGAAATGAAAGTCTTTGAATCTTAACCCACTGACCAATTTAGAATTAGAGAACGTATTACCAGTCACTCCAATGAATCCGACTCTTGTCTCTGTTATCCTAAAGGAAATTGGAAACCAATGAAGATAGATAGTAACAGTTTACGGGATCAAGAATACGGAGCAAAGGTGATTCATGAGGGCATTAATCACAGATTTAACAAGAATTTTTCCCCCTATTGGAGAGAAGGGAATTATGGCAATAAGATAAGTTATTTCTTAAACTATTAATTATCAACCTAGTACTTTCATCTTAAATCTCCCCCACTCCATAAAAAGACCTCAATATTTGTCGAAATCCGGGATCTTATTCATTCTGAATAAGAAAGCTTATTTATTAATTTTTTTATTACAGTTGTTTTTACTAAAAAGTACTCCACTTTTATTGAGATTTATAATTTGCCTTATGGTCATATTATAATCATGACAATATCGAATAAGGACGAAAAAAATGGCCTATAGAAAAAACAAACTATCATAAAAGAAAAAGACATGAATAACAAACAACACACTTCTATACCTTGTTTTATCCTTGTCTAGTATAAAAGAGGATAAAACTTGAGTTACAAGAGAAAAACAAAAACGGGATATCAGGTCCACTTGTAATTAGGCCTCTACTTGGGGTTTCTAACGAGAAAAGAACTCCATTTATGAGGATTTCGTAGTATAAGCTGCTTTAAAAATTTAGGATCCATTTCACTCAAGAAAAATGAAAATACATTTGATTAGCATTGTCTTAAGAAAATCCCATTTAACGTGCTCGTAAGCCTTAGGGATATTAGTTAGAGTGTTTGAACAGAATTTGATTTTTGTTTATCTTATAAGATGATGGCCTACTTCATGAGCTAGTAAAAAAAAATTAAAATATATCGTTCTGGAATTTAAGGCTTAAAATTCATGAACCCGTGGTGCACGAACAGATTTGTTTTGCTCACAAAAAACTTTGCAATTAGTTTATAAATAAAGTTTGCATTTGGTTTGGTAAATAAATTCCGTATTCATCACTTTAGCGATCAGAAAAATTAGCATTTATAATAATACTAAAATCGCTATTATGCATCATAAGATCAGTGACGTCCCTCAGTACACATATAATTATCATGTCCTAATATGTTCTGAAGAAATAACCGCGTAACCATTAGACCTGGAGATTTTTCAGGATTTATCCCCCATTTTTTCTTAATTAGCTCATAGTAAGTGATTTCAATAGCTCAACATTAAAAGCATCATCAACCACTTTATCTATTTAATTTATCCAGTAATAAAAATTCCAAGAACCAATGGTCTGATAAGCTTGAGCAAAATAATCTGTGATATCGACTCTAATCAATTCTTAGGGTTTCGATCGATTCCGATGTTACAATTTCAGTTTAGAGATGTTATTAGGAGCTCTTCTGAAATTTTTAGAAGCGCAGAAATATTTAGTATTACTTTTTGAAAAAATTGAAAAACTTCGAAAGAGGGATCTTCCATGAAATAGAAGTAGAATCGTGCTTCAATTGGTTTGTTGATCTTTCATGAAATTTGAACTCTGATACTAGAGTTCTCTTTGAATTTCTCAGGGTCTGGAAGATGAATTCTCTCAATAGCACTTAGCTTAGAAGCTATTTTCCAAACATTGTCCCCCTTGATAAACAAAGAGTATTACCGTCAATCACTACAACAAATAGTATCATTAGAGACGGTATATATTGAAGCAACACTAAAATGGTCTCTAATGATATTTTTAACAACATTTATTGTGGCAACACCAAAATGGCATCAATTATATTTTTAGCGACAATATTTTCCGCTAATGATAAAATCAATAGAGGCAAAAATAAAATAACTGGCTACAAAAGGTGTTTTTATAGACAAACTTATTGTGGCGAACAAATAGCGGCAAAATCGAGACTTTTATTGGCAAAATTTTTTACCGCTAAAGATAACCTTTCTTGTAGTGAATTCGAAGCCATAAAGTTGTTTCATCAAGAATGCTGGGATTCTTTTGCCATTCATTCCACTTTTGAATCAAAACATGGTAACCAAAAACATGATATGGGTGATTCTCTCACATGAAATTACAGTCTTCTTGACTCTCAAATCTCATAACACACAATTTATCTCCACTTTTATCAATAATAATCCTCCATTTAATTCCCCAGTGTTAGTGTTGTATATCAATCTTCTTCAGATATCCAAAGTTAATTGAACCTGTAGCAATTAGCCGGACAAATAACGTAGACTCATCAAACTGAGCGTACACTGATTTGGAGTCCGGTGTAAGAGTGAACTCATCTTCACCCTCATTTTCATTTATTCCGTAGAACTTCCTCTCTTCTCGGTATATGTAGTAACCAAGTTACTATAAAGACTTGAATGTAGCGTATTTTATTCTTATACCTTAAAATTCTACCCACCAACCCTCAGTAAATACAGATACGTGAAGCAAGTGAGAATAAACAAAAAACAAAAAGAAGCGCAGGTTTGTAATAAGAGGAAAACAATTTTAAAAGCAAACTGGAAAAAAAAAATTAAGATATATGTATGAGGTTATGGTGATGGAAAGTGTCCAACGAAAATGTTAACATTCACGAAAATCATTTTATGATGAGATTTGTGCTGTTTGGAGGGTTTTTTATGGTAGTTGTTAAAAGTTTCGGTAGCTATTGCCAGAAAGCATTTTTGTAAATTACAATAAAGGGGTTTAAAACAAAATAACCTAAAGATTAGGGCTAATAGTCGAGATATATATAATCTTTTAACATTGTCATTACGGTCGAACCAATTTTCTAAACGCAAAACCCTTCGTCGTCATATTTTTTACAAACAAGTTATGTTCACAAGCCAAAACCCAGCAAAATTATCGAAACCCAGCAGTTCTTACACTGTATTAGCCCCGATTCTTCGATTCATCTGTTCATTTTGTAAAGTATAATAATAATTATTATAATATGTTTTTATCAGCTAGAAAGCACGCTAGATGTGAAGGCAACATCAACCAACCTTCAAATGATGACATTGATAGGATCAGCAAATTGCCGGAATCGATTTTATCTCACATTCTCTCCCTTCTTCCGACGACAAAGGAGGCTGTGGCCACCAGTGTTTTATCGACGAATTGGAAATATCTATGGAAAGACATCCATAATCTCAGTTTCCATATGAGAGAAACACCGAACCTAACAGAAACAGAAAAAATCGTGGCCACAAATTCATTTGTATTATTTGTTAATAATATAATGAGATCGCTCAACAAACAACCCATTGAAAAGTTCTCTCTTTCTATAAATGAGATATTTGATGTTGAGCCTTGGATAGCAGCGGCCGTTGCTCGAGATGTTAAAGTGGTTGAATTTGTAATTGAGGATGATGATGATGAGAATGATATTGAGGATTTAGAATTTCAGTTGCCTTCTAGTCTTTTTACTTGTAAGACACTAGAGGTTCTTTATTTAGTTTCACGTATAAATCTCAATTTACCAAGCTCAGTCTCTCTTCCAAATCTGAAAACACTTATTCTCAGAATGGTGATTTACGAATCCGATGAATCTGTGTCAAAGCTTATATCTGGTTGTTCATCGCTCGAGACTCTGACTGTGGTAAGAAATAGATATGACAATGTAAAAACCTTTACTATATCTTCTTCTACTTTGAGATTTCTTATGTTGAATTTCAATGATGGAGATGATATGTTTCCTAATGAGTTTGAGTACAAGCTTGAGATAAATGCACCTCAACTTAGATGTCTCTACCTATTGGACTCTTTGTCAAAAGATTTTTCAGTTGACAACTTATGTTTACTAGATGATGCACGCATTCATATTGATGGAAGTAGTAGTGATCTTTACCCTAATCCTGTTGTTAAACTTCTTCAAGGATTTTATAATGTCAAGAATCTTTCTTTGACCACATCTATCTCTGCGCTAAAGGTAAATTGATATTATTGTTTTGATCCTACTTTCTTTGTTAATCAATCAAGGCTTAAATTTGTTGATTTCCATAACCAAGCTAATGAATATGAATAGATATTTTTAGAAAATGAATTCTCCTTGCTCTGTTGTGTAATATGATTATTGAGTGATTTAATTGTTTCCCTGTGTTGAAGGCTATTACCCATGAAAGTGAATATACAACAAGCTTCCCGAGACTATCTCGATTAAGATTGGAAACCACGTGCCCGGAATTCTTACTAACTTTTTTTGAAGGGGCGCCAAAATTGGAATTTGTTGAATTAGATAAGGTTGGTAAAAACCCATTTAGAGAGTTTTGAATTATCAAACTTGTAAACTTACTAATTTTTTGTTGCAGTATTACCATAAACGCATTCATGAGAATTGCTGGAGCAAACCAGAGAATGTACCTGTTTGCATCTTGTCATCGCTTAAAACAATTTCAATTAGAGGTTTAATAACCTGGGATGAGGAAATTCCAATGATAGCTTATATTTTAAATAATGCTAAAAACTTGAAAATAATGACAATTTATCCTCACAACTCTTTGGACTTAAAGTCTAGAATGCAGCTGCTTGTGGATGTTTCTAAGTTTCCTCGAGGATCTACAGAATGTGAATTAAATTTTCTTCAGTGTGATTAATATGTTTGGTTAAAAGTTTGTTGTTATTTCCTATAATTTGTTTATCAACATATACTCTTGTCACTGTTGTGAAGGCGAGCCAAGAAACCTGCAACTTGGGGGTTTTTCATCGTATTGTTGTATTATCAGTTCACTTGAGACTCATTTTTGTTATGTAATTTCGTATTATCTTCCTATTTAGAAAGGAATTATGGTGGTTACTTTATACTCTAAATCGTGCTTGCAAATCAATGATATTAAAGATTATGAATGTTGTAGTTGATGAAATCCAAAAACTCCATTTGCGAATGGAGATCATTTTCTTGCACCTTTGGAAGTAACAAGTCATTAATTATACTGTATTGGACCAATAATTTACCATTCTTCCACAGAAAAATACTTTTGAGCTGTGGACTGAGTAATCATAGGTCAATGATGACGAAACATGATTACAATTAAACGTGAGTAATCATACTTTTGAGCTTGCTCAATTGAGTATTGAAGCTTATTACTCGGATGGGAGTTCATAACTAAACATTGTTAAAAGCATGAATAAATTTGAAAATCTTGCCATTAGAAAGGTCAGCAAAAACTCATGGAGAAGCTTTTCTTTTTGTGTATGAGCAAACTTCTTTAAGTTTTTGTTTTGAGTGCTACTAAGTGTTTATCATAGAGGCATGCAAGCATGAGCTAAGTCGGAGAAAACCTGAGAAGGTGCGTGTATGTTTTGTTTAATGCTTTAGAATGATTTTCATTAGGGATCTCGAAGATGTAGAAGATAAATGACTCATGCCTTAAATGATATCTATTAGGGACCTCGAAGATGTAGAAAATAAATGTGAAATGGTAGATCATAGTCTCAAAATTGCTCATGTCTTGAGATAAATCACAATAAAAACTGCCACTTTTTGTAATCCCAAGCCTATGGGTCACAACCGAAGGAGGTATCATAGTTTACCCCAGGATCTAAAGTATGTGAAACAAAAACTTATTTAATTTTAGATCTCACTCTTCTTTGTACAAAGACTTAGGAGATAGTCTCTCGCTAAAAAAAATAGGTGTGTACCTCTCTATTTCTAATATGACTGGTTTTTCAATGAGAGGGAAGAGATAAATCCATATTTAAACTTAAGGTTTGGTGCCAATCACGTTAAATGCTCTTTATCTAGTGATGTTATGAGTTATTTATTGAACTTAATTAGGTGACATAGATCGTGGTGTAGGTCAGAATACCTGGTAAATCTTTAAAAGCTTGCGATGGTTACGATAATGAAACCACGCTTTAACTTCGTTGCTTTGATATACGTATGAGATACCTCTTTGGTCCTTTCATTGATGGCATGTTTGAACTTCTACTCCTTGAGTTTGAGTCAACTATTACCCAGTGATTAGGGGTAGTTGTCTTCTATTCTCATTGTAAATGGAATCTCATTTGAATCTTTTTTAATCTTTCTACCAAATAGGTAGTAGAGCCCTCAAAGCAGTATGAGAAAATTAATTTTCAAGACTGATGGTATACTACTGTTCCTCATAAGAATAAATTTTATCATGCCTGACAAGTAGCCACTTAGAATGGCATAAGTTTTTTTTTTTTATCAAAAACTTCCTAGCTGTTATGTGTCTATAATCTGGGAAAAATTCTCTCTGAGCAAAATAGATCCCTTCTTTAAACAAACTGAAAAGGTTCCTTTTCAGTGCTTGTTAGTTCTAAACACTCATGTTGTTGAGATTTTGATATCAAAAATGTTTGAAACTCAATCTATACAGGATTATCAGCTTTATGCTAATTATGAATTCACTACGGGAAGGAGGGTGACTTACACCTATCATCCCAAAAAACCCATTTCTAGAACTCGAGGAAATGAGAAGTTTGTTCTCGAATATAGTAACCTTGTAATATTTCTCAACTCTGTTTTTCATTCTCATCCTTTAATTGAACTCATTTTTTTTATTCATTCTACCACATTCAATCTTATAATCTTATGACATCTTGAGTTCAAACTCTTTACCTAGAATCGTTTGAGAAGTTTGTTCTCGAATATAGTAACTTTGTAATATTTCTCAACTCTGTTTTTCATTCTTATCCTTTAATTGAACTCATTTTTTTATTCATTCTACCACATTCAATCTTATAATCTTATAACATCTTGATTTCAAACTCTTTACCTAGAGTCGTTTACCTAGAGTCGATAGATTCCATCTTGACTCACCCATTTTAACACAAGTACTTAGCTATGTCCAATATCCTTCTGACTAACATTTTGACCAACTAGTTATCCAGACACAACAACTACATACGCAACTATAAAGATGATCTCGTGTTAAAATATTACAAATATTTAAGTCCTTATAGAGATTAACCCACTTGACTAGGAATCTGTCTCTTTAGTCGGTTCGATAGTCACATCACTATGTACGTTATCTGTGCAACTAACTCGATAAACGAGAACTACCTATATTTATCCAATAAATACTTTTTAGTTACATATTAATCTATCCGGATCATCGAGGTACTAGCTCGATGATCCTACGATTAAGAACAATTTCGAATTAAGTTCTATGACCTAGATTCTCATTACCATAACACCTTACGATATCAAGTTCATAACTTAATTAAGGATCTACCTTCATATTATGTAGATAAATACCATAAACTTAAAAGTTTATCATAGATTCAAGGAAACAATTCATTTAATCAATACTATAGGGATAACTATTATCATGTAAAGTAAATACTTGTTTTCAATTCATTACAAGATGATCGGAGTTAGGACATAACTCCAATACCACATCCATTTTAGAAAGAGAAAGAGAGAGATTTTAGTAAATACTCAGAGTGTGTCGGTTTTATTATGGAGATGGGTATTTACAAATGTCAAGTAAACGAGTCGTATAACTTGGAGGAGGGTACGAAGGATAAGTTTGAAGAATAACCTGTTATGTTGAAGTGATATTTATATATCGTCCTGCTTTGGCTTTCGGATGACTCGAAAGATCTACCCTGAGAAGAGTTTTGACACTTTCTTTAGACAACCATTTTTATTCCTTCGGATTGTACCCATATGCCATAAGCTCGGATTGTCGGGATTTTTTCGGACTTGACCAAGTATCAGCGTTATATTTTGGTTTATATTACCCAGAATGGATACATATGTGTAGAGGCAATTTGTATCTCACTCACATTATTATCAGTTTTCATGATATTCTTTTTTGTATTTTTGGAAATTGAGTGGCTTGAAGTTAGTAGTTTTGTCAGTGAATGTGATAACGTGATATGTTTGCTTAAGAGGTCGTTGTAATGTCACGCTTGATGTCTTATAATTAGAAATGGATTATGATCATCTTCGTGAAGGCGGGACAAGAAAAGAAACCTGCAATTTGTGGGTTCATCGTGTAATGTATTAACCTTCTATTTTAGCAAGGAAATATGGTAGTAACTTTTTTCTCTTGCTTCAACATGGAATCGAAAGAGTAATCTATTAAATGAAAGGTCAAGGATTATAATTAAAATGACTCAGACATTATAAGGTAGTAGATTAATCCAATAAGACAGAATAGAATTCTTGCTATGGTAGAGCAGATGCACAAAAGCACCACTTGAGAGATTACTGCCCATAATATCAATTTTTTTGAACAAAAAAAAGGATTCTTGCTGGAATATAGCCATGAAGAAAAGTAATAACGCAATGAGAATGAAGTATTAGATAGATATGCTAAGAGAGTAACAAAAGCAACAAGGTACCTTCAATCCACCTTGAGCCAAATGACCACCAGATGGATGATAAATTCAATTGTATCATATCATATCATATGAGACTCTTGAGAGATCAATTATAGCATGTTTCTAAATGTGTGGTACCAATTGACTACTTGTAATGAATTTGACTGCCTTAAAGTTGTTCTGTTTTTGCTCTGACTTCTCTCTAAAAAGATCATGGAATCTTCTATCTCTCTCTATAATCCAAACATCAATTATATTCAAGTGGCACATCCTGATCCTAGCTTGCCTACTTTGTCAAAACGCTGAAATATTTAACTTATCATTACTTCTACCGTGATTCTTCTTATGGGTTTTCTTCAATTAAGTTTCAGCATTGTTTTCTTATTGTTGTTTGACTTGGATCCAGGACCAAAACATAATTATATTTGCTTATATTGTGAATTTTTGATTGGGTCTTCTTGGATATTTCGATCCAATCACATGCAGACCTTGAATGTGATCCAAATCCTCTTCGTGTTGGTGAGTAGCTCCATTAATGCTACTGGAAGGCTTATTCTCTTATGATTGAACACATGCAAACCTATATTGTATGCTCTATTTACCTTTATGGTATTAATGTTCTTCCTGATTGGCCTTTTACTATGATCTGCTCTAATCTTTCTATTTTAAGGAGTTGGGTTTTTGTGAACGTTGCTAGTTTAAAGCGCTGGAATATGATCTTAATTGCTTTGACTTCTAAGGACAGCTATAGCCTAACTGAATTTAAATTATTTTTCTTAATTTTTTGTTATGACGTTATTCAGGATCTTCTGCTTGATAATTTATTTAGGTACAGTTCAACAAACATCTATGACTTCGATTTGGCATTCATAGTTATTTGTACCTTTACCAATACATATTATACTATGGTGTACGATCCTTTTGGTTATAAATGATGTTGTTTCTTCTATGGTTGGAGTGATTTGACTCATAAAATTAGAAAGGAGAACTGGATTTTTATTTTGTCCTTATAGGGCAAAAGAAGCCTTAAATTCTATGTTTAATTCTGGTCTGATTATTTCTTCTCACATGCCGAGTATTTGATGCAGTTTTATGGTTACTATAGATTATATTATGTTGAGGGATGGTTTAGTTTATTCTTCTTTGACAAGTGTCTATAAGGGTCTGCTGATTCCTCTCTTTTACATGAGATTTGCTTTTGCTGTGTATGGATCTATTATTGACGGCGATTTCAGAACTTTCCTCACGCTTCCCGTTATTTAATACCTATTTCATCTTATAACAGATATATACTTGAGCGGATCAAGAATTCGTTTTGTGTGAAAACCTTTTGGAATTTCTTACCTGTTGGATTTGAATGACAATTTCTTTTTGTTTATGAAGAGATGTTAGTTATGATATATAATGTTAACAGTTCAGTCCTTATTATAATGGGATATTATGTTTTGGCATTAATTTATTACTATCGTTTTCAGCAACGGAATTGGAACTTAATCTATTTGTACTACAAATATTATGACTGCAATTATAATGGTTTGCATAACTTTTATCTCCAAGAGTTTGGCGCGTTGATACATTATCTCGGCCTTGGTTATTGGGTTATTTAGATATAGAAGTTATATATCTCTCGATAATATAAAAGTCCAACATGCATTGGTTGTTCAATTTTTCAAGGTGATCTTTGGGTTTTTTCGCACGCCTCAACTCTTCTATTCTTCTTCTATCCAACATCTGTCAAGCATGCAGTTTAGAAAGTGTGAGATGGCTGAAAAAACTGTCACCTTCTTCTACTTGAATTCATCGATGAGTTGTGTGATATTTTTTATGAGGTTAAGAACAAGTTGGTTATAAATGAAAGGAAGTGTGAAAGAAATGATATTATGTTGATGGAAGAATTTGATGATCATCAAAAATGGTACTTCTGCAGTGCCGAAAACTGCGATGGACATCTTGAAGGTGAGTTGAGTGATAGTAGTGATTCTGAAGAAACATGAGTACTCAGGGATTTCCCTTGAAGGAAAATGCTCATCCGCTTGTGACAAAGGATGGTGGCCGGTCCAACAATACGGCCGGGAGAGATGGATAGTCTGATTGTTTGGAACTGTCAAGGGGCTAGGGCCCCCTTGACAAATAAGTCTTTTAAAGCCCTTCTCGGAAAGAATAATGCTTCTTTTGTTTGCATGTTGGATACCAAGCTTAGACGTAAGGATGTTAGTTCCTGCTCTCGTTTTAAAAATTTAATAATCACCATGTAGTTGACCCCGGAGGAAGAGCATTTAGGTCTGGGGGTATACTGTTGTTGTGGAAGGACTCAATTTCTATTTTATGTTAAGTTCTTATGTTTAAATTATGTTATTATCAATGTTAATGAATCTAATATTCGTTCATGGTATCTCGTTTATGTTTATGCTCCTAATAAGGACGAAGAAAGGATTAAATTATGGCTAAATCTTTTAAAGAATTTAGGCCAATTCGATAAACCACATATTGTTATTGGGGATTTTAACGACGTTGCAAAATTTTCGGAAAGGCAAGGGAAAAGCCTCCTAATTTAGATCGAATTTTGAAGTTTAATGAATTTATCAATAATAATCATCTGGTTGATTTACCTAGTAAATTTTGCCTTTATAATGGTCAAATCATTGTTCTAACAAGGTTTATGTGAAGGAAAGATTAGATCGTGCTCTTGTGTCAATGGATTGGTGTGCTATTTTTCCTAATTCAATTATTAAAGTATCGCCTACAATTGGATCGGATCATTCCACATTGATTCTCATTCGATATCCTACTATTGGTAAAACTAATAAATACTTTATTTTTGAATCGAGATGGATTGAGCATAGTCAATGCAAAGAAATCATTAAGGAAAACTGGAATTGTAAACGTAATTGTGATAGTATTTCTCAGTTCTGTAATAAAAGAGATGTTGCTTGTCTGGCTCTCAAGGGCTGGAGTAAGTCACATTTTTCAATAATAGGAGGAAAATTGATGAGCTTCAGAAGGAACTGGTTATAATTAATAATGAACCAAACACTGAAGAAAGCAGAATCAAGGAAAATAATATCAAAAGTAGTATTGAGGAATTGTGGCGAATCGAGGAAATATATTGGGAAGATAGGGTGCGAGATCTTGCTATTAAAAATTGTGATAAGAACTCTAGGTATTTCTTTGCCAAAACGATGAAAAGAAGGAAGATTAATCGAATTTGTGTTATGGAGGATAGGAATGAGAATTGGGTTGATAACCCTAAGGAAATTAATGAGATTATACAAGAGTATTATATTAGTCACTTTAAAATAATGTCACTTCGGTCCCAAATGATATTACGCAGTTTATTCTGTCTAAGGTGACATACGAAATGGATGAATCTCCCACCATGATACCAACCATGGACGAAGTTAGGTATGCTGTTTTTGGTATGGCTGGTTCGAAAGCACCTAGACCTGATAGATCACCAGGTAAATTTTATCATGAATTTTGGAAAATCATTAAAAAGGATGTTTTCAAATTGGTTAAAGATTTTTTCGAGTCAAATATGGACATGAGCAAAACTAATGATTCGGTTATTACTCTTATACCGAAGGGGTCATCTCAAGAGACAATCAAGGATTTTAGACCTATTTCGTGTGTAAATTGCTGCTATAAGATTATTGCTAAAACTCTCGACTAGGCTTCAATCGTTTATGGATATGATTATTTCGCCGACACAAGCTACGTTTATTAAAGGTCGCAATATCCAAGATAATATGCGCAAGAAGTATCTTATTTTCTTAATACTTAAAGGAAGTCAAATAAGTGTTTCAGAGCTGTTAAACTGGATATGTAGAAGGCTTATGATCAAGTTAACTAGGATTTCATATTTAAGAACTTACATGCGTTAGGGTTTTGTGATAAATGGATTGGTTGGGTTTGGAATTGTAATTCTTCAGTGTCGTTTCAAGTTAAAGTCAGTGGCCAACGGTTGAAGAGGTTCAAACCTGAGCAGGGACTTAGACAAGGAGATCCTTTATCTCCTCTTCTTTTCTCTTTACTTACTGAAAGTCTTATAAGCCTTATTAACTACCACTATAGAAATGGTACGATCAAAGGTTTGTCAATTACTAGACATTGTCCGAAACTTACTCATCTTCTTTTGCAGACGATGCGCTTTTCTTTATCAATATTAATCCAACGGAAATTGAAGTCTTTCAAAAATTGCTGAACGATTATTGTAATGCTTCTGGTCAACAAATTAATCTGCATAAGTCAGCTATCATTTTCTATAAAAATACTCCAGATTCGGAGAAAGCAGAAATTTCTCAACAATTACATAGCGGAGTCACAAATGATTTAGGTAAGTATTTAGGGATTTTGTTAACCATTAAAATGGCTAAGAGTGAAAATCTTAATTATATTAAAGATAGATTACTGGCTAAGTCAGCTAGTTGAGTTGCATCGTGATTTTTCGGAAGATGGAAAGAAATTATGATTAAGGCTGTGCTACAAGCAATTCTGAATTACACAATGTTTATTTTTGAATTCCCTAAGACATTGTGCAAATAAATGTCAAGTATTGTGGCCAACTTTCGGTGGGATACGGGCAACAAAAAAAGAATTCATTGGATTAATTGGAAGAAATTAGCAAGATCGAAAAGAATTAGAGGGTAAGGATTTAGAGAATTCTATAAAATGAATATTGTCATTCTTGCTAATCAGGCATGGAGGCTATTGAATAATCATGACTCTTTTGCTTTTAAAGTCCTAAAAGGTATTTACTTTCGTAATTGTAATTTGTGGGACGCAAAAACTTGCAAAAAGAAAGTCATGGAGTTGGGCTAGTATTTTTAAGGGCCTTCAGTTTCTTAAAAAACATATGAATTGGCAAATAGGGAATAGGAAAAGTATAAACATTTGGAATCATTGTTGGCTAAGTAAAGGCATATATTCATGAGTTATTTGACAAATCGGGATATGGCTGGAAAAATGAATTGGTTTATAATTTATTTTCTCAAAATGTTACTCAATATATTGTTAAAAGTCCGAGATGTCAGATCAATGATGAGGATAATATTATATGTTCATATAGTAAAAATGGTGATTACTCGATCAAATCTGGATACCATCTTCTTGTAAACGATGAGGTAGCTGCTGAAACTCAGACTTTTGATATGGGTGAGAATGCTAATAGTTGTATTTGGGATATCATATGGAAGACCAATGTTCCGGCTAGAATCAAAAAAAAAAATGTTGGAGAGTTTGTAATAATGCAATTCCGGTCAAAAATAATCTTAAAAAGAAAAGATGTGTAAACAATGAAGTGTGTGAATGATGCGAACTCGATAAGGAGGATGTGGAGCATCTCCTTTTAGTATTAAAGTTTGGACTTTGTCACCGTTACAAATCAAGATTGACAAAGATTTGAATGCCATCTTTATTGCCTGGTTTGTGAAAGTTATAAAGGAATACTCTAGAAATGGATGGGAAGTCAAGGTGGTAACTGCATATATTCTGATTATCACGTGGAACTTATGGAAAGAATGAATGAAATGTTTTCATGAAGAGAAGGAATGGTCTGTGTATAATATCTTAGATAAATCCAAAGACCTTATTAATAGACTTTTTGGGGCATCAAATGATTGGGAAAAACGTATTTTAGAGAATAGAGTGGGTGGTGAAAATGATCAAAATAATAACCCTTGTATTAAAGATGATGTTGATTTACTTTAGATGTGTGATGCGTCTTTTAAAACAAATAGAGAACCTGCTGCTATTGCTGCAACCGGCATTATAAAGAAGGTATAATAACTAGGAAGATTCATATAAGATGCAAGATTAATAAAGTTATTGATGGTGAAACTTGGGCCTTAATTATGGCTATGAAGTCGTGTAAAGACCTTTCTAGTCAAATAGTCTCCTTTTACTCTGACAAACTTGAGTTAGTTCAAGGAATTTTTTGTATGACTGGACTTCATTGGAGTTTTAAACCTATTCTTTCAGAAGTTAAAAAATAGTTAGAAGAAAATATAATTATATAGCGGATGCACGGGCTAAAAGTGCACTAGAAGGAACATTGATCTATCTGAAGGATTTTTCTCTTACTGCTTCTAATACGTTTCTTATTAATCTCTGTAATAGTTATAGGTAGCTTTTTCTTATGGTTTTCGTTGAAAAAAAAAAGTTCTGTTGTACGTAGATAAGTTGGCTTGTGTATGTTTGACATATTAATTGTTCATGTAATAGAGTGGAACATTCTAAGTAATTAGGTGCAATTTCCATGGAAAAACATTCATTATCTGGGCTTCAATGATGGTGCCAGTTTATTTGCATATTTTGTATTTTTGTATCTTAAATAACAGAGTAACATAAACAGAAGCTGCTGTGTTTTATATATTAAAACATTTATCCCGACCTTAAGCTCAAACATACTACTATTACTGTAACTTAAATAATAGAATTTGTTTCTCTTTCATAAGACAGAAAAAATAAAGAATGTACATAGTAAGCATCGAAAATGCAGGAGAATATTGTAATGTTACAGAGTTGAAATTAGTAAAAGATATGATTCCTAAAGTGCATAAAACTGTGCATAGAGATATTCGCGAATCTTGTAATATTCCTCAGACAATGGGCCTTCAAGAATGATTTGCTGAATGGTAGCACCACCACCCTACACCAAAAAAGTTGATTTATTAAAAAATTGCTGTATTTTACTTTACATGGTTTCTTATTACCTTTTGGCTCGAATCTCCAACTTTGCGAAGTGTCACAAATTCACCACATCTCAAGGCTCCACCAGCAAATTCTACCTGGAAAATTATGGGAAACACTATAAGTAGTAGCTTTTATATATATATATATATATATATATATATATATATATATATATATATATATATATATATATATATATATAGAGAGAGAGAGAGAGAGAGAGAGAGAGAGAGAGAGAGAGAGAGAGAAATAAATAAAAGAAATAAAGTACCTGGACACCTTTGCTTGCAAGAAACTGTTTAAAATCAGCCATTTTCAAATCACCAACAAGAACTGTTTTGTGAGATGGAGCAATAGTTGAACGAGGAACCAAAGATAGTGTCCCACTTTCTGTCTTCCCTACTTGAGCATCCACCCACGCTATTTCATAATCTCCCAGCTGCAATTACTTACATATCTTATCATTCAATCATTTTATATACACAATAGAATTGTATGCTCTCTTACCTTCTTAAACAGCACATTACTCATCAGCTTCTCAGAAAGTTGAACCTACAATATAATTTAATTATACATACATACATACATCTCTGGACAGTAGTAACAAAAGAGAGTTATAGTTAGTTAATACCTTATAAGCACACAAATCTGAAGTGACGTCAATATTTTCTTCAAGTTGAGGAGCATATACATGTGGACAAACATGTTGTAGACAATGTTGCTTTAAATGCTCAGTCGCTTCTGCCGATCCATGCACCAACACCTTCAAATCAAAGATTGTTCACTTACACATTCCAAATATTCAATATATTAACATGTCCTTACAAGCTTTAACGGAGCTACATGGGCAAGAATCGATTTGATTGACCGTCCATCTGAACGACCCTCAAAATCCATGTAAATCAGAGGACTCTTCACTTGAACCTGTAGCAATTAGAATTTTTGTCAAAGTTAAGGGATTGTACAATCACTTTGATGAGGAGAACTTACAGTGAGTTCATATGATGTAACTTTTGATGGTGTTGTATCGAGCATCAAACCAGCAGACCCTTCATCAAGTTTTCCATCGAGATCTCCATCAACCTGGACACACACAATAAGGATACATACATACATATATAGACTTAACAAAAATATAAAGTTAATGGAATCTCACAAGCATAGATCCATGGCCCATATCTTCATCTTTAATTATATAATCATCTGGGTTAATAACTTCACCAAAATCATCCCAATCACCCGGTGTTTCATAATAAGGGAACATTGGAGCTACAGTCCCTGAACAAGGGATAAACCCATCAACTAATACATCCTTGAAACCCACATTGTAGGGCCCAACTGCTGCAAAAACAGGTATAGTAGATTCAAGACCCCACATAACTAACATGTAAGTAAATATGAACAAGTGAAAAGAATACACACCATTTGAAGATAGATGTGAGGTTGTGTTATCAATAAGCATTGGATCACCAAGCTTACTTTCATCAGTCACATCTGATTTTAATTCTTCCTCTTTAATAAGAGTAGCTTTAAGAGCTTCCTCTTTTTTTTTAAGATTTTGCTCTTCTTCATATGCAGCTAACTCCTCCCCAACTAAAGGGATTCTCTCAGACATGGTCACTTTTACAGCTTTTGGAGGAGGATCAGATTGAAGCATACGAGCCAGTGTACCATACTGCATATAATCGAAACCCTTAATGACTAATCAAAATCATACAAAACAGACTTATCAAAAAAAGACAAATACCTGGCCTCTTTCAGTAAAAAGCACAAGATTCTTGGAATCAGCAGCCCATTCCACAAATATATCATGTGAAAACCCTGCTTCTAAACTCGCCATAGATGAAAGTACAACCTTTGGGCCTTTAGGGGCATTTTCAAGCTCACTCTTGCTGCTTAAAAGGTTCACATGCCTACATATAATGGTTAATTATTGCCTGCATATAATGTGGTTAATCGATTTAGAGTAGAAGAAGATTTTCTTACTTTAATAGAAAAGCATTATCACGTGTGTGCTCAAAAGATTTAGCTATTGAATCACTCATAAACTCGAGGAAACTCTTGACATAGTCAATTGTACTTGATGCAACGTACGTAAGAAAGTAGATGGGATATGTCAAATTATGTTGTGCCCAGTACTGCAATTATCATTATTAAAGCATCACCATGGAATAATAACCCAAAAAAAATGGAAATTAATCTTAAAAAAACTAACCTGTTCCAATATTAAAATAAGCTCCAATACTCTACCAGCTGTATCCACGGGCAGTAATACATTTCCATCACATCTTAAGGCCTTCACGATCGCATCTACATTTAACACAATACAAAAGAGTCATTAATAAGTATTACACAACAAATAAATCATTTTATACTAAGTAATACCCAGAAACTCTTGATCTCTTTGACGTCTCGAAGGCTGACTATTCAAAGCATTGTACGCATCTGTTATTAGTACAGCAGGGCGAACAAAAGACTCTAAAGAAGTTCCATTTAAATGCCTGCTAAAATGAATAACATATAAGCTTTCCCTTGTCATGTAGTTTAGTTAAATGACAGTTTTAACCTTTCTTTGCGATGATTAAAGTCAACTGCATATATAACATCTTCACCCCCTTTTGTTATCTTCCAAGTTGTGCCTCCTAATAGATGTCCTGCTACATGAGGTGCAATAACTATGCCTTCTCCTTTTCCTACCATTATCCAAAGGATTTAATCAATAACATGTAGAAGATTTAATATTAACAATAAAAGTGAAAGATTGTTTACCAGACATATGATAGTTTTGAGAGTATGTTAATCTGGTAACGCTTTGGAAAGTATTATCAATATCATCCAGTGTAAATAAATCAAACTCCGATATTTGCTGTAAAGAATGCGATATATTAATCATGGTTAGCAAACTTGAAGAAGAAGACATTGAATGATTGATATAAAATGAAACAATATTTATTATATTCACCTTGCGAGAGAGATAGTGATCGTACATAGTCAATAGACCTAATCTGTACACAGGTTCAGTTGCGAAAATAGGTGCTTTAAGTCCTAGATGTTTCATGGCATATGGTAAAGCACCAAGGTGAAGTGTATCGGGATGAGATATTAAGACAGCATCTACTTTAGAAGCAACCCTGTGAATGAAAGTTTATAACTGTTATTACCATTTTCCATTATAAGTAAATGCTTTTGGTATGTGTGTATTATAAGATCATAGCAATTAGCACCATAGTATCCTGTACGGTTTTTAATACGTTTATTTCCAAATTATGAAAATGAAATCCCTTAATTATGCTTTGACCTCTGGAAGGACCGATGAAAAGCAGCACAAATGGGATCTATACTTACAATTCTGATAATTATTTTCAAATTGAAGAAAAAGAGACACCCTAATTTCATGTTTTTGACCAATTTAAAAACATTTTAAACAGAACAAATGCAAGCGAACTACAAAGAAGTGTAAGAAATTAGGTCCAAAGTTCTGAACTTTAGTATGACTGGGTGAATTTACACAGGATCGTTATTCAGTGGACGCTGCAGCTCCGAAGCAGTTAGTATGACACTATAACAGCAAAATTGAGTCTAGTAGTCTACATTCATAATTTAAAAGTAGAATACACAGAATGCTATGTTATAATATATGTATGTATAATGTAATGCAAGGTAGGTGGGACCCACCTGGAGAGGGGTTGTAGAAGAGAGGTATCGAAGTGGTCGTTCCAACCGCAATCAATGAGGAAGTTGAAGCCATCTACCGAAACGAGGTATGAGAGAGGATTCTCGTTGTACACTCCGCAGAGAGGCTGTACCTGCACCGATGTTCCCATTTTTCTTTGGCCGCTGAAATCTCTGCGCTAAGCAAAGACGGCGGCTCCGGTGGTGGTTCTGCTGCTGCTGCTTGAATTGAACCTTGACGGGAAAGGACAGGGTTTTAGAAACCGAAACTCAGTTAGGTGAGGACGACGTCGTAAGCTCAGTGTAATAGTGAAGTCTTATTCCTTAATAACTTATTGGTAACTAATACTATTCTTTTGTACAAGCCCTTGTACCACCACCAACAAAATTTTAATGATGTATTTTATGCTACCCATTTTGTATTTGTACACTTTCGGAGTCTTTGGAAGTTTTCGTTGTACTTCATATTTTGGGTCAAGAACTCAACTACGAATATTTTAACTTTTGTTTCTTTTTTTTTTTTTAAAACATATATATTTAGATAGATAGATAAAACGATTACAAATTATCTATCATTGAAGACTTATCGTTACTGTTTAGGATAATGCTACTAGGTATGGTCGTAAGCATTTCAGTTGCCAAATAATATGGTTAAAAGTTCATGTCTGATAACCCAGTTGGTAGCTATGTTTCTACCCATAGTAATAACGAAGAAGATGGTTTAGTTTGTTCCGCGAAACCATAAATATTACGAACGATGTTTTGAATACCATTACACAAAATAATTTGATTACTAGTTAAAGTTATTCGCATCATTCTCAATGATAACTGTTCTTTCTGGGAAGTCATAAGTCATCTCGGTTGCCTTCAAAGTATCCATTGCCTCTGTCTTAAGTGTACTGATTATTCAACTATTTCCTGACAAAAAATCCATTAGAGTTCCTAATTATATATGTTATTATTGCCCCTTTGTCCGAGTAGACAACAACTGATTTTTATAAAGTTAGGAAGAGGTTTTTTCCATTTCTCTTTGATTTTTGGGGTTTCCAAAAATATTCATATTATTTGGCTTGTCATTTTTATTATTATTATGATTATTTTTTTGTTATTGTTATTAGTAATGGTGTTATTATTTTTATTATCTTTATTTTAATTACCATGAAATTAATATCTTCCGGGTTAGTAATTTTGTAGTATTCTTTTCAAATGTATATTGTGTGAGTAAATCTTCAGGGTTAGTAATTTTGTAGTATTCTTTTCAAATGTATATTGCGTGAGTAAATGTATTAATGGGTCACATTTAATATTATTATAGACAAAATTATTTCTGTTTTTCCAATTTTGCCAACAAATAGTGCATTAATTCAAAAATAAAAATCTCAAACAATTTTGTCAAGTTTTCCACTACGAACATAGTAACGAATCTTGAAAAATATTTGAGGATTTCAACAAAGTAGAAGGTGGTGTGATTACTAGATAAGGAAGAAACATTTGATAAATTAGAAAGGAACGAACCTCTTCTAGAGAAAAAAGATGACACGTATTGTGTTGTCTCTCCTTGTAATCCCAACGACAATTACAAGAGAGTTTAATTTGTATGTTGCAAACTTTTGGTGGAAACTGAATGAAAATGGAGAATTTTACTTGATAAATCAACAAACTTTAGCAAAATTAGGATTTTATAGAAACTTGTGGCCAAAAGATGTCAAAGCGGATAATATAATGCTAATAGCCAAACAAGTCTTAAAATTATTGAGAGCCAAGAGACCTTTGTTATGTGCACCTTGAAAGAGATTTATCTCACACTAAGTAATCCAAGCCAACCCACATTCCCCGCCGATCAAGGTATTTTTCTCTTGCATGTGTCTTGGGTATTGAGAGCGCGTCTGAGCATTGGAAATAGGTGCATTGGCGCCCATATGGCAAGACATGTGATTAAGGAATTGAGCCTTACGAACATTTCCAGTCCACGTATAAAGGTCACAAGTCTCATTAACCCAACGACTCGAGTTTGGAATGGGAAACAAGTACAAGAATCTATGGAGATCGATATATGTTTGTATCATCATTGGGAATGACATCATAGTGGAGATCTGTCTTTTTATCACGTCATGGTACTTAATTGGAAAGTATTGTCAATTGTGTATATCCCGTGATAATTAGCGAGTGCCTTCATATAGATATATGAATAATTATCAAACAAACTTAATTTATTAACGTTTTGTTCAATTTTTTATGGTCATTAAACTCGTATAGAAATAATTATAGGATATAATGAATTAAAAAGTCAACCAATAAAACTATTGATAATATTATCTTTTAATTAAATTTTCGTGCCATTTTATTCAATATTTTTATCGTCTTCTCTACCATTTTGGGAGTTGGACAACTCTTCTTATTATTTATAATATATTTTACTTTATTGACAAAACAAATATTTTAAAAGGTTCTAGGATGTTTATTAATTCTTAAATGGCTTTTATTAGAATAAGTTCTTGATAATTGTGTGACACGCGACACTGTTCATGCTTTTGTAAACACTCTATTATCGGTTTCTAGAATACTATACAAACACTAACCAGAATGTGCTTGATATTAAAATATAAATAGTTTCTAAAAAAGGAAATGGAAATTATGTATTGTTCGAATCTTCAAAAAAATTCTATAAAAAACATTTTTGAAAACAAAACGATGATAAATTAGACATAGAAAGTGAATTAATTTTTATTTTTTTGACAAAATAAATAATTATATATAAATAGTAAAGATTTTGAATAGGAATTAGGAATAAGTATAACGATCACTGGAACACGTATAATCTTAAAGGAAATGAGACATTATCAAACAGAAAGATAAACAACGTGACACGCTTTACATTCAATCTCATCTTAAGGATCAATTTTTAGAGCTATAAAAATGGGAGCAATTACCAAACATTTTACCATGTCTTCAATTTCTTATTTTTATTTTATTTTCTTCATCCAGTTTAAACAACTTTAGATGAACATAACTAGTGACAGAAAAAGTTTCCTAAATCATCTTCTTTATAATGAAATTCACAACATCATTAATACAAAACAAATATAGCTTTTCCTGTCTAGACTTTCCGAATATCTTTAGGTTCATTTAGGCGAGGAGAATATTTTTTTTATAAAATTTACAAGTTTCAACTCATTAAGCCAGCTTAACCTTGTCTGAAGAAGAACAACCTCAGACTTCCGTTAAATGAGTTTTCTCGTTTCCATTTGGCATTGGTCCTTCCCATAATTCTACTAGCTCATTTCTCATCCATGATATCACAATGATGGGTCCCAAGGTTGATGGTACCTGTTATGCAAAATATGTAACTCAAATATGCAAAATTACTATTTTAACACTCAATAAAAATAATATCAAAAAGTAGCATACCAAGTATAAAAGAGCTGGTTGAGGAGAGTGTGTCAAAATACCAGCTGATAAGGCAGTAACAAGTCCAACTGAATATCCAGCAATTGCATACCATATATATTTAAACCCCTTCACTGATGATATATCCTTATTCTTTCTATGGTCAAAACATAGAACTAATGCTAAAAGCATGGAAGGAATAGCCTGCGAAACCATTATATAATCAACCTTAAAGATATATTCTTGAAAACTAATTTGAATAATAAATTTTCTTACCATATCACCAAGTCCAAGCATCATAAAATCAGTAGCATTATATCCAGGTACTACACCTCCTAATAAATTCCTTGGGAAAACAATCTTTACTGGTAATTCCAATTTTTTAGTAATTAATTGTAGCCCAGGGAGACTTAAACTATTAGCGACAGTATGTACTGGATTTGATGCTTGTTGTGTCGCTACAGATACCATAACATTTGCACCAAAGAATCTCTCGGAATAAAACACCCAAAATATGTCGTAAAAAAATAAACAAGCGAGTAACATTGCGCAAATCTTGATATTAGGAAGGCGTACATGACTTACAAAAGCGATACAAAGAGATATACCCAACAAATTGTTCAAAACCCAATGTCCAGTAATAAGCCATGATACAACTAAACCAATGCATATAAAGAGAAGAATAGCTTGGAATCGTGTAAATGATTTTGAACAGCATCGAGATATATAAGGGTCGGTTAAACCTAATTTGGACTTAATATAGGGTATATATGGTGCGAAACAAAAGAAGAGGGATGAAGCTGATGCTATTGCTGTAAAACCAGTGAGTATTTGTGAAACTGATGAGAATAAGTAGAACATCATAAGTAAACTGCAAGAACTCATAATTGGTATCATTAAAGCTTGAGATCTGTCTAAAGTAATGGATGCTTCTGATAAGTCACGATTTTTCTCCATTTCTTTACCATAGTTTAAAGCTCGAAAAGCTGAGCCAGATGAAACAGCTATAGCTGTTAATATAAGAGTGACTGGTGCTGGTTCTAGAAGATAAGTAAGCTTCCATAGAGACTCCATGTTCAGTAAAAATCAAACACTTACACAAATAATTAGTTAAAACAGTTGCAGAGTTTACTCAGGTTCAGCTTGTATATCAAATTTGTATTTGTTGCATATTGTGAAATATCACAAAATCCAAAGGATGCACTTCTGGATTTATTATCACTTGCGCAACCTAAGAAAAGCAAGATGAAACGAAATTATAAAAATATAATTTACGAAAATAAGCGGACAGATGAAATTTTATATCAATCTCATTGTGGAAGTCTTGTTAAGTTAGTGAAATGAAGTGCTCATGAAACAAGAGAAATTGCATTGATAACAATTTAATTGATAAAATGCAGTGCTGTCTAAACAACTTTAACTATTCAAAATGAAGTGATTGCTAAAATTACCTAAAAGTTCAATTATAAAAGTCTATTTAATTTTAAGAAACACAGTGCAGGTGAAACCACTGAAGGTGAAGTGATGGATAGAAATCACACTTGAAATAAAGCCATCAGAAAACAAATGAAATTAAAAAGCATAACTTGTTAAATAACTAATATTCAATATCCATGTTATTCCTATGACTTAATGTATAACATTGGAATATATTTGCTACTATTTTTTTTAACGGAGGGGTATATATGTCTATTTCAAATAATAGGAACCAATGGTGCAATTAACCCAATTAGCAAACGTAGATATTGAGTAACTAGATATTCATAGATAACTAACTTCATTAAACAATCACATTCAAAAACCCTGAACCCTAGTAAAATACTTCACATAATGAATTCTTTTTTAAAATCATTATCGAATTAATACTTGGTCTCAGTATTTTAAAAGCTTTTCTGTCTTTTTCAACATATGAAATTCGAAAGAAATAGGGGGAAACACGACTAAATTAGGGGTTATGATTGATGTAGTGAAGCAATAAATAATCAATTACGAAAAGAACTATCAACCCATACATTTATACATTTATAGATGAGCATGAATAATTAACTTTTGAATAACAGCTTACAAGATCTGAGACGCTAAATTGAAGATCTAAACGCTGTAAGATAAAATTAAATGAATTGACATAGATATTGGTTAGACTTACCTTGGACTTGGAGAGTTTGAAGAAGGAAGGGAGCGAAGGATGAGGAGTTTTTTGTGTGAAGGAGTAAAGAGAGGTGTAATGTAATGTACTAAACGTAAACCAATTTACTAATTTAGGAGGCAGCTCCCACCGTTACGCCTCGCCTTTATCAGCTAAAATGTTGGGGTTGCATCATCGATTTGTGCCTTTGTGGTTAATTTTGGGGTTCCTAATCCTAATATTAGGAAATTATTATTAATTAAAAGGGTAGTACTAGACATATATGATAAAGAATATATAAGTAAAGATTTACTAGGAAGGAAAAAAAACTCGCTGAAAGAAAAAAAAAACGCTCTGAAAGAAAAAAGAAGAATAACGCTCATACTAGCCGTTAACGTGATCAAACAATTCCCGCCGATCCAAAATGGCTGCTCCGCCGGCCATACAAGGTGTGCCGCCGCCTGAGATGGGCCCTGAAAGTGGCGCAATAGTGGTTGTAGCCATGGAAACTGATGGAACTCACCATTCGAATACTACAGACGCCGCGGGGGAGGATTTCCCAATTCTGCAATCAACCGGGAACAAGCCATCGAAGAGAGCCCGCCCTGTCCAGGAAGCAGCAGACAAGGGGGCAACAACAATGGTACAGAACAAGGTAACAAACGCGGAATCATTCGCGATCAACCCACCTAGGAAATTCTCCGGACGGCATAGTGCATTAACAGGTAAGAATCTTGTGATCCCGGCTATTATTGATACTGATGAGGTCAAAGTTAATAAGCCTAATGGATTAGATAATGATTTTGAGTCAATTAAGGATGATGTGCCATTAGAAAATTGTGAATTCCCCCAAGTGCTTAGGTCTAGGGAGGAAATTATTGAGGGCATTCAGCTATGGAACAATACTGTTGTGGTTAGGCTTTTGGGTTACAAGGTGGGGTTCAATTACCTTGCATCAAAGCTTCAACAAATATGGAACCCCAAGGGGTTGATTGAGTTGGTTGATGTAGGATATGGGTACTTCATGGTTAAATTTGCGTTTAGGGATGATTGTGAGTTTGCGCTGGAGGGTGGCCCGTGGATGATATTCGATCATTATTTAGTAGTGAGGGAGTGGACACCGGATTTTAAGCCACACTTAGATTCGATAACTACTACTACTGCTTGGGCTCGAATTTCAAACGTGGGAATGCACAATTATACTGCTCGGATACTTCGGAAAATGGGAAACCAAATTGGGAGGACGGTTCGTATTGGCCCGCTGACCAAGGCTCGGAAGAAAGGTAATTACGCGCGATTAGCGGTGGAACTTGATTTACAGAAACCTCTCACATCGAAGCTACATATTGGGGGTGAGGTGTGTTTAGTTGAGTATGAGGGGTTACATATGATTTGTTTTGAATGTGGGAAGTTTGGGCACCAAAAAGATAAGTGTGGGGTGGCGACACAGCAAGAATAACCGCAAAACACAAGGCATGATAACGTGAGTAGTGCTGATTCAACTCGTGAGACCGTTGTTGGTAACTCCGCTTATGGCGAGTGGATGATGGTTAAGCGAGGGGGTAGAACTTATAATAAGGCAAGTAATAACAATAGCACGTTTAAAGGTAATGTGAATAATAGGATGGGGAAAAGTTCAGGTTCAAGGTATGGCGCTCTTTATGTATAAGAGGATAATGTCTTTGTGCCGGTAGTAAACGCGGTATATGGGGATAATGTGGGAGGTGGAAAAAATAAATCGGGTAATAATAATAAGGGGATGGGAGCTAAAGGGAGTTCGAAGACGGGTAGGGGCCACATGGTAGTGGTACAGCCGAATTTTGAGCTCAATAAAAAATTGACTTCGATCCTGAAGTTGAAATAGTGGGGCGGCAAGGGATTATGGAGGTTGGAGAGTCCAGTAGGCGTAGAGGTAAGAAGGACAAGGGTGATAATAAGTTAAAGAATTGTGGGCCCTTAGTTGGTCAAAAGGCAAGGGAAATAATTGATCAAATTGGGGCTGTGATGGGTGTTGACAGAGTGGAAAGTGAGGTGAGGAAGTTAGGGGCTGTGAATGATTCGCTAGATGAGACAACAAAAGGTGGTAGTGGAATTAAAGTGGGCAACAAAAAGAATGAAAAGGCTGCTACTGATGGGAACATCACAGGGGTCTCTTGTGCAAATAATAAAATTGTGCAGCCTAGGGTAAATAATAATAGCTGTGTAAATACTGTTCGCGGGGAGTTTGCTTTCGGGTCAGGCGCGTTAAGTTGGGAACTACCCCAGGCTTTCGACCATGGCAGGATGGTAGAGTTCCGAGCAGGTATAGCTGCTGATTCGGATTTCCGTGAAGAAGCAGCACCTCCAGATCCGGGGGACAGTGTGATATCGCAGGTACCAGAGACTCAAATGGACCGAGCCGATTACGATGAGCAAATGGAATTTGTGGCGGAAGAGAACGAGGGCACAGAGCAGGTTCGTTCTTGAACCTCTTTGTCCTTTTTATCTAATACGTTTTTTTATGTGTACACAGGAAATAAATACAGGTGGTTGGGATGGTGATTCTCATAAGCCTAACATTCTAATTTGGAATTGTCATGGAGCGGCGGCGGAAAATTTCCAAAGAGTGGTTCGTCAAATGATTCGGGTTCATCGTGTCTGGCTAACAGTGATCGTGGAGCCAAGAGTGAGTGGAGCGAGAGCAAGTGACATAATCAGGGGTTTAGGCAAAGCGAATTCGATTAGAGTGGATGCGAGTAATTTTAAGGGAGGGATTTGTTTACTATGGGATGATTCGGCAATTGGGGTGCATGTGTTATCAGCGGGTAATCAGGTTATTAATATTGAAGTGTCGAAAGATGGTTGCCAACCTTGGTTATTTTCTGCTGTGTATGCTCGGCCTAGGTCGAAGGACAGAGAACCACTTTGGGAGGCACTACAACACGCGTTAAGTGACACAAGAAGTCCTTGGCTTATCGCTGGCGACTTTAATCAGGTAGGAGAGGAGAGGGACAAAAAGGGAGGTGCACCAGGGGTGACTCGGCGGATGATACAGTTTGAAGAATGGAGACAAAAATGTGATTTGACGGATTTAGGTTTCGAGGGGCCGAGGTTTACATGGTGTGACTCGTGGAATACTGGGCAAAGGATTCTGCGTAGGCTTGATCGTGCTTATGGGAATACAGAGCTACTTTCCTTGTTTCCGTTAGCGAAAGTTTTGCACCTCGATAGAAGGCATTCAGACCATGCTCCGATTTTAATTCAGTTAACTTCGTGGGCCCCAAAGGGTCTGCATAGGAGGTTCCTTTTTGAATCCGCGTGGTGTGTACACAAAGATTTTAAGAGTTTTGTTCAAGAAAAATGGTCAGTGGTGAATAATGATTTAGGAGATAGTCTTCGAGTCATGACGGATCATATGGCCAGTTGGAAGAATAGTGTGTTTTAGGACTTAAATAAAAAGAAGAAAATTCTACTGGCACGGTTAAAAGGAATTCAAATATCGCTTCAACGGTCTTATAACTCATCGCTCTTTGATTTGAGGAAGAGGCTAAGAAGAAGAACATTTAGGGTTTCAGCGGTCAAGAAAGAAATGGGTTCGTTCCAGGGATAGGAACACAAGGTACTATCACCTTGCTACTATGAAGAAGTGGAAAAATTCAAATATTACTCGGTTAAAGGATTCAAATGATATTTGGATTGAGGGTAAAGAGGAGTTAGGGGAATTAGTTCGGAATTATTTTGTGGAAATATATTCGGAGTCGGCTCCTTTTATTGGGCCTTTTGCTCTTCCTCATGGTCGGAGTTTGGATAGGGATGAGAGATTATTGTTGGCAGAAGATTTTACAGATGAGGAGATACGTATCGCAGTGTTCCAGTCAAACCCGAATAAAGCACCTGGAAGCGATGGTATTACAGCTTCATCTATCATAAGTGTTGGGAGGTTGTAGGAGGAGACATTTGCAAGATGGTGAGGGAATCAGTGAGAGTTGGTCGGGTTTCGTCAAGTCTAAACGGTACACTAGTGCATCTAATTCCTAAGGTGCCGGATCCAGAAATTCTAGGACATGTTAGCCCGATTAATTTGATTAATGTACCGTTGAAGTTTATAATGAAAGTTATGGTGAATAGCTTCCTTCCTGGAAGGTCGACTATCAATAACATTGTACTAGTTCAAGAGATTGATCATCGCATGAAGAAGGTGAGGTCTAAGAAGGGCTACATGGCTATTAAGGTTGATTTGGCAAAGGCATATGATAAATTAAATTGGAGGTTCATTGAGGACACTTTGTCCTTCTTTGGTCTTCCAGAGTCATGGATTCGTTTGGTTATGTCAGCATTAGAGACTAATGAGATGCGGATATTATGGAATGGAGAACAGTTGGAGTCCTTCACCCCTCAAAGGGGTATTAGACAGGGAGACCCTCTTTCCCCGTATATTTTTGTCTTGTGTATGGAACGGTTATCTATGCTTATATAGAGTCTTTGTCGGAACGGGGAATGGGTTCCCATTCGTCTTAACCGGCAAGGCATTCCTATCTCACATATCTTTTTTGCAGATGATTTGGTTCTATTCGCGGAGGCAAGTGAGAAGCAAATCGAGTTAGTACGAGAGGTATTAGGGGTCTTCTGTGATGAGGCGGGACAAACAGTGAGTGAAGGGAAATTGCTTATATATTTCTCCTCTAATATATCGGAAGAAAGGACGGTGGAGCTTGCAGCGAGGAGTAATTTTACATTGAGTGATTCGTTGGGAACTTATTTGGGTACACCAATTAGGTCGCAAAGATTACCGCGAGGCTATTATCGGGGTTTAATTGCAAAGATGAAAAAGAAGTTATCACATTGGAAAAGCCAAAATTTGTCTATGGCAGGGCGAATTACACTTGCTCAAGCCGTGCTCTCAGCAATGCCAACATATATAATGCAAACGGCTAAGCTACCCGTGAATGTGTGTGATGAATTAGACCGGATAGTAATAGATTTCGTTTGGGGTTCCTCAAATGAGGGTAGGAAGATTCATTGGATTGGATGGAATACGTTGTGTCAGCCGAAGTGTCGTGGTGGTTTAGGTTTGCGTAGTGCAAGGGAGTATAATAAAGCCCTCCTCGCTAAGCTTGGGTGGAAGGTGATTCAAAACGATCCATCACTTTGGGTGGAGGTGTTTAAACAAAAGTATTTCAGTACGGGTTTTTTGAATCGTGAGGTGAAGGCGTCGAATTCGAGAATGTGTAAGGCGATTCTTGCGGGGAAGGAGGTGCTAGTTAATGGAGTTACGGAATAAAATGTAGGGGCGAAGTGGTGAGGCGTTGGAACCGTGAAACATCAGGGATATATTCAGTTAAATTGGCTTATAATAGCCTTGTTCAAGAGGGCGGTAATCCTAGTTTTAAGTGGAGTTTGATTTGGTCTCTAAAGTGCCCCCAGAAGATAAAGATTTCACTGTGGCGTTCGGCATGGGACCGGCTACCAACAGCTTGTAATCTGGTAGCTAGGAGGGTGATTGAGGATAGGAGGTGCCGGCGTTGCGAGCAAGATGATGAAACAGCAGCCCACATTTTTCGTAGGTGCATGGGTTATGAGGTGTTGTTTAATACTTGTTTTGCAGGTGCTGAAGCGGATGGACAGGGGACCTCGGCAGCTGGTAGAGGAGGGAGTTGTCTTGTTCGCGGGGCTGGATGGGTAGCAGCGCTGGAGCAGGCTTGGTTCGTGACAGCAGCAGGTGAATTGGAGGGCTGGATCTGCAGAATTCTGGCAGGACCGAGGAGGACAGGAACCTGGATCAGCTGCGGGGTCAAGGTTCAGTGGGAAGACAGCCAACTGAACTCGGCTTGCTCCTGGACACGCTTACTGATGTAGATTGGTGGGCTGAGTTACTTAAGAAACGGGCCACTATTAATGGGCTAGAGATATGCGTTTTGTTTTCGGCGTATGTGTGGCAAGTTTGGGTGGATCGGTACACAATATTGTTTGAAGATGGAGCAAGAATTAGGTCGATTAGTGAACTCAAAGCAAT
Organism: Nemophila menziesii; assembly: GCA_029959085.1. Classification (NCBI taxonomy): domain Eukaryota; kingdom Viridiplantae; phylum Streptophyta; class Magnoliopsida; order Boraginales; family Hydrophyllaceae; genus Nemophila; species Nemophila menziesii. The sequence continues at coordinate 24,506,788 of JARWIR010000001.1, read as the reverse complement.
AATTAAAAATGCAGCGGCGGATTATGTTCGGTCATGGGGTTTTGAACGAGATGGCGGGTTAGTTACGTCCGCAAAAAGTGTCATTGTCAAGTGGACCAAGCCGCTAAACGGGGTTAAACTTAACGTGGATGGGTCCTTTAATCAAGACGGAATGTAGCGGGTGTTGGAGGGCTGTTTAGGGACTCAAATGGCGATTATATTCTCGGCTTTGCGGGCAATTGTGTTGCGCGGAATCCTTTTGAGGCGGAAATACCAGCGTTACATTTCGGGTTGCACATGGCGTTACATAGGGGTTTTACACATCTTATCATCGAGACCGACTCGCGTGAGTTGCACGCGCTAGTGAAGAACGGTGCGAACTCAAGGGGGTTTCCGGGTGATATTATTAATGATTGTAGGTCTTTACTTGATTCTAGAGCGAACTTTGAGCTACAGTGGTGTTATAGGGAGGCAAACGGTTGTGCGGATTGGCTCGCGAAGCATGGGGCGTTCAGTGATGAGAGTTCGAGGCCTTACCAACATCCACCGGATGGTCTATGGAGGCATTTGACAAGGGATAAGTGTGGTTGGGCCATTCCCAGAGTTGTCTTATATAGTTAGATAGTAATTTGGAAGGTTTATCTTCCGGGTCTTTATGGCCTCTTATGTAACAAAAAAAAAAGAATATATAAGTCATTTCAACCCTATTTTATGTTGAAAATAATTGGGTTATTATTTTATTTTTTTGTTCAAAAAATAGATATTATAAACTGGAACAAGATTAACTCGGGTTAAGAGGATCGGGGATGATCAATAAACAACAAACAACACTGGACATGTCTACCTACACGAGTAAAAGTGAAAATACTAACACCAAGACTTATTCTGCAGGAAAATTATATGCTCGTAATCGAAATCCAAAAAAAGAAGGAAATCTTTGTTCACAACACGAAAAACGGTTTGGAAAACCCTTGTAAACAAAAGTCACTCATGTCGACATCCACAAATCTTAGTGATAGCGAAGATTACAAAACCTCCTAGTGTGTTATTGGTAAAAATGGTAATGTCAAGACTGGTAGGACTCCAAATCCATATACAGATTTCATAAGAATATTGTCTTGGGATGACGTTGTCCTTATTATAAGTATTATTACATGAACGTCACCTACCGCAACCTCCTCCCCCCGTTGAGTCTTGAAATATTTCTTTTAGGTGGTAAATGTAATTGACTCTTAATCGGTCTTTTCCTAAAAAAAACAAGAAGACTCGTGAAAAATGTCTGCCGCCATAGGCATATTTCAACTCTATTGAGGTTTTTCTCCCAGCTGGGGCACCCCCTCCCAAGTATCACCATTCAAGGTAAGAAGCTGCTTCAACGGCGAAGAATGGTCCCCATCGTGCTCAAGCCTCAAAACTCTTGTGAGATTGAAGAAATTCGTGAACCAGTAGCATTGACATGCATCGTAAGAACAGACAAGATAATAGAAAATAACTTTATAAAAACCATTACACGACCACCAAACAACACAACAAAGAGGATAAAGAAAAAGGCCAAACATGATTAAAAGTTGGCCAAAAGACACAAAGAGAACAAAGAGGGACTCATGGCAATCCTCCAAAAAATCCATGATTAGAAAATGGTTGGGGATTGACTAGAAAAAACCCTACATGACCAACTAGTCTCAAACAAGAACGAAACCAAACACCTAACAAAGAAAACCAGCGAGCTCCAGACCTAGGAGATTCAATAGGGAAACTCATCCTATAACACCTCATCTCAAGGATAGTCATTTCTCATACGCGGACTATTTTGGTGTTATTAAAAAACTTGCTCCGTGAATAAGGAAACTGGAATATGTTTAAGACCTATGTTATTGAATCATTTGAGAATTTTATGTGATGCACATTTTTGTGCTTTTCCCAATCTAAACCTGGTACGACACATCCATATTTTGGACATTGATGGTTTAGGATTGATAGAGAAAAAAATACCCTTACTTTGAAATATTAAACAGTCGATGAAATAGCATGGAAAGTAACCAGTCAACAAATAGAAAAAAAAAATTAGAATGACCTATATCTAACCTGAAACTAGACAAAATTTAGTAAACCAAAGGGGTGAAGTGCCCCTATTAGCACTCTTAACACTTAAGTCAGTAAATTATTGGCCAAGGGGTGAATGTGCCCAGGGATAAAGATGTAGTATATCTTATCGAGGGTGGTTCATAATATATATTCATGGAATATAGTGTATGAAAAATGACAAGTAGGAGGCACTTTCTCTAATTCTTGTGTAAGTGTTGTGTTATTAGAAATAACCACCAGTTGTACAAAAGAAAATGGTTTCCGAAAAACGAACGAAAAGGAAAAAGTTTTTGAATGTAAACTAACTATTACAATAAACTGAAATGCGATTACAAAAAATCGAATAACAATTACACGGAAAAACGATTACAACAATCGAATAAAACTTACACGGAAATATAAACGAAAATACACTTACACGGAAAAGAAAAACAAGTTCGGTCGTTAAAAAGATATTCCGGCGGACCGGTATCTCGGGAAAACTAACCACCACTAGTTTAGTTTTAGTATATAAAGAGTGAGCGGGTGGTGGTGCGCGCGTGTGAGCTAAATTATTGTCTTGCCATGTGCATGGGTATTGGATCTTTGGAGTTAGTTCATAGCACAAAGTTTAAAAGTAGGTAATAAACTTTATAACCCACCGATGTGGGAAAAGCTAAAAACTCCTTTTTAACATCAAAAGTTCCAACATGTTGTGCATGCCTTTTTAACGAAATAGATGAGCTATATATAGGCGTGATAAAGGAAAGATTGAAATAACTGTAGTGGTCATGGGTGAGTGATCGTGGGTTGAACTCTATGGATAATCTCCATCTACCATGACCTAAGTGGTTAGTTATCATATGTGTGCAACACATGTGCTCATTAGTATAACTGCCCATAGGGTACATCAAAGGGGTCGAGGAGCTTCCGACTAAGTTGATCCTCGTTGGTGGTCTTCATCGAGTCCCCCAATGGGATAGAATAACTCATGCCCGTCGTGGAAGATGGGGTATAATGTTTCTCAATCACCTTGAGGTTATTCTTGGTGTATCAGTAATCCCTTAAATTTTAAGGAAGGCTTTTTTACATTTCAAAGACTTCAAAATTGATGTTTTGCTTGAAATTTATTTTTCCTTGAAGGGATATGGTCTACGATATCTTTTGATGACCTTGATATCGTGTTGACGCATGTTGCAATTCTTTGAGGCGTCATACCTTTTGAATTTTAAAAGTTGAGTATGTATGAAACACGTCTTTTATTGTCACGTGTGAGGGGCTTTAATAATTTTAAAGACAAAGCTGGTGTCCTAGGAAGATGAACAGACACATAGTTTCCCAGGCATTCACGATTACCCTTAAAGGAAATCGTGATGACCTTTGATCACCCAATATACTTGTATATAGATTATCTTCTCTTTGAAATTATTCCATTTTTTTCTTTGATGCATATTTTCTCCGAGGAACAAATTAAAGCGGATAGTAGACCAGTTTTCAGCAAATTCGTTGATTGGCAACGACAAAGAGAGGAAAGCATATCCTAATAAACGCCCATATGTGGTGTGATCAAGGTACTTCTCCCATGCCTTTTTGTTTGTGAAACTCTTTATTTTTTCTTTTTAAAAAAAACTTCGTAAGAGTTTAACTCTAATACCGATAATGTAATCTCACGATCAATGGATGACATTGAAATGAGAGTGAGTAATAATCATGTATTAGAAATGAGCAATAATGTTATCGTCTTCCAAGGAGTGATAAAAATAACCTAACTAATCAACACCTCGAGAGATCTTAACTAACCGCAATTGCATGGATCGTTGACAAGTGATAAAGTAAATATAAGAGTTATCGTCTCAACAAAGATTGTGTTTGTTAATCTTACGCGTTCTTAAGCTATATATATGATTTAGTTGCTACTACTAAAAAAATTGAAAGTAAAAGGTGTTTGTTTGGTTTTCGTTTAAAATACCAAATGCAAATAATTAAACTAATTATGAATTCAAATTCTAAAGAAAATAAACTACAAAAAGATGAGAATATAGCTCGAGTTACAAGTAATCCCATATCGTGATTATGATTGATTCCAGTTATAAGGGTGAGTTTGGGCAATTCTTGTTAATCGAGATTCTAACATCCTTCTAACTTCTATCAAGGTACCTTAGAAGGTTGCCTAACTATTACTAGAGTACTCGGGTAAGGTGGTTCAATGCAAAAACTCGACGCTACAAAGTACTTAACCTAGGTGATTATCCGACAAGTCAATTCCGTTCGGATCACTAACGCACACCGGACGAATATATATTCTTATGGTCCCCAAACCCCTCGCCGGATAGTCTAAGGTACTAAAAGGTTGCCTATATTTGATTAGGATATAAACAACTACTAAGAACAGTTCAGATGAAACAAAATATAAAGATCAAATTCAATTAAATTAAAAGCATCCAAAATAACATTAAAATTAATCAATTGTCATATTTAGGTGCATACTCTAAGCAACTCGATTAAAAATAAATGGTAAAAGTACAAGAATCAAGTTTAAGACAAGAAACTAATACACTTTACCCTAAGATTAATGATAAAATGGTGTAGAAGTGGTGCAGTAGGGATCCAACTTCTTCTCCCAAGCGTTTCTCTCTTCTTTACGAGCGTGTGTTATGACTTCTAACTGACTAAGAACTCTTTTCTAATGATAAAAACTAATATGTAAATGTAAATTATGTTTTAGTTGTTGTGGGATTCTTTTAAATGGCCCAATTAAACCCAAAAACGTTACCACGGAAGAGAGGATTTGTTCGAGTCACGACAACTGCAACTTCAATAATTTATTCATCTTAACTCCAAATCATAAACTGTCAACTTTCATGCACTCCGACTCCAAGTAATATCCAAAAGCTAAAGGTATTCTCCAAAATCTTCATCAATTTTATGTGGTGTATCTATCTTGTCAATTTTCAAACTTAGTCGGTGAATGCTCTCGGTTTCTAAAATTGTTTTCTTAGTTCTTTAACGCCTTGACTTGGGTTTGACATTCCTTTCTCAACTTCTTATCTCCGTCTCTATATCTTGTGGTGGGGCCTAGGGTGTGATAAAAAGATATAATAATTAGATGCAAATAAACACCCTAAGCTGAGCACGGTTCTGCAAGTATACAAATCGTATGCAAGTTTTAATGATCAAGTAAGATTCGTTCTGCAGAGACTACGAAGGTTAGGGGAATCTTATTCAATAATCAAGTGCAAATATTAAAAGCTAGAATAAATAAAACGCAGAAAAAGTAAAGACAAATAGATTTTTATTTGGTTTTCAATTAACTAAATTAAACTAAGAAAATAAAGACAGAAAATTAAATGCAAGAGAAGAAGTAGTATGAGAGTTTAGCTTGAGTAAATAGCATGTAATCCCCACTAGTTTTGTCGTTCTAAACATGTAAGGGTGAATTATGTAGTATTTCAATAATCGGTTCCAATTGCGCTAGGTAGTTTTAAATAGGGTTTACATGTGTCAATAAGGAGTTCTAAGCAAACTGTTCCTGCAATCGGTAAAATAACAATACACTAAACCATGGTGATTATCTAGTTAGGTTAATTTGTCAAATCTAAACCGACGTTATGTGCTAAACTTGTAATTAAACACCGTTGTCAATGGTGACCTAACTACTAGATGGTAATTCTATATGGTCGCGATCCACAAGAACACAGAATATAAATCCAAACACATAAATAAAGAATAAAAACAATAATTCAATTTAAAACATAGAATTCCCAAATTAGATAGATGTCAAACAAAACTAGGGTTCATACATATATACTAAAACTCAAGCTAAATATAAATTTAGTTCATACTAATGGAAGAAAAGAAAGAAATTACAAATTCAAAGGTTGAAGAAGACATATTTGATGAACAGCTCCTTCCAAACTTGTTTTCTTGTGTTGTAAGCTTCCTATTGGTTTAAGGTTTCACCAAGGATGATTTTCTAATGTTAATAGGTTGTATTTATAGTGTATAGGTTGACCTAATCGTTTTCTTGAAGGAAAAGGTAAACATTGGGCTCCTAGCCCAACTCAAATTCGTAGCCCAAAAACATGCAATCAGCCTCGTTTTTGTCTTGGTCCTAGCAGTTTCAATACTTATCCTTTTGACGCGTATGAGTAGTCTAAATTCATCGTCTCGGAAAGATCTTCAACTTTTCTCTTGACCGTTTCTCCAGATTCCTCACTGTTTTTAAAATATAAGCTGATTTGTGGTCGTAGGTGCAGAAATTCAGATTTAAGGCAGTTTTTCTTTTTCCATGTTTTTAGCCTTTACTTCCTTATCTTCAATTTCCATGTTTATCTCTTTCCTTTAGCTCTTTGAACCAACTTGGACTCCAATTAATTACCATATATCTCTAAAGCTTCACACTAAATAAATAATTAAACCCAATATGCTCTAAAAATAATAATTAATCAATTCAAGACCCAAAATAGGAAAGTACACTAAATCATGTGAAAATCAACCTATAAACTAATAAATACGCCTAAAATGATGTCTCGGAAATAGATTTTAGTATCATAAATGAGGAGACATCATCTTGTATCATCAAAGTACCTAGTAGTTTCACACTTAACAAATAAATTATGCACAAATAGGTTTTAAATTAAGGAATATACAAAACTGATCAGGAAAATGAGAAACTGTCTAAATATAGGGAATAATCCCTCAAATAAGTACAAATAACCCCTAAAAAGAAGTCTCGTTACTAGATTAATCTATCACATAAAAGGATATATCAAGACCCCCAACTCAAAGAGTTATCGTCCTGACAAAATAAAAACTAAACTAGGGAATCTAAATCGACTGAGTTTGGGAGAGAAAAATGTAAAGAATTTTATCGAAGGAACCACCTAACAAGTTTCGTGTAATAATATCTACAAACTAAATCGCACATACACTAATCATACAACCAATCAACACAATATAGTTGCAATATTAAACGAGATTAGCTTCTCAATATAAAAAGGATAGGTTATTCCGTTAGTTCGATATGATGGTTATAGGTTGTTCGATATGATTTTGTCGTTCTCTTCACTAGTCATCAACGAATCACCCTAGAGCTTGAGTTTACACTCAAAGATGTTCTCACTCAACCCACTTGATGCAATTAATAAGTATCCCGAATAATCCCAATAGAATTTCCCGAGTTTATGTAAAATTTACACTATGCCGGTTCTTTTATTTCAATTATTTTTCATTCATCATTTTTTTGTAAGTTAGACATGAGACTCTTTTTGATATGAAATGTCATGCTACTTATTTATTGTTTTTATTTATTTATTTTTTCCAACATTTTTTCAATAGACCATGGTAAAGGGTTACAATAACTGACATGTCATCAACATAGAGCATACATACAAGCTCAACCTACCTGACGTGTTTCCAATTATCGAACCCACCACCTCAAACTCAAGCTCAAGGGACGAATGCTTTAGCGTTGCAATTCAAGTACAGGTCATACATGGAAAAATCCTAAAATCTAAGAGGTATGACTTATAATGTGGCTACAAAGAAAAGGGATACATGCTAGAAGGGGTTAAATATGATATATCAAGATATTTTTACTCAACAGGTATTGGATACACCTCTTATAGACCCAAACACTCCCACCCAGTAATGATCACGAGTTGTCGGTGTATCATTATTTTTCCAACCATGACAGATGGTCGCTAGAGACTTACTCGTTAAAAATTCCATGGGAAGTAGTGTTTACTAGTCACTGATATCTCCCTGATACTAATCTAGGTTGGAGACATCATTTTAGGTGTATATGATTAATTAATTAGAGATTTTTATCAATTATTTGATAATTTCTTATTTCATATCTTGATTTGATGATTTATTACTTTTAGAGAATATTTGGTTTAATTTGTGTGTTAATGTGAAGCACTTGAGGTTTATGGAATATAATTAGATGCGAAATCAATTCTAAGAAGTTAAGGAAAGAATCAAGAGATAAAAGGAAGTAGAGATAAAATAGGAAAGGAAAAACTGCCAATTAAATCTGAAATTCTGCAATTACGTCCACTAAATAGAAGATAACTTCAAATCGGCTGGAATTTGGATGATCATTCAAAATAGTAAAGATAGATATTTTCGGTGCGGTCATTTCAATATAAAGTAGGTGAAAATCGAACCAATAACGAATGATATATGATCGAAATAGTGAGCTGTGTTTATCCTCTCCTATATATTAGGAAACGAATTTATATTGGAAAATGATTCAAATTACTTGCCTCCCACTCAAGATTTCGACCTAGGGTCTTCTAAACACCTATAAATACACCCTCTTATAATTGTAAACATGTCATTGCCTAATCCTTAAGTATTATTCATCGTAGAAATCATTCAAGCGAAGCAAGCTGATAGTATGTATCTTTATTTTAGTTTTACTCTTTCTTGCATGAACTAAATTTCCCATAGCTTGGGTTTTGCATATGTATTATCTTTCGATTCTATTTTCTTCTATCTAAGTTTGTTTGAGAAAACCCCTTTTAAATTGATTCTAACTTCTTAACATTTATATTTGTTTTATGTGCTTTGATATATTGACCGTAGTTCTTACTAGTGTACGAGTATAGACTACCCCATTAATAGTAGTTAGATGGTCACCTGGAAGGGGTGTCTAACTATTGAAACACCACATAAACGTCTAGTGTGTGGTAGTGATCTGGAAAGACTTGTCTAACTAGATAGTCATTAGGGTTTGAGATTTAATCACCTATCATTACGCAGGGTCCCCTGGTAATTGTTAGGTCGCCACCTAAGTCCACCCGGAAGGGGGTTAGAAGGAATATAGAATCCTGACTACTTACTTTAAGAGTTTTAATCACCTTATCAACTAATAGAAGAAATAGAAAAATAAATACATACTAGCAAACCTAAGCTATATTTCTCTTCTTATTTTTACATCTTTTATTTTATTGTCTTTAGTTCAATTAATAAGTATTTCCTCAATCATCCCAATCTATTTTTCATGTCTTTAATTCTTTGCCACTAATTTTTACTACGCTTCCTCTTTAATCCTATTTTTGCCTCGTTTACTGAAACTTGGATTCCAATAATCTTGACACCTTTTATTCAATAATCGAGAGGTGTTTATGAATAGTTTGCCGCAATCACAATGGTGATATAACAACAACTATGGAATCTGTTCGTTGTAATTTGGTATGAAAGTGAAAGCATGATGCAAATTGATTATCCCAGCTAATTATGAATTGGTTGCCTTAAAATGATTATAAGCTTTGAAAACATGGCTTTAGTTAGCCGGAAAGTTCACCTAATTAGAGAACTTTTTTTTCCTATGAGCAAGCTTTATTCCAGTTTAAGTTTGAAGTGGTAGATTACTTAGCTAGATATTGTATAAGCAATGATCAAATATGTCTAAATCCTTTCTTGTCAGTAATTATTATTATATGGATTAACACAAATGAATGCAAACATTCTTCCGGAAGTGCTTATAAGAGTTGCGATACATTTTCACATTTTTAAAAATTGAAATAACTAAAATCGACTTAAAAATCAGTTGTAGAGGAACCATTTATAGTGGATGATAAATTTGAATATAACTATCCACCATTTTGAAACTATTCCAACGATTTTTTTTTTTTGTTGAAATCCATGTGACTCTCACATGACGCAACATGGTCGAAAAATGTTTGTCTAGAGAATGAACATCATTAGATCTAAAAGCTTTAAAGAATAATATTAGGTATAACCTTAAAATTAAAAGTGATTACCAAAATATTATCCATAGTTTCAAGAAAGAAAAACAACATAATTGGACCAGATACACATTATGGATAATATTAGGGTAATCATTTTTTGGGTTAACTCGAGATTGACTCGAAAAAAGCTCGTTCGATACGTTAAAAACAAGCTTTAAATTTTTTGTCTCGACTCGTTAAAATTTGAACTCATCTTGACTCGTAAATTTTATCTAAAAAGCTTGCACATCTAGTATTCGGTTCGACCCGCTTCGCTTACAGCCCTGAGTGATACCCAACATTACTCCAATCATATACACTATGTACTTTCTGTTAGGGGTGAGCAAATGAGAACCAAATAACCAAACCGAACCAAAAAACCAGAAAAAACCGAACAAAATAACCAAAAACCGAATAACCAAATGGTTCGGTTTTTAATTTTTCAAAAACCGAATTTTTTGGTTCGGTTCGGTTTACTACCTAAAAACCGAACAAAAACCGAACTAACGAAGGAAAAAATAGGGATTGTGTGAACTTATTTTATAAGAATTACGTGAGAAAAACTTTTGTTAAGAATTTATCATCTGCGTGAAATTTTAGTTATACTATTCGATGGTGCTATTAGTGAGAATTTTTTTATATCACTTAAGATTATAAGTATTCATTACTTGATTGATTTTATAAATCATGATTGTATGAAATAGGATGTAGTAGATTTAAATTTATTTTAGTATTGTAAATTAAGATAAGTATTTTTAGATTATAAATTTATATTTGATTGATATATTAATAGCCCACATGGACAAGTAATAGTAGCATAATTGTATTGGAATATTAGTATCTATTGGACAATGTATTTCAAGAAATGAGGTGGGAATATTATTGACCAAGCATCTGAATTCGAAGAGAACCAAAACCGAACCGAAACGAACCAATTCGGAACCAAAAACCGAATGTGGAACCAAATGCGAACCACCCGGTTTGGTTATTAAATTATAGAAAACCGAAATATTTGGTTCGGTTCCGGTTTTGGCCAAAAACCGAGACGAACCGAACCATGCTCACCCCTACTTTCTGTACTAATTTATCTATCATTTTTTTATCTAACAGGTTTGAAAATAATTCCTCATAACATAAACACCTTCTTTCAATTTATTTTTCTTATTAAAGGTCAATTACAAGATTTAACATTATAGACATATTTTCTACTATCCATTACGGCTGATACGGAATCATGAATTGACACATAAGAAAATTAACAGATCATAACAAAAGATATATAAAACTCACATAATGGATGATTAGAGTTATACAAGCTTATAACGAAGCGGCTGGAACATGAGAGTTATATCGTCATATATCTTACTTACACTATGGAATATATGGAAAAAAAATGGTAAGACATTTTGAAGGAAACAAATTTGATATAAAACAAATCACATTTCCAATGAATAAAATTCTTTGCCACTGATTGGGAACGACAAGACCATAATCAAAATCTCACGCCATCACAACAAGACACCCAACAAAATACAATAAAGGGAAGATATATCGTTTTTTATGCATCTTTTTACGAAGAAGGTCAAGTTACGGACACTGGCAATATAAAAAGAGATAATAGAATAGGGGAGCGCATAAAATTCGGAAAAAGAGTAATGTGCGTAATACCTAAAGAAGGCAAATCCCTTGCGGTACTAAAATCAACAAAGGAGGAAAAACAAATAAAGGGAATAAAAAAGACTATTTATCCACACAACCTCATAATCATACAAGAGATCAATGAATCTTAAGGTATTTCCTGACAGATCAAGTTATCCTTGGGATCAAGAAATTAGCAAAATCTTATCTTTTTATCTTTTTCTGTCACTTTTGAAGGGGATATTAGTACTTGTAACGTTATTATGTGAGTTTTTTTTTTTGGGTTTAGCCTTAATTTTCAAAAAAATTGGCGATTTGGCACGTATACAAAAAGAATTATAGGTTTAGCACCCGGGTGGTTTCCCGGTTATCGCCCTTCATGAAGGGCGGTTTACTGTGATCCGCCCTTAGTTAGTTATAGAATTTGGAGAAGGGTGGTCCCTCGTCGACCGCCCTTAGTGCGTTAATTAAAAAAATTAGAATTAAGTAAGAGCGACTTTATGCCAACCGCCCTTAGTACAATTTTATACCGCCAGGAGGGCGGTAGGGTGGATACCACCCGTAGTTCATTTTTTTAATTAAAGAAGGGCGGTTTTTAAAAACACCACCCTTAACAAATTAAAATAATCTTCCCCAAACATAAACCCTATTCTGCAAAATTGAAAAATAATTCGCTCAAGCCACCCCTTGCCGCTCCTTGCCGTGCCGCCGCCGCCGTGGACCTCTCTTCTAGGAAATTAAACTCCTATACTCAAGCCCCTCTTGCTTTATTCCTCCAAACTAAGGTTAGGCTTCTATTTTATTTTTCTTATTTTGATTTTTTTGTTTGATTAATCTATACATGTTAGAGTAGTAATTTCGATTTATGTTAGAGTAGTAATTTGTTAAGATATTATATTGAAGTAATTTAGTTGAATTAATTGATAATTGTAGGTAATTGCATAATTGGTCCTATTTAATGTTGATAATTGCACTATTAGTCCTTTAAGTTTTAATTAATTACAATCTTAAGCCCATACATTGTATATAACTAGAATTTGAAAGTAATTGTTAATTTTACGTATTTGCACAATTAATCCTTTTTTATTTTAATAATTACACTAGTAGTCCTTTATGATTAATGTAATTACAAAAGTAACCTAGTAGCATATAATGATAAGTTATGTCTTGTGCTAATTTTGATAATTGCACTATTTGTCCTTTAATATTATATAATTGCAACTTTAGTCCTTTTATTTATTTTAGGTAATGGCTTCGTCCTCGAGTAGTAATTCCAAATCGGTTTTATGGAGACAAACGAAATATAATCACAAAAGTCAAGTGGTTTGGGATAATGTAAATTTTTTTAGTGTAATTATATAATTTAATTTAATTGTGTTGTTTGTTAATAATTATTTAAGTTTTTGGTTATAGGGGCGATATGTCGGTACCTTGCTCAAACCATTAGCCTCTACTCCGTGGAAATTGGACCCACGGGTGGTGCCATTTGTCGAACAAGCCGGGTTTGGGGAAATTCGAAAGATTGATAGAATTGTTTTGGATCACGCTCTACTATCCGCTATGGTCGAAAGGTGGAGACGGAAGACTCATACCTTCCATATGCCTGTCGGTGAGATGACCGTCACTTTACGAGATGTGTCTATGATATTGGGACTTCCTATCAAAGGTCGTGCAGCGACCTATCCCATTCCCGCTCACTTTGACTTTGAATCTATTTGTCTTCATTTATTTGGTGTCCTTCCCGAACAAGAACACAGTGGGCGTAAAGTAATAAAGACTTCGTGGTCAAGATCCACATTTGGCAGAAAACCTCGTGATGACGCAACTCCAGATGAATTACGCCACTACGCGACATCGTATATTCCGTTTTTAATCGACACCTTTCTTTTCCCATCTGGGAAACAAAACACCGTGCTGCAAATCTATCTCCCATTTTTGCTTGATTTGACATGACCGCTCGATATAGTTGGGGTTCGGCCACACTATCATACTTATACATTGGTCTTTGTCAAGCTTCTGAGGGAACAATGGGAACACTAAAAGGGTGTGTTCTACTCTTACAGGTAATTATTTAAATTTTAACTCCCGTAATGTTTTATTCTAATAATTGACTTTTTATTCATTAAATAGTTATGGTGTTGGGACTATTTACATACTAGACCCCGACTAAGAGAGTGCCCCGTACTACAAGGATACGGTCCCGCTTCTAGATTGTAAGTTTATTGTTTATTATTTAAGTCATATTCAGAATAATGTGTTATTATTGTTTACATGTTTATTATTTGTTAGTTAGAATGGAGCAAAAACTTGGGGGGCTAGTTGCGGTCGGACTTTAAGAATCTATCGCGGCGACTTAGACACGCAAGAACCCAATCAGGTTGGTTTTTTTGGGATTAGTTGGAAAGCTAATATTTATAATTTTTTATCGATTAGGTTAATTGGAGGCCGTACGAGAGTGATAGAAGTAATCTAGTTTCTGAAACATGTCTGCAATGGTGCGAAGAGTATTTATGTGTCATACCACTTATCTATTTTAACAACGTTGAGTGGTACCGTCCCGATCGTGTGTTGAGGCAATTCAGGTTCATTCAAGGTATTCCCAACCCTGTCGATGAAGATGAAGATCGATATCACACTATAGTTGATCGAACAGGGAGATCGGGAGAGAATTGGAGATTGAAGTACGAGAGTGAAATCCGAAAATGGACTAACACGCGAGAGTAAATGGTAAAAGGCTTAGTACAAGCGATTGGGTGTACTCCTAAATACGAAAGATGGTATCGCCAAAATACTCGATTATCTATCGGCCCTCCTATAGCTCGAAACGTGGCCGACGAGGAAGGACAAGAGTACCATCCCCGGGGATCTCAACTTAACAAACTCGTAAGTATCTAAACTTTTTTATTTCATTTTGTGTTATTGCATATATTCATTTGTTTGTATAATGCCAGATACAAGCTACTGTTAACAGGGCATACCGTGTGTGCGAGCCGGGTGCTACTATGAATGATATGAAAGATCACATGAGACAAATGCTGGTATTTGAATGTCACTCAAGAGGAACCTAAAATTCCTACCTCTAGTAGACCACCAAGGAGGAGACGTGGAAATATTAGTTAATCATTTTAGATGTGTTTGTTTGTAGTTATTAGTTTTTGGTATTGTTAGGTATCGTATAGTTAGTTGTAATCGCGTTAACAATTGTTTGAAACGTTCGGTATTGTAAGTTGGAAACTGATTGTGTAATGTTTGAATCGTTTTGTTTTATGTTATTCACGTTTGATATTACGTATGATATGATTGTTTTAGATATTAGATAGACGATTTGCTAAACCGAGAGGCAGTTAAAAAAATGACTTGAAGGGTGGCATATGACCCACCAAAGAAGGTTTCCCGTTACCCCCCCCTCCCCAACTTTGCGAGAGCTAATAAAATATTTGACTTTAAGGGCGGCTTTTGCCCCACCGCCTGAGTCTTGACCTTTTTTTATGGAAAGTGTTGTTTTATCTATAAAAAACCAACAACAAAAATATAAATCAAACACACAAAAAATTATCCCTAATCAAAAGTAAACCACAATAAAGCAAACAAACCCAAATCAAATCCAAAAACACTTGTTACGTTCGATTATACACGAAGCCGGTATAATTCGATAATATTACAACAAAATAATATATAAAACATGATTAAACTACTTTTTCTTTTTCCGAGGCCTACCACACGTCTTTTTGTTGTGCCCATATTCTCTGCAAGTACCACACCGATTGGTAACTCGATCTTCCCTAGCATCCATTTCGTTGTGAATTCGGGAAGATCTCCTTTAGTCAATTCTCGTAATTATTCTAGTCTTACATGCCACAACTTCATATCCTTCGTAAGTTGGGTAGTCGAGAACATCCATAAGGGGACAAAACTTTCCTGCATACGAATCCATGTACTTCGAAAGCGTTAAATACTCGGAAACGTACGCATAGTTTCCTTTATTTTTTGTCGTACATTTGAGTAATACAAATAAAATGCCCACATGGACGGTGCAACATTTGCCACCTTCCATACGTACACATTTGGTCGTTTAGGTGTATGATGAAACTCGTTCTGATCGCTATCTGATCTCTTACCATCCAACGCCTTAAATACCCAAATATCATCATTTACGTCGTATAGTTGAGCACGATAACCAAGCGCATATTCCTCACTTGTATGTAATTCAAAGGTGACCTTCAGTGGGAACACCAATCCGTCTACTAAGGCATCTTTCCCTAGTTGTCTCCTTTTCACAAAGTAACCAACACTTTTATCAAATGTTAACAATACAATAGTCATTAAAGGCAACCCCCTAAATCCCTTCAAAACATTGTTAAAAATCTCTGATAAGTTTGTTGTCATATTACCATAACGATACCCCCCGTCATCCGCAAGAGACCATCTTTGTTTAGGGATACCTTCAACCCAACCCTTGTATTTTCCGTCATTCAACTCGCAAAATTCTTGGTAATACTTATCGAATTCATGAATATCCGACATGTAAGCAAAATCCATGAAAGTCTTTTTTTTGCCAAACGATTTTTGAATTTGTGATTCAAATTGCTAGCTAAGTGACGCGCACAAAATCGATGGTCTCCTTTGGACTCCGGAAATACATCGCGTACGCTTCGCAATATACCTTTATGTCGATCCGACAATAAACATATTTTTCGATTCTTCGTAACATATTTTTTAAAACAAGTCGGAAAAAATGTCCATGAAACTGTAGTCTCTTTAGCGGCTAGTGCATAAGCTAAAGGGAATAGTTGATTGTTCGCATCATACCCAACCACAGTAAGTAGTTTACCGTTATACTTTCCATATAACTGGGTGGCATCAATGCTAACCACAAACATCATATGCTTGAAACCTTCGATATTATCATATGCCCAAAAAACCATATTAAATATAGCTTGGTTGCCGACCACACGTTTATAATCAAACTCGTATATTGTTCCTCGGTTAGTGATTCGTAAAGCGTTCAAAAGTTTAGGCAAATCTGTGAACGCACGTTCATGCGTTCCGAATAATTTTTTGAGCACTTTTTGTTTACCCCGCCATGCCTTACCATATGAAATGAAATGACCATAGTCCTTATGGTTTTGAGTTTGTATCAATCCAATCTTCATAGCTATATCGATATTCACCATTGCGAATATTTCATCCCCTACAAAATCCGAAGTCAATTGCCGGTGATTTTTTACGAGTATTCCGTGTTGACACTTATGTTCTTCTAACCTACTAATTTGCCACACATTATTACTACTATTAAAACTACCGCGTATATAAAATTTACACCCGTCTTTAGCATGTACACAAACACGTGTAATGTATTTATTAGCTGTCCTTTCCGTTTTACATTCCTTGTGATTTTTAAGGTGCCACCTGCTCACGTCCAACAAAAGAGCAGGCCTAGAAGCGTATCGCTCACCCAATATGAGTTTAACTCCTTTCACCATGGAAGATGATTGACTCTTTTCTCAATCATGACATTCAACTCTTTCGCTCATATCAAGAGGACCAAAATTGTAATTAGTTGGATTAGAACAATCATCATCGTCATCGTCATCGTCATCGTCGTCTACACCACTATCTTCATCCTCAACACTATATATAGGAAAACCCTCGTCATCGGATGCCTCCGATTCGGTTTCACTTTCACTTCCATTTTCATTATCAAATTCGCGAATCGTCTCGCGAATCGGCTAAGAGGTGTGGATGTATTACCACACTCATAATTTTTTTTACCTTTCTCATGCGAATTGGACGCTTTCTTTTTCTGAATTTCTTCAGGCATGGCGAAAATCTCGATAGTTTGGTAATGCCCGTTCCTCGCATGATGTCTCCCTAAATGTTCTAATTTTATGCCCTTGGGAGACATCATTTTTGGTGTTTATTTGATTAATTTGATAGACTTTTGGGCTAAATATGCAATAATCCGAATTTCCTCTTTTTATTTCTAGTATTTTTGATTTATTAAACTTTTGCGCGTAATCTTGTGTATTTTAGTGAAAAGTTTGTAGATTTTGAATATTAGCTAGGAGAGGAACACGAGAATAAAGTCAAAGATCGTGATATGGAGTCAAAGCTTGAAGATAAATCCCGAAAAGAATTATATTTTGAAGCTGCAAATCTGGAAAACAGGCCAAAGATTGCTGATTTCGAGGCACTTACGAGTTGATTTAGCCGCTGACCTTTGAAGAGATTATGTTCCTTATCGAGTTACGGAAATTTAGCAAGTGATTTGAGGTCAATCGGAGTTATAAAGAATCGGCTAGAGCTGTTTTAGTGGAGGTGGTGCAGCAGTTACGGGATTTAGGTTTAATTAGTGGATTTGGGCTTTTCTAATTTTCACTTAAACCTTAAGTAAAAGCCCTAATCCGATTTTATCATTATAAATAGGCTTTTAGACCTCATTATTCAGTACCTCTCATTTTATTCTTCAAATTAAAACATCCTTAGAAGAGAGCGTCCAGAGAAGAAGCAGAAACAAGGAAAAGAAGAAGCAAGAGCTGGAGACAGTCTATATCTCCGATTCTCAGCCAATTCAAATCCAAAATTAGGTTTCTCTGTATTCTATTTTATTCTGTAAAACATGATGAACCTATTTGTTTCTTTAGTTTTCTTTTTAATTATTATGAGCTAAACCTAATTAGTGCTTGAGAACGCATAATGGGTTAATCCCAATTTGATTTCATTCTATACATTTGGATTTGGGATATTTATTATTTAAATCAAATTGGGTAATTCATATTTTTCTTTAATTTGCATTTTAATTACTATTATTGACGTAATTAACCAATGATAGGACTTAGTATCTAAGCTATTCCAATTAGTGGCGATTGGATCACCTTGACGGGGGGTTTAGGTACAAAAATAATTAATGAATGTAGGTTAGAAATTATTTGACTCTGACGAGTTTAATTAAACCTATGACCTATTGGGTAATTTACATTTAAACACTTGAGAGTGGACTATAATCACCCTGACGGGGTTTGTAGCACTCGAGAGTTGCTCCTTAGTCCACCCTGACGGGGGTAAGGAGAATATAGAATCCCGACCAATACAAATTTACCGATTTGTCCCTTAAACAATGTATGAAATGAATGATAGTTAGGAAAACCCTTGCGTCTCTCAAGTACTACCTGCTCATATTTGCGTTTACTTGCGTCTTAGCTTTTAGTTGCATTTTCCATTTAGTCTTTCATTACTTAGAATAATAAAAACAAACAAACAATCATTATATCTTTTACTTGCTTTCATAAGTGCAATAAATCATTAATAGATAAGCATTGTAGTCAACCATCCCGTCCTTGGAACGAATCTGTTTTATCAACTATATTACTTGGGACAACCGTACACTTGCGGTTGTGGTTCGATTATTTATTGCATTTATTTTAGAACACACAAAGGACCACCATCGCCCCACCTATCATCGCATTGATCGTGTCCTCCCCAACATCTATCGCATGATACCGTGGAGGGTTTGCCGAAATCAGACATCTCCATTTCAAATCGAGAATAACTTCATTTTCGTTCCAATTGCAATTCGAACACACGACTTGTTTTAAACCAATTAGCCCAATATCTCCTCCGGTCATAAAAGTTTTACAATCTCCCTTGTTATATTCAACAACACCGTTACCACTTTGAACAACATCTCCATGATAAAAACATACCTACATAAAATTCATTTTTACCTAAATCAGGGATGGCAACGGATCGGATATCCTCGAAAAATTGCATAACCACATCCACATCCATTAAGAAAAACGATAACCAAATCTGCATCCATTAACCATCGGATTTTAGAATTATTTACTAAATCCGCATCCGCAACGGATGCGGTTTATCCACGGTTAATCTGTATCCGCAATCGTGTAAAATGATTTAAATAAAATAAATTATTAAATATTTTTAAAATTCTAAAATTAGTTACCGGAATACAATAAAATGATATTAGGCAATATAGTGATAAAATAGATTATAATCAATTAGCTAGTTTATGTATGAAATAATTATATTTGATCGATATTATGTATGAAATTTGCATATATAGTATATATATATATTTTAATATATTATTTTTTTATATTTTTATTTGGATTTCGGATTATCCGTCGGATTATTGTAAAAGACTAAATCCTAACGGATAATCCACCGGTTACCTTTTGTGGGAACCAAACCCTCATGGATGCACCATCGGTTCCACTAACGGATTTTTTATCGGATCGGATATCCATCGGTTACGGTTAATATTTGAACCATTGCTATCCCTAATAAAAACCAAATACACACAACCTAATCAATACTAAATCAAACACAATAAATAAAACCTAGTTTAAACTAATCAATTTAAGACACAAACTCCTACAACTAGCTACTGCTATATTTAAAAAAAAAAACTCAATTTTCTTACTTATATAAATTACATATAATACAAAATGGATAGAGTAATTACCTCCAAGGTGAGATATCCAACGATTTGATGAAATAGTTGTAGATTTTAGGATGAGTTTGGATGTAGAAGAGCAATCGAGAGGATGGGTGGCTACCAATTTTCGGGACAAGGTTTATGATTTTGGGGGATAACTATATCCTGTTAAGGGAGGTGTTTAGAAAACCGCCCTTCTAAAATTATAAAAATACAGTAAGGACGGTTGAAAGAAAACTGCCCTCCTGGCGGTAAAAAATAGTACTAAGGGCGGTTGGCATAACACCGTCCTTACTTAATTCTATTTTTTTAATTAACGCACTAAGTGCGGTCAACGAGGGACCACTCTTCTCCTAATTCTATAATTAACTAAGGACAGCAAACCGTCTTTTATGAAAGGCGGTAACCGGGAAACCGCCCGGGTGCTAACCCTGTTTTTCTTTTTGTATACGTGCGAAATTGCCAATTTCTTTGAAAATAAGGCTAAATCCAAAAAAAAACTCTTATTATGTTAAATGAAAAACTTAGAAAAAAAAAAGAGGGGGGGTTCTGCCGATCCTAAGTCAAAACCAAAAGCATCATCCCTCCTTAGTAGGCAATGCTAAGTCCAAAAGACGATAACCAAACTAATGTAAACATAGAGACTTGAAATTCAATTAACCAACAAGTCTCTCACCAAATTCGTCTCATCTTCCAAGTTAAATGACCCTACCACAATCACCAAATTTTTTTTTTGTTCAAATTACCACAATCACCAAATATTTAGCTCCCCATCTCCACTTTCACTTTCCACCAAATTTAAAGCTCCGTTTTCTTCTCCAATTTCTGTTACAAACAAAATACTATAATTCTCATTTATCTACTATTTGCAGCAAGTTTATTGCTTTTCCAACTGCTTAATCAATGCACTACTCCTCCATTATTCCTTATCAAGTACTACAACATTTAAGCTCATCTTTTAGTATACATATACCATACTTTGCTTAACAGTTTCATTTATCTCTTCTTCCCCTCCAATTATCCTCTGTTATACATATCTATATATATATATTTATCATAGTTCCGATTTTTAAAAGAAAAGAAGGAAATGAACATGAACGTACATTCAACTGTTGCTTTCGCGACGGTTTTGGCAATGAGTTGTACATGGTATGTTTACGCGGCGGCGGCGGAGGCCGCGGTGGACAACCGGCTTCGGGTGAATATGACCATTGTTCGCAACGCTTCTTCACTTGGAGCGTGTAATTATTCTATTCTTTTGTTTTATGTTATGTAAATACGCAAATTCAATAGATTCATATATTAAATTATATTTTTATACATTTTATTGCTGTTCTTGTAGATTGCTTGGATGGAAGTTTGCCTGCGTATCATATACATAGAGGATTCGGTGCTGGAGCACGCAATTGGCTTTTGCAGTTTGAGGTAAATTATAACTTGTGTGGGGTTAAGAAATAAAAATAAAAACTCAACCGGCCGCTGAATGTCTTTTCTCGTTTTATCCTAAAAAAACATTAGACGTTCTCGATCCACGGACCTTCTGGTCTGGCCCACTTTCTTTTTCGCTTAAACCCATTATTCTGTATTATCCTTTTACGCTTTTTACATAAACATACTTAGGCTTTAGATTTACCTTAGATTATTTTTTTATTCACTCTATAATACTACTGCATTGCTAGCATATTCATAAATTGTATTAATAATTATGTAATCCTTTTGGTCAAAAACAAATTTGAAACTTGGTCTAAAAATTACCTTATACATACTTGGGGAGGACAGCTAATTATAGTAAAAACTTTTATTTTCTGAAAACTGAGATGTATCTTTTCCTTATTGGACAAATAATAATTTGATAAAACAAAAACAGATGTAATGCTCTCTGCGACTCTTAAGGCATTTCGGCCCTAAAATAAAATAAAATTAGAGGTATAAACGTGGGTGTTAGGCTGTTAGCATATGTTCAACATGTGATTGGTTTATGCAAGAGCCGTGCATATGATTTCTGAGCCAATGGTCCTTCTAAAGGGGTGTCAACATCTAATTCACCTTTTAAGTAGTCACCTTTAAGAGAATTCATAAAGTATACACGCCTTGAATTAATGTCTATATGAAAGTAACCATAACAAAAGGGAAAAAGAAAACCAGTAAGTTTTGAACCCTTCAGTGTGAAACTAATATAATAAGGACATATTGTCATTTGTCACGTATTAATTTTTTTAGTGAAGTTCCGTTGAGGCTACTCTTTTTCATATATATTTTATTAATTTTGTCAAAATGAATTGTAATTAAAAGATAGGATAATGCTAAAATTGATGAATAACATATAAAATAGTAATATTTGGTGGATTTTAATCTTAATTTTTTTAGAAATTTCTAGTAATTTTTAATATATGCATTGATTTAATAGTCCAACTAGCTAAATTGATTTCTACAAACTACAGTGATTATTAAATACTAAATGTTTTGATTAATGGGCTAGTATATACTAGTACTCCTGTAAACTAATCATTAACTTTTCAATGGAAGTTGAAGTTCGTAAATTAATGATTTGGTTATTTGGTCAAGTGTAAATCAATGATTAAGTTTTGATTGTTGGGGGGCATTATTATATTAGGGTGGTGGGTGGTGCAATGATATCAAGTCTTGCTTGGATAGAGCACAAACTCGGCGTGGATCAACTCGTTTGATGAGCAAGTATGAAACCTTTTCGGGCATTCTCAGCAACAACGCCTCTCTAAACCCCGGTATGCATTTACTCTATCATTACAAATTTCATATTTATTTGAATAAGTGTAGCATATCTTTCAACCAAAAATAAATATAAAAGTAATTAAAAAGTAAGTGCCGTTTAAGATTACTTTTTAAAAAATTATTTAAAATCTTTGAAGAAAAAATATTAGATATATAATTTTAAAAAAAATCAATGTCAAAATATGTTTTAATACTTTTTATAAATAATTTAATTTTTATTAAAAAACCTTTGTACCTCTAAAATCATTCATCTCGATCTACCTATACTGATCTTAGTGTTATGCAAATGGTCAATATATATCCCCACATGGCACAAACCTACACCCCAGTGTTTAAAAACATAGTCAATATGAAGATTTTTATTTTTTAATTATATTTTGTAGAGGTACATTTTTTTTCAATTGCAGAGCGATATTGTGTTAATGTTTTTTCTTTATTAATAATAAAGTGAAAAACATAGTCAATATGAAAAACCGATTTCAAAGGATGGAAATCCCAATAAACTTAATCCACAATAAATCAAGCATTACAATAAAATAGCAAACAAAATAAGTCTAATACTAAGAATACAACATAAGCAACAAGCTAGGCACCAAAACGTCGAGGAGTGTTTTTACTTTTAGATAAATATAATAAGAGACAAATATAATATAAGTGTTTGTTAATAGGTAACTAATATAATAAGAAAATAAATTATTATTAGTATATTATGATAATACAGTACTAGTGTTGTGTGTGCAAATGTAGAACCTGACAATAAGGTTTCTAAACTACAAATGAGTAATACCATGATCTCTTGATGATGTCGTGGTCTCTAAAGATACCAAAATTTGTAATTAATGAGTTGGAGATAGAGCCAAAGATGTACCGATACATACTCCGTAGAAAAATTGCATGAAAAAGGCCATTTTGGTGACACACAGTTGCACGTGAATTTACACTATTTCGTCGTGTTGTCATGCCAAAACAAACAGCTACGCAAGTCTGCTAATGTTATTTTTATGTCTTTTTCCTAATAACAAGTCCCTCCATTTCCAGCTTTCATCACTCCATGGCCCGCCCTCTTTTGATCTTTATCAGTCCTACCTGTCGGTGGTGGAGAGAGATCACATTTACCACTCTACCTTATTCCTATTGTTGCCCACAATTTCATAACATTAAGTCATTAACATATCACTATAACTTTTAAACATAAGGTAACAAATGAATATAATATATATATAGTAAAACTTTGATCCGTAAGTATATATAAAAGTCTTTAATATTGGAGTCTCCTATAATGCACAAATCAAAAGTATTTTACGACAGCTATATAAAAATTATGTAAATTTGAATTATTCAACAACTATAATGTCCATGATATGGACATTAAGGAACAATAAAAATAAACAAACAAATTAAACTATCCATTGCTTTTAAAATATATTATTAATGTAGACTTTAGGTACACATGTGTCCAGCTTTCAGATTAAGACTTCTAGATGGATCATGTGTCGTTTTTTTTTCAATGAATACATCAGTTTAGGATTATTATTTTTTTGAGTTTGTTACCATTCAAGAATTATTTTTTATTAGATTTGTCTAATAGCTTGACCACGTTTACTCTTTTGCATCTTTTGAATATTTACCATACATATGAAACTACAACATGCTTGTTGAATTGACAATTCTTAATATAATTTTGTGACTTTCGAATTTAGATAAACCTGTACTCCTATTACATTTTAGTAGTATGAGGACATTTGTTGCTCAAACAAGAATCAATATTTTACTTATTGAAATAAAAAATTTGCAGATTTTTACAACTGGAACCGAGTTAAACTAAGATATTGTGACGGAGCTTCTTTTGCTGGTGATTCTAAATTTTACAATGGTGTATGTTCCTCTCCTATTCTCTTACTATCTCAGTTTAGTTATTATGTATGTTCTAAACATTTACTAATGTGGAACAAACAACAGACTTCATTGCTTTATTTCAGAGGTCAAAGAATTTGGCGAGCAATTATACATGATCTGCTCCCAAAAGGTTTAGGACAAGCTAGAAAGGTATTCTCATTTAATCGCTTAATATTTGGTAATATCAAATTGAATTATTAATTAATATAAACCAATTTTATATCCAGGCTTTGCTTTCTGGTTGCTCAGCTGGAGGTCTAGCAGCATTTCTACACTGTGACAACTTCTCCATCTATTTACCGAAAAATGCTAGTGTTAAATGCTTGAGTGATGCTGGATTTTTCTTGGACGAGTATATTCTTTTCTCCTCTTAAAACAACTCTTCACAACTTTCTTTCATTCTAATTATTTAACAATGTTCATTGTAGAAGAGACATTGGTTTGAACTACACTCAAAGATCCTTCTATAAAGATCTTGTTTCTCTTCAGGTAATATAGAGATTATAGTTGGATTTGATCATCCTGTTATTCGTTATTACCCATAGAGTTAATTAATGATCATATTTTGTGCTTATACATGTAACCAATGTTACTTTTCCAGGGAATGAAGCGGAATCTAAACAGGAATTGTACGAGTGTACTCCTCAATCCAGAGCAAGTATCGATTCTCCAACTCTTATTTTAATTTTACTTTTACCAGTTTAAAGTTTACAATGTGTTAATTAATCTCAAAATTTCGCTTTATTCTTCAGTGCATCTTCCCACAGTATGCATTACCATACATCAAAACACCGTTTTTCATCTTAAACTCAGCATACGATGTGTATCAAGTAAGTTAAAACATTATTCAAATAAATTTTACATATCACATATACGAGAGTTAATGACCCAACTTTCTAATTTGAACAGTTTCACCACGCACTAGTGCCTCCTTCTGCAGATCCTCGTGGACATTGGAATCACTGTAAAATTAATCCAATATCATGCAATGCTACACAAATTAATATTTTACAAGGTTCATAATTAATATTATTCCCCAGTTTTTGCTTGCTACTAATGTATCTGCTTAACGAAAGCTGTATGTTTTCTGATTTCCAGATTTTCGAAAAGACATGCTTAGTGCTTTGAGGTATCACTTGATATACTCGGGAAGAGGAGGCATGTTTATAAATTCTTGTTTTGCACATTGCCAGAGTGAATCTCAAGACACGTGGTTTGCAGTTGATTCTCCTAGGATACATAATAAGGTCCGAAATTTACAACCTTCCTGTTTTGTTTCTATTTTTGGTCCTGAGTCATTACCAATTCAAATTTTTCTTGTTGCAGACAATTGCTGAGTCAGTGGGTGATTGGTACTTTGGAAGAAGAATAAGCAAAACAGTTGACTGTGCTTATCCATGTGATACGACATGCCATAATCTATTAAGCTAATACATTTGAGTCAAATTTTGATAGTTTAAGTAGTAATTTTCATCTGCTGCAAAAACTGGCCGGAAAAACCTCATGGTTAGGTGCAGATACTAGGGATTCGGTGGAAGTTTAGAGGAGGAGAAAGGATCAAATTAGTTAGTATACTTGTCACAGTATGAATTCTTAGCACTTTGATGAATTGATACATTAATATTATACCTCATAAACTTCAAATTTAGGCAGAGTAAGCAGTTTTTTATCTTTTGCTGTTTAATACTCCAGTATCAGTCTAATTAGGTGAGTATGTCATTGAAAATAATGTCACATCCAAACGAAGATCAATAGAATGATACATAGTTGCTTTTATCATGAGATATTAATTTTAGAAAGCAAGTAAAAGCACATAAATATAAATAGAGATGACGACAACGAGTACCTTACCGTCAACTTAAAACTGAAACGTATCCCCAGTGCCCATGACTCGAAAAGGCTCTATAAAACAATAAATTAATATACTGTAATAATGAGAAGAGTTGAGGGAACATATCTTTATAGGCACTAGGCCCGTCGCTACCATGGTCGTGTCCAGGCTTCGCTCCTTTCGCAAGTAATACAAGAATGCTATGTAGTTTTGCTTGTTGTGTTTTACATTTTTACTTGTATAAACCAGTTAAACACTATAAAACTAATGCAGAAATAAAAGAAAAGTAAATAATAAATAACTTTACTTGTCGAGACTCAGATTTGATCTGATGTATTTAAGGTATTTAGGCCACGTACGGGTGTCTTACGTTTGTTTGTTGACTTCAACCTCCAGGACACAACGACAAAACTATTCAAAAGAAATTGACACACGAATTCTTAAGAATTTCAACAAATTTAATAATGTCGCTTCTTTCTATCTCTCTCGTATAATATTGATGCTTAATACTTTGAAAAACAAAATGAATAAAATGGTTGAGTTGGCCAACTATTTATAGAAGATGAAAAGGTGGTTTGGTAAAGGGTTGTTATGTTTAATTTGAAGACACGTTGTTCCAAATATAAGATACAACGTTTATTATCAAACACAAAACTTGGTTGGTGCAGATGGTATGAGGCTAAGGCCCAAAAGCCCAATAGGCTTGTGGTCTAGGTTCGAACAACATTATTTCTCCAAAATGAGTCACCGGCTATCATCGTAAATATGGTCGACACTTGGGTAAAATCCCATTTGTCCAACATTGCTTCCATCATCTCCTGTGATTCCTTCATTTCCTCGATCTCATCTTCTACTAGTTCCATGTACTCCTTCAACTTTTCTTAGTTTTCCTCGAATACTCTAATACGCTGCTTCTTTTTGAGAATTAGCAATTGATATCTTGGTGATCTTCTCTCCTTCCTTCAACAAATAAGTATCTTCTTTCGTTTTAGGTACCCTCGCTTTCCAATAGAACACCGTGATAGTGCAAGGATACCTAAGGTTCGTTGCTTGATAGGAGATGCTGCAAAATTCATGATCTGTGTCATATATTACGTGGGCTACATCGATCTCTTTCTTCTCAAGTATAAACTTGATGACTAGTAGTTGATCTATAGAAACCTCTGAAACATGGGTGTTGCCGAAGAAAGTGGGAATGACGAAGTGGGACCATACCTTAGCAAGTCACTACTCAACACTTGATAGGCATGACGTACTCCTTCTGGGAGTGGCTCTCTTCCACGAATTGTACACTTGATTCAACTACTAGCCCCTCTCAGTTAAATAGGATGCTATCCTACAGTACTTGGGACCCCTCCCGGGTGACCCTACAATATTTTTGGACATAATTGGTCCCCACCCTATTGACTACTCAGATAGTTAAGACCTTCCGACTCACTAATGCACACCGAGCGCTTATAACCCTCCCCCTTCCCGAGCAATGTCTAATTACTACTACTACTACCCTCTACTTGATCAAGGTAAGAATATCCCTTAAACACACGAACATAATCAACGAGTTTAATTTCAAAATTAAATGCTAAAATATCCCAAAAGCTAAGAATCGTCAATTAATTCAATTAGGTTCATACACTACGCAATTATCAAGCACAAAATGGTTTAACTCATATTAAAATACTGTAAATTAAAGATTAAAACTATGAAATTCATTCTTAAAACTTAAAACAGAATAAAATTACTCTAATAGAAATGCTGAAACAGACTCTGGATGATGAAGAATGGTGGAGTTACTGTTGAAAGCCCTTCCTTCTTCTCTTCCTTAGCTCCAGGCGTGTTTAGATTCTCTCTAATATGAAATGTGTGTGTTCTCCGGATGATAACAGGTATTATAGAGGTTAAAATAGGTCTGTATGGGCCTTATTGGGGGTCCAAAAGGCCCAACCCGTTTTTACTTATTACTGGCCGAGTTCGAGTCATCGTGGGAGAATCACCATAACTTTATCGTCTCAACTCCGAATCGACACGTCCATCATATTTCACACAACATTTACTTCAAGCTATTTCCAAATCAAAAGGAATCCGGTCAAAATCTCTAACTAATTCATCGTGGCGACTGAAACAAGTTACGTAAATTTTCCAGTAAACACTCAAGTGATTCGAAAGTGACTTTTTTCCCTGTCTACGCCTGGAATTGGGTTTGCATTTAACCTTATTGACTACTCCATGTCATATTGGGGTTCCATGTCAACCATGTACCTTAAGTCTACACACTTAACACACGTTTAAAGCACAAAAGACTCTAACAATTAATAATAAGCACAAAACGAGACAAGGAAACACGATACATCAAATACTAGGAAATAATCCCTCTCTAAGGTCCACCAATCCCCCAAAAGGCTGTCCCATGATACGATTATTCTGTCACAAAATACGAGACATCATATGTCATGAAGGAATTTTTTTCGTTTAAGCAACAAATCAAATCTATATATGAAATATAGGATGTAAAACGAGACCCCGATGTAGCAAAACGTCATCAATTTATAGAGAACGAAACCTCGCTTTTAAGAACTGCATCCCACTTTATAAATAGGATACCGCTTTATGAGTTGTTCTACAATATTTTATGACCATTTTATGATTGTTGGGGTTTACTTTGGCTATATATTTTGGTCTTTTTGACAAAAAAAAATAAAAAAAAATATATTTTGGTCTACTTTTAACCCATAATTCAACTCGTCTTCTCCAACACTTCTCATATCATTGGAACCAAATCAAAGAGATATTCAACCTTATTAATCAAGTTATTATCATCAAATTAAAACTTGGTACACCTCAAAGTTATATCTACTCATAAAAGAGTTCATCCAAGCTTCATTATACAAATCAACTCAACAAGGAGTTAACTAATCATTATTGATCATCTACTTAAGATGGAGATCTATCAAACTTCACATTTATACCAACTCATCAAGGAGTTCAAGATTATATTTGTATTATTTGCTCACTAAGGAGTGTGTTCATTTATTGTAATATTCGTCTAAACATTCAAGGGTTTTTACTCTTTCTCTATATTAAAGAAGAGGGACTTTAAAGGTTGATACTGAACTTAGGGAAAATCTCACTCAGGTTGTCATTTAACCGATAAAAATGACTAGAGTTTCAGTTGTGGTTTAACCCGGAAAAACCTCATTATATCGATTTTGTTTGAAAGATTCATATTTAGTACTAATTTAATTAATTATCATAATGTCTTTCTCATTTAATCTTTTTCTTTTCCTTGAGGTTCCATTATCCTGATATTCATACATGTTCAATCAATCTTCTTCTTCTTTTGAAGGATTATCTTTTGAAGGTTTACCTTCATAGTAAACCAATGCATTTTGAACCAGTTGGGATTATCTCACTGGTCATCCAATTTAGTGGTGCAGGTTTGAACCGAGTCAATGATTCCGAGTCCAAAGTGGCTCTCCTATGTAACAAAAAAAAACCAATGCATTTTTACTACCAATTTTTTCACCTTTATATATAACCGGCTTTCATGCTCCGGTTACCTTCTAGTATCAATCTCTAACCCTTCGATCGGGCCTTTCTCAGTTCGCATATATTCTATTTCTTGAAGTTAGAGAATACCATACATTGGGCTCATCAAGACATAATGGATCATATTTCTCTGTTGAAATTTAAAACAAGATTAAATACTAACAGATTAAGAAACTTTATCATTAATAATGAAATTTGAGATAGATAGTTGGCCTAGTGGTTAGGCTACTCCGCAGAGACCAAGAGGTCCTGAGATCGAATCTCATTGGAGTCGAAATGACTCCGAGCCCAAAGTGGCTCTCTCATGTACTCAAAAAAAAATGAAATTTAAGAACAGTATAGCGTGTGATATAAACCGGAAAATTCACGAGGGTTGTAGTTATAAACTCTGGTTTTCTTGATTATGTCATGAGGGAGCTTTTCGTTATTGATCTTCTTATTCAGGTAGTATTGAATAAGTTCTCCATTCAAGGGATAAAATCTATACCCAATTGGTTATTCTCCGTCTTCATCATTGTGCTATCTTTGTTGACACCGCTAATGTATCAATCACAATCTGCAGAGACTGAATCACCATGAATCACGCGTATAGGTTCAATTGTTGCAGCCTCTTTAAGGTGGAAAACTGAGAAAAAAGAGATTGACTATGATGGCATGTACTGATTGAGCATAACGAATTATAAGTAAGATCAATATATAGCGCTAGCTTCTATGATTTAAGGTTATCAAATAGCGATTTTTGGGACCGATTGTATTATATGGAAAATAAGAAGTAAATTTGAATCCTAAAAGATTATTTATTTTGTATTGTAACTTTTAAATGTTAATTGACATGTATTATTGAATAATTTTATATTATTTTTACTAAAGTGTCCATTATCATTCATGGAATGGAGGTAATAT
The DNA here is from genome assembly GCA_029959085.1 of Nemophila menziesii. NCBI lineage: Eukaryota > Viridiplantae > Streptophyta > Magnoliopsida > Boraginales > Hydrophyllaceae > Nemophila > Nemophila menziesii. The sequence continues at coordinate 24,475,986 of JARWIR010000001.1, read as the reverse complement.
TCTTTTAAAATAGCGGGGCATTTGCTGTTGTCTCATAAGTCATAACACAAAGATTAAGGGCGCAACAAGTATTAATGGTGCAATTAACCTATATTTATTATGTACATATAACTCGAGCTCCTATACAATGAGACTATACTCCAGAAACCGCGGCGTATCACATAAAAGTGTGAATTATCCGACTTTTCATATTCGAAAAATGTGTCAAAATCATAAAAAGAACCATTTTTTCACCTATTTAATGCCTGTTTACATAGAGGGCAGCATGAGATTATTCTGAGCCATTGATCAACACAGTTCTGATGAAATATATGAGAACACGGTAATTTCCTAATCTCTTCTTTCTCCTTGTACTTGGCTAAACAGATGCAGCATTCCTGGTAAGATATAAAACGATCAATTAGTCCTGAAAATGCATTTAACCCACCTTAAAATTAGTGAATAGAAAAAATACATACTTGATTATTATTTTCCAGGGCTGATTCACCAAGCTCAGTTTCTTTATATCTCCAGCTTGGTAGACTGGAAATTTGTTCATCCAAGGCACCACGATCGATAGATCCCATGTTCTTATTGTATCCGAGAAATCTGCTTATCAATGGCACACAACAACACAGCAAGTTTTGATTTATCTGGGAATATGCATGAGAGGCGTGTATATCCCCGTGGGATTAGTCGTGGTGCGCGCAACCAATCCCGGATCACCCAAGTAACAAAAAAACCTTATAATGTTAGGGATAACGAGTTTAGTGGATAATAAAAAAACTAACCATCATTTTATATAAATGAGCTAATAACTTCAATATTCAAGTTTCAATAAGGGGAGTCAAGATTTTTTGTTCTGGCCAAGAGACTCTGCATGCAGCTTTTTGAGTTGGCCCGTTTAGGAGGGCTTATTTTAGAATAAAAATGTTTTTAAAATAAAATTAGAATATTTGTAAAAATTATTAAAAATATTTTTAAAATTTACAATCATTTTAGGTGTTTTTTAATAAATCACATATTTGTGTTTCTCATCAAAGTAATTTACATGGTGTAAAACACTTTTAAAAATCTACAAACATTTTTAAATGCTTTTTTAAAAAAATAAACACATTTAAGTGTTTTAAAAATAAAACACTTCTCGGAACACTTATATATCCCATATTATACCAACATTATAGTTACTTATATTATATAAAAATTACATTATATATGAATTTTATGTTAATCTTTTGAGAGTTATGCTATAAATTCTTATTTCATACAATATAAATATATTTTATAATTAGGAATTTCATATAAATAAACTAAATTAAGTAACGTTGAATATTATATCAAATCCTTATCATTCTTTTATTACTTTTATGTAATGTTTGGATTTAGATTTTTAAAATAAAGGAAAAAAATGATAGGAATAATTTTCCCTTTTCTTTGTTTGAATTTGACTTTTATTGAAAGGAAAGTCATTCAATGGATTGCATAATCCTTTGTTTTTTTTAAAATATCAAATATTTAATCTTCCCATTTTGGAGTCATTTCAAAGAAAAGGAAATGATTACTTTTTAAAATGTCACAACTAACCTTATAATTTTAATTTATAATATATTTACATAACATAAAAAGGGTATAAAAGTATTTTTATGTAAAATAATCCTTTACATACTTTTAATAATGTGAATCCAAACAAGTGATTCCTTAATCAATTACTTTCTTTTCCTTTATCAATATTCTATAATCAAAACACGATTATCACTTTCTTTTCCTTTCCTTTAATAATTTCATATTCCTATCATTTTCTTCCCTTTGATAATTAGAATCCAACCAATGCATTAAGAAATATTACTGTCTTACAAAATCTTTTAAGGAATAGTAGGGGAGGGAAGAGAGGTATTGGGTTGTAAGATCTAGAAACCTCTGGCTTAAGCTAGGGGATAAAAATATTAGATACTTTCAAACTATTACTAGATATAATAGGTCTAGGAAAAAAATCTCCGGACTTAAAAAATATAATGGGGATTGGACTAAGGATTACGATAAGACCACATCTGAGATAGTTGGGCCCAGGGTCTTTGCTCCTACCCTTAACTGCATTAAGCCAATGGTCACTAATTGTATGAACAATGATTTAGTTAAACTTAGTACTATGGAACTTAAATTTGCAGTTTGGATCCTGAATGCTGATAAAACACCAGGCCCGGATGGCATGTCTGGGTTTTTTATGTTAAACATTGGGATTTGATTAAAATGGATGTTGTGAGAGTTGTTTCAAATCTTTTTTGTAATAACAGTGATCTCACATCTATTAATGGTAGCATTATTGCTTGTATTCCCAAATGTTTACATCCAGATTCCATTGGATCTTATAGTCCCATTAGGTGTGCTAATTATATATATAACACACCTAATGGGACTATAAGATCCAATGGAATCTGGATGTAAACATTTGGGAATACAAGCAATAATGCTACCATTAATAGATGTGAGATCACTGTTATTACAAAAAAGATTTGAAACAACTCTCACATATATAGTGCTTAGAATGCTAAATTCAATGGGGGTGATGAGTCCCATAATGCTGTCATACCTGGTATATCTATTTTTGATAATATTTTGATAGCTCATGAAGTGAGTCACCATTTGAAAAACAAAAGGACCTCAAATGCATATTCTATGGTTGTTAAAGCCGATATTGCTAAGGAAATGAGCATGTAAAATGTGATTCCCTTTTTAAGTTACTTCTAAAACATGGATTTTCAAAAAATTGGGTTGATTGGGTTAAAAATTATTTTACTTCAGTGATTTATGAAGTACAAATTAATGGTCAACTATTTAAGTTAATAACCTATCCAGAGGTTTGAGACAAGGTAATCCCCTGTCTCTTTTTCTCTTTTGTTTGGTTATACAAACTCTCTCTACTTTGATTAAAGAGTCGGCAGAGAAGCCGTCTTTAAAAGGGGTTAAATTTTCTAGAAACTCTCCTACAATCACACATTGTCTTTTTACTAATGACAACTTGTTAGAGGCAAACCTTGACAATGTTGGTATCTTTCAAAATATTTTATATAAATATAGTTATGCTTCAAGGCAAAAAGTTAATTTGAATAAAAGTGGTATCTTATTCAGTCATAATACTAGTTCGGGGACCAGGTCAGAAATCACTGGATTACTCAAAATGCGTGAACTATGTTGACCCTACCTCTTGGGGTAGGTCCAAAGTCAAGGGCTTGGTATGGGGCTCTGTTATTAGTAGGATGGAGGCTTGGGACAATAAATTTCTTTCCTCAAGTTGTAAAGAGACTCTTATTTAGTCTATTATCAATGCAATATACAGTCATATCATGTAAGTGTTCTTATACCCAAGAAGGTCACTTAGCATATTTCTTCTATGGTGGCTAATTTCTTTTAGGGTAATAAAGGCTGGAATGGAACTCACTAGGTCAAATACACCGTCCTTGTCAAGCACACATCTGATGATGGACTGGGGTTTAAGGATTTTCATGCTAATAATTTAACTCTTTTGGCCTCAAATGCATGGAAAAATTATATTAAACCTGAGTCCATTTTGTATAAAGTTTTGAAGGGAAGGTATTTGATGTCTCCCTAAATGTTCTAATTTATACCCTTGGGAGACATCATTTTTGGTGTTTATTTGACTATTTAGATAGACTATTGGTGCTAATATGGAATAATTCAATTTTCCTCTTTAGATTTTAGTATTTTTTATTTATTAAGCTTTTGCGCGTAATATGGGTTGTTTTTAGTGAAAAGTTGTAGGTTTCTAATACTAGCAAGGAGAGGAATCAAGAATAGAAGTTTTAGATCGTGTAAAGAAGTCAAAGGCGAGAAGGAATATCCCGAAAAGTTAACAAATTTGAGCTGAAAATCTGGAAGACTGGCGAAGATTGCTGATTTCGAGCTACTTAAAGATGGAATCAGCCTTTGAGTTGTAAAGAAGATTCGTACCTTATCGAGTTACGAAGAATTAGCAAGTTGAATGAATCAATTCATAGTTATATTGAGAACGTTACAGCCGTTTTTGTGAAGAGTGTACAGCAGTTACGGGATTTGGACTAAGATAATGGACTTGGGCTTTTTAATATTTCACTAATTAACCTAAGTAAAAGCCCTAGTCCGATTTTAGCACTATAAATAGGCATTTAGACCTTATTATTCAGCACCTCTTATTTTATTCTTCAAATTAAATCATCATCAGAAGAGAGTGTCCAGAGAAAAAGTCAGAAGCAAGGAAAAGGAGAAAGCTAAGAGCTGGAGAAAGTCATCTTCTTCAAATCACAGCCAAACCCAATTCCTAATTAGGTTCTATCTTTTATTTATGTAATTTGTAAACATGAATTCTTTTTATATTTTCTTAGTTTTTCGTATTAATATGAGTCGAACTTATAAAGTGCTTGAGAAGCATAATGGGTTAATCCCAATTCTATTTCATTTCATGTTTTTGAATTTGGGATTATAATAATTGAAATGAAATTGGGTAATTGGTATTTTTCTTTAATTTGCATTTTTTTACTATTATTGAACTCGCGACTCAACAATAGGACTTAATACTTAGGCTATTCCATTTAGTGGCGAATGGATCACCTTGACAGGGGGGTCTAGGTATGGAACCAATTAATGAATGTAGGATAGAAATTAATGACTTTGACGAGCTTAATTAATCTTATGGCCTATTGGGTAATAAGAACCTAATCATTCGAAGGTGGACTATAATCACCCTGACGGGGTTTGTAGCACCTAAGAATAGCTCCTTAGTCCACCCTGACGAGGGTAAGGAGAATCCCGAATCCCGACCATTACTATTTACCGGTTTGTCCCTTAGACAAAACATGGAATGAATAGAGTTAGGTGAAATCCTTGCGTCTCTCAAGTACTACCTTTCATACCTTGCGTCTAGCTATTTTATTTACTTGCGTTTAGTTTAATATTCACTTTAATTTAGTCTTTTAATTAATTGTCTTAGTTATCGAAAACCAAAACAAACATTCTTAAAATCATTTACTTGCTTTTACGTGAAATTAATCACTATTCGATAAGCATTAGAGTCAACCAATCCATCCCTGAGAACAAATCTGTATTATCACATATATTACTTGGGGCAACTGTACACTTACAGTTATGGTTCTCTTTTCCTTATTGCATTTATTTTAGAACACACAAAGGACCACCAAGTTTTTGGCGCCGCTGCCGGGGACGGTAGCGTGTGACCCTGGTGTTTATCATTTAGTGTTTAATTGCATTTTTATTTTCAGTTTTACGCTTTGTTTTTTTTCTTTTCAGGTTCCTTTATTCAGGTAATGATCAAGAGATTCAATTAAAGACGTATAGAGGACATTACCCAAATCCCGGTCCATTTGACTATTGGGAAGACTCTTCGGGACAACAACAATGGGGTATTAATTCTTACCAACAACCTTATCAATACCCGCAAGAGCAAGGATGGAACAATCAATGGATCGGGAATAATCAACAACAACTATCATATCACTATCAACACGAGCATGAATGGGACAACCAGTGGATTGAAAACATTCAACAACCTCCACCTTCACCACAAAGTTCCAAATTAGATAGATCACTTAAAGAACTCAAACGCTTATATGAACAAAGGATGGAGTCAATAGAGGAAACTAATTCCAGCTTGAAAAGAATGCAAAAGATGCCAGATGAAATGCTTACTCAAAATGGAAAAACAGTTGAGGAGGAGGTGTTAAAAGAAGATATTATTGATAGTGATAAGACCACCGTGCTAAGTATAAATAGAGACCACCATGTGGTTGAAGACCTTGTTAGCATGGTGGAAGAAGGAGTAGCAACACAAATCCTAGAAGTTAACACAGAGATTGCTATTCCTAAGGTGTATACACATGATCAAGATATAGAACGCAAACAAGAAGAGGTGGTGATCGAGGTTATAGAAAATCCAACTTTATAACGAAACTCAGTTAACAAATTCATTACAACTTTATAACCCGGGGAGGGCATTTAAAAACATAAGGGACTAAACTACAAAGACGCCTAAACATTTGGGCAAAACCGCACATAAGTTTAACTTTACAAACTACACTTTAAATGCCAAATTTCGCAATAAGAGCATCAAAGTTCTTTGTTTTAAAATTTTTATTCCTCGGCCTTTTCACGACAAGAGCTTCTATACGATTGCAAATAGCTTCTTCATTTCTCTCCCCATCTCCATAAATTCTGGTGTTTCGTTCTTTCCATATACAATACACGTAAGTTGTGAACCAGACACTAGCAATAAGGTGAATTTCACTGTTACGGCTTGTGTCGCCTAGGGTGTGATAAAAATAAGATAAAATTAAGTCAAGAAAACTACGCACTTTCACCCTAGACAGGCACAGTACTGCAAGTATTACAAGACGTATGCAAGTTTTAGTTGATAAGAAAGTTCGTTCTCAGGGACTTAGTGTGCTAGTCGAATGGGTAGCAATAACGAGTAAGCAATAATTAATTAAAAGACAGAAAATTAAAGAGAGTAAATTCGAGAATAACTAATTAAAACTAGGAAAAATAAAGACAATAAAATAAATACAAAGAATATGAGATGAGAAATATAGCTTAGGTTTTGCTAGTATGCACTAATCCTTCTAATTCTTTCTATTAGATCTAGTTAATAAGGGAGAGTATTAGCTCTTGTATACTTAGTCAGGATTCTAAATTCCCATACCTTAGACCTTGAGAGCGACTAAGGGGGCTACGGACACACCACAAGGCTGGTTCAAATAGGGTTATCAAACGCAACCAAGGCCCTAAGCAATCAATTTCCATACATGGTGATAGTGATTAATTCATACCCTAATGACTATCTAGTTAGAATCAGTGTTGTCAGGACTAATATCGACACTAGACGTTATGTGGTGTTTCAATAATTAGACACCTATCTAAGGTGAACATCTAACTACTATTAAGGTAATCCTAAACGTTGCGCACCGCAAGGAAAACAATCATTAAATCAGAACACATAAACAAATATAAAGGTAAGTAGCTAATATCAAATTAAAACATGTAATTCCCAAAGAAACTTAGATAGAAAGAAATTATAATTCATAGATTATACATGATGCAAAACCCAAGCCATGGGAAGTTTAGTTCATGCCTGAAGGAAATAATAAAACACATCATCTTGCTCTCTACAATAACTTGGAAGAATAAAACCTTAAGAACTAATTACTATGAGGCAAGGATGATTTACAAGTGATATAAGGGTGTATTTATAGGTGTTTAGAAGACCTAATTCGTTTTCTTGAAGGAGAGGTTAAGTAATGGACTCCAAGCCCAACTCAAATTCGTAACCCTAAAAACATAAAATCAGACCCGTTTTTCTTTTGGTCCTATCAGCTTCAATATTCATCCTTTTGACGCGTATGAGTTTACCAAATTCATCGTCTCGGAAAGATCTTCAACTTTTCTCTTGACCGTTTCTCCAAATTCCACACCGTTTTTGAGATATAAGCTGAGTTGTGGTCGTAGGTGCAGAAATTCAGGATTAAGGCTGCTTTTCCTTTTCCATGTTTTTAGCTTTTGTTTCCTTTATCTCCAATTACCATGCTTATCTCTTTCCATATATTGTAGTATTTGACTTGGACTCTAATTAATCTCCATAATTATCTTTAAAGTTTCACACTAAATAAATAATTAAACCCAATATGCTCTAAAAATATTATTTTACTAAATCAAGACTCAAAATAGGAAAGTGCACTATTTCTCAAGAAAATCGACTATTATGACTTCTAAATCACTAAAAATGATGTCTTATCCTAATATAAATCTATCACAAATGAGGAGACATCAACGGCACATATCATTCAAACCTTCAACTAAACTCAGCAAATCAGTTGCCGCATAAGTAATTGACAATTTCCCAGTAATCTTGTAAGAATCCGCTTCACAAAGGGGCAAATAATGAGTAAGTGATTCCTTAATTTCTAGTTGTTTATCCCCAAACATGAATGATGACGTTAATTACCACCCAAAAGAAGATTAAGGACTAGCATAATATTCTTGCAAGTCTGAATATGGTTATATTTGTGACAGTGGATAAGGTTGGAGATCAATACATGTTACATGGTGATGATAGTGCAGATATTTTAAACCAAGTCATAGGTTTACGTCTTCTCAGTTGATTGTGGCATTGTCCTCCTCCAAGGTGTGATAAAATAATCGACACCTCAAGAGAGCTACTACCCGCAAGCGTACAGCTCATTGGCGAATAATGAACAATACGTATAAGAGTTATCGTCTACACATGGACTATGATATTTAATTATTATGGATTGTTTCCGTAAAGTGTTTTAGAACGAGTTGTGAAACTAAAAAGTAAAAGATAATATTTGTTTGGTTGTAAGATTAAAGGACTAATGTGCAGTAAATCAACTAAAGTATAATCAACTAAGAAAATAAGAATGCAAATTTAAGAATAAGATGAGAAGTATAGCTTGAGTTTTGCTAGTAATCCCATATAATAAAAATGATTTATTCAAGTTATACGGGTGAATTGGTAAGGTCTCGTTAATCGGGATTCCTACGTCCTTCTAACTCCCTTCCAGGTAGCTTAGAAGATTGCCTAACATCGTAAGAGACCTCTTCGGAGTGAAATGTAAATGAACGCTCGACTCTAAAGGTAACTACCCTACACGATTATCCGACTAGTCAAGTTCGTTAGGATCACTAACACACGCCAGACATATATGAATTCTTTTGGTTCCCTAACCCCCCGCCAGGAAGGTATTCCGCAACACTAAAAACAACCTAATATTTGCGCAAGATATAAGCAAATAGATAAACTCAATTCAATTAATTAGAAATTATCACATAGAACACTAAAATCATTCAAATCAACTATGGTTCTTAGACAAAAGCAAACTCAATCTAATAGTTAAGTTCATACTAAACGCAAGAAAATCAAAGGATAAAATTACAAAAATCATGTTTAGAACATAAAAAGAATACAAATTACCCTAAAATTGGTTGAAGATAAGTGATGGAATGGTGTAGAAGGGTGAAAAGGTGCTTCTTCTTCTTCTTCTTCTTCTTCTTCTTCTTCTTCTTCTTCTTCTTCTTCTTCTTCTTCTTCTTCTTCTTCTTCTTCTTCTTCTTCTTCTTCTTCTTCTCTGGCGTGTTTCTTCGATTCCAATAATGTCTAACTCCTATTAGGTTTTCAAAATGTTTTTGGATTTGTGGGTCCCTTTTTAATGGCCCAAGTCATCTAAAAAATGTTTTAAGGAAATGCGAACTGAATCGAACCACGACAACAAACAATTTAATAACGCTTTCATCTCAACTCCAAATCACAAACCGTCGCCTCTCACACACATACTCTTGACTTCAATTTCAATCATAAAACCAAAGGTCTCACTCAAAATCCCAGCTGGTTGCATGTGGTGTCTCTCTTAAGTCGAATTCCAAGTCATGCCAGTAAACACTCTATCTGTCCAAATGTGGCTTTTTGGTCCTTTAACGCATTGATTTGAGGTTGACCTTTCTTTCTCGACTTCTTGTCCTCGTCTTGGGATCTCGTATCAACCATGTACCTAAGAGCTGCACGCTTAAACACAATTAATGCACTGATAACTCTAAAAGTAACATATATCCAAAACGGGACAAGAAATGAGAACGTGTCTAAATTCAGGGAATAATCCCTCAAATGAGTCTAAATAACCCCTGAAAAGATGTCCAGTGATTTGATTAATCTATCACACAAAAGGATACATAAGGTATTCCCTAAGTTGTTTATTCAAAATGGAACATCATTGAGGAGCTCCAACTTTGGAAGAATAATGTATTGATCAGATTGCTTGGATCAAATTGATAAGCCGTGAAGCACCACCAATCTCTCTCGAAGCTTCAATACTTCTCAGCTCAATCAACTCCACTCTAGCAGACGTCGTAGCATCCGAGACCATATTCACTGATTCACTCTCAGAACCTCGTTACTTAACGAAAACTACACCTTCTCGTCGTAATCTTAATTTGACGTTTTGAAGATAGGCGAGAGACATGTGACTTTCGTGTGAGAAAGGTGACCGATAGTGAGGTTCGTATCTGGAGATCTTTTGTCCCAGAGACTGACAATAATATGTGAGGATATATACAAGTAATTGGAATCGGAGGTTCGATGAGAGAGAAGAGGGTCAAGTAAAAGATTTACTTTGTAAGTTTTTCTTAATTGGTTTATTAAGTCAACAAAATAAAAAATCATAGTAATTGTATTTATTTGAAAATTTCAATTCGACCTTTTATAGGTATAAAACTTTATACTAAATTTGGTAATTAGTCTAGTGGTTAGATTAAAAGGTTTTGGATTGAATTTTAAAAATTAAAATGACTCCGAGTCGCTTAGTAGATATATACTAAACTTTAGGCCCATATGCATTTTTCTTTTTTGTTTTATTAGTCCTTTGCGCATTATCGCATCTTTTAAAAAAACTTTCTCGTGGGAGCTATTATTTTACTCTTTCACAGAAAAAAGAAAATAAACTCCTCATCGTTCGTCCCTTTCTCTTAAACTCTCGAAGTCCAAAAGGTAACCCTAACCGATATCTATGTCAATTCTTTCAATTGAATTTGTCAGCGTTTAGATCTTTAATTAGTGTCTCGGATTTTGTACGCTGTTATTCGAAAGTTTAATTCTCATGCGCATCTATACATGTAGGGTTGATACTTCTCTTCGTAATTGATTGGTTATTGCTTCACTACATCATTCATAACCCCTAATTTAGTCGCGTTTTTCCCTATGTTTTCAAATTCTACATGTTGCAAAATAGATTAAAGCTTTTAAAATACCATATTAAGTATTAATAAGGCAATGATTTGTAAAAGAATTCATTATGTGAAGTATCATTATTAGAGATTAGCGGTTTTAAATGGGATTGCTGTATGATGTCAGTAATATTTGAATTTTTAGTTACTCAATTTGTATGTTCGCTAATTGAGTTAATTGTACAGGTGAAAGAAAACCCTAATAATCAGGTAAGAAGGTAATTACAAATTGTTGAATTTGATTTTCGATTCATAACCCTAATCATCAGGTAAGAAGGTAGTTACAAATTGTTGAATATGATTTTCGATTCATACACACATAAATATATTATATTATACATGTTTATGTATTCTTCGGAATTATTTATTTGCAGGAAATATGACCACCGCAGCAAGACCAACATGGGCACCTGCGAAAGGAGGAAACGAGCAAGGAGGAGCCCGAATATTCGGTCCATCTCAGAAATATTCTTCCAGAGACATGGCTGCTCACACTACCTTAAAGCCTAGGTTTTAATCTTCTAACCCTTTCTGTTTCTTTACGTTTTGTAACCTTGTTAAATTTAACTGCCCTGAACTACCAATTTAATCACAAACTAGTATGGAGGTTTAATTTGAATTTGTAATTGGGTTATATGATTGTACAGAAAGGAAGGACAAGACACTCAGGAGGAGGTTCAGAAGAGGAACCTGAGGGAGGAGTTGGAAGATCGTGAGCGCAGGCATTACTCCTCTAAAGACAAGGGTTTTTCAGGTTAATTTCTTTTTCAACTTTTCTTTTTGTGTTTATTATATTAATGATTTATTATTGTATGTTGTTATTTTGTTGCAGAGGATAGAGATCGTAGAAAGGGAAGTCAACTTCTTTTAGAAGGTGAGTTTTGCTTATACATATTATATTGATATATTAATTAATTAACACTATAATCATTTTCAGGAGGGTTTAGGAGAGAAGTGGAAGATCGAATAATTCCGCGCAGCATTGATGCTGATGATGCTGATGTTCACGTGAAAAGTGACGATGACAGGTTCTTCCTTTTTTCATATTATTGTTTGAATTAATGTATTTTTTAAGATAATATTAAATTGTTCTTCTTTGTGTTAATCAGTGATGATAGTGATGAAGATGATGATGATGAGGATGACACAGAAGCTTTGTTGGCTGAGCTTGAACAGATAAAGAAGGAGAGAGCAGAGGAAAAGTTACGCCAAGTAAGTAGTAATATTTGTTTAGTCCTTTTGTTAAGTTTTTTACTTATTGAGAAATGAATAATGTTGTGGTAGGACCGAGAAAAGCAAGAGGAAGAGCTTAAAGAAAAAGAGGCTGAACTGTTAAAGGGAAACCCACTGCTTAACAATCCAATAACTACTACATCTTTCAATGTAAAAAGGAGGTTAGTTACTTGCACCTATATAGGGTTTTTTTTTTGTACATTTGACTTTGAATGATTTATATATCTATTTAAATAAACAGGTGGGATGATGATGTGGTATTCAAGAACCAAGCTCGTGGTGAGACCAAGACCCCAAAGCGCTTCATTAATGATACAATTCGTAATGACTTTCACCGCAAATTTCTTCATAAGTACATGAAATGATTTCCTGTAATTTACTTTATCCAACATTCCATCTACTTAATACCAGTTTCAGCCTTGTAACTTGAATTTCCCTATAATAGGCTTTGGCTTGCTGTTGTTACATTGTATCTCTATATTTACTTTTAATTTTAAATGGTCTCCTTGGAATTTCAGACTTACCTTATTATAATTGATTAGATTTGTTAATATCTTATCTCTGGGTCGGTGGTTGATTTCCTAATGGGCTCATTTGCAAAATTATATTTCCAAATTATTGGTTATGACAAGGGTTATTTTGTTAATCAATGAAGAAAACAAAGGCAGTTGAGATGTATTTGGGTTATTTATTAAGTGGTAGAAAATAAGTAAGCAACTTCAGTGTTGAGGTTACAGGAAAGAGAAAATGGAGGAGGTGCTGCAAAGTTATTTGGTTAATGGTTCTACTTATTATAATTTATTTATTAATAATGTACTACTTTTGAAAAAAAATCAATAGCATATACTACTACAATATTTGATTCCTTTGACTCTTCTAAAATTTTTAAAAGGAATTTTATTCATAATTGCATACCACATAAGCGTACCAATGCTTAATAAAAGTCACAAATTAAACATCATAAAACTTCCTCCACACATAGTGTAAACCTTCTTTGGAGGTTAACTCTTATAGAACATCCCCAACTTCTCCTTGGAGGTTAACTCTTATAGAACATCCCCAACTGTAACTCCAATGTATACCCATGTAATGGACGTTACTTCAACAACGATTCGAAACGAATCTAAGCGACTCCCACGGTCTCTCCTTGTTCTTGATGGAATTCAAGTCAAATTGTCCACTCAATCTTACACTTTGAAGATAGTACTCAAAAATGCGGTTTGCAGTTGCTCCCACATGTTGATTACATTGTTTGGTTGCTGATCGTACCACTCGCTAACTCCTCTAGTGAGGAAAAATGGGAACATAACAAAGTACATTTGTTCCCGAGTAATTTCTTGAGTGACGTATGCATAGAAAATTTGCATGAACTTACGCATCGCTCAAACGGGATCTTCACGAGCAGCTATAATGGCTGTAACTAGCAAATTCGTTGATCATTCTGGCATCAGGTTTGAATCTCGCGACTTGAATAGCGAGTGGCGAATCCCAAGTGGTGGAAAGCAGAATGGTTGTTGCTCATGAGGTTGCATGAACCAAGGATGTCCCCAGGTGGGACTAGTCACCTTGTTGTTCAACGGTGGTTGCTCTCTAGGAGGATCTTGAGCTCGATTATTAATATTCTCTCTCTGTGGAACAACCCCATTTGGTGGAACTCTTAGTTCCCATTTTCATCGAAATTCAATTAAGCATTAGCATTCACGACGACCATCTCTTCTTGTGCTCTTCTTTCTTCTCTTTCTCTTTGCTGTTGAGCTCGAACCAATTTCTCATGATCCGAAAGCATGTACAAAACCTAATAGCTGTAGAGAGACAAAAACAAGAACACGCATAAAATAAAATAAAAGAGCTAAACACCAACAAACTAAAACACAAAAATATAACTTTTGTAATTCTCGATAGCGGCGCAAAAATTTGTCGGTCTTGTGAGTTTGATAAATAATCCCCTAAAAATAGAGGACTTTAACCACCCGCAAGTGTACGTGGTTCGTTGACAAGTAATAAAATGGGTAAGTAAAAGGTTTTCATTCTCAGGGATTCTCAAAGTTAAAGTAATTGTGTTTAGTGAAATCGTGGTTTAGTTACTAGTACAAATAAATAAAAGATAAATTTTTGTTTGGTTTTCTTTAATTAAACTAAATGAGATATATTGAAAGACAATATTTAAACGAGTAAGAGCTAACGTAATAATGAACTAGAATGCAATACAAATTAACTAAGAAGATATGTGAAATATGAGAGAGTAGTGCGTGATCATTACTGTTAATCCCCTAAAGTAATCAATTAGATTTTTCTAGACATAAGGGTTAATTGGTCATTCTATGTTAGTCAATATTCAATTCTCGTCCTAACCCCTCTCGGATGAATAGGACACTATCCTATGATACTAGGGGACCCTTCCTGGATGACCCTACAATATTTTTGGACATAATTGGTTCCTACCCTATTGACTACTCGGCTACTTAAGACCTTTCGGCTCACTAAAGCACAACGAACACTTATATCCTTAGTTTGTAATTAAACCCCCTCCCCTCCAGCTCCAGGGCGATAGTCTAACTACTAAGACTATCAAATACTTGCTCAAGGTATGAATAGCCCTTAAACGCAAAAATATAATCAACGAGAATAAGTTTAATTTATTTCAATATTAAAGTACCCCAGAAGTTAAGAATTATGAGTTAAGTAAGCAAAGTTTCATACACTACGTAATTCTAAAGTACAAAATAGTTTGGCTCATATTAAAATACCAGAAACTAAGAATTAAAACAATGAAATTTGTTCTTAAACTAAAAACAAAATAAAATTACTCTAATGATTGAAAAAAACGAGCTTCGGGTGATGAAGAATGGTGGAGTTGTTGTTGAAAGCCCTTCCTTTTCTTCTTTAGCTCTAGGCGTGTTTAGCTTTTAAAATAATAAAGTTATGTGTGTTTTTCAGCTGATAAAAGGTATTTATATGAGTCCAAAAAAAGTTATAGGTCCATATGGGCCCTATTTTGGGGGTCCAAAAGGCCTAACCTGTTCTTACTTATTACTGGCCAAGTTCGAATCACCGTGGGAAAATCGCCATAACTTTGGCGTCTCAACTCCAAATCGACTTCCGCCACCTCTCACGCGTCACTGGGTTCAAGCTATTTCCAAATCAAAAGTAACTAAGTCAAAATCTCTAACCAATTATTCATGGTGACTGAAACAAGTTACACCAAAACTTTTTGGTAAACGCTTAACTTCTTCCAAAGTGACTTTTTGCTCTATTTACGCCATCAATTGGGTTTTGATTTGACTTCTTGACTTCTCCATATCATCTTGGGATTCCATGTCAACGATGTACCTAAGAAGATACACACTTAACAAACGATTAAATCACAATAGATTCTAAAATAGTAATAAGCCCAAAATGAGATAAGAAAGTAAGAAACGTCAAATACTAGGGAATAATCCATCTCTTAGGTCTACTAATCCCCCAAAAAGATGTCTTTTGATACGATTATTCTATCACAAAACACGAGACATCAATATGGAAGCGGTTATAACTTCTTGAACGCAAAGCGTTTCTCTGGGAATCATGCACCAATGCTCTCCCCACACAATATAATAGATTCTGTATGAAGTGCAGATTCTCCTACTTGCAGCATTTACCACCTCACCGACGAGTCAGTCGAGCACTTACTCTTTTAATGCACCTAGATTAGAGAACTATAGACTAGGGTTCATTTACCTTCACGATACTTTTTCCATATGAGTCTCGATTTGACCGGTGGCTCGTGGAATTCAGTTCCAACTGCATGAAAAATGGTGTTGCAACGAAGAAAATAATCCATAGGATAACTTTCACATGTTGGTCTATCTGGTTGGCACAAAATAAATTTGTTATGGACTAAAAACCTATTAATATGCCTTCTCTAATACAATTGAATACTGATGTTATTGATTATTTTACTCATGTTTGGCATATACCCCTTCTTATTGTATATCCTGCAATACTTCAAGGGTAAATGCTCCTGGAGGCCATTAAACTATCATAGTAGTCCTGTTTGGACCATTTAACTAATAAAGGTTCCAACTGAACCATTAATCTATCAAACTGGTTCCAAATCAACCATTTTGTTGATTAATTTTCTAGGAGAAGAGATAAACCTCTCTTTAATTTTTTTATTTTCTTATGTAACTCGTGATTTCACCTCTGCTACAGTTTATGTACTATGTTTTCTTCCTTGGTGATAATCTTCAAATCAAACTGTTTTGTTAACGCCTTTGTTGACAAATTTACTCCTTGAATCAGCTTCACTCTTGTTCAAACATGATTTTGGAAAGGAAGAAGCTAACGAACAAGATGAAGCATTAATTCTAGGCTGCAGTTTCCTTTCAATACTCCTACCATTTATATCATCAAGATTTTTGTTTCTTTACTTAGCATTTCCATTGTTGAACAGAGAGTTAAAAGTTCAAGGTCAAGTACTTTATTAACTCTCTGTTCACCAATGGAAATGCAAAGAAAACAAACAAAAATCTTGATGATATAAATGGTAGGAGTATTGAAAGGAAACTGCAACCTAGAATCAATGCTTCATCTTGTTTTAGCTTCCCTTATTTGCAAAATCATGTTTGATAAAAATTGAGCTGATTTCAAAGAGTAAATGTGTCAACAACGGTGTTAACAAAACAGTTCGATTTGAAAATTATCGCCAAGGAAGAAAACATAGTACGGAAACTGTAGCAGATGTGAAATCAAGAGTTGAAATCAAGTTAATCAAACAAAATGGTTGATTTTGAACCAGTTTGATAGATTAATGGTGTAGTTGGTACCTTTATTAGTTAAATGGTCAAAACAGGACTACTATGATAGTTTAATGGCCCCTACGAACATTTACCCATACTTCAATTATAACTGATATCTACTTTTAAACGCTCCCATTGTAGGATACTATTAAACTCAACATAGACACAACCGTGGGATCTCATGGAGTTGTTATAGATTTTATTTGCAGAGACCATGAGGGGGATGTTTTTTGTGGGCACATATAGCCGTGCAACCCCTTGTTCTGTTTTTATAGCAGAATGTTTGACCATTAGGAGTATTATTTTGTTTGCAAAACAATCTCCCTTGGTTCACGTCACCATCAATAGTGATACTTTAGTTGTGATTAAAACAATCAAATCTCCAATCAACGTATCAGACTGGAGAAAACCTCTCAGTAGTCTCAGCTTTCTTTTAAATGGGCCAGGAGATCAACGATCCATGTTATAGATTGAGTTGTAAAGAATGTTGATGCATCTAATTTATCTGTAACTGAGTTTTCCCCTATTTTTGAATTGCATTCTATTTTGTATTTTGATTTTGTCCCTTTTGAAGATGTGATGATTTTTTTGGGTAATACCCAATAACCCCTGCAACCTTGTGTACTACCCCTTTAAAGACATTGTTTTTTTCACCCTCCTTGTAAGAGATCCTGAGTTCACTTCTAGTTGACGTCAACAAAACAATCTAAAAGGATGCATCAAAATATTATGAGATAATGACACATAGGGTCTTGACTACACCCCCCTCTTCAAGTTGGGGACCCTGCCTAGAGCCTCTTCTTACTAAAGACCTCAGAAACTTTTTAACACATGAAACCCAAAACCCCTGTTACCTTTCTACCCTCAAATGTTTTTTACAATCATATATATAGTCTTTTCCACACTCTCTCTCTTGTAAATTGCATGAGCTCATTTTACTACTCTCTTTCTTCATTTTCGTGAGCTCTATTTTAGAGCTTTCCATATTTATTTTATATCATCCCTTTCGATTTCAACCTTCCTCTGTTGTGTTTATAGATTCATCACGTCTTCATCGTATCATTGTCTCTTTATTTTGCAGTTTGTTCTTCGTTATAAGGTTTGTTTCCAATCTATTAACTTTGTTTTCTCAGAGATTCATATTTGTTTATGTTAATATTGCTTTCTGCAAAGTAATAGCAATGTTTAATCCAAATATTTAGTATATCTCGTATTATATGTCTAATTTTTCCATTTAAGCAATGATTTCGTGAATATATCATCTTTGTTTTACAGTTTTTTAATCTTTTTCTCGTGTGTTTCATGGTAGATTTGTTCATGTTTTGTTTGTTATGGCATATATTCATGTCATTTTACGTGTTTCTTTCATTGTTTTTCCATTATAACGTTAGTGTTCTTCGATCTGAGATTTTTAGGGTTTATCACAGCCGCTGCATGCATGAAAGTACAGTACTGTACGAATACTCTCTGTTTTTTGAATTTCTTAGAGTACTCACTGTTTTTCAAATATACAGAGTGTTCCATATGTTACGCTCTTTTCAGCGTATTGTACGGGTTTCTGGTTGGTGTAGTACTCTCGGTTTGTCTTAGCGCTCTTGTTTTTATAGAGTACTCTCTGTTTGACATAATACTGTACGAATACTCACTGTTTTTTGAATTTCTGAGAGTACTCACTGTTTTCATAGAGTACTCACTGTTTTTATGGAGTACTACTATCTGGTCAGAGATACTCCCAGATTTAAATAATACTCACTGTTTTTATAGAGTACTCACTGATTTTATGGAGTACTCTTAGTTTGACAGAGTACTCCCAAGTATAGAATACTCTTAGTTTTTATAGAATACTCTTAGTTTTATAAAATACTCTGAGATTTATAGACAGCGAGTGCCCATCTTACTGTTACAATTCCATAGAGTAATCTAAGTTGTATATTTCTTGTGTTTAATCACTGTCTACCATTTTCTGTGACAGTTAATATGATTCAAGATGTGCTTGTCGTGTTCAAGATGGGAAATGATCAGATTTTCCTCCCTTTTCAGCAGCTCAATGGCATTAACTCAGTAAAGAAGTTTGTTCAGTCTAGGTGGCCTCAGCTATCTAAAACTGCTGTTACTTCTTATACTATAGGGGATTATAAAGACTCCATGCTTGAAACTGAATCAGATTTTTGCACAATTAAGTGGATTCTTGGACGTGGTGTGTTTGACAAGGTTTATATTTATGTTACTGATTCCAGGACCCCCTCCGTCAACAATGTATCCTCTCCAGAATCACATGGCATTACTAAACCTATCGCCGCTGAACCTATTCAGTCTGTTGTTGCCTCTACCCCTGATCCAGCCTATTTTATTCACGAAAAGAAGGCTATGTTGAGTGATTCTTGGAAACTTGGCTTACAAGGTGTTGGACAGTGTTTTGTGGGTGGTGCTGAGCAGTTCCGTTCCGTTCTTTGCAAGCAAGCTGCCGTTGATGGGTTCGATTTCGACTACATTCATAATAATAAGAATTCTCGCATAAGCGCTCAGTGCTACTACAAGGTCGAGTCGGGTTGCAAGTGGTATATATACGTATCGCGTGATAAGTCAAACGGATTTTGGTATTTGCGTACATATAGGAATAATCACACGTGCGGTCATGTTTACAAGAAAACCTCACACTCCCGGTTGGATTCTTCCATTCTCAGTCGTGTTATTTACGATGAACTTCGTTCTAAGCCAGCTTCCAGGCCTAGAGAGATTCAGTCTGTCTTAAAGGAGAGTTATGGTTTCGATGTATCGTACAAAACATCTTGGTCTACTATCAATAAGGCCAAGGACAATCTATACGGTGATATTGGATCTTCATTCAATCGTTTGCAAGCTTACTTTGAAAAGCTCCAGAATCTTGATCCGAATACTGCGTTCTCGGTTCAGTGCGATCCTGAATCCCGTGTATTTCACAGATGTTTTTTCGCATTTGGTGGGTCCATTGCTGGTTTTAAGTCTTGTCGCCCCATGTTATTTCTTGACTCTACTCACCTTAAGTCCAAGTACAAAGGCTCGTTATTTGTTGCTACTGCAAAAGATGGAGATCAAGGTATTATATTAACATATTTATTGTTTTCATGTTATTCATTAATTTCTATTACTCTTTATGTACTTTTGTTTTTTTTTGTCCTTGTCAGGGTTATTCCCTGTTGCTTTTGGCGTTGTTCCCGGTGAGGACACCGACAATTGGACGGCATTTCTTCAGTTTTTAAAGCCCCTTGTCGAGGGTCGCCCTCTCACGTTGATATCAGACCGCCACAAGGGTCTAGTAAATGGTGTTAGGGATGTTTTCCCTCAAGATAGTCACGGTCATTGCATTAAACATATAGAGAAAAACCTCAGACTTGCTATTTCCGGCACTACCTTTTACCGTGACAGGATGGTGTATCTGCTCAAGCAAGTCGCGCATGCTCCTACGGTTGCACATTTTGATCAACAGATGGCTAAATTCCTGCTTGAAGGAAAGAAGCCGGTCAAAGATTTCCTAAAGGGTTTGCCAAGGGAAAACTATGCCAATGCTTATTTCCCTGGTAGACGATACGGTGAGATGACTTCTAATGCAGTCGAGTCGTTTAACTACTGGATATTAGGTCAAAGGGGACTTCCTGTTTGCGAGCTAGTTGACTCTCTTCGTGTTAAGTTAATGCAGTGGACTTATGAACGATCTTTAAAGTCATCCAAATGGACTTCACCACTATGCCCGGCTATTATGGAGCTTTATAACACTAATGTTGGTCTCAGCTGCACTTGGACCTTTAAACAATCAACACCTTCTTTGTTCCAAGTCGGCTCAAATCCAATCATGGTGGTAGATATAGATGCCCGTACCTGTTCTTGTTGTCAATGGCAAGAGCTCGGCTTCCCTTGTCAGCATGCTTTATGTGCACTATCTAGTGTATCTGTTCGTGATCCGTTCGTTTATGTAGAGTCATACTTTCACACTTCATCATACCAGAAAACTTATGCAAATAGCATACCTCCTATGTCTACCTTTCAAGTTGAAGTCCCTGTTCCCGAATCTCAGATTATTCTTGCTCCTGAAGTTAGGGTTCAACCTGGTAGGCCTCAGACTAAGCGCTTTCGTTCATGCACCGAGAAGGTTGTCCGTCCAATTCGTTGTACCAATTGCAAGAAGGTGGGACACAATAAATCTACTTGTCGAGCTCCACCCAAATGATAATTCAACTACTGTTTTTTATAATCTGGAATCATGTTTATTTATCTTCTTGTTAAACGTTTTTTTCACTCCTTGGTGCCTTTGTTCTTTTTCTGCAGTTATATGTCTTTAAGTTGTAGTGTTTGAATTTGTCTGAATCATGCCATTATTGTTATACTCTTTAATATTTGTTGAATTTGATTTTATTTGTCGCAGTACTACTACTCTATACATTTTTGATTCATAATCTATGAATCTATACGTCTGAATTAAAACACTATTTTATACTTCGTTAATATTTTTATGCATATAATATATAGAGTACTCTATACATTATACAGAGTACTCTATATAATATATAGAGTATTCTATATAATGTATAGAGTACTCTATACAATGTATAGAGTACTCTATATAATGTATAGAGTACTCCATATAGTATACTGAGTATTCTCTATATATGAATTAACTCTAATTATACTCCTATTAATAATATATATAATAGTACGAGTACTCTATCTAATTGTAGGATTACTCTATTACTCACACATTTGTCGGAGTACTCTCTATTTTTTCTCGGAGTACTCACACATTTTAACAGAGTACTTTCTATTTTACTCGGAGTACTCTCTATTTTACTCGGAGTACTCATTCATTTGACTGAGTACTACAAGCTTTCAATCTTCATGCAATTTTTAACTACAAAACAATCAATAAAATACCAAAACCCTGTTTCATTCATACTTCATATCAAGTGCTTAAAACATCCAAAAACATCCAAAAAACCAAATTAAAGTTCCAAAACCAACCAAGTACTAATCAAACTTACATAAAAACCCATCAAAAAAGTCTAAATAAAAGTCTAAATCTGAAATCAAAATCCTCCCAACACTCTTTACAAAATAAATTATCGATGATTAATCAGTTAAGAACGTTTCCCCTTGTTTATGCATTGTGAATACTTGCTGCGCAACAATTTCCTAATAATCATTGCTCGTCCTTCGTTAATATATTTTTGAATGTATGTCCTCTGTTTTATCACCCCGGTCCGATAAAATGCATAACACCAGAGGATTACAAAAACTCCGCAGTCTACGCTTCCTGGTTCTTGTTCAACACAATCTACATTGGTCATTATATATCTATCTTCTTTTCCTGGTTTTATCTTCCTCAAGACATTTTGTACCAAGAATTTTCTATACTTTGCTGCGGTTTGCTCTGTCTTTGAACCAATTGACTCTGGATTTTTCGGTTTGATTGAGTTATAATGGTAAAATTCTTTATTATCCCTGCTGTACACTAACAAACTCCAATGTCCACAGCTATCATCTTTAACAAACACAGGTAATAGGGTGAATGCATAATCTTGGCTATTTTTATAGAATGGTTCTGCAATATAAATCTTACATGCTTCAACGTCTTCATAATCGATCAAACTCTGCAATAAAATTGAAATGTTTAAAAAAAAAATTCATAAAGATAGAGTACTCATAATAAAATACAGAGTACTCTATGTTTTGTTAATTAAAAACATAGAGTACTCTGAGTTTTCCAATAATAAAAAAATAGAATACTCATACAAAACTTCAGAGTACTCACAGTTTTGTTAATTAAATTCTTAGAGTTCTCGCAATTCATAGAGTACTCTCAGATTTGTTTAGTAAATTCTTAGAGTACTCACAGTTCTACTTCATTAAAACACAGAGTACTCACTACTTTATTTTACAAAATGAAAATTCTGAGTGTACTTACCATGCTCATCGCACTCTGGTGTGTCACACCATACTTCCCTCCTTTGACTCCATATTCTTCTTGTACCATTTTTAACATAGCATCAATTACCTGCAAAATGAATCAATCACATACTCAATGTCCAAGTTCTTATTTTTGTATCTATATGATCATATTTTAATTTGTTTACCTGTACTTCAATCATTCCTTTTTGCGCAACAGCAAAAACATCTTTTCCTGATACTAATAATTCATTCTCTTTATCCCACCATATAGCATCTCCCAAGTTTTCTTCTTTTATTTGCAAAAGAAAATTATAATCCTTCTCATCTACTGTGTCTTCACCATTCCACTGTTGTTTTTGATTAATTTGTCCCCCTTCATCTGTGGTTTTCTTATTCAAACCTGCATCCTTTTCCTTATCTTTTTCTTCAGCATTTGCCGTTTTTTTTTTTACAATCACTTTCTTGTTGGTTGTTTTTTCCACCACCCCTTCTTTTGGTTTCATTGTTACTTTCACTCTTTTGGTTCTTGGTTCTTCTACAAAATCAGAATCCACACTTTTAGCGGCAGCTGCTGCACGGTTATTTTTCTTGACATTTCTCTCTATCGACCCTGGAGTCGCTAATCTATACGATCTTCTTCGTTTATTAATCGTTTTTACTTCACCAACCAACTCCAAATCAGAATTAGTCCCCTCCTTATCCTTATTCACCCCTTTCTTTCCACCCTCTTCAACACCTTCATTTTCATTACTCTCCAACAATTTTGCCGCAGCTCTAAGGTTTTCACACTCCGTCTTGTACTTTTCTAGTTCTTCCAGGCTTTCGTTGTACCACTCGCTTATTTCTTTATGCTCCTTGTCCTTCTTAATGGATTCATTCTCCAACTTCTCCTTATCCTCCTTCAGCTTTTCATTCTGCCCCCTCAGTTTATTTATTCGTCCTTCTTGGCTCACAATCGCGTCCTCCAACTCCTTACTTCTAACTTCTTCTTTATTCACCTGATTGCTCAATGTCTCCACTATCTGCACCACTACAGCCTTTTCTTTTTTCAGTGTTTCTATACAAGCCTTCATCTCTTCATAGTTTGAAACCTTTTTCTTGTATTCATCCCTTTCCTTTTTCAGACCCTCGACCTCATCGATTAATTCATTTTTTTCATTTCCTAATTCAACCAACTTTTCCCTCAAAGATTTAACAACTGGATCTGCAGAATCTTTACCTTCTTCTATTTCACCGTTAAACCTCAATCTGATTGTTCCAGCCTTATGAATCACCATCCCCACCGTGTTATCCAAATCTGTTTCTTCTTCTTTGCTCAAACTCTCTTCTTTTTGAACAGCTATATCATTTTTTTCAACTTCCTCACCCCCTCTCGGTGGGCCATCGTCTATGTAGTCATATATCTCCATCTCTTCCTCCTCACTACCACAAGATTTATCCATGTCCGTAACACTCGGCTCTCCTTTTTTTTTATTTGAATCCTCATCCCCAACCACTCCAATATCTTCATTATTGTTTGATAACTTACTCTCTCCCCCTACTTGTTCTGTTTCCTCAGTTTCCATTACTCCAACAGCTTCGTTGTTTTTGGATACACTCTCATTTTTGTCACCTTCACGATTAACATCATCCATTACTCCATCCCCATTATCATTCATCCAACCATCAACGTTGACGTCTTCATCATCTGAAACTCGTTTCCCATCATTCAAATCTCCAGATTTCTGTAGATTGTTATCTCCATCCCTTCTTTCTTTCTCAACCGTCCCACTACACTCTCCTTCATTTCTTTCTATTGCTTCTTCATTGTTGTTTTCACGCTCATATACCAGCCATCCCTCTTCAACAGCACTTGGTTGTATCTCCTTCCTTCTTACCTGCGTATTTCAGTCATTCAAGTTCAGAGTACTCACAATGTTTACAAAAAAGTGAGAGTACTCACAACTTTTTAATGAAAAAGAGTGAGTACTCACAACTTTTATTAAAAAGTCAGAGTACTCATAGTTTTAAAGAAAAACACAGAGTACTCATCGTTTTTAAAGAAAATCTTAGAGTACTCACAGTTTGTAAAGAAAAACTGAGAGTATTCACGTTTTTTTATACACTAAAACTATGAGTACTCTATATAACTACGAGTACTCTCTATAAAAAAATAAAAATATATTCAATAACCTTGTTCTTCTTCACTGATTCCAACTTGATTTTGCTTGCTCCCAACATGAACTCCCACTTTAGACATCTAGGCACTGCATTTTCTTCATCTTCTTTCAATCTTCCAATATCTTTAACACGTTCAAAAAGCCATGGCTACAAGAAAAAAACATTATATTACATTGTTTTTCTCTAACATTTTTATATAAATTTAAATACATTCATCTTACCAACAAAACAAACAACCCCCCCTTTACTCGCGATGTATCTGTACATTTTCTTATAGACCGAAATATGTAACTGCGCATTTCTCCAGCCCAATTGTAATCTTTTAATCTATCTAGGTCCTCGCAGATACTTATGTGTAACTGCTTGGACTGGTAATGTCTTTTCGATAAACACAACGATGTTAAAGTGTATATGGACAACAACTTTGCAATGTCTTCACGCGCCTCTAACGTTAGTTCCTTACCTTCAAACCTTTTTATTACTCCTGCTATTTTGCCACTTAAAATTTTCAAATTGACTTTTTCAGAACTTCCAAACATCCTTCTATACCAACTAGACCTACTGTTCCCATCAGTTGTAATTTGCTTTGGCAAATGATCATGTCCACATTCTATGCCTAAGAGTATTTTTATTTCCCTCTCCGTTATTTGAATTTCTCTTCCTCCAATGACAAAACTACTACTTACGGTAGAATAGCTGTCTAAAACTTGTTTAATTAGCACGTCTGATTTCTTCAAAGCCGTATATTTATCCCTTCTGTCATACAATCCTTTCCAGAGCCTGTAAAACGGTGTCCTTTTGCACTCTGATAAGTGGCTTTCTGTCATTCCAGGAATCTTCATGATTCCTAATAATCCATTGATGTTTGATCTGTATTGGATAGCCTTCTTTTTATTCTGTACATGGCTCAACAATATCAAGATTGACAGTACTCTAAGTTTCTAATCACAAATAATAAAATACTCTCAGTTTTCGTAAACAAACTCAGAGTACTCTGAGTTTTTACTACACAAATAAAAAAATACTCTTCGTTTTTTACTACAAAACTGTGAGTACTCTGAGTTTCTTGTATTGAAACTAAGAGTACTCACTATTTGTTTATAGTTAAAAAACTTAGCGTACTCATAACGCAATAAAACACAGAGTACTCCAGAATAAACAGTGAGTATTCCAGAGAATCATCCAAGTACAGAGCAAAAAACTAAGAGTACACATGCAAAAAAACAAAACCCAAAAAAGCATCATCATATTCATATCAGAGCAGAGAGTATAGATTCATAAACTAAGAGTACACTTGCAAAAACTACAAATCACAGATTATCAAGCCATAAACTAAGAGTATACATGCAAAAACTTCAAAAACCCAGTAAATCAGTGAGTATTCATATCAAAACATGGAGTATCGAGCAATAAACAGTGAGTAAACAGTCAAAAACTACAAAACCCAGAAAAGACGCTTCATATTCATATCAAAACATAGAGTATTTCAACAAATCTGTAGAGTATTGAGCAAATAACAGAGAGTATAGAGCCATAAACTAAGAGTACACATGCAAAAACTTCAGAAACCCAGCAAATCAGTGAGTATTCATATCAAAACATGGAGTATCGAGCCATAAACAGAGAGTAAACATTCAAAACCCAGAAAACCAGAGAGTATCGAGCCATAAACTAAGAGTAAACATTCAAAACCCAGAAAACCAGAGAGTATCGACCATAAAACCTTGAAAACAAACCCAAATCACAAAAACCCATTTCAAACCTTCTTAGTTTCGCCGGAATCGTTGTCAGATTCATCGCTACTCATCGTTTTGTTATTGATTTGATAGAGTTTTTGCTTTCGGCTGTTGAATTAGGAGAGAGAAACGAGAGGATTAGGAGAGAGAAACGAGAGCGTTTTTTGGAAACTCAATCGAGCGAATCTGAGGAGAATGGAGAGAGAATCAGAAATATGAGAGTATTTATACCCCAAGGGTAGAAAAGACAATTGTCAAAATTCAGGTCCCTAAGAAGAATGCCATTTCAAAAACTACTCTATAGAGAAGACAATTAGTCTCCAAGACCCTATATATAATTCACCCAAATATTATACAAAAATATCATAAAAAATAAGTCATTAATCATTTTAAATACAAAAAAATGAAATCATATGTATCAGACAAACAAGTTTTTCTAAAAAAAACCAGTTTGAGTTAAGGAAAAATTCTCAAAACTCAAAAAGTTGAGATTTAAGAAAATTCCCGAAACTCAAAAAATTGAGTTATGGAAAGAAAATTCTCAAAATTCAAAAACTTGAGTTACAGGAAAAGTACAATGTTAGTTCCAAACAACTATGCATCAGAGAAATAAGTCTTTTATTCAGTTTGAGTTTCGAAAATTTCTCAAAACTCAAAAAGTTGAGTTTCGAGAAAATTTCTACAACTCAATTTGTTTTTCAAAACAAATTTAATATACAAAAATATGAAATATATCATATTTTATGATACATACTTACTGTTTGTTATTTCACAAATATTTAAA
Organism: Nemophila menziesii; assembly: GCA_029959085.1. NCBI lineage: Eukaryota > Viridiplantae > Streptophyta > Magnoliopsida > Boraginales > Hydrophyllaceae > Nemophila > Nemophila menziesii. The sequence goes on along the minus strand of JARWIR010000001.1, from coordinate 24,448,600 downwards.
AATAACTAAAATATATAAAGAATGCAAAAATACAACAAAAATGAATAGTTTGAGTTAATGGGAAAATGCCCAAAGCTCAAAATCTATGTTTTGAGCAATTTATTAAAAATCAAAATTGTGTTGTTGAATCACAAGTATTTTTAATTCTATAAATTTGTGGGACCTTTTATTTCCGTAGTGGTTAATATTGTGATGAAAAAAAACCTTGTTTATAAAAGGTTATCTTTATTTTAACTAAGGGTTATCTTTATTTTATACCTTCAATACATAAGCAAGGGACTGGGGTTTAAGGGAAGTTAGCTGCTGTTCTTTCTCTTTTCTTTTTATGGGGTTTGGGGTTGAAGGTTTAAATTTCTGTACTTTTCTTCTTTACATTTTGGGGGTTCTCGTCAGCTTTTTCTTGTATGAGCTTGGGTTTACGGGTAACCTTTTCTTTCTTTTCTTTTAACTTTTATTTTATTTCAATAACAAGTAGATGAGTCATACATAAGTTCCTAATACTCAAACACGTATATACCATCATATTACTACATAATATTAATTAATTCCACTTTTTTTTATCTTAGTTCAAATGCACCCAAGAAGTTTTATTTATTTACTAATAACCCCAGATGTTTTATAACTTATTAATAAAACTTCCTAATTTTGCATATTCTTTTAAACCGGTAACCGGGTATCACACCCTAGGCTAATCCTAAAAACTCACCATCAACTATATTTGATGATTCTTCATCATGAATTCTTTTTCTATTTAGTAGGTTTTTGGGTTTTAGAAATTTCTCTAATGCAACTCAGCTAATTAATGTTGTTGAGACTATTATAGTAAAACTATAAAACAAGTGGATCAAATAATTTAACAGCAAAACAATCTAAGCATTATAAACACTAGTACAAAATATTAGATTCCAACTTGACGGGTATTCTATAACACAAAATATTAAATCCATAAAATAGCTCGAAACCTAATTTGTTAATCAAATTTTATTGATCTCTAATGTCAGAGACCTAACATAAGAATGAAAACAACTGTACAACTAAACTTAATCTGACGATGATCTCTAATATGATGTTGGAATGTTATGATTTTGATAACCTCCTTGATGTTGCTTTTGTAACATACTGTCGTCGGGGATGATTGCATCGGGCATAAAAGACTCGAGTATATTGAAATCGTAATCGGTCAGAGGAGGCGAAGGTACAGAGGGAACGATAGGGACGGTTGGGTCAGACAAAGTAATATCATGAATGCTGGATCTCTTTCTGGCTTTTGGTACAGAAAGATTCTGTAAATGAAGAAAGTACTTTTGAGCATGACTCGCCACCACTCATATTGAAGCTTGTTATATAATATAGATATTACTAAACTAACATAACAATGAGGAACCAAACTCTTTCACTATATCAAGAATCTTTGAGGATCAACGGAAATAAATATAAAAAAAATCTCTTCTTAGCCATCAACTCACTTATTTCTACTTTCTATTTACTCTTGTTCAGAACTTTTACGAGAGATCCTTCACATTCATGGTGAATAATGCACAGCTCGGATCAAATCCATGTTATGAGAAGTTTTTCATGATGAACGTGGCATATATGAAACTTATGATTCGAAAATAGAGGGCATTTAATATCTGGGTTAACAAATAAATAGAGCATGTTAATGTGTATTAAATAAAAAAAATTGAATGAATAATCACATATGAATTATTTCCTACACAATGAACAAAATTATCAATTTGTATTGTTCTTATCACTATTTTCAAAAAGAAATCTAGGGATATACCTATACAGAAGTATCCTTCAATTCTTTGCAATTATAACTCTCAAAATTAGGTGATTTATGAGTCTCATTATCAGGTTCAGGATCTTTTTCAACAAAAAGTTAGAAAAATAAATAATGTTTGGAGCATCCGTCTAAATTATTTATCCTGAGGCAAATTTATAATTTGAGGAGGCCTAAAAGTTTTATATCTAGATTTAGTGGGTAAATATTTAGGCTTGGGCGAACTGTTATTCCCATAAAAATATAATTCCGGGCAAATTCTGACGGTGCGTAGCCCCCCATTGTTTGGCATTGATTTTTCTATGAATTCATATTGGATGGAAAATATCAAATGTTGTTCAATACTCGTAATTTTTTTTTCGAGAATCATGATTTTTTGGCAATCTATTATTTTAGCATGTCAATTATTCCGAGGTGTAAGATAAGACTGTCCCAATTGAAGTTGGATTCTCCTAAATTTGAGTTAAATTATTAATATATGGTTTGATTAGATATGGATTGATGGGTATCATTAAAAATCATTGCATGAATCATATGATTAGGTCTAATTTGTAGAATGATTTTTGGTAGCAAATCATCAATTGGTAGAATTATATAGATATAAAAGGAATTGAAACATAATTTTAGAATTTGAGAGAAATCACAGTCCACCAATCACGGTCACAACAGAATATTTGTAAAAAAAAGTGAATATTTGTCAAATGAAAACTCTTATGAATAGCTAGCTATTTTCCTCTACTTGTCCTCCAAACTTTATTTGTTTAAGTGTACCATGAGTTACTACAATCCCGCAAATACGCCCACGCAGCTGATAACATGGACGTGGGATGAAAATAAGGTATTCGAGTGTGCTTTAGTGATGTACCCTGAGGGCTTCCCGCATAGGTGGGAGCTGATTTCTAATCTTCTTCCCGGAAAGACTGTAGATAATGCTAAAGACCACTATGCAACACTTATTTCTGACTTGAACATGATCGAGTCCGGTTTAATTGAGCTTCCAATTTACCGAGAAGACTTGGTCAAGGAAATGGAGCCTCTTGATGCTACACCTCAAAACCCGACCCCCAAAAAGGCCAGGGCCAAGCCCCCCAATCCTTGGATCGATGAAGAGCAGAGGTACCAACCAATATTATTGTATATTTGTAATGTAATCATTTTCTTGCATTTACTGTGTCATGCATATATTATATACAGGTTATTTTTGGAGGGGCTTGCGAGGTATGGTAAGGGAGATTGGAGAAGTATCTCGAGACATGTAGTTCGGACAAGGACACCAGCACAGATTGCGAGTCATGCTCAAAAGTACTTTCTTCATTTACAAAATCTTTTATGTACCAAAAGCAGAAAGAGATCCAGCATTCATGATATTACTTTGTCTGACCCAACTGTCCCTATTGTTCCCTCTGTACCTTCGCCTCCACTGACCGATTACGATTTCAGTATACTCGAGTCTTCTATGCCCGATGCAATCATCCCCGACGACAGTATGTTACAAGAGCAACATCAAGGAGGTTATCAAAATCATAACATTCCAACATCATATTAGAGATCATCGTCAGATTAAGTTTAGTTGTACAATTGTTTTCATTCTTATGTTAGGTCTCTGACATTAGAGATCAATAAAATTTGATTAACAAATTAGGTTTCGAGCTATATTATGGATTTAATATTTTGTGTTATAGAATACCCGTCAAGTTGAAATCTAATATTTTGTACTACTGTTTATAATGCTTAGATTGTTTTGCTATTAAATTATTTGATCCACTTGTTTTATAGTTTTACTATATTAGTCTCAACAACATTAATTAGCTGAGTTGCATTAGAGAAATTTTTAAAACCCAAAAACCTACTAAATAGAAAAAGAATTCCTGATGAAGAATCATCAAATATAGTTGATGGTGAGTTTTTAGGATTAGCCTAGGGTGTGATACCCAGTTACTGGTTTAAAAGATTCTGCAAAATTAGGAAGTTTTATTAATAAGTTATACAACATCTGGGGGTTATTAGTAAATAAATAAAAATTCTGGGGTGCATTTGAACTAAAATAAAAAAGTGGAATTAATTAATATTATGTAGTAATATGATGGTATATACGTGTTTGAGTATTAGGAACTTATGTATGACTCATCTACTTGTTATTGAAATAAAATAAAAGTTAAAAGAAAAGAAAGAAAAGCTTACCCGTAAACCCAAGCTCATACAAGAAAAAGCTGATGAGAAGCCCCAAAATGTAAAGAAGAAAAGAACAGAAATTTAAACCTTCAACCCCAAACCCCACAAAAATAAAAGAGGAAGAACAACAACTAACTTCCCTCAAACCCCAATCCCTTGCTTGTGTATTGAAGGTATAAAATAAAGATAACCCTTTCTCCGGCGCCAACGATCTCCAGGAAAGTTTATTACTTGTCCGATTTGTGTTCTCCTGGACGAGTTGGGCTTCATGGGCCCTCTACTTGTCTGATTTTCCGCCGCCTCCTGGAACTTTTGAAGTCAGAACCGAAAAAAAGGCCCAACAAAACAATACACTTTTGACAAAACAAGGCTTTATACAAGTAATAGAATCCTGCGAAGATTTCTACAACACTTGTCTCAATGGACTCACTGTTTTAACAAGTACGTGTTTTTCTTTCTTTCTTTTAGTTTCCTCAATTTGGTGGCCTGAGGGTGAGGGTGATGAGGCCTTTGCTTCTTGTTCGGCCGTTGTGGGTTTTCAGATTGGTAGGTTAGCAGTAGGTTTGAAGTTTTGTTGGGCTGGCATATTTTTAGTGGTATAGTTTTGTTTTTCTGTCTACTCTATTTGTTATCCCTCACAAAAGGTTTGTAATGATGCACTTTGGGTAATTTTTACTAATTCATTTGGATTCGATCATTGGAGTTTTGAGTGTTTGCCGTTCATTCGACACTTTCTTTATTCAAATCTTTTTTGGTTGGTGAGATTGGGCCGCGCTTATGTAGGGTTGCGAAAGGGGTGGATTTTTAGCCGTTTTGTGTGTTTGTGTTGTTTCTCTATTTATTACAGATTCCTTACAATCGCGGGTGGTGATTCACTTATGGCCATGTTTAGTCATTTATTTGAGTCCGACATTAATTGCGTCGGGTGTTTGCCGTTCAGTTAGGGTGTTTGGTGTTCAAACAAATCTTGTTTGTCTACTCAGGTTTGCGATTTTTCGTTTCATTGGAGAAGTGTTATGTGTTCTTTTCCGTTTGGTGTTTGTATACTCGTTCACCCGTTTCTGCTTTGAATTGCGTTATTATCACTTGGGCTAGTGATACTTCTTTTGATCTGAGGGCTATCAAGATCTTCGTTAATGCAGCCGCCATAGAGGCCTTTGAATTGTTAACTACGTGGGTCATTAAAATGGTAGTCGACTTTCTCCCCCTCGTCCTGAGGTTTGAGATTGTCTTTCTTAAGGATCATTTCCTCGACCCTTGGCGGTCTCAGCCCGCTACTTCGGTCGCATTTACGTTACTTTGTCAAGGAGAGTGTTGTTCGAGTGTACTTCGCTTTTTTTTTTCCGTATTTCTCTTTTAGTTGTATTTTGTTTGTTCTTTCCCGAGTTTGGTTGGTCAAAATTTTGTACTTTGTAACGTTCTATTTATATCATATAAACTACTGTTGGAACAAAAAAAAACTTGAGGTATTTTATCATTTTTTTTATTGTGTCTGAATTTTTTTTACTCTTAAGAGTTTATAAATCAAATTACAGGAAAAGGTTGATATAATGGACACAAATGATTCAAAGTTGTTCGAAAATATCAAAAGTGTCGACAACGACTGTGGTAAAAAATGGCATAAAAGGGCAAAAAGGAGAAAAGAAAAATCAAATATATGATGTTTTTTGAGTAATGATATTTGTCACCCCTTTTTGGTTCACCCTTATATCACCTCCTATGTGGAGGTTTAAAACACCAATCATAGCGATTCTTTTTCCTAATTACTTTTTTTCTCTCTCCTTGATTTAATGACACATAAGGTGACACATAAGGGGTGATACTAGAGTGAACCAAATATGGGTGACAAATATCATTACTCGTGTTTTTTTATAGAGTAAATAACTGTTATGAGGAAAATAAAAACTAAGAGGTTTTTTGGGTATTAATTTTTTTTAAATAAATAATGTTACGAGACAGTAGTGTTTGACAAAAAAAATAGACTTCACAATTTCTTGACAAAGAAAGAGAGAAAGAAAACTTCAATGATCAAATTCCAAAGGAATATTACAAAAAGTTCGCAATTCATTCACTTGACGGGCCCAAGAAAAAAGTCCACATCTTAGGTCCAAATGATTATCTTATCATAATATACTAGATACCCAAACGGTTTACGTGGGACAAATTAGTCAATACATTTCATGCAAGTGATAGACAACGTAATTTCACGTGAATCAAAACAATTAGCTCGCCCAAAACCACCAACTCAGCCCCTAAGATTCCAGCAGGTGTCAACTTTTCCAGCTCCTCCGCCACATCACGGCCAAGCACAACACTTCCACCCTACCAAATTACCAAAACACCCTTAAAAGGACATAATTAAATAATGCAAAACTCATTACTAAAAACGGCTGACTTTACTGGACAAGCACAACAATCATTTTACTCTCATTTCTTTCACTCTCCTCTCTCACAAAAATTCATCATTATTCCCAAAAGGGCAACGAAGAAAAACCAAAAAAATCTCAATATTAAGGCAATGTCTAGTGGTTCTTCTGTAAATACTGGAGATGGCAAGGGTGCTTTGCGTAATTTCAAACTAAACGAGTCTGCTTTCCTTGCTACTCTAATGCCTAAGAAAGAAATCGCCGCCGATCGCTTCATCGAAGCTCATCCTGAATACGACGGTCGTGGCGCCATCGTTGCTATTTTCGGTACCTTTTTATTTTCTTAACGTATTCCGTTTTACTTTCATCAATTTTTATTAAATCAAAACTGGATAAACTTAACTAAACTAAAAAAATTGGTATAAACTTATAAAATATAAAATTTGAGATTTGATTTGAGATAATTGTAAATTAGTTAACTATAAGAATATTGTTTGGAACGATTAAAATAAATTAACCTGAAGTTCGACAATCAAAAAGTGTTAAATTAGGCATTCAACTTGAAATGATTGACCATAGAAGTGTGTTAGTAATTTGTAGCTAAAAGAAGCTAGCTATTCATTTTCTATTGAAATCGTGTTTTCAGATTCTGGTGTGGATCCAGCTGCAGCTGGCTTACAAGTGACATCAGACGGAAAACCAAAAATTCTAGACGTGATTGATTGGTAATATTTTGTAAGGATTATTGCATCATTGGTCCTTGTGTTATGCAAAATAGCTAGATATACCACTGTGTTATTCATTAACATTGCAAATCTACCCCTCCACAGGGGTATATTTGCTATTTTTTAGAAATACCACAGGTATCTTTGATTATTTCACATAACACTGGACCAATAAAGCAACTAATCATGCTCTAAAATTTGAAATCATCTTTCTCTATATGTATGAGTGTAGTTGTGTTGTAATATATTGATAAAAATGTTTGTATGCACAGCACTGGGAGTGGAGATATTGATACGTCAACTATAGTTAAGGCTGATGAAGATGGTTGTATTCTTGGAGCCTCAGGTATGTATTTATTAGTCAAATGAAAATAATTGGAATTATTAGAGAAAATTGAGTCAGTTAGCTAAGGCCCCAACTAGTCCAATACCACATCTGCCCTATAGGAGTGTCATTACATTGTAGAGCTTTATGGCTTTTCAGTAAATTTTGTTTTAGTAAGTTATTAAAGGTATACTAAGATGCATCATGTTTAAATCAAAATTCAAAGTTCAAATTTCAAATACATTAACAATGTTAGATTTGTTTCTTAAAATCCTGCCCAGCTTTTGGTGTTTTAAATTGGGTCAATGTTTGATTTTTTAGGGGCTACACTTGTTTTGAATTCTTCATGGGAGAACCCGAGTGGGGAATGGCGTGTGGGATACAAATTAGTGTACGAGCTCTTTACAGATACATTGACTTCACGATTGAAGGTAACTATTTTACTTGTTTAATAAACCCTTTTCACTACTTACTTGGTCACTTATACTCTTGCCTTGGTGACCTATTTCACATGTACAGAAAGAAAGAAGGAAAATTTGGGATGATAAAAATCAGGAAGCAATAGCTGAGGCTGTAAAGCAGCTTGACAAATTTGATAAGGTTTAAATCGAGTTTTTGTTCACTTTAGTGATAATCAATTGGTATGCATGACCTTCTCTATGACATTCATTTGTTTCTGTCTTGTTGATACAGAAACATGTAAAAGCTGATGATGCAAATTTGAAAAAAGCTCGTGAAGATCTACAGAACAGAATTGATCTACTTCGCAAGCAAGCTGATGTAAGTTTATGTGAAGTTAATAAAAATGGTGTTTGTCTCATGGGGTTTTATAACTAAATGATGATTGTATGTTTAGAGCTATGATGATAAGGGGCCTGTTATAGATGCGGTTGTATGGCATGATGGAAGTGTGTGGAGGGTAGCTCTTGAAACACAGAGTCTTGAAGATAAACCAGGATCTGGCTTACTAGCTGATTTTACTCCACTAACTAATTATAGGTATGTAATCGCTGTATCATGTATGTATGTATCTGCTATGGTCGTGTAATCTGATGATGAAATTAAACTCTACAGGATTGAGCGAAAGTATGGGATTTTTAGCAAACTAGATGCTTGCACAGTTGTTACTAATGTGTACAATGAGGGAAACATTTTGAGTCTTGTAACAGATAGCTCTCCTCATGGTACTCATGTTTCTGGAATTGCTACAGCTTTTCACCCAGAGGTGGGGTAGATTTGTCAATGTACCATGTTTAAATTTTGTGAATATTGGCTAACCATATGTTTTCACCTATAGGAGCATCTGGTAAATGGAATTGCACCTGGAGCACAGGTGGTTTCATGTAAAATTGGAGATTCACGTCTCGGTTCAATGGAAACAGGGACAGGCTTGGTCCGAGCACTCATTGCAGCTGTGGAAGTAAGTCCTATAAATCGGAATATTTGATATTCTAGTGTTGTTCACGCTTTGTTGTTTTGATGACATGTACAGCACAAATGTGACGTCATCAATATGAGTTATGGAGAAGGAACGTTATTACCTGATTATGGCCGCTTTGTTGATCTTGTTAACGAGGTAAAATCTGTAACTTTAGATTGTGTAGGTGTTGAGTTGTACTTACACTGATTATTAGGTGGTAAACAAGCATCGGATCATATTTGTGAGTAGTGCTGGGAATAATGGGCCAGCACTAACTACTGTTGGGGCACCTGGTGGTACTACATCAAGCATAATAGGTGTTGGTGCATATGTCTCTCCTGCTATGGCTGCTGGGACCCACGGTCTAGTTGAAGCTCCTCTTGAAGGTCTCGAATATACTTGGTATGCATCACTTTTCTTTTCTCTCAATAAGCTTTGCTAATGTTTTTAAAGATAGTATTTGATGTAGTTGTTTTAACCTTATGTTAGGTCTAGTCGAGGACCTACAGCTGATGGGGATCTAGGTGTGTCAGTGAGTGCTCCAGGTGGCGCTGTAGCTCCTGTTCCTACGTGGACACTTCAAAGGCGCATGCTTATGAATGGAACATCCATGTCTTCTCCATCTGCTTGTGGGGGAGTTGCTTTACTTATAAGTGCCATGAAGGTTAAATTTCGTACTCTTCTGCTTCCTTTCTTGTTTTGATGTTCTTATCTTTGCCTTTTTATGAAATGTATATGTGGGTCCAGGCTGAAGGTATTCCTGTGAGTCCATACAGTGTTCGTAAGGCTCTTGAGAATACATGTATTCCTATTGGAAATTTGCCTGAGGATAAATTAACTTCTGGAGAAGGGCTCATGCAGATTGACAAGTAATTTTTTTTTTTAATTTACTATTCTCACCTTTATTTATTAGTTAAGGTCCAGAAATCAAATGAACCATTTTATTATGTAATGGGATTGCAGGGCCTTTGAATACATCCAAAAGGCGCAGGATGTTCCATGTGTTTGGTATCAAGTAAAGATAAACCCTTCCGGCAAATCAAGTGAGATTTCTATCCTTTATTGTGAAAGTGTTTTGCAATCTGATCCAGTATCTGATGAGATTTAATTTTTGATTGCAGCCCCTACTTCTAGAGGAATATACCTTAGAGAAGCCAACTATTGTCAGCAGTCTACAGAGGTGATATACATATCATCATTTTTGCACTTTTTTATTTTCTAGCGTTTTTACCTGCTTTCATGAGTGAATCATAATAGACTTTCACTGAAACAATGGAATCATGTTAATTGACCTCCAAGCTTTACTAAAGTGCAATATGAGATTTGGAACATGTTATCCATTATCATTTGAATCTGATGAGAATATTATTATTATTATTATTGTCCAGTGGACAGTGACAGTTTCGCCAAAGTTTCATGAAGATGCAAGCAATTTAGAGCAATTGGTTCCTTTCGAAGAGTGTATTGAATTACGTTCAAGTGCAGAGTCTGTTGTTAAAGCTCCTGAATACCTTCTTCTCACCACTAATGGCCGTAGCTTCAAGTTAGTCACCTTCACTTTAATGTTTGTCACCACCAATGATTGTGTTATATATATCTTTTCCTTTTTTCTGTCCTTTTCAGTATAGTTGTGGATCCCACGGATCTGAGTGATGGATTACACTATTATGAAGTTTATGGAGTGGATTGCAAAGCACCATGGCGTGGTCCTCTATTTAGAATCCCAATTACCATAACCAAGCCAAAAGCTGTCAAAACTCGACCTCCAGTAATTTCTTTTCAAGAGATGTCATTTACACCTGGCAACGTTGAGAGGAGATATATTGAGGTACCACTTGGTGCTACTTGGGCTGAGGCAACAATGCGTGCGTCAGGGTTTTCAACAGCTAAAAGATTCTATATTGACACTGTTCAGGTAAAATATAAGTCGTAATTTGTAAAGGTAATGTACTAAAAATAATCATATTTAACATATTTGAAATTGTAGATCTCACCATTGCTAAGGCCCAAGAAGTGGGAAGCAGTTCCCTTATTTTCTTCTCCTTGTGCACAAAGCTTTGCCTTCCCAGTGGAGGGTGGTCTCACAATGGAACTGGCTATAGCCCAGTTTTGGTCCAGTGGTAGTGGAAGTCATGATACCACTATTGTCGATTTTGAGGTAAATTTAAATGCTGTTGAACATTTTTTCATTTCTTTCTTCAAGGATTTAACCGCACAATATTGTATTGTTAGATTGAGTTCCATGGGATCAGCATAAACAAGGAGGAAGTGATACTTGATGGAAGTGAAGCTCCAATCAGAGTTGATGCTGAAGCTCTTTTATCATCTGAGAAACTTATACCTGCTGCAACACTCAACAAGGTTATATAATTCTCTTGATTCCATGAATGCTTTCTATGTATAATCTTACTTCATATGCTTAATGTTATATTTTATTTTATCTTGGTTTGCAGATTAGAGTTCCATATCGCCCAGTGGAGTCAAAGTTGAGTGCACTTTCAGCAGATAGGGACAAGTTACCCTCGGGCAAACAGATCTTAGCATTGATATTAACGTGAGTTAAACAAATTAATCATGTTCTAAACTCTACTTTGAATATCAACTTGAGCCTGGTTGTATTGCAGTTACAAATTCAAATTGGAAGATGGAGCTGAACTAAAGCCTCAGATTCCCTTACTTAACAATCGAATTTACGACAACAAATTTGAAGCCCAGTTTTATATGATATCAGATGTCAACAAGGTAATATATTCATTTTTTGCCAATTCAAATCTGCCTATTTCTTTTTTAGTTGAACACACATACACACACACACACTCATACAAGATTACTTATTTATTTTCTTTCCAGCATCATAATTTCATTTTCTTTGCAGAGGGTTTATTCAATGGGTGATGTTTATCCAGATTACGCGAAACTTCCCAAGGGCGAATACACTTTGCAGCTTTATTTGAGGTATAAGCCTGTGATTAACAATGTTGATTGTATGTTACCTTGTCTTCTTGACCACCAAATGAAATGCTCAGTCTCAACTTTGTATCTTTTTTGTTTTAGGCATGATAATGTGCAGTATCTAGAGAAGATGAAGCAGTTGGTGTTATTCATTGAAAGGAAGTTAGAAGAGAAGGTAGGTTAATTATCATCACTTGTTCTATTTCTCTCTTATTCTTAGTTGTTTGTTTGTTTGTTTGTTTGTTATTGCCTGCTACTAATAAATAACCTTTCATTGCTACTGTTATTTAGCAGATGCTGACTTTATGTAATCTACTTTTGAATAATGTAATGCAGGAAGTTGTTAGATTGAGCTTTTATACTCAACCAGATGGTCCAATAATGGGGAATGGTGGCTTTAAATCTTCCCTCTTAGTTCCTGGGTATTACTCTTTGAGATCTTGTTCAATACCGTTTTTAAGTTTTTATTTTTCATAAATATATATTGATCTTCTGTTTTATTGATCTTGTAGAACAAAAGAAGCGTTTTATGTTGGTCCCCCAACAAAGGAGAAGCTCCCAAAGGTTCAAGAGAGAAACAAATGATCGTTTTCACTTTCTTTAATTCCTTTCCATGAAGTGTGATCAAATTTTGAATATACTTGCAGAACTCACCAGATGGTTCAGTTTTGTCTGGGGCAATCTCATACGGAAAGCTTTCATTTGGTGGTCAAGAAGCAGGGAAGAATCCAGAAAAGAACCCTGTATCTTATCAGATATCATATCGGGTCCCACCACCAACAAAGGTTTTCCCCCCACTTTATTTATACCTTGCAATTATTTGTCACTCTTTAAATCTTTCTTAGCTCACTCATAGATGTCTTGTTTATAGCTTGACGAGGAGAAGGGGAAAGCTTCTTCTTCAACTTCGCCTAAAAGTGTATCTGAAAAATTAGATGAAGAGGTAATTATTTATTTATTTATTACTTCCCGACTCCTTAACTCTATGTTGTGATCAATTGGTTACATTATATAATTTGAGCATAATTTGTAATGGGTTAATGCATCCATGCAATACCAGACAAAAGAGGCTAGTTTTCAGAAGGAATGTCATTAACAAATTTCATGTTGTCTTTATTGAATCTTCTTCTCCTTTTAGTATAGTATCATGTTTTCATGATCCATCTAAAATGATTTATGGAATAATCTCAGGTGCGGGATGCTAAATTGAAGGTTCTTAGTGGGCTGAATCAAGGCACGGATGAGGAACGTTCAGAGTGGAAAAAGTTATCCAGCTCTCTTAAGTTAGAATATCCAAAATATACTCCATTGCTTGCTAAAATATTGGAAGGTTTAGTATCCCAGACCAATGTTGAAGAAAAGATTCATCATTTTGAAGAGGTAAACTGCACCTCCTTTTTCACATGGGTAAATTTATTAGTAACTTCAACTTGTCTTCTAGTGGAGATTTAATCTTTTTTGGCTTTGGGTATTATGACTTTACACATTGCTCAAATATGATTGCAGATTGTGAGTGCAGCAGATGAAGTTGTTGAGAGTATTGATAAAGATGAGCTAACTAAATATTTTGCCCTCAAAAGTGATCCCGAAGAAGAAGGTGCTGAGGTTAGTAGTGCCTTTGATATTTGTTTTTTTAAAAAAAAAAAATCTTGTCATGATAAATATTTGCTTCTTCTTGACTATGTAGAAAAACAAAAAGAAGATGGAGGCAACTCGTGACCAGTTAGCAGAAGCATTATACCAGAAAGGATTAGCTTTAGTGGAGATTGAATCCCTAAATGTATGCATGCTTATTATTCTACTTGTTTTTTTATTTATAAAATCTCATTATATTTGTTATGACAGGGGGATGAAGCTGAGGATTGGGTGGATGCTAAGTCTTCATCAGACTCTGATATCCAGTCAGATAAGTTTGAAAAGAACTTTAAAGAACTAAAGAAATGGGTGGATATCAAGTCTTCTAAGTATGGATCTCTCTTAGTCATACGTGAAAGACGTAGTGGAAGGCTTGGAACCGCTCTCAAGGTAACTTAACTTACTTACATTAAAAGTATACATACTCAAGAAGCTTAATCATATTTTGTTAAATCATCAGGCGTTGAATGAGATGATCCAAGATGATGGTGAACCTCCTAAGAAGAAACTTTATGAATTGAAACTCTCATTGCTGAAGCAAATTGGGTGGGACCATTTGGTGACATATGAAAAACAGTGGATGCATGTCCGCTTCCCACCTTCTTTACCTCTTTTCTAAGCTCTTGCTTTCACTTCTCCTACACATGGAGAGCTTTTCTAAGGATATTTCTTTTTTACTTCCCTTTCAGTATTTATATGATTTCACCACTTTATGGTTGTTGTATCATGTATACTATAAGATAAGATAGTAAGTAATAATAAGCATTTGCATGGTTCATCAAACAATGACTTTTTTTAATCTCCGGTATCCATCATGTCTGAGTCAATGTGATTTCATGGTTACACAGACCAAAACATTACTGACAGTTGTATTTCTAAATTGGAATCTGGCAGTCCCTAAACAAACTATATTATCACTAGTTCAAATGATACCAACAAATTGGCAAACAAGTAACCAATCGCTAACCATCATAGCCAGCCAGCCCAACCAACTCACTATCATAGTCTGCATATAGTAAGTTGGCATGACAACAAGAATAATTCTTCTAGCTATAGATAGATTCTTTGTTTTCTAGTTTGGTAATTTTGCTCTTTATCCATCACAATCTTGTTCATAGAAGAAACCCTTTGATACACGGTACCAAGTACATCCCATAGGGGTCACTCAAACAAAAACCATAGCTAGTTGCCAATGACTCATGCATATCAGCAGACACATTCTTTGAGAAATAGACAAGGGTTTTTCATTAAGTTAACATGTCTGCTGAATCAGAAGAGAAAATCTATCCATGAACACTACAAATAGGTAAGGTGAAATCTTGAACTTTAGTTTTGTAATTAGAAATTATAAGAAAAATCTATGTTAAAAATAAGATTGTAATAATTGTTTTTGTTCTTTAAACTCCATAAGTATGTATCAATCAATGCCATTTAATGTTATGTAGATACTTTTTATTTTGATATAGAATCTACATTTGTTTGTAGTCCATTTACTATTAGGGGGACAAATATAATAATCCATATATACCTGCCCTAATCTATTATGATTTTCATTTCATTTTGTATAATTCACCTACCCCCTTTTTTTTCCTTCTCTTCCTATCCTTCCCTATCTCCTCCCCAAACATGTTACAATTCCACGTCACCACGACATCACAGACCAGTATTGAAACCACCATGAAGCATCGCTGACAAAACCTGATTGATTAAAGTACAACATTATCACTAAATATAAATCACAAAATACAACTCATTAGATAAGAAACACGAGCAACAACCTTGATATGTTATCATGGTCGTACATTTATTTATTTACATTTGTTTTCACTCTTTTGTTTGTTTTCTAATATTGTATCTTCTCTCCCTCTATACTATTTCTCATGTATGTTATGCTCTCCAACGAGTTGCAACCAGTTTTTTGGTATGACTTGATAAGATATGTTCATAAGCTAATTATAACGAGTTTGCACATCGAGATTTCTTTACATGGTAAAATGTTACATCAAAAGATTATTTTAAAATTAGAACAAGGGTAGTTACGGTATAAAATAAAAGTTTGTTATTATGTAGTAAAGAAAAACCACTTTCCTACCAAACAAGAAATAATTAAAGAAGGGCGGTTTATCTATGGAGTCTTGGAGATAACTTTAATGGCTTATAGGGAACATGTGGCTAGATATTTTTTTAAAGAGATCACCACCAATCATATGAGTGATCATATACTAAAATACCTTCAAATAAAACAAAAAGCCACTTAAAGATAAAAAATAGATGGCAGTAACCATGACTCACCAAATTAGTGAGTCAAAAGTGTCAACTCAATGAGTATCAACTCACTATGTATCAATACTTTCCAGCTTCGACCACCACCAACCACTGCTAGTGCCGTCAAAGAAAGAACTGAGTGCTCTAAAAATGAACCTAGTGCTCAGAAAATGTAATGAGTACTCAGAAAAGAACTTAATGCCCGAAAGATACACTGAATACTCAAACAAATTCACTGAGTATGAGGAAACAAAATTATCTGAGTATGAATGAATTTTACTGAGTATCGGGTGAAAAGACTAAGTATGCTGAGTAAAATTCCTGAGCATGATCCAACAATACTGAGTGCTCGCTGAAAACTACTTATAGGATTGAAAGATAAAAATTAAACAAGGATATAAAGGCAACAAAAAGAATAATTTGTATTTTTATAATAAAAAGATTACAACACAAGAAGAAATATTATATTCTAACAAGACAAAGTAAACAAAAAAAAACTAATTTGTCCACATAAAAAAATGAAAAAAACAAATAAAAAGAACTGCTGCTGCTCGTGCTCGAGTACAACAGACCTGGAGGTTCTTCGCCGGAAACTGTAAGAGTTGGAAGGGCTTCGTCAGAGCTAGAGGAGTTTCACCGGTGTGAAGGCAATGAAGCTGCTGGAACTCTTCCATGGTAAATATACAAGACAACACCAGGGATGCCCAGAGAAATTAAAAGCTGCAATCGCCTGTGGTTTGTTTCTTCGTAGCGAGGTTTTCCGGTGGAGCTTAACGAACATCGTCAGAGTTGTGCTTTGAGTTTTTCCATCAGTGGCCTCCATCGCATCACCGGAGCTGTGCTTCGAGCTTCACGAACATCGTCAGAAGAGATTCAAGTACTCTGCAGAGTTGTGCTTCCATCTGTGTCCTCCATTGTCGGAGTTTTGCTTCGAGCTTCACGAACATCGATGAAAGAGATCTAAGCTGGAAGAGCTCGCATGCTTAACTCCAGTAGAAGAACCTTGAAGAGCTCAAATGCTTCACTCTGCCGCCCTTCCTCTCGACCGTATGAATGTTTCCCCATGTGAATGCTTCACTTCATCCATGAAAAAGCTTGAAAATTCCTGAGCTTCTTCTATCTCATGAAAATAAAAGATGACCCTTCTGGAAGAAACTACGTGAGGATAAGATATTGCAGAAAGGAGAGAAAAAGATTTTTAAATTTTAAAAAAATTACTGAATAAATTTGTAATATAGCAAAGAAAAAACTAAATGAGGTATAATGGGTAGAGAATTTTTCAAAACTTTTGGCATATAGTGTTAAATTTTATTTGTGACTTTTTGTATGAAGAGTGGATTGGGTAAGGGTGTATATGTCTTTAGGGGGTGTCCCTAAGATGTGTTGAGTAATAATCTCATTAAAGAATACTTCAGGCATAACTTAATTGGTAAACATTAAGAGTATATTTATATTGATTGCCTTGCTGACAGCTTGTAAGGCGAGATTTTGAATCTTGTAATGCCTCCCCTTTCCGGTATAATGGTTATAGATCAATAACTTACACCTTGTCGACGGACTTTGTCTCTTTAAGCGGTGATAAAAATGGTTGGTTAATCGGTTCTCGAAGTGAGTATCCGCTCCATTTGTTTGGGCCAACTCTAATGGGAATAAATTGTGTGACCTCCTTGCCGCCGACTTACAGGTGGAAACTCAAATTTTGTGGGACAAATTCATTGTATAGTGAAATTAGTAGTTACAGCTTTTGAACCTTACCTAATTAAGACAAATCTTAGCATTCATTTCTCATACATATATAATAAGAGTAATGATATATACCACTTAAATTTATACCACATATGACGTGACGTGATTTAGTTGAAAAGTAAATCGTTAGATTTATTTACGAGTAATGATATATACCACCTAAAATTATACAACCCAATTACCACACATAACGTGACATAAATTGGTTGGCAAAAAATCGTTAATTAGATCAAGAAAATAAATAGCCTAACGATTTTAACTAACCAATTCACGCCACGTCATGGGTGGTATACTTGGGGTGGTGTGATTTTGGATGGTATATATCATTACTCTTTGATTTATTTACTCGATTTGATTAACGGTTTACTTTTAATCAAATCTCGCTACGTCATGGATAATACTCCATCCGTTCCTAAAAAGTTGTTACTTATACTAAAAATAGTTGTTCCAAAAAGGTTGTCACTTTAGAAAATCAAGACACTTTTAATTTATTTATACCACTTTTACCCCTAATTGAATATTATAATATATGTTCTCAATAAATATTTAAGATATCAAGACACTTTATGGAGGACATTTTAGTAATTACATGGATAATAAATGACATTTCTTAATTTGTGTGTGAAAACAAATGTGACAATTTTTTAAAAACGGAAAAAGTATGTTAGATGGTATAAATTTGAATAGTATATATACCATTACTCCCGTAAGAATATGGCAAGATAGATCCCTAAGATTGGATTTCACCCATTGGAAATAAATTGATTTAATTTAATATTAAGATATCAAAACTTGTGTTAGTATATATATATATAGCTTTGATTATATGTCTAGAAAAAATTACTATAAACGCATTACTTACCAATATTATGACCCTTCATCTAACGATATATTCTTCCTCTCACTTAATTATTTTAGTCGAAAGTGATTTTAAATTCTTCAATATATCGTAATGATGATGGATAGCTATCTCCGACATATAAATATGATGAAAGGAAAAATTCATTGATCAAATTGATACATAAAACTTCATATGCCCAAAATCATAGCTGCCATGCCATTACAAAATTCCATCACGTGGTCGAAAGAAACAGTATTTTAAGTCTCTACAGTGCTAATTACACATATATATATCTAATGCATGCATGTGCACACGAGACTTTACCAGCTTGCTGCATTAGGTGTTGACCGCGCGTGTTGCACATTTTGTATGGATATAACGTATCTCTATATATCTTGTAGGCATGTGATTCCTTTCTATTTGAATATCATCTTGGACTACTTTCTCTCTAGTTAGTTGAAGCTCCTCCAGAAAGCTATGAATAAGATACACTTCCCAATTATACACTGTTTTGGTCAGGGACAAGAATTAGGGATTGCCACTCAGAAAAGACTTCACCAGGGCCTATTATTATTATTATCATAAACCAATCTTTTCATTTTTTTTTTTTGGTCCGGTGTTTTTTTTCTTTTGTGTGCATGGTGTGTGGTAGTGCGTTGTGTCTTTTTTTGGGAGACTCTATTCACGAGCCGTTTCCAGTGAGTCTCAAAGTACAGCAACTGTTTATTTATCATCTAACCTACACTACATTATATGATTTTTCATAAACCTATTACTACCCTGAGAATAGAAGATCTTATTAAATAGAGATGCAGAAACAGTCAACTAATAGCATTACAAAAACAAATATATTTATTATTAAATAAAAACAAGCAGTTTTGCGGTATAATTACACAGTAGAACTTATATGGCTACAAAAATGTTGGAAGAACCAACACATTTACAATGAGAAAAAAAAAAAGCAAATTAGTAGAAATGAAGACTTAGAGTCACGTGACTCACTAAAAAAATAAATACTACGAATTAATAACCATTAACCAGTATTTTGGCTAGTAAAAAACCTATATAGGTGTCAATATTAAAGGCAAGCCATGAGTAGGTCTTAGGGAGAGCAAAATCGCTGGAGAATGAGTATAATCTGGAGAAAGGGATAAAGAAAATCTAGTGAGAATCGATGTTAACACAATCTTATACTCCATCATCGTAAGATTCCTCCCAATACACATCCTTCCACCAAATCCAAAAGGTAAATACCCCATCTTATGGTTGCATCCACCATGTAAGTCATTTTCAAACCTCTCTGGTTTAAACTCATTCACATCGTCACCCCAAAGATCTTTATCATGATGCATCGAAACTACATCAATCCACATATTAGTTCCGTTAGGGATTATTTGATTCTCCACTCGAATATCTTCTCTTGCTTGTCTTTGCACATTTGGTGCTGGTGGATATAATCGCAACACTTCGTTCATCACCCATCCCATCTGCATTATTAGATCATAAACACATTAATAAAACCCAATTATAAATTATCAAAATAATAAAAAATTTAAAGTGACAACAGAGAACATTCTAACAAAAATATAAAATAAACTCTTTCTTACCTTCTTAAGTCCTTTAATGATAGTTGCATCGATCTCTTGATCTCCGATCACTTCTTTGATCTCGTTTCTAAGTTGATCTTGCCATTTGGGGTTTATAGCCAAGAGAAGCAATGTCCATGTGATAGCTAAAGCAGTGGTTTCATGCCCACCGAAGAAAAACGTTTTGCACTCATCAACAAGCTCCCTCGTAGTCAATTTTGTGCTTGATGTCCCATTCTGAGCAAGCATTAAACTAAGCAAATCGTTCTTAGAATGTACGGAACTTAATTTCTTTCGATCATCGATTGTGGATAAAAGAAGTTCATCGATCTCCTCGCCTAGACGTGTGGCTGTTACTGTTTGTGTGGGCTGTATGTATTTGCTGAAAGGTACGCCAACGTATCGGTTAGTGCTGAAGAGTGTGAGTTGCATTTCTCTTAGTTTTTCAAACACTTTTTGTCCGTTTACGTAGCTGATTCCAAAGCATGTTTTAGCTATCATTTCTCCAGCTGTGTTTATAATCTCTTTTTCTACATCGATTTGTTGTTTTCCAGAGTTGATTAAACTGCTCCATCGTTCTACCATGTTACTTGTAGATTCTATCATTAAACTTGACATCGCCTGCAAATCAAAATTTTAAATTTAGTAAAGAAACACTAAAATCGTTGGAAAAATACTACAGTTTTTTGTGTCAAACTGCTCCAAAACGCCCCCACTACCCCTCAAAAAAGGGAACTATTTAAGGTAGTGGATAGAGAGAGCAGTGCCGTACCTTCAAATTGTCCCGAGAGAATGCTGGAGTGATAAGATGTCTGTGACGAACCCAATCATCACCTTCCACCATAACTAAGCCATTACCAAACATGGGTTTTCTATCATTCTTGAAAATACTTGGTTTACCCCAACTCTTTCCCATTACACCCGCAGACATTTTCTTCAGAAATTCTGGGTCCGCAATGTATACAAATGGTTCTGTGCCCAACCAGTAGTTAAATACTTTGCCTGCATTTCAAATTCACCATTAATATACAAAACATGCATTCACGATGTCGAGTTACTTTTCTCGATTAAGAAAAAAGTAGAATTTCTTTTACTCATGAGTCGGGATAAATTTGTAAGTATAAACACATAATCGTAATAATAATAAAGGATATATATGAGCACTGTACTTACCATATGACTTTTGCCATTGGAAAAAATATGGAAAAGCTATGGGGTGAATGTTATGGGTGATGTCGCTAATAGTACTCAAAGAGGATGAAGAGTCCCTCTTGGTCTTCTTTATATCATTTAGATTTCCTAAAGGGAAACTTGGCTTTGGACCAGAAAAACCATTTAATCTAAGCTTTCTGCATGCAAGATTTGGCAAAATCCACCATGAAAATAATATTCTACATAAAATCAACAAAAGAATCCAAGCAACAATGACTAAACTATTTGTTCCAAGACACTGGAGAAAACCCATCTCTCTCTTTTTCTTTCAATCTCTCTGTGGTGTCTATAGGGAAAGTTTATACCTCTCTAAGTTGGTTAGTTGTGTTACAAAGAAAAGAAACTGGTACTATTTATACATGTGGGTTGCTGATTAAATTGTCAAACTTTGACTAGAAATTAAAAAACCTTTGAAAGTTTATTTACTCCGAATAGTATTTATATATTTACGTTCTTAATTTATTGTTTCAGGTGTTTATATTTGTAGATTTTAGTTTTTATTTTTATTTTTTGTCTGTAGTTTCCTTTTCTGGTATTATAACATTTGTTTATTCCAAGGTTGTCTCTTAAAACGAGTACGCGTTCCTATTTTGAAACTGACATGTCTTCAAACTTCCACGTGTAAAGATCATAATACTAACATATTATGGTGACTTGACTTTTCAACACTGAAAAGAAATAATAACATAATTTATAGTTTTATAAGATTTTATATTTTTGGCCGGAACCACTGATTTATAAAGGTGTTCAACTATTATTTTATATGTTGTACGCACTGACGTTTGCGACTATTCCATCCTAATGGTCAAAGATCAAACATTTTTCCCCGCCGGAAAGTAGGTTCTAAAATAATCTTATTCCGACCAATTTACGTATGATATTGTGGCCTTTTCAAATGGGTTCTTACATTTTTCCATTCAATACACCAACTTATGTAAACACAATTGAAAAGAAAATTAGTCGTAAATTCTACAGAACGTTTGATGTACATTGGGTCAAAATTCAAAAGTTGAATATGAAAGATTAGAACTCAAAACTTTTATGATATATACACATTTACCACCCATTAGTAGCTATAGAGGTAGTTATAGGGGTGAATATGTTTCTTGTTTCCTTTTTTTACCAAAAATGGAATCTAACCATCCTATAATTTTATAATCAAACCAAATGGTTTGTATTTGGTTCCGTATTTGGTTTTTAGTTATGAATTGGTTTGTTTCAGTTCGTTTTTTGTTCGCTTCTGATTTGGATACTTGACTCAATCATATTTGTTAGCTCATTTTTCAAAATACATTGTCTAATGACAACTAATATCTTAATATAATTAGACTACTATTACATGTCTACAGTGAACTATTAATATATATTAATTAAACAAAAACCTATAATTTAACAACAATTGTCTTAATTTATAATACTAATTGAATTTATAAAATAAAAACTATTGCTTATGAATTCATACAATCCTAATCAATAAAATCAACCAAGTCACGATATCCATAGCTAAGTCGCTAGCATTACACACTACCTCAAAGAGACTCCAAAAGAGAATTTCTCCAAAGGGTCAATAATGATTCAATGGCATAGGAATTTCATACAACTTCACTCCCTGGGCATAGTTCAACAGAGCGCTCGAAAAAAATTTACTCTCATAATTAATATATAGTATATAATACCTTGTTTTGCGTTGACCCAAACACGGAAACCATAGCTACGTCACTAGCACTACACATTACCTCAAACGGAAGACTCTCATCAGGAGGAGTTACAATAAGAGTGGAAATAAGCCTCTCCTTAATAGCCAAGAATGACATGCATGCATCATCAAAACCGAAGGTGATGTCCTTCTCGAGTAAAGTACACAACCATTTAGCGGTCTTTGAGAAGTTCTTAATAAGAAGGCGGTAGAACCCCGCATGTCTCGAAAATTCCTAACACCTTTAACAAAAACTGGAGGTGGTAGAGTTTTGATAACCTCGATCTTTGCACGATCAACCTTCATACCCTTAATAGAAACCTTGTATCCTAAAATAATTCTTTCACTAACCATAAAGTGGCACTTCTCCCAATTCAACACGAGATCAGTCTCCTTACAACGAATTAGTACTTTCTCAAGATTGCAAAGACAATCATAGAAACTATCACAAACACCAAAAAATCATCCATAAAAACCTCCAAAAACTTATCTATTATATTCCAAAATATCGTCGTCATACATCACTAAAATGTAGCATGCGTATTACATAACCCAAATGGAAAAATTTACCAAACGGAAAATTGAATCTGGTCTTGTCTTGATCTGGTTATACCCCAAATAGCCGTCAAAGAAACAATAGTATTCTCTTCCCGCGAGCTTGTCATACATTTGATCAATGAACGACAATGGAAAATGATCTTTCTTTGTCACCTTGTTGAGCTTGTGGTAATCCATACAAACTCTCTACCCCACAATAGTTCTAAACAAAATAACTTCATTAGTTTCATTGAGGATGGTGGTAATTCCTCATTTTGTTGGAATACATTGAACGAGACTCACCTATTCACTATTTAAGATCGAGAAGATGATTTCTACATCTAACAATTTGATCACCTCCTTCCTTACCACTTCCTTCATGACAGACATAAGTCTATATTGACTCTCAATAAACCGTGAACTCCCATCTTCAAGAATGATATTATATTGGCAAATGGTTGGACTAACACCTTTAATGTCTATAATATCCACCCAACCGTCTCTTTGTTTGCTCGAATCACTTGCAAAACCTTATCTTCTTGAGGACCTATCAAGTTAGCAGAAACAATAACAGGTAGGGTATTATTGGTACCTAAATAACCATATCAAGTGTGATGAAAATGGCTTCTCCTCAAGTTTGGGAGGAGATTCAAGTGATAGTTTTTTCATTGGTTGTATATCCTCCGGGACTCAAAACAGTTCATGACCTCGTGGTGTTCCACTTTCAAAATTTAGAGTTGTCACAATTTTGGCTAGCTCCTTGTGTTATTCGGGAAAATCAAGTGCTAAGGTAGCGTGTAAAATATTTTTAAATTTGTCTCATCACATACCTTTTGCATGACGTGATCAAAGACATCCATTTGGAAAAAATCATCCTAAGTATCATAGGAACTTTATCGCCTTAAACGCATTGAAATTTGACCTCCTCATCTTGCACTCACATGATTAATTCATCATTCTCTACATCAATTAATGTACGCCTCATAGTCTAAATTAATTAAATCACATGGAAATATAAAATAACCTGCCTTGACGAGCACGTCTTTTATCTTTCCCTCGGGTTGAGAGATAATTATATCCGTCATTTGCAAGGTCACTGTAGGAGGTCTTGCTTTCCAAATATTCATCTTTTCAAACAATGACTTTGGCATGAGATTGATATTTGTGCCTAAATCAGACAAAACTTATCCAATCCACCCTTCACCAATAGAGATAGGAATTTTAAAACACCCAGGATCTTTCAACTTCGGAGGAAACTTTTGTTGGGAAATATCACTACATTCCTCTAATAAACCAACCATCTCACCCTCTAGTTATTTTATTTTTTGGATAGAACATCCTTCACGAACATTAAGTAATTTGGAATATGTTGGATGGCTTCCACAAATGGAAAGTTTATTTTCAATTTCTAAACCAGGTCAACGAACTTCTAATACTCTTTATCATCACTTTTATTTTGCACACGCATAAAAAATAGAGGGGGTGGAGGTTTTCATTATCAACTAAATCTTTAATCTTTTATTTCTCCAGATATTTCTCACAATTTTCATCAACCACCACTAACTCAACTACCTTTTCAACAACATCTTCAACTTCCTTTTGCATTAAAGTCAAGTCTTTCACTTTCTCAATCACTAAGGGTGGGGGTAGTTGTTTCCCACTCCTTAGGGAAATTGATTTGCAAGCCTTATTACTCCCTATATTCTCACATGGTTGGGACTCAACCTTGAGGTGGGATATTCAAGGTATTCATGATTTGAGACATTTAGTTCTCAAGGATCTTAAATATGGTTAAGTGAGAATGCAGTGTTTCCTCGATCTTGCTTGACTTTTCACTAGATGACAACATGAATTTATTCAAATTAGCTACTAATTCACTAGTAGTAAGCATACCTTCTTGTGGATGGGAATGGAGTGCCTTTCGAACAAGATTCTCCGTATATTCATCATACAAGGACTTTTAGGGAGCTTGGGATCCATAGCTTGGACCTCCTTGATAGTGATTTTGGGTCTCGATGGATAATTATTTCCTCAGGGCCGAGGTTGATATGCGGTATATTATTTCACGATCCTATTAGGATTAAACCATTGAAATCTGGGATGGTTTCGATTATGATGACCATATCCTTGACCAACTGAATTGTGGTTTTCTAGATTCGACAAAAAGAACACGAACTCCAGATTAATCGAACACTATTCCCAAAAATTATCAAACACTCCTCAACATGGACACCTTCTGGCTCTTGAACATCATTCATATTTGCATTACGCCTTGAATAGCATTTAAAGAAAATTGTTTTACCTTGTTCTCTAAAGAGGCAAACTTTTCAATCAACAAAGTTTCAATATCTAAATGCAATACCCTTGTGTAATACACGAACTGATTCTCGATGGTTTCCAACTCGTTTCATTCTTAACTACTCGTTCAATTATGCCAAAAGCATGATTTACTTGAACCACCATCAAACCTCATCCACATAAGATATCTACATTATCCTTAGAGGTTCCATCGAGGCTTTTATAGAACATGGCCCATTGCAATTTTGGTGTATAGCCATGAAGTGTACATTTCCTTAAGCATGATTAGAACCTGGTACATGTTGAAACTACCGATTCATCTTGTTCTTGACGAAATCCCTCCAAGACCAACTAAGTACTCAGTCGCACACTCTGAGGATATTGCTAGTTTAAAAAAAATTATTTGCAATTGATCTTATGTAGGGATTAGCTCTCGTGGTTGTTGATCGTACCACTCACTTTCTCCTCTGGTAAGAAAGAACAAAAACATGATTATATGCATTTGTTTCCGAGTGACACCTTAGGTGATGTATACATCACGAATTTGAATAAAAGTTTGCAGGGGTCTTACTAGGTTTTCACGAGCGGCTCTCCTATAGTTAATGTAGTTCGTGAATTTATTTATCATGCCCGTGTCAGGCTTGAATCTCACATCTTAAAAAGTTGGTGGTAAAATCCTAAATGGTGGCAAACAAAATTGTTGTTGCTTAGGATGCTCCATGAACCACAACTCTACCCCCGATTGGGCTTGAGAACCTTTTTTATTCCCATTCGGTGGTGGTTGAACTCCAGAAGAGACTTGATTCGGATTAATACCGTCGATCTTAGGTGGAACCCTTGTGGTGGAACTATTGGGTTTCTGTTATCATTCAAGTGCAAATTTGCATTCAAGATCACATATTTCTTGCTCTTTTCTTTCCATCTCTCTTCTTCTTTGAGCTCTTAACAATTTTTTGGGATTCTAGAGCATACATAGCCTAAGAATTGGCAGAAGAGACAAAAACAAGCAACATGTAAAACAAAAACAACTAAACTCTACTACACTAAATAAAAACAAAATAATTAACAAAATAATCCCTAAAAATAGCGCCAAAAACTTGTCGTCCCCTAGGCGTGATTTAAAAACCGACACCCAATGGAGCGAGGCTCGCAAGTGTACGAGTCGTTAACAAGTAATAAGTAAGTAATCTGAGATCGTTCTTCACATGGACTACAAGGTTAGTATTTATGTGTTTTATAAAGTGAAGCGGGATTAAGTTGTATTTTTTCAAAAAGATAAAATGATATCTGTTTTGTTTTGAGAAATTAACGAACTAAAGTAAAGAAATATTAAAGTTTACTTAATAAAGATTAATAAAGTAAATAAATATTGCATAGAATTTCTCCCTAATTCCTTTCCAAGATTCACACTCTCCCTAAATCCTTTCCAGGTATATATGAAGCTATCTCACTCCCTAGATACCTTTTCCGATGTACCCTACGAAGATGCTCAACGCTTAAGCTCTTACCCTACACGACTATCCGGTTAGTCAAGACCTTCAAGTTCACTTACAAACACCGGACATTTATATGTCATTTTTCGTAACCCGAAACCCCTTCTAGTTGAAAGTCATAATTACTAAGGGACACTCTCTACTTGGATAGGGCAGGGGATGAATTTTACTGGTCAAACATATAATCAAATACGTTCTTAAGAGTTTGTTGAATGCGGAAGCTAAGTTCTAGGGGAATGAATAAGTTATATATCCTAGGATCAATTTAACTATGAGAAAGGGAAGGTGATGATTTATCTAAGGCTAAGGTCCTTAATAGAGATAAAACATTAAAGTATGGGGACCTATATGCAAACTAGGTAAAGGCTAACTAGTGAGACATAATGGCCCTCTAGAGCATTCTAACAAACACTAAGGATTTGCATATAAGTAAAGTTTGATTAGAAAAGAAAGAAAGTAAATATAATGCAAGCGTAAAGTAAAAGATACATATTAGAAGATACAAACGTGTTTATAGTGGTTTGAATTCCCTAAAACCACTACCTAGGTCATCCCCATAGGATTTTCAAGATTTTATTTCCCTAAGCTTTCCAATCTCTTAAAGGTCAGATATAAACCTTAACACTAAATTTTTTCTGTTATAATTACAATCTAAAGAATCCAGAGACTTTTACCGGCTAAGTCACAACCCGGTTACAAAACCCCTTTGTGCACTTTTACACACAAGTAACCACTTCCATAAAATGAGCCTTCTCCCTTTTCTCCTAAGCTCTAGCTAACAAAGCGATGTTATAATATACTAGAAAGGTTAAAAACCTTGATGGTTGGATATTACAATCAAATCAAAGTTTATCCTTGAAGAGCTAATGCAAAATAAAGATCGTGAACTCCTTGTCAAGTTGATATAAAGTGAAGGCTCGATATGATCTCATTTTGAGTTGATTGAAAAGTGATAGCTTGAGATGGGATCCTCTTTGAGTGGATTTGAAGTTGAAACTTGTATTTTTATCTTCCTCTTGGATAGATATGAAGGTGGAGCTTGGAGGAAGAACAAACAATTCATTAGGTTGGATTTACAATATAAAAATTCAAGAACAAGCTAGTAAATTCCTTTTTAAAGTGTAGGATATTGAATGGTTGAATTTGAGCTTCAAGAGAGGCGTTTTTTCTTGAAAGAGATCTTATATATAGCAAGTGGGAGTGCTCACAACGGCCATGAATGGCTATATTTTTCTGTAGAAAAAGTAAAAAATGGTACTATTATCCAAAAAACGGTCACCCATTTTGGAGCAGCCATGCCAACTGGAACTGTATTTTTAGATTTTAATCAATTATCCCATGCTCCGATGAAATAAGTTTTTTCATGATATTTCTTCAATATACAGTACTAAGAAAGTTTATAGTTGATTTTGAGAGTTGAATCAAAAAAATAAAAGAAGATATGACAAGATTAATACCAACTTCTCCCTTTAAGAAGGATCCTTGAAAACGTTATACCATTTTGATAAAAACGGGTATCTATTTTTACCCCGAAGTCTATATTCCACGTTGCGTGCTTTCTTCAATGGTTGGAAAGTTATAAGTTCTTTAAAACGACATCCTTGAAGTGGAAAACGTCATACTATTTTTGCTTGAAAACAATTATCCGTTTTAGGTAGAGATGTTGGACAAGAGGTTACAAAGTGGTTGATTGGTTTTGACTTCGTTTGACTTAAAAGAAAAACGTTATGCCATTTTTAACCTTAAAACGTGTAACCATATTAAAATGGAATGTTGTTTTACCTTGCCAATTTGAGATGAGAATGATAGTTCATCTACTTGCCTTCTTGATCCTTCATATGTGTTGTCTAAAATGAAATGCTACAATTTGGGGTTAGTACAACTTAATAACAACAAGGTAATACACAA
Organism: Nemophila menziesii; assembly: GCA_029959085.1. Classification (NCBI taxonomy): domain Eukaryota; kingdom Viridiplantae; phylum Streptophyta; class Magnoliopsida; order Boraginales; family Hydrophyllaceae; genus Nemophila; species Nemophila menziesii. The sequence goes on along the minus strand of JARWIR010000001.1, from coordinate 24,419,640 downwards.
AAGGATATATCAAGAAGGGGGGGTGTGTGGAATATGAAGGATCATGACATTTATTCAAGTGATGAAAGCTTCCTCACACATAAGAGATGAACAAATGGAAAATAAAAAACATACTGGTGTTCATCTTGTGCACTAAGGGTCATCCTAAAGTACTTTGTGATAAAAGTTTTTTCAACTCATGTAGGTGCAAGATAAAGCATGTGATGTGTTTCTAAATGTGAAATTAAATAACATAGTAGTATACACATTAAGAGGTGCTAGGCGTGTGACTAATAATATCAAGAGGTGTCATATACTTACCAAACAATAACATAGACATACGAGTGTGTTAATAGAAAATGTATGCACATATAATCAAGATGAAAGAATGCACGTTTATGCAAGTATATCATGCTTGAATATTTTGACTCTTAACACGTAATATGATCTAATGAAGCATACACGAAAGTTCTTAGTTGATCACTTATGCAAAATCAAACCATATAACAAGTTATAACCTAGAGAGTGGTCAACTCATGTGAATGTCTATATAACAAGGATAATCATGTTTGAGATGAGTCAACTAATGACTAGTGATTGTTGCAAATATGGAGATAGGGAATCATGTAATTTAGCAACAATTAGCATATTGAACACACAAAAATTTCTCTCATAAATTCACTTACAAAAAGGAAAATACGTTAACAATTGTATAAGCACAACACACACTCAAATGTACCCGAACCAAGAACACCCACCACCCCAAACTAAATCTCAAAAACAACTAGTCGTAAGGAATTGTGACTCGAGTCGAGTGCATGTCATATTGTAAAGGCCGACACACTAAAGGGTATCATCTTATAATGATGACTAATAGGAATGGGTATAATGAGTAGTGGAAAAATATTGGTCTTTAGTAAAAAAACAAAAAACAAATTAGATAGGGATACTTGGATCTTGATGAAGAATATTCAAGACCGGTTAAGTAAAAATCTCAAGTTTTCATAACTTTAAAAAATAAAGATATATATAACCCTTTTTTTTTTTACTTCATCTTTGTTATCACCTTTTATGTGAAGGTTTACAACACCAACTATAATAATTCTTCTTTTTATATAAATTTTTTCTCTTTTTCATGTGATGTCACATTAGATAACAAATAAAAAGTAAATGAAACAAAAAGAAATCATATAACATTTTAAATCATCTCTTATGATACCTTATCCCTAGCCCTGTGGTAACAACAACTACGTATCATAAACAAACAACTAGAAGAAGATTTGAGGTCAACAGCATAGTATAAGATTTGAGGAAAACTTAACTTCCTCGTCCCCGTACCAAAAAAATTAAACACTTGGTCATCACTTTCAGCATTAATATTATATTTGCACTACACAGTTTTTTGATTTGATTATTTTATCTCCCAATTGCTAGTATCGGACTTGCGTTTTTTATTCACTTTCTCCAAGTATTTTTTTCACTTCATTTACAATTTTCTAACTAGTGTTCTTCGTAATATCTCTGACTATAATGTAATAATGAGGTTGAAGGAGCTAAAAAAGGTTATTGGAAAACTCAAGGAGAATAACACATAAAGAACCACAATCCCTACTAAAATTTATAAATTATATTTTACTACACTATCAAAGTAGCTATAGGTCTTTCACCATCAAGAAATATCCAAAACAAAAAATGAATTTTCAAGCCTAATACTCTTATTATATTTTAAGTGGTAAAGCTAGAAATCATTGAAGAGGAGAAGAGAATCATCAAGATTCATTACGGAAGATTCCAAAATAATCCTAACTTTAAGTAAGCGTCTATATTTGCTGGCCAATTCCCCTACAAGCTTATCTCTTGGTATCTTAAGAATCTGCAAACATTATAAAGAGTTAATTAAAGATCAACACAAAATCATTAAATTTAAAAATAAAATCAAACCTCCTTTTCTTTTTCTAGCTCATTTGCTAGTCGAAGCCTCAAATTCAACGCAGCATGGTATGTTTCATCTAATATATGCTCCCACAAAACTTCCTTCTTCACTTTCCATAGCATATATTCAAATGATTTAGCTCCACCAGCTGTAACTTTCTGTAACCCAAATAATCATATATTAAGTTTTTATCTCATAACAAAATATATATATTTCTTTAATACCTGCATCTGCACATATCCATCATCCCACATCTTATACAGTAGTTTAAGAGCATCTTTCTTTTCAACAAACGTGGTATCTGATATCTATATTTTGCAAAAGTCAAACAAAATATATAATTTCATAATATTATATAATATTATATTATATTTATATACCTTCTCAGTCTCAAGAAGTGTCCCAGTCTTTGACATAAGCCTGAACATTCTATAAGCTTCTCTTCCATACCTTTTTAGTACAATAGATTCAACCTGAAACATTAACAAGTAACTAAACTAAGAACCTAATTTTATGTAATGAATAAAGTATAACTAACACCTCTTCATTTTGACAAAGCTCAATAATATTCTTTAGATCTGCAAAGCAAATAATCTTTGAAAATTAATATGTTTTATAAAGTGTAAAGAAATATATAATTTATTACCGATACTATAATCTTCATCTAAACCAATCATTGCTTCTTGACAACCCATTTGGACAATGGAGCTTCTAATAAGATCAAAGTTTAAGCCAAGACCTCCTTCTTTCTTAATCAACTCATTATAAATAGCTTTTACAGAGAGAGGAGCTGTTAAATATGCTTTTATTAGTGTAATTAAACTTGAGAATATTATATATTCTTAACAGAAAAACTAAGGCACCTGAATACTCAGTTTTCACTTTAGTTTCAGATCTTTTAGATAACTCCAAGATTGCTTCTAAGACTATTCCAGCTTCATCATTAATCCGTTCTCTAACATTTGCAACACAAGCCTATACCATAAATAGTATGTATGTATGTTTCAAATTCTGATACAAAAAATAAATGAGAAGTATAGTATAATATAATAGACTTGACCTTATGCCTCAGAATTCGAACAAACTCTTCAAAGTTTACACGCCAAAGCACTTCTTTCTTTACATTAATACCCGAATCTGAGTCTAATTGATCTTTTTTGCGCTATTAATTACAATACAATAAATAAGAAAAAAGGTTATGTTTAAAGATTAACTAACAAACATTATACAAACCTTTTGGCCAGGTGTCACAGTGGGTGTGATTTCCTCATCACCGGTATCAACTAAGAATCTCAGTGATTCCATAGGAGCAGCTAGTGAAATAGCACGTTGCTCTATAGTTTGTATCTCTTGAGCTTTCTGTATACATATATATATAAAGAAAAAATGAATTCATTTTCACAAAAGGCTATTTAATAGTGAATTGTGTTACACAAAGGCAATTATTACCTTCCCGGTTTTAGGACCTTTTTTCTTTGCAGGTCCTTCCTCTTCTACAGGTGGTTTTAGAAATGGTTCAGGTGCAGGACATCTTTCCACATATCGAGCATCTACAAGTTTATGAAAATTTTCTAGCAAAGATTCTTCGCTAAGATTCCCTAAAATACGATCAAGATAGAATAAGATAACCCATTCCTTTGTACAAACATAAGCGAGAATTAACTAGTCTTTACCTTGGTTTGCCATTTGCTTAACCCTATCAATGATTTGTTTAACTGAAAGCCTACCATGTTGGAGCAATCCTTCAAACATATCTTCACACTGAAATAATTTAAATAAATACATAAATATCCTCTCAATTCAATACAAAAGTCGAAAATAGATATGAGAAAACTCACTTCTTTACCAAGCTCATTTGACACAATCTCTAGAAACTTTGGGAACCTCATATGATGTATTATGTTATCAAACATTGCCATATACTGAGTATTAATTCTAGGAGCTTCACCAAATCCACCTGCATCAATTATAAATCAACAAATATCTGAATTATTATATTATGATTCGGTACTTTTTGTTGTTTTCAATTTGTAAAATCAATCAATGTTTATATATCAATCAATTTGTAGTTTTTAGGGTTTCAGAAGGTACCTTCTGTTTGCACAGCAAAGGCTTGGACACAATTTTGATGGATTAATACAAGCAGACAATTTCTCACATTCTCTTTACTGAGCTCAGTATAACGCAGAATTTGTGCTAATGTTAGAGTTCCTCTTTGTAGCAAACATTCGCAAACTTTCTGTACATATAATTAAACAATTAAATATATATATTAAGGATGATAATTGATATATATATAATGTGTGTATATATATAGGTAGAGATAGAGAGAGAAAGATACAGCATTAAGGTCTCCGAAGTAGGAGGAAATGAGATAAACAGAGAGCTTGATGGCATTTGGTGACACCATTGCAGTGGCTAAGGATCACTCCTGTACAAGAGAATATTTCAATGAGTTTGAACTAGTTAGGCTCCTAATCTACAGTTTTAAGGACATAATCCTATCTATAATTCAACTCCTAAAATTGATTTCCCTAACAAAAAAAAAAAGCCTACGTAGGGGACAAGGGTGAAGCATTAAACTGTTAGAAAATATTTGAGATAATCTTAGGGACTGTTCCACAAAAAAAACGTGCTAAAATGAGGTTCTAGGAGTGATTCATATAGCGTTTGTATGCACCCAAGAGGTCTCGTTGTGCACTACAAATGCTGGAAAGCAAGTCCACCCATTAGTCCCTTTTTTTAATAGATTATTAACTCAATTACTTAAAATCAGAGAAATAATTAAAAAGAATTAACAGCGAAACAACAGGTGAGTAAAACAAAGGGGGAAAAACGTTACCTTTTGATGGAGCTTATTAAGATTATAAGTATCTCTCTCCCTGTTGGTGGTGGTTATGGATGCTTGGAGGTAGGACAGTGGCAGTGGGAGGGTGAGTATGTCATATGTGTGGGGCAAGGTGGGAAGAAGATGAGTTGGAGCTTTTAGGGTTTATAAATATTATAATTATTTTATTTTTAAATATATATATTAAAAGGGACCACCCTTGAGAACACAATATTGAGCGGCCGGCGGGAAATTCTTAAGTGGTCCTAGACCACCTTTGATGTGTGGTTTTATAATAAAATAATATCTTACTTTTTTTTTTTTTGACAAAAAATAATATCTTACAATGAAAGGGAATTTAGTATAATACATAATGGAGATGCGCAAGTGGTGAAGTGGGATTGAGAATCTTCGGGCACGTTCTCCGTAAAATCCGCATTCAATGGTTTGGTGCAAGAGGGTGAGTCGAGCTTCAATTGGAAGCTTATTTGGTCTCTAAAATGTCCACAAAAAATAAAGGTGCTCCTGTAGCGAGCAATCTGGGAGAGGCTACCAACTGGTAGAAATCTGGAGTCACGAGGAGTATTGCAAGATCTGAATTGCAGGAGATGCGACCAAAGGGAGGAAACTTTAATTCATGTCTTTAGATACTGTCGTGAATATTCAGATTTGTTTACATCTTGCTTTGCAGGAAATCTTGGGGAGCATCGTGTGGGTCCTGGAACGAGAAGAGCTGGAGCCGCTGGTGCAGCTCACGGCAGTACAGCTCAAGGGCCTGGTTTCGAAACAGTAGCTGGACAGGAGACCTGGACGGAGCTTGGACCTGTTCAACATGGAAGATCAGAGCAGCTGCAGCTAAGGATTGGGAGTGGAGCAGCGAACATAATAAGCATGGCAGACCGAGCCGAGCAGCAGGTGGATGAGCAAGGACAGTGTCGAGCAGCACAATGGGAGCAGATTCGAGTTGTTCAAGGAGAACAACAGTTCGGTATTACATATAGGAACTGGTGGTCCTTTTGGTTGTCAAAAAAAGGAGCTATAAATGGAATTGAAGCACGTATGTTGTTTGCGGCTTTTATATGGTATGTGTGGACAGATAGGAACGCAAGGATCTTTGCTGGGGAAGCAAGAACTAGAGGTAATAGCGAGTTAAAAGCCATCATTAAAAATGTGGCGAGTGGTTATATACGAGCTTTGGGTTTTGAGCGAGATGGAGGCTTGGTTACCTCCGCGACTAGTGTTCTTGTAAAATGGGTCAAACAGTTAGAAGGAATAAAAGTAAATGTGGATGGGTCGTATAATTCAGACAGAAAAGTGGCGGGAGAAACAGGTTTGTTTCGTAATACGATTGGAGATTATGTGTTAGGCTTTGCGGGTAAATGTGTGGTTCGTTCTCCGTTTGAAGCAGAAGTGCTCGCATTACACTTTGGTTGATACATGGCACTCTGCCGAGGTTTTACGTCTCTGATTATTGAAACTGACTCGTGTGAGTTGCACGCGCTAGTGAAGGGTGGTGTGAACTCAAGGGGATTTTCAAGTGATATAATTCGAGCTTGTCGTGATATACTAGCTTCTAGAGAGAATTTTGAACTTAATTGGTGAAGCAAATGGTTGAGCAGATTGGTTGGCGAAAGTAGGAGCGGGAAGTGAAGACTGACCAGCCAGGGCCGGTCCTGACATATTTTGGGCCCAAGGCGAATTTTGTAATAGGGCCCCTATATATTTATATTAAAAATAATTATAAAAAAAATCGAAAACTTTTTTCATAAAAAATTTATTAAGAGATGAGACTCGAACCATGAATCTCTCATAAGAAAATATATCACTTTACCAATAAGCTAATTTATGATTTATGCTATTTTATTGACTTCAAATATATAACTTTATGTACGTATAAATATTTAATTTTTCTGAAAAGAGACCCTTAAAAATACCAAATTTTTGGGGGTCCAAGGCGGTTGCCTCCTGGGCCTATGCCCAGGACCAGCCCTGGGACCAGCTCCATATCAACATTCACCAGATGGTCTCTGGTGTCTATTAACGAAATATAGATGCAGTTGAGGTATACCTAGAGTTGTTTTAGATAGGCAATAATTATTATAAAGGATTTTTTCATGGTCTTTTGAACTATTATGTAACAAAAAGAAAGAATTTTAAAAAAATTGATTTGTTTCTTTTTCTTGTTTCTAGTATTTCGTAAGAAACATTTTTTTTAAAAGATAACAATTATTATGTATATTTAATTATAATCAAAATGTAAGACATGTTATTAAAAAATTAAGGGTAAAGCCTTCGCGAAACCCCTTAACTTTTATCAAAGTGCGCGATCCGCCCCTGATCTTCACTTTTCGCCTTTCTGGCCCTCCATCTCAGTACTTTGTGACGTCGTTAGCCCTTTTTTAGTTTTTCTGTTAGTTGACCGTTAGTCAACGCCACATGACGCCAGGTCATCGCCACATAAGCTCCACGTCACCGCCACATCGCACGCAGCTGAGATTTTTGATACTATGTGGCAAGGGTAATTTTGTCATTTATCCCTTATAACACATTTACACCAACACAAACACATCAAAACACACACACTAACCCACTAAAACACACACATTCTTGGTGTTCTTGGTGTTCTTCATTACAACTAAAAAAAATACAATATAAAACCAAATTGCTTAACCCCATTAAACACTCGATTAAAAAAGATATACATTTCAGGTCCGCAATCCCACTTAGAATTTGTATAGAATTGAAGTTGTTATATGCCAAATTTAGTTTTTGAAGATACTGGAGCTTGAAAAGACTAGTTGAATTCTCAATTCCTCCAGAAATTGATTCCCAATCCAGCTCCAAACTAATGACACAACCATAGAAATCTACCCCGTTCCAGTTGCAGCAATCCTCATCTATGCTTCACTTCACCAGCTTCGTTGATACTTCTGGTTTAAACTCCAAATCAAACTCATCGGTTTTTGATACTTTTGTTGTAAAGTTGAGGCTTCCTTTCAATTGGAGGAGCAACGAACGCTGATCATTGAGACATTGAGCTAAAATCAACACACCATTAAAGGTTGCTGATAAAATTATAAAAAGTGATATCATGAATAAACAAAAATTTTTGACACCCATAAGTATTCGCATGACTCAAAGTTTATAGCAAGAAAATTGGAATCCAAGAATAAGGCCAATGGAGTGTGAAAGGAAGCTGATAGCTGGATAAATACTTAAAGATAATTTAAGCCGGTGGTCGGAGATGGAATCGGAACCGTAGCCGGAGTAATGCCGGACTTCTCTTTCTCGTGGGTCCTCAGAATCGGAAAGATCGAGTAATTTCAAGACAAACGAATGGTCAACGAATCTTTTAGCGAGTTTTGCATCGGTTTTTGGTGAAGCGACAAAACGGAGAAGGAATTCATTTATCATCTAAACCATGTTCTTTAGATTTTGTTCTCCCTAAAAGTATACCCATTGGTACACAGATCAATAAAGTAAAATCCGGAAGTGTTTTCTCACCTGCAAGATTCACTAAATCTGAAAAATGTGAAGAATCTGGTACTCAATTCTGTTTTAGAGGTGCCAAGATACTTTTAATTTACTACTTTCATAAGCATTAAATATTTGTTCTCATTGCACTGCATTTCTAATTTGTCTTTGAGTGCGTAATCAAATTGATGGATTTGGTCCAAAGTCTTGGTCAAATTGAGTGCGTAATCATATATAATTTTTTCTAAGATTTTTCTACTAATTCAAAAGATATTAATTCAAAGGTTACAATGAGATCTATTCTTTTGTATAAAGGATTCAAACCTTCAAATGATTTTTTTTTTATACAGTTAAGGACGATGATGACCTAACACTTAGGTGGAGTCGACGTGGCGATGACCTGGCGCCATGTGGCGTTGAGTAACGGTCAACTAACCGAAAAACCAAAAAAGGGCTAACGGTGTCACAAAGTATTGAGATGGAGGGCCCGAAAGGCGAAAAGTGAAGATCAGGGGCGGATCGCGCACTTTGGGGAAAGTTAAGGGGCTTCTCGAAGGCTTTACCCAAAAATTAATAATTGTAACCAGTTGAGGTTAGGTTAATTATCCAGAGCCTTGGTTATCTTACTAGGTGGTACAGGTTCGAACCGTGTCAATGACACCTGAGTCAAAAAATGGTTCTCCTGTGTAACAAAAAAAATTAACAATTGTTTAACCTAAATAAAAAATATTAAAATCTTAAAATTAAATAAATCAAACCCTTGAAATTATTTTAAACCCAACTTGAAAATAAAATTAGCAAGTTTTACATCATAGGTATGTTTGAAAAAAGTCAAAAATTATATTAGAAAATTTTCTAATTGCTATGAAATATTATTTAGTGGATATTAATATTATAGAGTAGTGGGGTGGTGTAACCTTCACATTTACCCCTTGTAACATCCTACTTATTATGTAATTAGTAGGGTAGTTGGATAGTCTCATATTGCCTATATAAAGGGCTTGTACATTCCCTCAAAGGAAGATGGAAAACCATATATAATAATATACTCTTCTTATCTCCATATATCCTCTCATCAACTAGTTTCTTTTACATATTGTTTCAACACGTTATCAGCACGACTTTACCAACCGAGCTAATATGATTTGAGACTCTTCATATTTTTTTTTTTATTATATAGAGGTAAGTAATTCTTGAGGTAAGATATATTTTTTTAATTTTTTATGTTATATTATAATATAATTTATTACTTCATCTCTATTTGAAAATATATTCCAAAAGAGTAAAGAATCATCAACAACTATTACCTCTTCAAATCTAGAATTTTGAAAGAGAAGATTCAACTTGATATTGTACAAGTTTGCTTCAAGAAAAGCAATTACAATCATTGAAAAAAATGACGAGAATAAGCAACTGAATGTTTGCTTCAATTTATAAATTATGATTGCTTAAGAGCAATATGAAACTCGTCTTGTTTATGAAAAAATAACTTTCGAGTTGTTTATAAAGAAAAAATATTTCAATGAACTTATCAAGAAAAAAATTGAATATTGAGAACAATTGATGAAACCATTATGAAATGTCCAACTTGATAATAATTCATGGTGAAATTATCCAAAGCCTAATTGTTACAAAAGTATGATTCATGAAAATGAGTCTAATAAAATAATTTTTCGTTCATATATTGAAAAATATTATTGTCATATATCTTGACTTTGAAATCAAGTGAGAAAATAAGGCTTATATGAAAAAAATTGGACATGTAATCAAATACACCACAATAAAAAAAGTGGATTCAAATTGCGAAAGCATCTGTGAAAGATTATGGAATTCATTTATCATAATATCGTTAATTATAGACTTAAAGTCTCAATATTTTATGGAAAAAATTATTTATTGAATCATGCAAATAAGTATTGAGATGAATTCTCTTTAATTCTCAAATACATCTTGATGACATGAAAAAAAAAAATTCTATTATCAATTCTATGAAATATTGAATGTTAACATATTCGTTTGACATGACCTTGAAAGTCATATAAATGTCACAAATGATAGTGAAAAATTATTATTTGAACATCTAAGAACGGTTGCGTAGAAAAAAATGATTTTTCTTCAATATTATCTCAAACGAGGTTTAAAGCCTAATCCCATGATTTACATAGTTATCACGAATCAAATTTCGTTTGATAAAATGAACAATTATACATTACATTAGTCACTGACTTTGAAAATCATACGGGGTTGGAGAAATAATTACGTATTCCTGTAAAGAACACGTTATCATAAAAAAAAAATCGTGAACTTGAAATTTGAGAAAGAGTATTTGACATGATTATTGAATCATGAAAGCAAAAAGAAAGATAAATTCTGAAATGAATCCTTATAGGATCAAAATTGACATTTTAATTACAAGAAAATTAAATGTTGGAAGTGGGATTTGAACCAACAACCTCCTACAAATTGTGTAACTTGAATATGGTGCGTTAGACCAATTGATCATCATGTCATAATTGTACAATATTATTTGACAAGATTATTTGACATAATTCTTTTATGACGAATGTCATTTGGATAAATCCAATATTAAATCAATTACGAGAGGATAAACTTATACTTCTATGAAGGATATTAAATCTTTATCATATCTTCTCAAAGGATAATATATGAGCGAGTCCAACTCGATTAAATTTTAAAAATAGAGTGACAAAATATCTTGTATTGAGATGATTCATATGCTCAATATGTAAAAAAAAAAAGTTGATATTATTATTTAATAAAAACTCATCAACATGACCAATCGGTTAAAACCATCACATGAAGTGATATAAGTTTGATGACCCTAATCTTTTGCCATGTTAGGTTTTTCCGTCATGTTTATTAATATAAATTCATTATCATGAATATAATCATGATTATAACCACAACCACTAATAAAATATTTATCAATATTGTTTAAATCTTAAAATAAATATTACCAAGCTATCTCCAATTTGTTTGTACTATTTGACGTCAATATATAGTCAAATTCAGGGGGAGAAATATATGATCTATCAGAATATATATTTTCTTGGAATAGAAAATTGTTAGACAATTGGTTGTGAATTCGCCTAATATGACTTATCGACATACAACTTTATACATATATACGGTCATATTGAAAAAAAAGTCCAACTAAAAATCATGAATACCCTCATTGGTCAAAGACCTAAAGTATCCATCTATATACTGTTACTTGTGCAACATAAAATATAAATGTTCCACCATTATGCACAAAGATGAGATCACGAACAAATATGAGAATTTATTTCAATCTACAATGATTGATATGTATCTTGAGTTTGCCATATGAAAAATATGTATACTGGAATACTATGCATAAAGCAAGATTCTCATGATAAGAGGGGAAGCTGAAAAATATTTTATAAGATGCATCCTCATCCTCGCAAATAAATTATGAGCTCAGTGTAATAATAAGATGCATTCATAAGTGACTAAGTCACGTATTCAGCTTTAAAAGATCATGCTCAAATTAATTTCCTTTTAAAAAAATACATTGCAACGCGTAAAGCGTGGTCGACCTGTCGGTTCCAAAATATCATAAAATTGAGTAGTATGAGAAAGTTGGCACTTCTAAAATTATCATGAGATTATGTAGAAAATATAGAAAAAGAGTAGTACTCTAAAAAGAGTACCAGGTACCTGAATATGTTTTCTGTATTGAGAAATTGAGATAAAAGAATCTCATTCAATTATATTACTACAGAAATATATGGAATCGAAAAACAACTTGATCATGATCAAATAATATGTGTAAATGATCATGTAAAAGTTACTAAATGAAAACGAGGATCTTGAATCGAAGTCCTTTCTATAATGTCGACTAGAAAAATTAATTGGCCAAATATAATAAGACGCAGTCAGACATAATCATACTCACACAGTCAATGTGAATATATAAAATACTTTTTTGGTGGAAAATATTTGTCTACAAGTTTCATATAGGACTTCATGTGCGGTCTTATAGTAAAATAAATTTACCAATATGTATCGTGTGATACGAAAAATTACATGAAAGTCTTTAAAAGACTAAAAACGCGTATACATAAATCCCGGGATATATTAGAATGATACATGTATTACTTTTGTTGTCTTTAACAATCTTTAATTGTCTTATATATTGTCATGTACTCTGCCATATATTTGTTTTATATTTCATAAGTAGAATATGTGTTTATTTATGATTACGTGCATGAATATTTATTACTCTAAATTGCACATGATTGTGTTTGTGAATCATTTCAGTGTTATATGACGATATGACTTCATATATTGTTTAATTTGAAATTATAGTTACTATTATAAAAATGTGTAAGATACTGAATATCGAGATTATTTTCGAAATTGAAGATCATCACATATACGTTTACATGAGGGGGAGAACAACACGTATTGCACTTGTTATTCCTTCTTCAAGGTTTTTTCCCACAGGGTTTTCCTGACAAAGTTTTTAACGAGGAAAATTAAAAGCGTATTGATAACGATTATGTACTCTTTTTCCTTCACTCGATTTTTTTCCCACAGGGTTTTCCTAGTAAGGTTTTAAAGAGGCATATCAATAAAAATTTGGTGGATATTCAACTAGACTTGGTCAAATTCAAGTTCACAAGAAAAGCCCAAGATGTAAAGTTCAAGATGAATATCATGTCAATATAATTTATGGCTTCTTTTGATAATTTTATGCAAAGATACTTCCATTTCATGAGACAAGTCGATAATACTAATGATCAAGGTACTTTATCCACACATTCAGAGGGAGATTCATGCGCGTTGCACTCTTTTTCCCTTGACTAGTTTTTTTCCCATTGAGTTTTACTAGCGAGGTTTTTAACGAGGCAACATCATATGCGTATTTGAAATAATATCCAAGGGGGAGTGTTATGAAATATTATTTAGTGGATATTATTATTATAGAGTAGTGGGGTGGTGTAACCTTCACATTTACCCCTTGTAACATCCTACTTATTATGTAATTAGTAGGGTAGTTGGATAGTCTCATATTGCCTATATAAAGGGCTTGTACATTCCCTCAAAGGAAGATGAAAATCCATAAATAATAATATACTCTTCTTATCTCCATATATCCTCTCATCAACTAGTTTCTTTTACATATTGTTTCAACACTAATTGTTTTTTGGGGTTTTTTTTTAAATATGTTATCATGATTTTGGAGATGATCTTTAACCGTGCAAGGAAGAGAAGATCGAGTCACTGCAATATTTTGTTTGTAATTTTTATTATGTCCTTAATTAAAAATGTTGGGATCAAGGTGTATTTTTATTACAAATGTTATTTGTTGGGATTGGACCTCCTAAGAGAAACTTTTTCCAAAATCGATATTAATGACTAGGTGATTTTTGCAATATCTTTATTGATCTTTATATTTTTGGGATTAAATAAGAAATTGCGACAAACAAAGAAAAAATATTTCTTTATATGGTTTGAAAGAAATAGAAGATTACACGGCGAAAAGGAGTTAGATGAAGATAGAATTTTAAACAACATTTTTTCCTTTGTAATAGTGAAGTTAAAAAGTAGAAAATTAAAATTGTTATGAAATATTATTTATTGGATATTATTCTAGAGTAGTGGAGAGTCTTTGTAACCTTCTCTCCTTTATTCTTTGTAACATCCTACTTATTATGTAATTAGTAGGGTAGTTGGATAGTCTCATACTGCCTATATAAAGGGCTTGTTCATTCCCTCAAAGGAATATGGAAATACATATATAATAATATGCTCTTCTTATCCCCATATATCCTCTCATCAACTAGTTTCTTTTACATATTGTTTCAACACGTTATCAGCACGACTTTACCAACCGAGCTAATATGATTTGAGACTCTTCATAATTTTTTTTATATAGAGGTAAGTAGTTCTTGAGGTAAGATATATTTTTTTAATTTTTTATGTTATATTATAATATAATTGATTACTTCATCTCTATTTGAAAATATATTCTAATAGAGAGTAAAGATTAATCGAAATTTATATACTTCTTCAAATATAGAATTTTGAAAGAGAAGATTCAACTTGAAATTGTAGAAGTTTGCTTCAAGAAAAGAATTACAATCATTGAAAAAAATGACGAAAATAAGCAACTGAATGTTTGCTTCAATTTATAAATTATGATTGCTTAAAAGCAATGTGAAACTCGTCTTGTTTATAAAAAAAAATAACTTTCGAGTTGTTTATAAAGAAAAAAATATTTCAATGAACTTATCAAGAAAAAAATTGAATATTTAGAAACAGTTGATGAAATTATTATGAGATGTCCAACTTGATATTGTATCATGGGTGAAATTATTCAAGCCCACTTTCTACAAAAGTATGATTCATAAAAATGAGTCTAATAAAATAATTTTCCGTTCATATATTGAGAAATATTATTGTCATATATCTTAACTTTGAAATCAAGTGAGAAAATAAGGCTTATATGAAAAAATTGGACATGTAATCCAAATACACCACAATAAAAAAAAATTGTGGATTGAAATTGCGAAAGCATCCGTGAAAGATTATGAAATTCATTTATCATAATATCGTTAATTATAGACTTAAAGTCTTAATATTTTAAAGAAAAAAATGATTTATTGAATAAGGCAAATAAGTATTGAGATGAATTATCTTAAATTCTCAAATACATCTTGATGACATGAAAAAAAATATTCTATTATCATTTCTATGAAATATTGAATGTTACAATGTTCGTTTGACATGACCTTGAAAGCCATATGAATGTCACAAATGATAGTGAAAAATAATCATTTTAGAAGAAAGTAACGCATCTAAGAACGATTGCGCAGAAAAAAGTAACATTTCTTCAATATTATCTCCAACGAGGCTTAAAGCCTAATCCCATGTTTTACATAGTTACCACGAATCAAAATTCGTTTGATATAATGAACAATTATACATTATATTAGTCACTGACTTTGAAAATCATACGGGGTTGGAGAGATAATTACGTATTCCTAAAAAGAACACGTTATCATAAAAAAAATCGTGAACTTGAAATTGCGAAAGATTATTTGACATGATTATTGAATCATGAAAACAAAAAGAAAGATAAATCCTGAAATGAATCCTTATAGGATCAAAATTGACATTTTAATAACAAGATAATTAAATGTTCGAAGTGAGATTTGAACCACCACCCTTAGACCAGTCGATCATCATGTCATAATTGTACAATATTATTGGAAAAAATTATTTGACATAACTACTTTATGATGAATGTCATTTGGATAAATCCAATATTAAAATCAATATTGTTTAAATCAATATTTTACTATTTGAAGTCAATAGTCAAATTCAGGGGGAGAAACATATGATCTAGCAGAACATATATTTTTTTAAAATAGAAAATTGCTAGACAATTGGTTGTGAATTCTCCTAAAATGACTTATCGACATACAACTTTATACATATATACGGTCATATTGAAAAAAAAAATCAACTAAAAATCATGAATACCCTCATTGGTCAAAGACCTAAAGTATCCATCTATATACTGTTACTTGTGCAACAATAAATATAAATGTCTCACCATTATGAAGAAAGATGAGATCACGAACAAATATGAGAATTTATTTCAATCTACAATGGTTGATATGTATCTTGAGTTTGGCACATGAAAAATATGTATACTGGAATACTATGCATAAAGCAAGATTCTCATGATAAGAGGGGGAGCTGAAAAATATTTTATAAGATGCATCTTCATCCTCGTAAATAAGTTATGAGATCATTGTAAAAATAAGATGCATTCATAAGTGACTAAGTCACGTATTCAACTTGAAATGATCCTGCTCAAATTAATTTCCTTTGAAAAAAATACATTGCAACGCGTAAAGCCTGGTCGACCTGTCGGTTCCAAAATATCATAAAATTGAGCAGTATGAGCAAGTTGGCACTTCTAAAATTATAATGAAATAGTGTAGATAATATAACTAAATAATAGTACTCTAAAAAGAGTACCAGGTACCTGAATATTATCATGATCGAATAATATGTGCAAATGATCATGTAAAAGTTACTAAATGAAAACGAGGATCTTGAATCGAAGTCCATTCTATAATGTTGACTAGAAAAATTAATTGGCCAAATATAATAAGACGCAGTCAGGCATAATCATACTCACACAGTCAATGTGAATATATGAAGTATTTTTTTGGTGGAAAATATTTGCCTGAAAGTTTCATATAGGACTTCATGTGCGTCTTATGATAAAATAAATTTACCAATATGTATCGTGTGATACGAAAAATTACATGAAAGTCTTTAGAAGACTAAAAACGCGTATACATAAATCCCCGGGATATATTAGAATGATATTTGTATTACTTTTGTTGTCTTTAACAATCTTTAATTGTCTTATATATTGTCATGTAATCTGACATATATTTGTTTTATATTTCATAAATAGATTATGTGTTTATTTATGATTATGTGCATGAATATTTATTATGCTAAATTGCACATGATTGTGTTTGTGGATCATTCCAGTGTTATATGACGATATTTCATATATTATTTATTTTGAAATTATAGTTACTATTATAAAAATATATAAGATACTGAATATCGAGATTATATTCGAAACTGAAGTTCATCGCATATACGTTTACATGAGGGGGAGAACAACACGTATTGCACTCTTTATTCCTTAGTCAAGGTTTTTTCCCACAGGGTTTTCCTGACAAAGTTTTTAACGAGGAATATTAAAAAGTGTATTGATAACGATTATGTACTCTTTTTCCTTCACTCGGTTTTTGTCCCACAGGGTTTTTCTAGTAAGGTTTTAACGAGGCATGTGATGTCTCCCTAATTGTTCTTATTTTCGACCCTTAGGAGACATCATTTTTAGTGTTTATTTAATCAATTTGATAGACTTTTGGACTAAATATGCAATAATATGATTTTCCTCTTTTATTTCTAGCATTTTTAATTTATTAAGCTTTTGCGCGTAATATTGGTATTTTTAGTGTAAAGTTTCAGGTTTTAGATGTTAGCTAGAAGAGGAATCCGAGGAGAAAGTCAAAAGATCAAGAGATAGAGTCAAGACTTGAAGATAAATCCCGAAGATATTATTTTTAGAGCTGAATATCCATTTTCCAGGCCATAGATTGCTGATTTCGAGGTGCTTAAGCGATGATTTAGCAGCTGACCTTTGAAGAGAAAACATTCTTTATCGAATTACGGAACTTTAGCAACTGGAATGAGGTCAATCGGAGTCATAACGCATCGGGAAAAGCCGTTTTAGTGAAGGCATATCAGCAGTTACGGGATTTTGGGCTAAGTTAGTGGACTTGGGCCTTTTATATTTCATTTAATTAAAAGCCTAGGTCCAAGTCCGAATTTGCACTTATAAAAGGAGGTATGGACTTCTATTTTTCATACAATTCACATTCTGCAAGATTAAAAACACCAGAGAGAAGCAACTGAAGGAAGAAGAAGAAGCTACAAGAGGTGGAGAGGGTCTATATCTCCGTTCGTAGTCATTCCTATTCCGGAAATTAGGTTCTTTTTATCTTTTAATTTTGTAATCAATATGAATTCCTTTACATTTAATTTAGTTTTTCTTTTTAATATGAGCTAAGATTTTCATAGTGCTTGAGAACAATTAATGGGTGAATCCCAATCGTATTGAATAACGAATGTTGAATTTGGGTTTCTGTTAAATTAAACTAGATTGGGGCTCTTACTCTTTTCGATAAATTGAGAATATTTACTGTTTTTAGCGTCATGAACTAGGAACAGGTGTTAGTATTTAGACTATTCCAATTAGTGGCGATTGGATCATCCTGACGGAGGGTTTAGATACATAACCATTTATTCAATCTAGGATAGAAGCTATTGATTCTGACGAACTTAGCTAATTCTAGGGCCAATGAGGTAATAAGACTTAAACATCCAAAGGTGGATCATATTTACCCTGACGGGACTAGTGACACTCTAGGATCGCCTTATAGTCCACCCTGACGGGGGTATAAGGAATTTAGAATCCCGACCATTGTAATTGACCAATTTAGCCCTTAAACAACATAAGTTAGGAAATAGGATTGGGAGGATCCTTGCGTTCTCAAGTTCTACTTCTCATATTGCGTTTTACATCATTTTACTTGCGTCTTAGCTTTTATTTGCATTTTAATAATTGTCTTTCAATTAATTAGCATTAATACAAAATCAAACAAACATATTACTTTTATTTGCTTTCATAAGTGCATCAATCATTAATAGATAAGCATTGTAGTCAACCATCCCGTCCTTGGAACGAATCTGTTTTATCAGTTATACTACTTGGGACAACCGTACACTTGCGGTTGTGATTCGATTATTTATTGCATTTATTTTAGAACACACAAAGGACCACCAAGTTTTTGGTGCCGCTGCCGGGGACGGTAGCGTGTGACCACGGTGTTTATCCTTTAGTGATAGTGCATTTATTTTATTTTATCAGTTTTACGCTTTTTGTTTGTTAGCTTTTTCAGGTTTTTAGGTTTGGTGTATGCGAAGAAGGCTATTCAGGGATCTAGAGCCAACACCTCCGATCCTTAGTAATCCAGAATCGTTGATCAGACTTGCTAACAAGAGAAGAAGAGAACGAGAAGCTTTAGAGGTAGAAGAATTAAGTAACAGAATGGAAGAGATAAACCTTCAAGATCAACAAAATAATCAACCAGGTCAACTAGGCGCAAATGGCCAACCTTTGGCTCCAGACGCTATTCCTCCAATTCCACCATTGAATCCTAATCCTCAAGTTCAAATAGTGATGAATCAAGATCCGTGGTTTACTAATGGCCCACCAGAAGTTCCATTCCGTGCTCCTGCTATAGGAGTAGGTGCTCCAGATATTAATGTTCCACGATTCCGTCCTGATTCGGGTATGTTAGCTCAATTCCAAAATTTTGGGAATTTTCGTGGTAGACCATCAGAAGATCCTCTTAGAGCAGTACAGAAGTTTAAGCAGATATGTGATTCTTACATCACACAAGGAGTTTCAAGAGAACAGATTTATTTTGCTGCGTTTAAATTTTTTGTTATTGATGGAGCAAGTGAATGGCACGATACGCAAGATCCTACGAAGATAACCAACTGGGACCAATTAGAGACTGCTTTCTTTGACAGGTATTACCCAAGTAACATGAGATTAGATGCTGAATTAGATTGACGCATTTCCGTCAAGAATATGATGAAACTGTGGGTAAGAGTTGGACAAGATTCCAGATGTGTTTACGTAGAGTTCCCACTCATGGCTTTTCAGAACAACAACAGCTAAAAATCTTTTATAGAGGCCTTGATGGGACTTCGAGAGAGAAATTTGGATACGCTATGTGGTGCAGGTTTTCTTCAAGTTCAACCCGCTCATGCTAAAATCATTTTAGAAAGAACAGTCAAGAACGAAGTTGGGTGGAATTCAGTAAGAACACCGGTTAAAGGAGTGAATAATGTTTATATGGAAGAAAAATTTGCTACGCTTGAGAATAAGATTCAGAATACTATAGAGAAACAATTGAAGCAGCTTACTTTAGCTGTAAAAGAAGTATTTTTGGGTAAGAAGGTAGCTGTGCATGATGCACAAGAGGTTTATATGTGTTCGATTTGCAGGGTAGATGATCACGATGAGGAAAATTGTCTGAATAACCAAGAGTCCGTGATGTTTATGTCCAATAGAGGTAACTTCAATTCAAGTGGTAATGGATATCAGCCTAACAGAAACCATCCTGGGTTTCAATACTCAAATCCTAATGGGGCAGCCAATCCTACATATGCATATCAGCCGCATCCCCAAGGTAACAACTACAATCCAAGACCACACAACAATTATCAAGGAGGACAGAATCAGGGTAATTATGTACAAAGACAAGCTCCTCAGAATACGTATGATGAAAATTTGAACCAGAAAGCCTTACCTGCCCATCCACAAGAAGGAGTAGTTACCCTTCAGAAAACAGTTGAAAGTTTAATTGCTCTTCAAACACAAGCTATGGAACGTCAAAATGCATCTGAAGCAAACATGAAGTTGTTACAGAATCAGATGAGTCAAATTAATAAACAACTGAATCAACGTCCACAAGGACAACTTCCTAGCGATACTGAGAATCCAATACAACATGAAGATTGCAATGCTGTTACATTAAGAAGTGGTAAGAACCTTCCTCCCCCTCCTTTTCCCGTTATGAAAGAGAAAGAAGTTCCAAGAAAAGAAAAAGAAGTGGGTGAGAAAGAGAGAGAGAATGAGAAAGATAGTGAGGTTGAAGAAATAGTGAGGCCAAGTGAAGTTCCGAAGAAGAAAGATGATATTGTGATCAATCGCCCTCCACCACCGTTTCCATCGCGAGTTCAGAAGAAGGGTGATTTAGGTGATTTTCAGAAATTCTTCAATAGAGTGAAGGGTCTAAGTATTAATATTCCGTTACTAGAGGCTATTCGAGATATCCCTAAGTATACGAAGTTTTTGAAGAGGGCCCTCACTAACAAAAGGCCTTATTGTGATAATGATATGATTGGTCTCCCTGAAGAGTGTAGTGCGATTTGTCAGAGTAAACTACCTCCGAAGTTAGTTGATCCGGGGAGTTTCACGATTCCGATATCAATTGGAGAAGAATGGAAAGGAAAAGCGCTGTGTGATTTGGGGGCAAGCATCAATTTGATACCCAAATCAATCTTTGATAAGCTTAAAATTGGAGACGCAAGATCCACTTCTATGGTCTTGCAAATGGCGGACAGGTCTCTTGCACATCCTGAAGGCCGCATTGAAGATGTCCTTGTTAAGGCAGGTACACTTATATTTCCTGTTGATTTCGTAATACTTGAGTACAATGCAGATAGAAATGTCCCCATTATTTTGGGTAGACCATTCCTAGCTACAGGACGTACATTAATCGATGTAGAGAATGGCGAATTAACGATGAGGATACAAGACGAGGAAGTCAAATTCAATGTATTTCGAGCTATGAAATTCCCAGATTCTCAGGAAGATTGCTTCAGAATGGATGTAGTAGAGCAAGCATCGCAAGAGGTATTTAATTGTTTAAATTTTGATGATATCTTGCAGGCTGCTTTGACATTAGATTCACCTGAGATGATGGAAGATCTTACCGAAACAGTGGCAGCTCTCAATTCTAAAAATCCGAAGTATAGGCGTCTTGCCTATGAACCTGTGAGAGAACCGGGGGAGATTATTCCTAAAAAGAAGCCTTCAATTGAATCTCCTCCGGAATTGGAAGAAAAACCATTGCCAACACACTTGAGGTATGCATATTTAGGTACTAATGAAACTCTACCTGTTATTGTTTCAGCTAATTTAACAGGTCCTCAAGAAGATAAATTGTTGCGTGTGTTAAGAGCCAACAAAGAAGCAATAGGTTGGACAATTGCTGACATCAAAGGCATTAGTCCATCCTATTGTCAACACAAAATCATACTTGAAGATGTTAACGCACGCTCAGTTGAAGGTCAAAGAAGATTAATGCCCGCTATGAAGGATGTAGTGAAGAAAGAGGTGATCAAGCTTTTAGATGCGGGGATTATTTATCCCATTTCGAGTAGTGAATGGGTGAGCCCAGTTCAGTGTGTACCGAAGAAAGGAGGAATGACAATGGTTCTTAATGATAAAAATGAAGCAATTCCTTCAAGAACGGTAGTTGGATGGAGAGTTTGCATGGATTACAGAAAGCTGAACAAAGCCACCAGAAAAGATCATTTCTCTTTGCCCTTCATTGATCAAATGTTAGACAAGTTAGCCGGAAGAGAGTACTATTTCTTCTTGGATGGTTATTCTGGGTATAATCAAATTTACGTGGCTCCGGAAGATCAACATAAAACAACATTTACATGCCCCTTTGGTACTTTTGCATATCGCAGAATGCCCTTTGGGTTGTGTAATGCTCCTGCTACCTTTCAAAGATGCATGATGGCCATCTTCTGGGATATGATCGATAACTTTCTTGAAGTGTTTATGGATGATTTATCTGTATTTGGTGATGATTTTGATAAGTGTTTAGATAATTTAGAGAAAGTGTTAATCAGATGCAAAGAAACAGATTTGGTTTTAAACTGGGAGAAGTGTCATTTCATGGTTCGAGAAGGTATTGTTCTGGGTCACAAGGTTTCGAGTGCTGGATTAAAGGTCGATAGAGCGAAGATAGAGGTAATTAAAACTCTTCCCCCTCCTGTTTCTGTTAAAGGGGTAAGAAGTTTTCTTGGCCATGCTGGCTTTTATAGGCGATTTATCAAAGAATTTTCTAAGATTGCTAAACCGTTATGCAACTTACTTGAAAAGGACTCCAAAGTCCTTTTTGATGAAGCTTGTTTAGCGGCCTTCAAGGCAATCAAGGAAAAGCTTATTACTGCTCCTATAGTATTACCTCCAGATTGGAGTTTACTGTTTGAAGTTATGTGTGATGCGAGTGATTTGTGTATGGGTGCGGTATTAGGACAACGAAAAGAGAAAGTTTTTCATTCGATTTATTATGCTAGTAAAACTTTTAATGGTGCTCAAGTGAATTATACAGTTACAGAAAAAGAGTTGCTAGCGGTTGTGTATTCATTCGATAAATTTCGCTCTTATCTTCTTGGAGCGAAAGTTATTGTTTATACAGATCATTCAGCGATTCGATATCTTATGGAGAAGAAGGAGGCTAAACCGAGGTTAATCAGATGGGTTCTATTGCTTCAAGAGTTCGATTTAGAGATTAAGGATAGAAAAGGGTGCGAGAATCAGGTTGCGGATCATCTATCGCGGTTAGAAGGTTCAGAGATGAATAGTGGTACTGAAGCAGTTAGAGAAGAATTTCCTGATGAGAGTTTATTTGTTGTTCGTGATTATGAAGCTCCTTGGTATGCGGATATTGCAAACTTAGTGGTAAGTGGTTCCTTTCCTGAAGGTTCAACTTATCAAGAGAGAAAAAGATTAGCTCACCGTGCAAGACATTTCTTTTGGGAGGATCCTTTCCTCTACAAAGTATGTGCTGATCAAATGGTAAGAAGATGTGTAGCCAAGGAAGAAATTGAGGCGATTATAGCTGGGTGTCACGATTCACCTTATGGTGGACACTTCAAAGGAGATCGAACTGCTGCTAAGGTATTACAATCTGGTTTCTATTGGCCCTCTATTATAAAAGATTGTCATGAATATACGAAAAGATGTGCGAGATGTCAATTTACCGGAAACATATCCAAGAGGGATGAGATGCCACGTAACAATGTGTTAGAAGTTGAAATATTCGATGTTTGGGGTATAGATTTTATGGGTCCGTTCGTTCCTTCAAATGGTAACCTCTACATCTTGTTAGCTGTTGATTACGTGTCTAAGTGGGTAGAAGCTGTGGCTTTGCCAACTAATGATTTACGCGTGGTGATTAAGTTCTTGAAATCGCATATTTTCACTAGACATGGCACTCCAAGGGTAATTATTAGCGATGGAGGTACTCATTTCGTTAATAAGTATTTGAAGGCTGTTCTAGAGAAATATGGAGTGAGGCATCGTGTATCTACTGCTTATCATCCACAAGCCAATGGTCAAGCCGAAGTATCAAATCGTGAGGTAAAATCTATCTTAGAGAAAACCGTTGGTCCTACTAGGAAAGATTGGTCTATGAAATTAGATGATGCACTATGGGCCTATCGTACTGCTTTCAAAACTCCAGTAGGTGTTTCTCCGTATCGAATGGTATATGGTAAGGCTTGTCACTTACCTCTTGAACTTGAAATGGGTGCTTATTGGGCTATTGCGAAGTTAAATTTAGATCCTACTCTAGCTGGTCAGAATCGAATGATGAAACTTAATGAGCTTGATGAATTTCGATTACATGCTTATGAAAATGCTAAGCTTTATAAAGAAAATACCAAGAGATGGCATGATAATTGGATTCGAGAGAAGAACTTTGTAGTGGGACAAAGAGTGTTGAAATATAATTCAAAGTTCAGTAATTATCCGGGGAAATTAAGATCGAAGTGGTCGGGTCCTTACATTGTAACCAAGGTTACACCTCATGGAGCTATAGAGATAGAACATCCACTTGAAAACCGTACATTCATGGTGAACGGTCATCGCTTAAAGATATATCATGGAGGTGAAGACACCGATCGTGCAAAAGACCCACATCCTGGAGAGGTCATATACCTCCTCGAAGCTCCTTAGAAGCATGAGGTAACCCGTCGAGCTTAACGGCGTTAAACAAAAGCCAATTTCTTGTATATTAGTTTACGTATTTCAATTTCCGTAGTGTAAATTAGTTAAGCTTTCGTTGATTTTAGTGTTTATTTTTAAGAAATGAGGAAGGGTGTTTGTTTTTGATGATTTCAGGGGTATAATGGTCATGAGTTTGGGGTCAAAACGAGGAGAAAACGAAAAGTTTTGAAGTCCACAGCAGGTTTGACCGGCTAGCCGGCATACCAGCCAAAAGAGCTGAATGACCCCAACTCTCTGACCAATGCGTCAGCGATGACGCAGCATTGCTGCGTCACCATTTGCGCCAGCAAGAATCCGCCGGCATGCCGGTCAACTGACCAGCTAGCCGGCCAACTGGAGAAAAGTTTCTGGTCCTTGCGTCAGCGGCGACGCAAGGTTGCTGCGTCTCGAAATGCGCCATCGACATTCCGCCGGCATGCCGGCAAATCCGCCGGCTAGCCGGCCGAGGAGTTCAAGGTTTCTGATCACTGCGTCAGCGACGACGCAAGAAGCTTGCGTCTGAGGTAAAAAAAAAATCCGAATTTAGTAATTTTTTTCGCCGCCCTCGCGACCGGCATGCCGGCGAATCCGCTGGCTAGTCGGTGACCTGTTGCGAGAGGCGGTTTTGTGTTTACTTAACCTAGTTTGTTGCCTCTTTCTCCAAGCTAACCTTATATTCCGAATCCTTGCCTCCACCTACTCCGAAAATCATCAACAAACAGCTATAAAATCATCCAATCAAGCCTTCTTTCATCACAAAAACACACAATCAACTCATAGCTTCTCCAAAACATCACCAAAATTCATCTTTTATTCATAAATCCCCTCTTCCCAACCTTGAAATTAAACCCAATTCTTTCACATTCCCTCTCAAATAACCTTAACCTATCTCATATTCCACCTAATTCTTCAAGTTTTAAGCCTCAAAACATCAAATTTCAAAGCTTTTCTCTAGCTTTTCTCTAGCTTTTTCTCTATTTGAAGTTTTGAGTTTGGGGTGAAAAGAGATGACTAACAGAACCGATTCCATGTGCAACTATTGAAGAAACATACCAAGAAACAGGAACAATGTTGGAGCTAGCCCAGACCAAGCAATTGGGATTCCGGATTCGCGATCCAAAAAGACTGTCCAAAACCCAATAGCTCCGAAACGAAAAGAAAACTCGAGTAAGGCTAATCCGAAAAAGAGTAGGTTAATTGATGAAAGTGATGAAAGTGAGGAAGAAATTGCAGAAGAGAGTGAGGAAGAAGTTGAAGAAGAAATTGAGAAAGAAACTGAACAAGAAGTTCCCGAAGAACCAGTACAACAACCGAAACCTCCGCGTAGGAAAGCTTGGGCTCAAAAGCCTAAAAGAGTCTTTGTTCCATGGGATACTCAGGTTCGTGATAGAATTCAATTTTTGAAGTTTGGTGAGGAGATGAATCTTCCTAAGGGTATTATGACTAGTGCTTATAAAGATTATGGTATTACTTGTGATAAATTGGGTTGGAAAGAATTGCGAGAAAGGAAGCTTGAGTATATTCCTACCTTGGTGCGAGATTTTTATGAAGGAATCGCCTTCTCAAAAGAAGCAGTTGTTATTCGCAAAAAGGTAGTTCCTTTCTCTGTTGAACTTATTCGTAAATCATTGAAATTACCCGAATTTTCCGGAATATGTCCGTTTCAAGAGTCTCTAAAAGAACCTTCGTTTGATTATGAATCCCTTTGGGGGAAAGTGCTTGTTGATGGGGCCCGCCCAATTCCCGAAGGAGAGAGATATCCTGGACAGATGTATAGTAGTAATTTGCTACCATGTGCTAAGATTTGGTCACGCTTCATAATCCCTACCTTCTTCGGAGTTAAACACATATCGAAAGTGAAGAAGGAGCATCTTTTGTTCATTAACTGTATTATTGAGGAGAGACCTATAGATGTTGCTCGTGTGATATATGATACTATCATGGAATTTGCTCGAATTCCTACTTCGCAACAAAATCTCAAATTTCCTTGTACCATCACTACTTTGTGCTTAGACGCAAAGGTTCTGCGTAAAGACGCAGAGATTGATCGTGTTGTAGTAGGTGAGAGTATGGGTTTAACTTTGATCAAGAATATTCATGATGAGGTGTTAAAAGCAACAAGAAATCCTATAGCTCCTCCAAAGAAGAAGATGCATACAACCAATGAGTTGGAAGCGAAAGTGAAGGTGTTAGAAGAGAACCAAGTGAAGATGATTGCGTCTTTGGGAAACGTTACAAAAGAGTTAGAACTTCTCCGAAACATGTTAATGGGGGTGAGCACAATTCAACACGCCACCTATGGTATACTTACGCAAGAGAAAGTTCATGGACGCAACACCGATAACCAGCCTCGCGCTGGTTAAGATACGTTTTCTATCCCTTTTGCGTTTTAGTTAGTTTAGTTCATTTTTATTGCGTTGAGTCTTTTCGAGTCGTGGGGACACGACTCATTTTTGAGTTTGGGGTGGGGTTCGTTGCCTCATCCCAGTTTTTATGTGTTACGTGTTTTATTTGCTTTCAATAAAATAATTTTCGGAGTTGCGTTTGACTATAGAAGATTCTAAATGTTCATTTAAGCATACTTTTAAAGAATCTATGATAGTAAATAGTGGACTTTAGGGAATAACATAAAACGCACTTACAATTGCATGCGAACATAGGTAATTGACAGGAAAAATTAATGAACAATGCAAATGAAGTAAGCTTGTACTTAAGGAATATGTTTGGTGTGTAGAACGTGAAATCCTAATTAGTAGAGAACCCACCTAGATTTGAACTAAAGACAAGCTATGTACTTAGGAAAATGATAGGGGCAGTTCTTTGTTAGCCATTTGAAGCCTTTTAGCTTGCTATCCCTTATTATAATTTTATCCGTCTTAGCTCAAGTTTTAGCCTTAAGCCTTTTCGTTTGTAGCCACGATATAAGCCCATTATCCTTTAGATTATTAGGCATGACCAAATGACCCGCACTTGAATCACAACCCTGAGACCTATGTTGTAGATCTCCCCGCCTAGGCGCGCCTAGGCGCCGTCTAGGCGTCAACTCCCCCCTCAGGCGCTTACGCCTAGTGAAAACTCTAGGCGTTTTTTCCTAGCGCCTTAGTCGCCGTGGAATAGGCGCCTAGCCCGTCTAGGCACCGATTAATGACAAAAAATGGCCGCCTAGGCGCCGATTAATAGCATAACACTCCCGTATAGTCCTTCTTGTTATTTTTCTTATTCTCGAGAATTTTTTAATTGACATAATAACTTAATTTTTAGTATTTTTTATACATACTATAGTGTTTTTAGATGAATTATATGACTTATATAGTTGAAATTTCTATAATTACTACATATATATTACTAAATATACAAAATTACACATCGGGATTCAAAACCGTATAATTCCGCCTAGGCCCCGTGTAATCCCGCCTAGGCGCTAGGCCCGGGTCGAGCGCCTAGGCCTCAAAACCGAGATCTACAACGAGCTTGAGTTTGGGGTGGAGGGTCCACATTTGGGAATTTACATTGGGAAGGGATTATATGTGCTTGTATTGAGGTACAAAAATGAAAGATGATATGATTGTTTGTAACCATTTGCCGAAATTTGAAAAAAAAAAAAAAAAAGAGAAAAAGAAAAAAAAAATATTATAAGAGATATGACCTTTCACATCAAAACGAGGGTCATGGGTATATTGTACAAAAAAAAAGTAATATCGTGAAAGATTATGAAATTCATTTATCATAATATCGTTAATTATAGACTTAAAGTCTTAATATTTTAAAGAAAAAAATGATTTATTGAATAAGGCAAATAAGTATTGAGATGAATTATCTTAAATTCTCAAATACATCTTGATGACATGAAAAAAAAAATTCTATTATCATTTCTATGAAATATTGAATGTTACAATGTTCGTTTGACATGACATTGAAAGCCATATGAATGTCACAAATGATAGTGAAAAATAATCATTTTAGAAGAAAGTAACGCATCTAAGAACGATTGCGTAGAAAAAAGTAACATTTCTTCAATATTATCTCCAACGAGGCTTAAAGCCTAATCCCATGATTTACATAGTTACCACGAATCAAAATTCGTTTGATATAATGAACAATTATACATTATATTAGTCACTGACTTTGAAAATCATACGGGGTTGGAGAGATAATTACGTATTCCTAAAAGGAACACGTTATCATAAAAAAAATCGTGAACTTGAAATTGCGAAAGATTATTTGACATGATTATTGAATCATGAAAACAAAAAGAAAGATAAATCCTGAAATGAATCCTTATAGGATCAAAATTGACATTTTAATAACAAGATAATTAAATGTTCGAAGTGAGATTTGAACCACCACCCTTAGACCAGTCGATCATCATGTCATAATTGTACAATATTATTGGAAAAAATTATTTGACATAACTACTTTATGATGAATGTCATTTGGATAAATCCAATATTAAAATCAATATTGTTTAAATCAATATTTTACTATTTGAAGTCAATAGTCAAATTTAGGAGGAGAAACATATAATCTAGCAGAACATATATTTTCTTAAAATAGAAAATTGCTAGACAATTGGTTGTGAATTCTCCTAAAATGACTTATCGACATACAACTTTATACATATATACGGTCATATTGAAAAAAAAAATCAACTAAAAATCATGAATACCCTCATTGGTCAAAGACCTAAAGTATCCATCTATATACTTTTACTTGTGCAACAATAAATATAAATGTCTCACCATTATGAACAAAGATGAGATCACGAACAAATATGAGAATTTATTTCAATCTACAATGGTTGATATGTATCTTGAGTTTGGCACATTAGAAATATGTATACTGGAATACTATGCATAAAGCAAGATTCTCATGATAAGAGGGGGAGCTGAAAAATATTTTATAAGATGCATCTTCATCCTCGTAAATAAGTTATGAGATCATTGTAAAAATAAGATGCATTCATAAGTGACTAAGTCACGTATTCAGCTTGAAATGATCCTGCTCAAATTAATTTCCTTTGAAAAAAATACATTGCAACGCGTAAAGCCTGGTCGACCTATCGGTTCAAAAATATCATAAAATTGAGCAGTATGAGCAAGTTGGCACTTCTAAAATTATCATGAAATAGTGTAGATAATATAACTAAATAATAGTACTCTAAAAAGAGTACCAGGTACCTGAATATTATCATGATCGAATAATATGTGCAAATGATCATGTAAAAGTTACTAAATGAAAACGAGGATCTTGAATCGAAGTCCATTCTATAATGTTGACTAGAAAAATTAATTGGCCAAATATAATAAGACGCAGTCAGGCATAATCATACTCACACAGTCAATGTGAATATATGAAGTATTTTTTTGGTGGAAAATATTTGCCTGAAAGTTTCATATAGGACTTCATGTGCGTCTTATGATAAAATAAATTTACCAATATGTATCGTGTGATACGAAAAATTACATGAAAGTCTTTAGAAGACTAAAAACGCGTATACATAAATCCCCGGGATATATTAGAATGATATTTGTATTACTTTTGTTGTCTTTAACAATCTTTAATTGTCTTATATATTGTCATGTAATCTGACATATATTTGTTTTATATTTCATAAATAGAATATGTGTTTATTTATGATTATGTGCATGAATATTTATTATGCTAAATTGCACGTGATTGTGTTTGTGGATCATTCCAGTGTTATATGACGATATTTCATATATTATTTATTTTGAAATTATAGTTACTATTATAAAAATATATAAGATACTGAATATCGAGATTATATTCGAAACTGAAGTTCATCGCATATACGTTTACATGAGGGGGAGAACAACACGTATTGTACTCTTTATTCCTTAGTCAAGGTTTTTTCCCACAGGGTTTTCCTGACAAAGTTTTTAACGAGGAATATTAAAAAGTGTATTGATAACGATTATGTACTCTTTTTCCTTCACTCGGTTTTTGTCCCACAGGGTTTTTCTAGTAAGGTTTTAACGAGGCATGTGATGTCTCCCTAATTGTTCTTATTTTCGACCCTTAGGAGACATCATTTTTGGTGTTTATTTAATCAATTTGATAGACTTTTGGACTAAATATGCAATAATATGATTTTCCTCTTTTATTTCTAGCATTTTTAATTTATTAAGCGTTTGCGCGTAATATTGGTATTTTTAGTGTAAAGTTTACAGGTTTTAGATGTTAGCTAGAAGAGGAATCCGAGGAGAAAGTCAAAAGATCAAGAGATAGAGTCAAGACTTGAAGATAAATCCCGAAGATATTATTTTTAGAGCTGAAAATCCATTTTCCAGGCCATAGATTGCTGATTTAGAGGTGCTTAAGCGATGATTTAGCAGCTGACCTTTTAAGAGAAAACATTCCTTATCGAGTTACGGAACTTTAGCAACTGGAATGCGGTCAATCGGAGTCATAACGCATCGGGAAAAGCCGTTTTAGTGAAGGCATATCAGCAGTTACGGGATTTTGGGCTAAGTTAGTGGACTTGGGCCTTTTATATTTCATTTAATTAAAAGCCTAGGTCCAAGTCCGAATTTGCACTTATAAAAGGAGGTCTGGACTTCTATGTTTCATACAATTCACATTCTGCAAGATTAAAAACACCAGAGAGAAGCAACTGAAGGAAGAAGAAGAAGCTACAAGAGCTGGAGAGGGTCTATATCTCCATTCGTAGTCATTCCTATTCCGGAAATTAGGTTCTTTTTATCTTTTAATTTTGTAATCAATATGAATTGCTTTACATTTAATTTAGTTTTTCTTTTTAATATGAGCTAAGCTTTTCATAGTGCTTGAGAACAATTAATGGGTGAATCGTATTGAATAACGAATGTTGAATTTGGGTTTCTGTTAAATTAAACTAGATTGGGACTCTTACTCTTTTCGATAAATTGAGAATATTTACTGTTTTTAGCGTCATGAACTAGGAACAGGTGTTAGTATTTAGACTATTCCAATTAGTGGTGATTGGATCATCCCGACGGAGGGTTTAGATACAGAACCATTTATTCAATCTAGGATAGAAGCTATTGATTCTGATGAACTTAGCTAATTCTAGGGCCAATGAGGTAATAAGACTTAAACATCCAAAGGTGGATCATATTTACCCTGACGGGACTAGTGACACTCTAGGATCGCCTTATAGTCCACCCTGACGGGGGTATAAGGAATTTAGAATCCCGACCATTGTAATTGACCAATTTAGCCCTTAAACAACATAAGTTAGGAAATAGGATTGGGAGGATCCTTGCGTTCTCAAGTGCTACTTCTCATATTGCGTTTTACATCATTTTACTTGCGTCTTAGCTTTTATTTGCATTTTTATAACTGTCTTTCAATTAATTAGCATTAGTACAAAATCAAACAAACATATTACTTTTATTTACTTTCATAATTGCATCAATCATTAATAGATAAGCATTGTAGTCAACCATCCCGTCCTTGGAACAAATCTGTTTTATCAGTTATACTACTTGGGACAACCGTACACTTGCGGTTGTGGTTCGATTATTTATTGCATTTATTTTAGAACACACAAAGGACCACCAGCATGTCAGTAAAAAATTTGGTGGATATTCAACTTGACTTGGTCAAATTTAAGTTCACAAGAAAAGCCCAAGATGTAAATTTTAAGATGAATATCATGTCAATATAATTTATGGATGCACTTGATAATTTTACGCAAAGATACTTCCATTTCATGAGACAAGTCGATAATACTAATGATCAAGGTACTTTATCCACACATTCAGAGGGAGATTCATACGCGTTGCACTTTTTTTCCCTTGACTAGTTTTTTTCCCATTGGGTTTTACTAGAGAGGTTTTTAACGAGGCAACATCATATATGTATTTGAAATAATATCCAAGGGGGAGTGTTATGAAATATTATTTAGTGGATATTATTCTAGAGTAGTGGAGAGTCTTTGTAACCTTCTCTCCTTTATTCTTTGTAACATCCTACTTATTATGTAATTAGTAGGGTAGTTGGATAGTCTCATATTGCCTATATAAAGGGCTTGTTCATTCCTTCAAAGGAAGATGGAAATACATATATAATAATATGCTCTTCTTATCCCCATATATCCTCTCATCAACTAGTTTCTTTTACATATTGTTTCAACAAAAATGTAATAGTGCTAGGGCATTATTTGAGAAGCTTTGTAATAGTTAGTATATTTGTAGTTTTGTGTCTTATAATGTAATTGCCCATTAATGGTGTAGGGATAAAGTAGTGGCCCATTATGTTTAGGCATGAAAAGTGTAAAACTGAATGTTGGTTTTCATTTATAAAATAGTTTGATTTGCCGATCAAAAAAAAATATTTCATACATCTTTAGACTATTTAATTAGGGGTCGACGTGATAATTGGACAGATCCATACCGGTTCTCAGACCGAACCGGGTTACCGGTTTCTGGACCAAAACCGGACCGAAGGAACAGTAAAAGCATAAACTGGACTGGGCCGGTTTAGTGCTTATCAGTTCGGTTTACAAGAAGAAATTGCTTACCAGTCGGAACCAGTAAATCTTGTATATAACTTTTTTTTAATTTTCATTACATTATGTCTTTTATAGGTATTAAAAATAAAAGTGAGAACCGGACTGAAACCGGTTCGAACCGTTATTTCTAGTCCCCATAACGGTCCGTGTATTTTCAAGTTAGGTTTAGAATAATTTGAAGGGTTTGATTTATTATTTATAAGATTTAATATTGTTATTTAGATTGAAAAAATGTTAACTTTTTTAATAAGATATCTTAAGTTTTATTTATAATTAAATGAGATTATTACCAATAACACCCTCTAAACTGAATTAATAGCCCTCTCACGTCATCTAGTTTTATATTATCTATAAAAGTCCTAAAAAAAAATTATACCAAGTATACCCTCGTTTTGATTTTGAATATATACCAAACAATTCTAAAACATAACCATACGCCCCTTTTCTTCTTCTTATCTCCTCTGATTCGACATCGCTAATCCCATCGCCGCAGCCATCAACGTTGCCACCACCTCCACCATCACCCGCCGATCGCTTCCTCGTCAAATCCCTAAAGATTCAACTGATTCATTTGCAAATCTTCAACTAATTCATTGCAACTCATATGGATTTATCAAATGTTTCAAACTTCGATTTTCTAATCAAAGATGAAAATAATAGAGAAATCTCACACCTCCTCATCAAGGCTCATGGGGATTACAAGAATTCGATTATTACAAAGATGCTTGAAATGTTCGAAACGCTTAGTTTCATTCTGATTTTCAATTAAGAAGTGTATCGTCGTGAAAGAGTTACGATTGGGTAAAAATAAACTTAACGAAAGCAAACCTGACGAGATTTCGGGTCTTGCTAACTTAACATTGCTTGATTTATCGTTTAATTCATTAACAGGAGAGATAAGTCCTTTGTTATTCTTAGGGAAAAACATTCAAGGTCTTATCCTTTCGCACAATCGAATTAACGGAACAATCCAGAGAATTTTCGGATCAATGATGCTAAGTTTAGACAAGCTTGATGTATCGAATAATGATACCTTCATCTATGTTTAATATCAAAAGTCTCGCATATTTAGATATTAGCTCTATTCTTTCTCGGGTCCTTTATCTTTCGAAACAATGAGTAGTAGCTCTCTTTCCTTTCTCAATGCAAGTAATAACAAAATCTCAGGTACTTTTAGTGATTCTCTTTCGAATTTTACTTCACTTTCGGTTTTTGTATATTCACAACAATTTAATATCACGAAATTTTCCTAACTCTCTTTCATCTCTCCCTGATTTAACATATCTGGATTTATCGAAAAACGATTTTCAAGATCTTTTTCCTTGTAATATCTGTTACATACAAGGACTTACCTTCACAAATTTTTCCGGAAATCGATTCTCAACCCATGTACCGGAAAGTTGTACCATGGTTAACATATATTGCACGGAAAATCAACCGAATCTACTTTCGAAAAAGCATGTGAGACTTTAAAGCCAGATGTCTTTATTAGCAGCTATAGCTCTTGGTTTCTTTATATATTTAATTAGCTTTTTCATCATTCATTTAAATATTCCAATTTTAATTCTCTTAGTCTTACTCTTACTGTTTTGTAAAAGGGAGAGAAAGGAGCTTAGGTTCTTATTGCACCTCATGACATCATCACTGGATAAGGTAATAATAATAATAATAAAATGATATGCTCCTTTTATGTTGTGTTGTTGAATTTGCAGGTTGGGAATGTTTCAGTGAGTTGTAAGAGAATACCATTGCTTGCTCTAGAATATGAACCACCAAGATTAGTTAAATAGGAAAGTTTGTTTTACACTATATAGAATTGATTGATTGTTATTATGATTTTATTAGGACAAAGAGTTTTAAAGCAGTGGAAGCATCTCTTAGAATAGATTCAGTAGGTAGTGCGTGATATAATATATCACGGTCTAAAATGGCTGCATTCATAAGGTAGTGAGTGACCTAATAATATATTTATTTGGGTTTTAGATGATCTTTTTCTTCTTGGTATTGCATTTGCAGTGATGGTGATGTAGGAGTGAATTGGAGTACTGTTACCAAAAGCAATACAAGCATCAAAACAGGAGAAGTATTGAGGTGATGTGAATGTGTGTTATGCTTGGCTTCCTTGTTCTAAAAAAGTTATTTCGAGTATTTTTAATATAGTCTTGGACATTATGAGACAGGTGTTTGTCTTATCCTCGGGAGTTGCAGATTGTGTATAAAATAGGGACCTATAGTGCAATTTGTGTTATTGTGTATAATATAGGTACATTTAGTGTAGTTTTTGGCATAATATAGGGACCTGTTATGCAATTTTTGTATAATATAGGAACATGTAGTGCAATTTTTGGATCTTTTTGGTGGGATTATTCCCACCAAATAACAACATACTTTGGTGGGATTTTTCCCACTAAATATTCACCTGGTTTATCTAATCTTAAAAGGTACTTCTAATTTTAACTTTTAACCTTCCTTTTAAGTGATTGTTAATTACCAAATTTATCCCTTCATTGATATTTAATCACACCAAAATATTGGAACAGAAAAAATCACACCAAAATTTGGTGGGAAAAAAAAATTGGCCAGAAAAATTTGGTGGGAAAAAAATGGTCGGAAAAATTTGGTGGGAAAAAAAATGGCCGGAAAAATTTGGCGGGAAAAAATTTGGCCGGAAAAGTTGGTCGGAAAATTTTTGGCGGGAAAACTTAGTTTGGTGGGAAATTTAGTTTTGTGTTAAAATTTAGTCAAGGGTATTATTGTCTAATTATGCTTTTTATACTAGACATGACTTTTATGGGTAATATCACCTCCCTTTAGGGTGGTATTGATAATTGCCTCTACTTTAAAACCCAATACATTTATCACTCATAAATAATTTTTTGTTCATAAATATCACTTGTTAGTAATTTTACACTACTAATCAGTAGTTTTATGTTCCTCTCAAACCTATACAAGTTCATCAGATCGAAGTTTAAAATAACAACTACTTAACCGAATCATCAACTTTTTTGTCCTTTTAAACAAAATATTTGTGATAAATCATAAATATATATGCATTTTCATATATTATATCAAAAGAAAATATTTTTACTTCATTTAATCAGATTTTCGTACCTTATGGTTTTTTAGTTTTTGCTTATATGTTTTGTTGAAATCTTCTGAAACGGTTCGATTTCTTTACTTGCTGCGAATTTGTCTTTTTCTTCTATGAATTAATCTTGTTTTTATGCTTGATTTTTTTTTCGTTTGATATTCGACGATATGTTTGTGTGTGTTTTTCGGGGTATATTGTGTTTCTATTTGGTTTCCCCTCTTTTTTTTTCAAGCAAATAGTTATTGAGAGTATTAAATTCGTTTTAGATCTTTAGTATAAGGCCGGCCGCGGGAAATTATTAGGCGGTCTTACACCATTTGATGTAGGGTTGAGCAGAATAGTGGTAAATGGTAAACCGACCCGTTAGGGTAATAAAAACCGACCTAAAACAGGGTAAAAATTACCCTAGTCCATTTTATAACATACCTTACCCTTCAATTTTGGGCATGTTAATTTTTTTACCACGGGTTTACCTTCTATACATTACCACACGGGTTGGACCCGTCCAACCCGTGTACTGTTCATTTAATATATATATATATATATATATATATATATATATATATATATATATGTGTGTGTGTGTGTGTATGGTCAAGACCTGGCCATTTGACACATTTGGCTACTTCGTTCACCGAAATCTTATCCTCGTCTCTTCTTTGAATTTTACCTAATATGTATTTTATTTTGAAGAACAAAAATTCTTATAATTGAATAGTAGCATTTAAACTTTATTTGGTTTTATGTTTTTTATTGTGATAAAATTATGAATTTTACCAAGGGTAAAACCCGGGTAACCCGTTAGTTAACTCGTCTTAACCCGTGGTAATTTTTATTTTACCATTAACACGGGTTTACCCTCCAACATTTACCACTCTCCAATATTACCCTACCCTTACCCTAGACCCCAACCCGGGTAAACCCGACCCGTGCTCACCCCTAATTTGATGCATGGTTTTATAATAAAATAGTACCTTACAATGAAACGGAAGTTTAAGGAACAGTCTTCGTTTTACATTTTTCTTTCCTTTTCCAAATAAATAACCACTTTATTATTATTTAAATATTATTATGTATATTTAATTAGAGGCAATTACCAATACCACCCTAGAGGGAGGTGATATTGCCCATAAAAGTCATGTCTAGTATAAAAAGCATAATTAGACAATAATACCCTTGACTAAATTTTCCCACCAAACTAAGTTTTCCCGCCAAAAATTTTCCGGACAAATTTTTTCCCGCCAAATTTTTCCGGCCATTTTTTTTCCCACCAAATTTTTCCCACCAAATTTTTCTGGCCAACTTTTTTTCCACCAAATTTTTCTGGCCAATTTTTTTTCCCACCAAATTTTGGTGTGATTTTTTTTGTTCCAATATTTTGGTGTGATTAAATATCAATGAAGGGAACTCGAATAGACGGATAATTAACCATAACTCAATCCGATTGTCTAAAGGATGCCATCCCTTTCTCTCCCAGGCACTTTTCCCGAAGCCCAAACCCTTTCCCTCCTCCGATCAGATTAGCCACCACCACTCCATTCCGATTAACAAACCCCTCTTCTCTGGGTTTGTATGAAGCTTGACATTATATATATCTCTCTCTTTGGTTTCAGATATATTAAAATCACGGTTTATTGCTTTATTGAGTTTACGTTAACCCTAATCTTCTAAGAGCCGACTTCCTTCTCTCTCTTAGCCTTTATGGCGAGTATTAAAGATGATGAGATGGATCGATCTGACGAGGAAATCACACTATCTCCTGATAGAGACGCTATTTATGGTGCCTTTGAGGAACCAAAATTGTTCATTCGTGTTTTAGCTACAGGTAATATAAATCTAAACTACCTCAAGAAGATTATGATCCAACATTGGGGTATTGTTGGTAGAATCTCGATTGATAAACGTGGTATGAATCTTTGTGTGGCTAGCTTTGAAAACCCTAAGGATCTTGAAACGGTATGGAACAATAGGCCTTTTCATATCTTTGGGTTTCATGTGTTAGTCCAGAAATATGAAGAATGTGTAGTTAACCCTTCTCTTCTTGAAGAGACTTCTTTTTGGGTTAGAATTTTGGGGATTCCTCCTCTATTCTTGAAAGTAGGTAATGTTACGAAAATAGCTTCAAAACTTGGTAAGGTCACTGATTTGGAACTTCCTAATCCTGACAACTATAAGGATAACTCTACAGTTAGGGTTCGAATTGATTTTAGGATCTCTAAGCCTCTCTCTGCTGGTTTTATGTTTAAAGTTTCGAATGGTCAGTCTGTTTGGATTTCCTTTAAGTTTGAAAAGCTGTTTGATTTCTGCTTTATCTGTGGAATTATCTCACACGAAGAGGGGAAATGTGATAATGCTGACAAACTTATCAATAAGCTTGGTAGTTGGATCAGGTACTCTGATATTGTTAAGAAGCCGAATGAATTTGTTTTTAAAGCTGAACATATTGGGAACTCAGCTAAGAAAAGGTTCAAGAAACCGTTAAAACAAAAGAATAAAGCTCAGGTTCCTAAAGAAACTAATAAAGAATCACCACTTGCTGTGGTCCAGTCTAATGTTGTCCAATCTTTATTATTGATGCCAAAAGTTAATTTGGGCCAAACAGAGCAGGTTGGGGTATCTTTTATTAATGCTATCAGGCCTTTAAGCCCAGGTGAACTTAATAAACTGTGTGGGCCAAATATTGAGCCCAAAATCATCAATAGTCCAAATGTGGTTATAAACCCTATCATTACTTCGAACTCTGATGATAATATTACTTTTGGTTCACTTGAGAAGAATAAACTGCGTACTCAAAAGGTTAGATTGGATCTTGGTTTAGCTACAGAAGATGAACTTTTATCCCAAGTTCCTGCAACTCTCGCTAACCCAGGATTTGGGGAAGATGATGAGATGGCAGAAGCTCTGGGTTTTGACAATAATGAACTCGAAAATGACAATGCTGATGGAGATGAACAGTGGGAGGAAGATGGTGTTATAGATGAAGTGGATAAGAATGTGGTTTGCGGGGTTGACCCAATTCAACCCCAAGCTGATCAATGATGCTAGCTTGGAACTGTCAAGGGCTTGGCAATCCCTTGACAGAGATGAGCCTGAAGGATCTAGTTAAGGCTCATCATTTTGAGGTAATTTTTCTTTCTGAGACCAAAAACTCTTTCAATACAGTCTTTACTTTTTGCTCTAAAATAAATATGAGTCTTGTTGCTCATGTTGACCCTGTGGGCCTCTCTGGTGGGTTAGCTATTTTTGTTAAAAACTCTGATTCCTATAGAGAAATTTGCAAAGACAAGAACTTGATTCTTTGTTCTTACAATTT
This sequence comes from Nemophila menziesii, assembly GCA_029959085.1. Lineage (NCBI taxonomy): Eukaryota > Viridiplantae > Streptophyta > Magnoliopsida > Boraginales > Hydrophyllaceae > Nemophila > Nemophila menziesii. The sequence goes on along the minus strand of JARWIR010000001.1, from coordinate 24,380,271 downwards.
CTCTTCAGTGGGAAGTTGTGAATTGGCTTGTGTTTATGGTCCTCCAATTGATATTGATAAGGCTAATTTTATTAACAAGTTGAATCTTCTACCTATTACTGCTCTGCCTAGATGTATATTGGGTGATTTCAACTTGATCAGGTACCCTTCTGATAAACTTGGAGGTGATATCAACTATTTACATAAGAATACCATGAACTTGTTCAATGACTTTATTAAGACTAATAATCTTAATGAGCTAACTTATAAAGGATGTAACTTCTCTTGGTCTAACAAAAGAAGTGGCAACCAGCTCATTAAGCAAAGAATTGATAGGATTATAGTCAATGCTCATTGGTTGACTAAATTTCCTAACTCATGGTGCCTTGTGCTACCACCTGTGGGATCTGATCACTCTCCCATTTCTCTTCAAGATGGTCTTGGTAAGGTCAGTAAGAACAATAGATTTGTTATGGATAAAAACTGGATTAGTGATGATTCCTTCTGTCAAATGATTTATGTAAACTGGATCACTAAATTATTTGATCACTTTACAGGTTTGAGGAAATTCTGTAATAAAATTTCATATATTAATAAACATATAACATTTTGGGCTAGGAAGAGAGTCCTGAATAATAGGAGACTCATAACATCTTACTTAGCCCAAATGGAGAAAATGTTTAATGCCCCTCACAAGGATTCTTATAAATCTGATATGGAACTTTTAAACCTCAAGCTTGAGGAGGTTTGGGTAAAAGAAGAGGCATATTGGGCCTTAAGATCTCAGAATTGTTGGCTCAAATTGGGGGAAAGAAATACCAAATATTATCATGCTCTTACTCGCATTAAAAGAAACATGAATAGGATATCATCTATTAAAAAAGAGGATGGAAGTTGGACCTATGATAATTTGGAAATTATTGAGGAGGTCAAAAAATACTATAATAATATCTTTAAATCTAATGGAGATAGATTCTATGACCCTATTTTGAGTAAGATCAAGGAAGCTGTTTCACCAGAAATGAATGATGATCTGATAAGAACAGTTACACTTGATGAACTCAAAGAAGCTGTTTGGGCTTTAGGTAGTGATAAGGCACCTGGCCCTTATGGTTATGGTGGTTTTTTCTTTAAAAAATTTTGGGAATTAATTAAGCTTGACTTGCTATCTATGGTGGAGGACTTTATGAACAATAATATGTCTTTGAAGGATATAAATGTGACTATTATAGCCCTTATACCTAAGTGCTCTAATCCTGACTTGGTCAGTTCTTTTAGACCAATTAGCTGTGCTAATTTTATATATAAAGTGATTTCGAAAATTCTATCTAATAGGCTTCAAAGATGGATAGGTGATATCATTTCAGAGACTCAAACTGCATTCATTCCAGGAAGGTCTATTTTTGAAAATATTCTTATTGCACAGGAGGTTTCACACTTTCTGAAGAATAAGAGAAACTCTTCTAAGTTTTTCTTAGCTATAAAAGCTGATATGAGTAAGGCTTATGAAAATATTGAGTGGGATTTCCTTATTGACCTTCTGAAACAAATGGGATTTCATAGTAAATGGGTAAGGTGGATTCAGTTATGCATTTCTACAGTTACATATAAAGTTAAAATCAATGGAACTCTATATGATATTGATAATCCCCAGAAGGGGATTAGACAAGGGGACCCTTTGTCCCCTTACCTGTTTTGTTTGGTAACTCAGGCCCTTACATCACTTATTGATTACTATGTGAACCTTGGACTTTTGAAAGGCATTAAAATTGCAAAAAAAGCCCCTGAGATCACACATCTCCTTTTTGCAGATGATAGTCTCTTTTTTCTGGAAGCTAATCAATATAATGTTGAGATTTTCATTACAACATTGAACTGGTATTGTTTTGCCTCTGGACAGAAATTAAATTTAAATAAAAGTGGTGTACTGTTTAGTGTGAACACTCCTCATGCTTTGAGACACAACTTGTGTACTACCTTGAGGATGAATCTTTTGAAAGATCTTGGTAAATACCTTGGTATTCCTTCTTCTTGGGGTATTTCAAAGGTTAAGTCTTTGGAATGGTTGGTTGAAATGATACTTAAAAGAACTAATGACTGGGACACTAAAATGCTCAGCAAAAGTGGTAAAGAAGTTTTAATTAAGGCTATTATAGGTGCTATACCTAATTTTATAATGTCGGTTTTTCTTATTCCCAAAAAACTCACTTCTCGAATTACCTCTCTAGTCTCAGATTTTTATTGGGATAATAAGGGAGAGAAAAGATGCCATTGGATCAAATGGCAAACATTAATGTCATCTAAAGATGATGGTGGCTTAGGCTTCAAAGATTTCCATACTCAAAATCTTGCACTTTTAGCATCTAATGCTTGGAAATTTTATAAAAATGATAAATCCTTGGTATATAAAGTATTCAAAGGTAAATATTTCCCAAATGAGGACTTTCTGGATGCCTCTCTACACTCTAACTGCTCCTGGGGCTTTAAAAGCCTCATGGAGGGTAGAAAGTGTTTTTATAAAGATTTAAGTTGGAATATTGGTGATGGTAAGAATATTAATGTGTGGTCTGATAAATGGATCCCAACTGATACTCAGTTATCTAAACCTATTGGCTGCCTAGTGGATAAAGTCTCTGATCTCTTTAGTAGTTGTAATACTAGCTGGAATGTCACTTTGTTGAATACATTATTTGAACCTAGTGTTGTAGCAACCATAACTAGTTTAGCTTTTCCTCCCTTAACCTGTAAAGACTCTCCCTTTTGGAACCATTCTAAAAGTGGAGAAGTTACTGTTAAGGAAAGCTATAACTTACTATGGAGGGCTCAACTGGTTGATAATAAGACAAAAATTAAAGATAAGGGCTGCTCCTCTTATCAAGTGGAACTTATTGATTGGAGATACTTATGGCATTTGAAAGTATATCCAAAGATCAAAAATTTTCTCTGGAAATGTTTAGAGAATGGGCTGGCCACCAATTCTAACAGGTACAAGAGGAAATCTATGAAGGACCCCACTTGTTCTATTTGTGAAACTGAGGAGGAAACTATTGAACATTTGTTATTTTTTTGCCCTTGGGCAAGGGCAGTATGGATGGCCTGTCCTCTTAATTTCATTACAAAAGTGGAACCCTCGAGTAATATTCGTAGATGGTTCTCTTTTGTAAGGAAATGTGCCTCTGATAAGATTGACACCTTTGGTAACTTAGGTGAAATGGCAAGTTTTGTAGCTTGGTTTATTTGGAAAGGCCGGAATGAATACCTTTTTAGAGGAATTACCCCTGATCCTTTGAAAACGGTGAAAAATTGTTTAATAGCCTATGATGAGTTCATTATAGCTTGGGCTAAAGAAACTGAGGCTAATGATGTTATAAATCATTTTCATAATGGTTTAAACTATGACAATGATAGACAAAGGTCTAATATTCAAATGAACAATGATTTATCTCTTCATACTGTTGGTGTGATTGAAAAGAATGTTAAGTGGGACCCACCTAGAGTAGGGAAATATAAGATTAATTGTGATGCCTCTATGAATTCTAAATCTTATAAATCAGCTGTTGCTTGTGTTGTTCGTGATTCTACAGGTTTTGTGGTTGATGGAGTTGCTAAGAAGTCTTCTTCTTTCTCTGTGATGGAAGCTGAAGGGAGGGGAATCTATTTGGCTTGTCAATTAGCTTCTACACTTCCTTATGGATCCACAACGATTGAAAATGATAATCTTTGCATCATTAATCAAATTAATTCTATTTGTAATATTGAGAGTAGAACTAAGGTGTTAGTTTCTAGTATTATCTCTTTAAAGAACTTGTATAACATCAAAATCTCTTTTGTTAAGAGGTCCAGGAATAGGGTTGCTAATTGGGTTGCCAAACAAATGCTTCGTGGGTGTTTGTTTGGTATTTGGAGTGTTTTCCCTCCCCCCCAATTAGCTAATTTGCTTAGAAAAGACTTGGAACCAACTGGAATTGGATAATTTGTAATATTTTGGATTTGGTAATATATGCACTTTCGACTAAAAAAAAAAAAAATATCAATGAAGGGATAAATTTGGTAATTAACAATCACTTAAAAGGAAGGTTAAAAGTTAAAATTAGAAGTACCTTTTAAGATAAGATAAACCAGGTGAATATTTAGTGGGGAAAAATCCCACTAAAGTAAGTTGTTATTTGGTGGGAATAATCCCACCAAAAAGATCCAAAAATTGCACTACATGTTCCTATATTATACAAAAATTGCATAACAGGTCCCTTTATTATGCCAAAAACTACACTAAATGTACATATATTATACACAATAACACAAATTGCACTATAGGTCCCTATTTTATACACAATCTGCAACTCCCGAGGATAAGACAAACACCTGTCTCATAATGTCCAAGACTATATTAAAAATACTCGAAATAGCTTTTTTAGAACAAGGAAGCCAAGCATAACACACATTCGCATCACCCCAATACTTCTCCTGTTTTGATGCTTGTATTGCTTTTGGTAACAGTACTCCAATTCACTCCTACATCACCATCACTGCAAATGCAATACCAAGAAGAAAAAGATCATCTAAAACCCAAATAAATATATTATTAGGTCACTCACTACCTTATGAATGCAGCCATTTTAGACCGTGATATATTATATCACGCACTACCTACTGAATCTATTCTAAGCGATGCTTCCATTGCTTTAAAACTCTTTGTCCTAATAAAATCATAATAACAATCAATCAATTCTATATAGTGTAAAACAAACTTTCCTATTTAACTAATCTTGGTGGTTCATATTCTAGAGCAAGCAATGGTATTCTCTTACAACTCACTGAAACATTCCCAACCTGCAAATTCAACAACACAACATAAAAGGAGCATATCATTTTAATATTATTATTATTACCTTATCCAGTGATGATGTCATGAGGTGCAATAAGAACATAAGCTCCTTTCTCTCCCTTTTACAAAACAGTAAGAGTAAGACTAAGAGAATTAAAATTGGAATATTTAAATGAATGATGAAAAAGCTAATTAAATATATAAAGAAACCAAGAGCTATAGCTGCTAATAAAGACACGTGGCTTTAAAGTCTCACATGCTTTTTCGAAAGTAGATTCGGTTGATTTTCCGTGCAAGATATGTTAACCATGGTACAACTTTCCGGTACTTGGGTTGAGAATCGATTTCCGGAAAAATTTGTGAAGGTAAGTCCTTGTATGTAACAGATATTACAAGGAAAAAGATCTTGAAAATCGTTTTTCGATAAATCCAGATATGTTAAATCAGGGAGAGATGAAAGAGAGTTAGGCAAATTTCGGGATATTAAATTGTTGTGAATATACAAAAACCGAAAGTGAAGTAAAATTCGAAAGAGAATCACTAAAAGTACCTGAGATTTTGTTATCACTTGCATTGAGAAAGGAAAGAGAGCTACTACTCATTGTTTCGAAAGATAAAGTACCCGAGAAAGAATAGAGCTAATATCTAAATATGCAAGACTTTTGATATTAAACATAGATGAAGGTATTGTACCTCGTAACTCATTATTCGATACATCAAGCTTGTCTAAACTTAGCATCATTGATCCGAAAATTCTCTGGATTGTTCCGTTAATTCGATTATGCGAAAGGATAAAACCTTGAATGTTTTTCCCTAAGAATAACAAAGGACTTATCTCTCCTGTTAATGAATTAAACGATAAATCAAGCAATGTTAAGTTAGCAAGACCCGAAATCTCGTCAGGTATGCTTTCGTTAAGTTTATTTTTACCCAATCGTAACTCTTTCACGACGATACACTTGTTAATTGAAAATCAAAATGAAACTAAGCGTTTCGAACATTTCAAGCATCTTTGTAATAATCGAATTCTTGTAATCCCCATGAGCCTTGATGAGGAGGTGTGAGATTTCTCTATTATTTTCATCTTTGATTAGAAAATCGAAGTTTGAAACATTTGATAAATCCATATGAGTTGCAACGAATCAGTTAAAGATTTGCAAATGAATCAGTTGAATCTTTAGGGATTTGACAAGGAAGCGATCGGCGGGTGATGGTGGAGGTGGTGGCAACGTTGATGGCTGCGGCGATGGGATTAGCGATGTCGAATCAGAGGAGATAAGAAGAAGAAAAGGGGCGTATGGTTATGTTTTAGAATTGTTTGGTATATATTCAAAATCAAAACGAGGGTATACTTGGTATAATTTTTTTTTTTAGGACTTTTATAGATAATATAAAACTAGATGACGTGAGAGGGCTATTAATTCAGTTTAGAGGGTGTTATTGGTAATAATCTCTTTAAAGTATATTGATGTAATTTAAATGTGTGGAGAAGTTTAAACATGGAACTATTTACATATGAAAAAAGTGTACAGAAACGGTAAATTATGATAAAATATGACTCAACAATGTTGAATTGTACAAAAATCACACCAATAAACTATTTGGTGGGATGCATTCCATCAATTTGAATAAATTGTCCACTTAGCCACTAAAAACATATTTTTGTGTGTTTATTTAGTGGAATTCATCCCACCAAAGTTGAATATTTATGCACTTGACATAGAAGTTACGTGTATGAATTAAACGGTGGGATGGATCCCACCAAAGTTGACTAATTGTGCAGTTGAGATAGAAGTTATGTGTGTGAGTTAAACAGTGGGATGCATCCTACCAGTTAGAATAAATTGTGCACTTAGTCACTTAAAACATATTTTGTGTGTGTAAAATATTTGGTTGGATTTATCCCACCAAAGTTGAATATCCATGCAGTTGATATAGAATTTATGTGTGTAAATTAAAGAGATAATTACACTAGGGGTCTTGAAGACACACCCCTCTTCGAGTTAGCACCCCCACCTAGAGCCTCTTCTTACTAAAGACCTCAGGAACTTTTTAACACATGAACCCCAAAACCCCAATTACTAGACTACCCTTCTTTTGTTTTTTCTATACCTATATATACTAATTGCTATTTCTAATTTCATTATTCACGTTATAATTTCCCTCACCTCACAGCTTCTCTTTCCTCTCTCCTCTCTCCTCTCTCCTCTCAACCACCACCGACACCACCTTAATAGCCACCACCACCGCCGATCTGCACCACCATCTCCCTCTTCCCTCACCACCTCCCTCCTCCCGCTTCCTTCGCCATCACCATTTTCCTCCTCCCCTATATCTCTTCCCCCGTGAATCAGCCATGAAATCGCAGCACCACTATCCTCGTTTTCCTGCTTCGAACTGGATCGGAGCTTCCGATCCGCCGTCACCGGAGCTCATGTGCTAACTGGAGGCGCTGAGATCCGCAACCATGGCTTCTCAGCTTCTGCGCGAGCTCACGAACCACCACAGCACGAGCTTCTGAGATCCGCCTGTTCGTCGAGCCTCGTCTCTCTCCGGTGAGCCACGAACAGCAGCGAGCCACGAACAACAGGCGAGCCACGAACAGCAGCGCGAGCCACGAACAGCAGGCGAGCCACGAACGGAGCCTGTACATCTTCTCCGCGAACAGATCTGGGCAGAAGACTCCTGCTGCTAGAAGAATGGAGTTCCGGCGGTGGTGCTTCAGTGCATATGAGATATGTTCCTGTGTAGTGGCGGTGGTGTTTCGCCGGACAGGATGAGGGAAGCAGCGATGGGAGTCTTCTTTTTTTTTTTT